>JAYKQN010000001.1:40680000-41280000 GCA_036785175.1 Eupleurogrammus muticus | reverse complement strand
GCTGCACAGCCTCTGGAATCCGCCAGCTGTTAACGGCATCAGATTTAACCAGATTATAATTAGTCACTGAACAGTTTCCAGGTCATCTGCACACATTTAGAAACAATTTCACAGGTTAAACGGTACACAACTAGTCATTTATTCTGCTTGTAATACCAAAAAAGTCTATACTGTGAAGTGTTTTCCAACACATACTGTACAATATATGCAAAAAGACACAGAGGCAGCAGAGGTGGATGATTTTTCTGTCAGAAACTGCAGTTTTTTGTGGTTAAATGTAGTGATTTTCATGCTTCGGCTTCACTCTAGTAACCTCACGCTCCTTGAGAGACTGAGAAAAATGTCTACACCACAGGGCAAGATCGAAAACAAGGAAGTGAGAACGCAAATTATTTCTAGGGCTGCGATGTGCTTCTGCCTGAAACACAACATAGAAAACTCAATATGGATAATATAAAAAGACAAAGTGATAGTGGGAGGCGCTACCTTTCAACAGGGGCATTTACCGTCCTCGACGCAGCGTGTCTCATGGTCGGTAATTTATTAACTTTGCAGGGAGACCGTGAGTGAGTCGGGGTGGGGAAAGGCCGGCTTCGTGCTCGCCCGGCTGGCCGCGCGCCATCCCGATGAGCGTCTCGAGGTTGATGTCTTGTCCGTGTAATTTGACCACTAAAAGCGATTTTATCCGTGTCTCACCTAGAATGAGCGATGTGTGTTTGAAAGTCATCCGCCACGCAGCTAAAACAGCAAAGTCTTGTTTCTCCACCTGATTGTTTCGCATCTAAAATGACATGTGACTGGAGGTCGCAGCGGGTTTTGACGCTATTCAAAAGCTGATATTTCACAAGGATTACGCGTCACCGCTTTAACGTGAATTTATTATTTAACTAATTATATGCAGTCGGTGGCAGGATTAATTAACCTGGAACACAAATGGTGATTCTCCCCCCGTTTAACCAGGTAGAGTAAAGCAAACGGGCGCGGCGGAGCGTTTCCACTCCTCCAACTGTGCTCCGAGGAATGTAAAATGTTTACTTAATGCCTCTGACTTAAACTTCTGTGACATGTGTGAGCCGGTCCATCCAAACAAACATAATTTGGCATGACTTGAGGAAGTGGCGAGACACCGCCGGGAAAACAGAGCCGCTCTCGTGACCCGGGCCCGAGCGGCGGTGGAGTCTTTCTCTGCGAATGACCTCAGAGCCATGAAGATTGAACTGGAATTGGATTAGCGTGCGAGTTCTGAATAGTGCGGGCCAGGGGTATTTTCAAGAAGCCTATGAGACATAAGTAAATAAAACAAAAAAAAGAAATTCCACACGCAACATGGGTGTCTTCGGTGGAATTCGGCACCGTGCTGCGTATCGCACACTACACGGTTGTCTCAGCTGTTAATCTCCTCCTCCTCCTCCTCCTCCTCCTCCTCCTCTTCCTCCTCTTCCATGCTCCATTGTGTCTGAGCCGGCTCGCGCGGAGACAGCCCCCCTGGGTGGGCCGTCCAGCAGTCAAGTATCCGAGTGCAGATCCTCTGACACCCAAGTCAAACGTCTCGCGTTTGGAATATGCCGTCGGCTCTCTGGAGAGTCGGCCTGCCTTTCACCCCCCCCCCCCCCCAACATCCCACACACCAGACCCCCAGACAAACACAGCCAAACATAACAAGGGAAGGGATATCAGTGGTGGATGTGAAGGAGAGACACGTCAGGCGGGGATGGGGAAAGGGATGATACTGCAAAGGAGCAAAGAAGAAGGAAAGAGGGAAAACAAGCCTTTTGTAGATGATGAACTGTGCTACGTTCCAAATTAAAAAAAAAAAAAAAAAAAAGAAACCCAGTTGTTTGAAAAACCATGAACTGCTGATAACCTTGTATGAGAAAATTTGCTAAGAAATTCCCCAGTCTTTTTTTTTTTTTTGACTATTTGAGCCTAGAATAGGCTTAAGTCTCTCAACCCCTTGATATCTCCGGATTACCGCAATCGCTCTAATTTAGACATAGCCTCAAGCAGAGAACAGGCTAATTTCCCGGTGTGTCAAAATTAATGAAGAAGATAATTTGCTACAATGGGAGAAAGCACACATGCAATCATGCAAGCCCCCCCCCCTCCACACACACACACACACACACACACACACACACACACGAGAAGGCAGAATCACACACACACAGAAACTCACACTATCCTTTAGATGAACCTCAAATGGGGCCAGAGAGAGTGTTCTGCAGTTGAAACCAAAACTAGGTTAGATACTTGAGCAGTGAAGTGTGGGATTTGACACTCTTGAAATAAAAGGGACTTGGAACTCAGGATGCGGCAAAGGAGAGAGAGAGAATCGGTCCATGAGAATTCCATCAAAATGACAACTTAATGTTTCATTTAACCGCTTGAAATCTAATTTGGCCATTCTGGCAGAATCCACATGAATTGGTTTCGGAGTAAGATAAGACACACTGTTGTACAATATCACACAACCTATGGGCTGAGGGGGAAAGAATAGTGAAAACACTGCCACTGATTTTCATCAAATCAATTTGGCTTTACATTTATTGCATAATAAACAGTATTAAATTATTAGACTTTTAAGTGACTTGATTACATTGCCTTTCCTCCATATCCACTATTTAATGAAACAAAGCAGACATGCTATTGTATCTCTTAAGAGCCAAATTCAATTTATTAGCCATTACAGAAGCCTTTGGGCGGGCGGGTTAACAAATAGAAACACTATAATTGAAACATCTCCTCTAAAGCAGAAAAGGGCTCGGACTAATCAAACTGTTCAATCAAGCAGCCCCAGTCCAGCCAGCTCACAGCATCAGTTGGCTGAGTCGCAGCGTCGAGGACGTCTGTGCGAAAACAAGACGCCACGAGTGCAGTCGGAAATTACAGCCCAGAGGGGGGGGGGGGGGGATAGAATATGTGTTCATGTTAGGAATCTTCTCACATCAGAAGTGACAGACACACACACATATATTTTATTCAGCAGGCAAAGAGGAGTAAAGAAAAGACCAAAGGAGTCATCAGACCATCTCTTCCCCCCTCTGTGAATCTACATCTGCTGCAGCCTGAGAGACAGCTGTTCCTATGGGGAGAGGCAGCAGGCAGATAGAGCCCCCCCTCCGCTACCCGCCCTCCACCCCCCCTCCACACTTCCTCCATGCATCCATCAGCCACCGGCATCCTTCCCTTTTCCCTGGTTCTGATACCCAGCCTCTCCAGAAACCAGGCTCACCCATCCGCAGCCTTACCCACCTCATTACTTCCCGTTTACAGATTCCAACAAGGACATCTTTTCTTTTATTACTCTAGAAAGGGTGTTAACTAAGAGAGGTGTCTCTAAGCAATAGATTAGCGGTGTGCTATGCCTATACAGACAGCGAGCAGATTATGAACACAATAGGTTCTGAGATGGCTGTTACTAAGCTAAACTATCCGTAAGTCGCTATATATTCAATTTGTTTCCATTGAGATCGCCTGCCACTACCACTATCAACACTTGCTTTACGCTTTTTTGCCACTAGCACTATATCCTTTGGTAGATCAGCCATGATAATTGAGATTAATTTGTACAGATATGGGAAAGAATCCAAGAAGCCTGAGACACAAAGAAAGGGGAACTAGTTGGATGTGACACATACAGCATTTTAAGAACATTTATGAACATCAGTTACATAAGTTGTTAAAATCTCTAAATGTAAGTAAGTCTGACTTTTATATTTTGGGGAACTAATGTACTTTGGAAGTCTAAGCATGACTGCAGTACACAAATTATCAATTTGAAAGAAATGGACTGATTGATTCAAATGAAAACGAGGGGAATGAAGATTATGGAAGTTTAAAGGACATTTGACCAACTTGTTAAGTCCAAATGCAACTGAAAACAACACCAGCAAGATGAACTTTGTGTAATGAGAAAGTTCTTACACATTGAATATTAATAAGTGTTGACAAAGCATGCACTGCTGTCTGGGAGGGGCTCGGCTAGCGGACAATGACACGGACAGGGTCAGTGGGAGGCAAGGTCAGACCGTCTCACTGGTGGTCAACGTGGCTTACATGCATCGTTGAGCAAAGCCAAGTCAAACTGTGTACAGACGTCCCACCATCTGGAGATGACCGTTAACGTATAGCGACGGAAGTCTCTCATCCTGCAGTAGTTGAATTGAAAATGCAAACGCCCTGTCGAGATTGTTTCTGCCGCAGTGACCGCTGCATGCACCCTGTTCGAATGCTGACGAATTACCGGTGGCTACCGGCAGAAAAAATGCACTCGTGCCGCCTTCTTCTCTTTTCACCTTATCTCCCGTTCTCCCCGCGTGGCATGTAAGATAGCGACATGAAGGAGGAGGATTCTCCTCAGCCCTCTTATGAGGTTAAACTGTTCAGGGTGATACCACCGCCTCTTCCCCCGTTTTCACAAGGAAATCCCGGCCATAATTCTGTCTTGATTAAGGCCCGGTTTCTGCCTCCGAACTCACACTCCATCCCGGGCGGGGATGTAATCCTAAAATGAACTTTAAATCACCTCCAAAGGCTGCAAGAAGTGTTCAAACGTAAAAAGCGGTTACTACTCTCGTTGGGACCGGCCCCCGAGGAGTCCAGGAAAGTAGAGGCATCGAGTCTGAGAAAATACAGCAGTCAGATTCAGTGAGAGATGCTGTGCAGACGCTGTAGCCTATTATAAATAGAAGCAACGCTGTTTAATGCAGGGGGGGGGGGGCGGTGATTCACAGCACCAGCTGTGAACGTAGCTCTCCACTTGTGTTTGTTTAAGCCGAGGCAGAAGTTGGAAGCACTGGAAAGACGGAGCGGCTACACACTGTACAGCCTGTTCTCAAAAAACAAAAAACAAGAGGAGCCAGGGTGACATTTAGTTCACCTGTGCTTGGGTATCTGCTGGCGGCGTTACAGCGATTACCATACATGGCGTATGGATTCCAAAGAGTTTAATAGACGGCTCGTTCCACAAGACGAATGCGAGGCCTTACGCGAGGGATGCGAGTGTTTATGGAGGTGCGGTGGTGTCAGTTACACTTGCATAACCTATTGATGAGATCTCACAGGTGACAAATAAGAAAAAGAAATATAGGGAGATTGATAATGAAGATGAAGAAGCGGGGAAGAAGCAGCATTGGAAGCTATAGGAGACAAAGTGGAAGAAGAAAGATGGGGGATGTCGGGGCTACCACAGAGGGTACCGAGGGATGCACTAAATAGAGTGGGCCAGACAGGTAAAAGGACAAGGTATGAGCAATGAGATGGGAGAAATGGAGAGATGTAATGCGGGGAGACGAGACAGAGAGTGAGAGAAGGAAGGAAGCATAAAAGTGGAGGCAAGAGCGAGAGCAATTACTGGGAGAATGAGGAGAGTATTTCAATAAACCTGTACATGCCAATTCTGCCCGGCACATCCGCTACTTGTGCCTTCCGCTCCGCATACCAATGATCCAGGCACGCCATAACTGGAATCCACAATCTATGCAGGCATTAAATATTCCTCCAGAGTATGGAGGAGGGGGGGGGGTATGGGCTGGAAGGGAAGGGGAGGTGGGAGTAGCCACACGTGGCCTTGCCTAGAAATGAGGGGACAGACCAGAGCAACGATGTCTCGCACCTAACAAGGAACAGTTGCTCCCTTCTGTTTCCATTCTGATTCCCTGACAGGAGGAGGTGGGGGGGTGAGAGGGAAAACAAAAAACACAAAAAAGCAAGACTTTTAAGCTTTATATTGCCAGCACCTTAGGAGCTTTTTTATTAATTATTTTCCACCTTGTCAGCCAACAATACCTGTTGATACCGTATCTGACCCGTGGTGAGAGACGTGTTCTGGACCCCAGGGTTTTTTTTCCTGTCTCCGCGACGACGACAGATGGCATTCTACTCTGCCTGGGCATGACGTCAGGAAAGACACGAGGAGGGCCCCGCCGAAAAAACGCCAAGAACACAAGGACTGCCGAGCTGAGGTTTACCACAGCCATCTTGAGCTTTACATCCCCGTCAAGATTCTCAAGGGCGCGGAGTGGCGGTCCGGTTTCTCCTCTCACCGTAATGACTGCTCTTTGGGGTTTTTTTTTTGTGGGGGGGAGCGAGCGAGTTCGGCAGAAACCCAGACAACAAAAATGAATCCTTCATTGTATAATCAGCGTGAGGACATGAGTTCCAAGACTTCAAATGTGAAGTCAAAACCAGAAGAGAAACTGTATTAAAAAGTAAAATGCACACTATAATTCACAAAGGCATGCAGGGAGTACAGAGGGACGGTTTTACCTTATAAGTCGGATTACATTTAAAAAAAAAATTATTTTCTCAGGGATGTATCGGAACAGACACCTTTTTAAACGGGAGGGTTGTTAAAACTGAGGTAGACGTACACTGATTTATAGTCTGTAGTGCCGGCCTCTTGCCAAGAACCTACAATTTCTACAATGTAAGTCATAAAACGTTTCATTTGAGCCTCCCGGCCTAATAAATGCCCACATTTTTCAAACTCTCGTGTCCTGTGTGTTCTCCAGCCCAAACCGAGATAACCCCCACGACATCATTAGCTCCCTCAAGAGCCGCCGAGGATTTAATGCAACCCCCCCTCCCGCCCAGATTGGATGGTCCTCCTCATGAAAAATGAACTGATAAATCAGATAAAACCAGTGGACTGTGGTTGTAGAATTAAAAAGACAGCCCTGAAAAAAGTAGTTGTTTGTGAAGAACTACAGCTAGATTGGGCAGTCAAAAAAACAAATTGAAACACCTCATACTAGCACTAGCATAGTCAACTTCTCAACCATTATTGTTGTAATGATATTTGTTTGCTTTGCAAATTAAATGGTTGGCATCTGATGGGTGTTCAAAAGATTTATTTTAGTTCTGAGAGAATTTGCTGTGCACCCTTGTTCCTGTTGTTACCTGACCCCAAGGCCGAGGATACATACATTAATGCTAGCGGTGGATGATTGCTCGTAATGACTCCTGTGTATTTACGATAACGCCTTCACCTTGCTGAGCAAGAAGGTTGGGTGGGGAAAAAGTCCCCATAATTCAACGGTGGCACAGACGCAAGACGGCGCCCAGGGCATTAGTTGGTGTCTGAATGATGAATGGCTAGTATAGCAACAACAAAAAAAAAAGAAAAGCCGGGGGCCTCTGCGGTCTGGCTGGGAGCCACCATGGTGGACAAAGGCCACCACGCTACCTGGGCTGGGATTAAAGTGAGCTATGTAAGGTTAAGCAGATAGGTACCCCCAGCGAGAAAACCCCGCTAGGAGGATCAGCCAGGTGGATGGAATTACCAGGTAAGACATGTTTTTCTGTCTGTTGACCCACAAGGAAAAGTTTATTTTACCCCACCAGTAGGAAAAGACTGAGAGAAACTGATCAACGGAAGTCCGAGCGACACTTATCCAACATGCAATATTTACTCTTTGCATTGCAATTGTTGCCAAGGTGAATAAGTTGGAGCATCACATAGAGAGTAGGTGTAATAAATATGTTGTAAACTCACTTCCTGTTTAGCATTTCGCAGGTTGCAATATATGTTGGGTTATTATAATGAACCCATTACTACTGATTTCCAAAACATACACACAACACAAATATGGGTATTTGTGGTTCCCAACTAGGTCATTTATCTCTATATAAAGAATTATATGGTATGATAGTACCTCTTTGGGCTACCGCTTTAAATTAAATATTCTGAGTAGAAGAAGAGGAGAGGAAGGGGACAGGGTCGCATGTAAACATTACAAGCCTTGAGAAACACAGTACTATTACGCGGCAGCAAAGCAGCAACTTTTAATATGGTCGTCTATAACTTTCCCAGGTTGAGAGGTCCTAATCCCAGAGAGCAGTTAAAAATAAAATGTGAGTGGTGAGAGCGGAGAGGTAATGGTCTCTCCTGTCCTGTCAACTATTGCCAGAGTACACTTACAACGTCCTTCTCGGCTCAAAATGCACGGGGCCGGGAATGTGTGCTGAAAACATCTATGCAATTTAAACTACAAAAAAAATAGCTGCCTGGTGTCAGGTGAGGAGCAGAACAGGAAACTTAAACTGTCTCGGCCTATTTTCACCCAAGCTCTAAAAAACATGACGAGTGGACAGGAAATTGACAATGTAATGGCATATTTCAGAGCATACGTCTGGGTAATTTGTAATTTTCTTACAGCGTGCGCCGTGCCTATAAATTGCACTACACTGGATACAAAAAGGCCCTGGATTCGAAACAGACAATAATACGTTTCGCCAGGCCGAGCTGGAAAATGAAAAGGCGAGGAAAGCGGCGTGAAATATTTGCGCCCGGGAGTGCAACAAGTAAAACAGTTATTTCCCCTCTTTCCCCTTTCAGACAGGAAAAGGGAAATAATGGTACAATTAAAGTGAATTATACACAAGCCTGAAATCTTCTGTAATATGCATGCAATCCCACCCAGCGTGGAAAAGGTGTGGCGAGGGCAGCGATGGTGAACAGATGACCTCAGAACAATGAGGTCCCATTAAGACTACATTTTGAATTTAACTTCAGTACACGCTAAAGTGTTTAAGATCTGTCCTGATATTTCAGCTACATGCAAAGTATCTAGTTCTTTTCCTGCTTTCTGCTATTACCCAAGGACTCATTTTCTATGGTGGTTTGGCCATTGACAGAATCCTGGCTGCTGCTGCTGCTGCTGCTGCTGCTGCTGAGCCGAATCCTCGTGCCATCTACGCTTTAGTCAGCATTGCCTCCAGAGCTTGTCTCCCCAGTCACGCACCAACAACCCCTGACAGAAACGACTGGTAAATAAATACGCACGGCCCGTTGTCTTGTCCCCCCTCCTCCTGCTAAACAGGGAAGTACACAGACCCCCTGATTGCACAAGAAGGAGAAAATAGTAGGAGGGCGAATTAAAAGACTTGGCAGTTAAGATTTCTGCCAAACCAGCGGTGCAATGTTTTTGCTTGCCTGGACACATTCCTCAGGCGTCCCACCCTATTATTATTAGAAGTGTGCATGTGTGTGTGTGTGTGTGTGTGCGTGTGTGGTGTACAAGGCATGCTGAGTATGTGGAGGAACAGCGTCTCTTAGCCACGATAACCCACCGTGCTTAAGTTATGTCCTTCAGCTGTCATGCTTGACTTGGTATATTAGCAAATACATCATTAGACATGTGGTGGTGATTTCGAGAAAAAAAAAAATGCAGTAATTCCGCAAAAAAAAGATTTTGTAAAATGATCAGGACTTGGCTGTCCAAACTCGCGTCTTAAGACCGGTTTTCCAGAGGAATGAAGGTGAACTGCGACCAGCACCAAGCCTCTCAGTCGACGGATATAAATTATTGAAGCTTGCAGTAAGTCAGTCTCTGGCCCTCAAAGTGTTCATTTTTGTGCATGAATATTATTTATCAAGAGCGTTCATGGAATCAAGTAAATTGGTTTGATTTATTCATATTTTAACCCAAGTGGAAAAAGCTCCACTTGATTATTTATTAAGTTACATTAAAGTATTACTCTGTTTTCATACAGTCGTTACCCAAGCAGAAAAATAGATCTAAATTAGCATCCAGTTCATAAAAGACGTCTCTTTCACTTCATCCCTTTTATTATAAGACTATTTAGGAGCGTATAAATAAAAAATATGAATCTCCAGTTGAAAGCTTTACTACCTCCTTCTTGACTACGTCCAACATGCAGCGTGTGCTCAGCTGAGGCAGGACTCGTGTTTACCACATTAAACCATGTCTATGCAGAGTAGGCTACAGTCAGGAATCAATTTCACCCCCCCAACCCCCCCCGAATCGGCATTCCTCTAATTCGGGCTAATATTGACTGGGTTCCAGGTATTTGAATATATGTTAATAGAAGCAGTGTGACCTTGGTTTCAAATGAAGCGCATTATTCAGTAGAGGAAATTAGAAAGTGAGAATGTGCTCAGGAACCAGACACACACACACACACAAACAGGCAGAGATACACTGCATGGAGGGAAAAAAAAAAACACCTCCCACCTCCTGCACTGCATCCCCAGCAGAGACAGACCACACAGCTCGCTGTGCCATCGCTCCCTTGCTTCAACTGTGTATTTACTGCTCACAGACAAATGGTCTCCTGGCACTGGAGCACTTTAATGAGCCTTGGGCGGAGGGGTGGGGGTCCGCAGGAAACGCATTTATCACCACGGTTTTAGTTTGTCTCATCACCATCTCCCAACGTACAAATGAATCGACAGGAGACGACATAAAAAAAAAACTCTTTGACTTTGAATTTTCTATTATGAGGCGAGGGCAAACTGCAGCGTTCAGGCAGCTCGTCCCAACAGGTGAACAGGCAGCTAAAATAATCACGGTTTGGTACCGCTGAAGCTAAATGGACAATGACAGCAAGGGCAGTGTTGTCATGTGGAGACGTGTAATGAAATATATTTAAAAAATGAGATTAGTATGTGGAGAGAGGAGCGGAACCCTGTTGCTTTGACAGACTGATCGTAGGAATGGATCATTTCAAGTGTGATGGTTTGATTTTTTTTTTTGACATAGTTAAGTTAAAAATGATCCAAAACAAGCAAGATAAAAAATAATTTTAATCCATGTTCTGCGTGTATTATTTAATGGCATCTGAATATTGCAGATTGATCTGGGATCCGGGCGACACGGTGGTGCGGTGGGTAGCACTGTTGCCTCACAGCAAGAAGGTCGCAGGTTCAAGACCGCCTTGGGCCTGGGTCTGGGGCCTTTCTGTGTGGAGTTTGCATGTTCTCCCCGTGTCTGCGTGGGTTTTCACCGGGTACTCCGGTTTCCTCCCACAATACAAAAAACATGCTCAGGTTAATTGGTAAACTCTAAATTGCCCATAGGTGTGAGTGTGAGAGTGAATGGTGTGTGAATGGTGTGTGTGCCCCACGATTGGCTGGCGACCATCTGGGGTGTATCCCTGCCTCTCGCCTTAACGCGCTGGGATAGGCTCCAGCAGACCCCTGCGACCCCGAAAGGGAATAAGCGGGATAGACAATGGATGGATGGATGGATCTGGGATCCTATAGAAACATGGTGGTGTAGCATGGCCCCATGTAATAAAATGTCTTCTTCTAAGGCAGGGCTGCCCAACCCTGCTCCTGGCGAGCTCCCATCCTACATGTTTTAGGAACTTTCCTAAATCTAATTATCAACTCGTTATCAAGTAGCTGACGCTTGCCAAGGACTTGTTAATAATTAGAATCGAGTGTTTGGGAGCGTGAAGAGCGGCTCTCCGGGAGCAGGGTTGGGCAGCCCTGTTCTAAGGGAATAAAAAGACAACCTATTCTTTCATTGAATTATGGACTGATTAAAAAATACTTATAAATGTCATATAGGAAAACCGCCCACGTCCATTTGGGCCTGCGTGTGTGTGTGTGTGTCTTTCTCTCGTCTCCCTAGCCGGATTCCTTAACCCATCATAACTGCATTTAAGCCAGTGTCTAACCTCCAATGTGCCTAAAACCACATATGTAAAAAGCCATTAAAAAAAAAAAAAAACATCAGTTCATCAATAGATTAGTCCTTGACTATTTATCCCCTTCATTCCTATCCCACATTTTTATATAAACCAGGGCTGTCAGAGGTAATGCTAATTCATTTGAATGCCAGTGTTTATTCTGACCCATTAACACATGTTCTGTAATGATGACTTTTTGTCTCGCCTGTTTTTTTTCTAGTAGTTAGAAGGATAAATATAGGGATTTAGCACAAAAGAGTGATACATGTGTGAGGGAGTGATTTTGTGCTGGCAATTATCTGGTTAAATGGATATAATTACCTGAAGAAAGCATACATTATCCACTCCTATGTGGACAAAAAAGTATCAATAAATAGAAAATGTCTCTTATAGTTTTTGTTGAATGGATGCAAAATGTACAATTAATTTGTTATTAGAACTCCAGAAATCCTTATGAATAATCCATATGATTAATATTTGAAATTATGAGAGCCCGTAGTACAGAATGAACACATTTCATCTTGTGATATCTGTGGGTGTTTGTGGGTTTGTGCATTTTTGTTGTTTTATGTGCCACACAAACTAACTTGCATGTGCATGTGCGTGCATGTGCGTGCATGTGTCTGTGTGTGTGTGTGTGTGTGCATGCACCATTTCATTAGCTGGATCAATTAGCCTTAACATTTGTTCCCGTTGCACACTGAGAGCAGAGAGGACAAGTGGGCGGCTGAAATCTCCTGAATGTGAGCTGACAGCTCCCACCTGAACATATGGCATCTTGTTCTGTTTGAGCATAATGCTGTTAGTTTAAAATGGAGAGACTGGCAGACTGGGGATGGCCATACAATACGATTATGCATGAAGTAATTAAGATTCCGCAGGCACTGCTTTATCTTCATTCAGATCGCCTGTCCTGTGTGATTTCTCACAGCCGGCGGTTTCGCTCAAAGATGGCCGCCGCCTGCACCTCTATTATCTAATCAAGATAATCAATTCTGCATCAGGGATCTATGTGTGCATCATGTTTAAACCAATTTTAACTATCTATTTCTGTTCTAATGTAACCATTAGTGCTATTTCTATTCTGCTACACTTCCTTTCACCTAAAACAGTGACACTCATTACTGACGCCAGAGAGATTCACGTATATATTTTACGTTTCTCTTCTCTTCTTCTTGACTGACATGTTAAACTTTAATAACGATTTTGTGAGAACTGAAGCCTGCTGCTTCCGCAGCATGCGCACGTCGCGCAACTCAACGCTGTCTATTGGATTAGATTAGATCAGATTGTTTATTGGCCCCATGAAAGATGCCGACGGAATTCGTGTTCGACTGTCGACATATTTTACACTTCGCAGCATGAATGCATAAATGGACAATACACACGCATGCAAAAAAAACACACAAAACCGGGATACGGGCAATACATCACACATACAACATAGCATAAACAGTACCATAAACAGCAGGAGCAGGGTAATGCATATGTGAGGAGGGGTGTGGGGGGTGGAATTCAGACTCTCACCACTTGTTGTTAATGATACAACGCTCAGTTTGGCAGCAGGCACAGCCAGGCGGCCTTTGGAGAGTGGTATTTGCTCACCGCCAGCTGGATTAGGGGGGTTAACCAATTAGCAATAAGAGGATAGGTCAGAGTACGGAGTCAATCCCAATCTGTGGTTGAGGAGGCGGCCGCGAGGCTGCTAATCCACCGCCGGGGTCGCCACCTCCGACACGGCGGGGGCCACGGGGGTCACCAAGTAGTAAGGAAGCCACAGGGTCCAATCAAAGGCTTTGTTTCTGGCATAATTCTGACTGTTATTAAAATGTTTAAAGTGCACAAATTAGTGGTGCCATTCAATACTGCAAGTGTGTCAGTCAGTGAAGGAAGGTGATGAATGATCAACAAACAGCAGAGACAAAAAAAAATCCCATTTCATTTTTCTTTACCTTACTCTAGGATTTTCAATTCTCTATCGGAAGCAAAGGATAAATCAAAATTCAGTAGGTGCGAGCATCATGTGTAAAAGACCGAATAGACAAAAGAATTTTCATTTCCTTTCAGGTGCGCTGTGCCCCGCGTGTCTCGCTTTCAGGTGGAGTACAGTATCAGACAGCACTCCAGTTGAACGCTGAAGGAAAACAAAGCTATCAGCACAGGAGGCGTCTGTGCCACACTTCAGAACAAAAGCATTTACAGAACTGGACTCGTGCACATGCACCGTCACGCACGCAGTGAAGAAATGCAATGCACACCTCCCCTACACACACACACACACACACACACACAATGAATGTACAAAGCGGCGTGCTTGTTGCTAATCACAACAGGGATTAGTGAAAGCCATGTTGCAGTTCTTCTCCCTCCCACCTCCTGCTCCTGAATGCTTCCAGCAGTTCGACGCCGATATCTAACCCTCTGCAGCATCTCGTTGTGGCTCACTGTCGACGCCAGGGTGCGGCTTTGATGAGGAAACACGCCGCCCCCGTTTTTTCTGTCCCGCTTCGGGTTTAAATTTTGCTGTAATCTCATCCTGTCAGATGCAATCTTCAAACAGCGAGATGCAAAACTAATATATCGGCAGCTTGAGCTCAATCTATCCAACGTGCATAAGCTCCCCTGTATCTATTCAACCCTGGCTTATCTGTTGAAAACATCGTTTTGGTTATGCTTGCCTAGAAGCTTTGGCAGCTTTTTTTTTTTTGCTCATACTGTTAAAAGGTTGATTCTCTATGAAGCTCCTGACAATGTCACCTCCAGGTTCAGGAAATCCACCTTTATCTAATCAGTTCATCAGCCTGATCCCCCCTGACTGGAGATACTGGGATCTATATTGAACATATCAGGGTTTATTTGGATCCATTTTTATCACAGCAGACCCTGCATCTATTACTTTGCACAAATACATATCACTCATTATTTCCTTTTTCTCTATTTTAAGCTTCTATTTTCCCAGCATCCCTCTGTTCAAACCGTACAGTTCTGTGTGCTGTTTTTAGCTTCTGAAGAGGAAGTGTTGTTAGGAAACAGCGATGATGACCATTTTTGGTTGTTGGGCTCACGGTCCAGCATGGGCAGTCATGTGGAAGGTGCAGACACACTCGAACACCTCTTACCGTCTCAGATTGCCTTGTGTACATGCACACACACACACACACACACACACCTGATGTTGCCACTATTATTCTTCGCTGCAGGAACCACAACTTAATGGGCTCAGGATTTTTAAGCTTGATTATATTATTATGACATCTTTTATAGCATTTTTTTTCTTTTAAAAAGGACATTATTTCTGAGTCCTGTTCATGCAGCCTTATTTTCAAACATGAAAAGCTTATCTTTATTATGACCTTTTTTGGAAAAATGGAATAAACATTGCTCGAAAAAACTTCCTACCCTTATCTTTTAATTCACGCTCACCTTCCATCTTTAAATTTGTTCTTTTTTCAGTTCCGTTCCTTTGCCGGCTGACTGAGGCACAGAATCCATCTGAAAATATAATAAATTCTGAGCTTATCAGTCAAATGGGAAGTAAGTCAGAAGGGTTTCACATCAGACGGTGAATACAGAAAAGGCAGATAATGCTTTTTTTTTTCAATTCTGGTTCTTCTTTTCTGGATAAAAGTCGAAATTCTGCAGGGAGAGCAAAGTAATCAGGCTTCCTAAGTTATATGAAATATGATCAACGACAAATTAAATCATGCTTTATCAGATTTGATGAAAATGCCTCCGAGGAGAACAGCGGGCAGACGTCTGTTTTGCAATCGCATCAGTTGAATGTCGCCGCGGTGCATTTGAGGACAGGCATTTGCAGGAAAAAACAACTCCATAAAAAAGCCCTCACTCACAAGCTTATTTAAAGTAAGTTTAGTCTGAGTTAATGATCCCACAGGGGGATGCACACAACTTAGATATGGTGGTGGGGGGAGGAGGGGGGGGGGGGGGGGGGGGGGTGACTCCCACCAACACGGCAGCCACTGACAGTTCTATAAATCCCGCTTCTGTCTGCATCGCACTGAATGTGCCATCCGAATGCCTGAGCCCCCGCTTGCTAATGGTACTCACTCAGCTGTCAGATTAAGGCTCATTTACTCCCAGCAGGGTCTTCAATTACCAATGATTAAAACCCCCTTTAGTGCTCTGTTTTAAGAGAAACAGGATCCATCGAGATTAAGAAGAGCCCAAAGAAAAAAAAAGAAGGAGCAAAAACACAAGACACTGATGACCAAAGTGGACGTTTCACTGTATGATCCTTAGACCTGTGTTACAGTGACTCCCCATTCATCTGTTCATTTACTTAAAATCCTCGGGAATTTACTTACAGTGCCTATCCTTTGCCTGTCTAACCCGTTTTAATACATGTCACCATAGGCCTACAGTAAACGGTGAGGACAGAATACTGGAAACACCAGTAACATAAAATACAGCCTGCACGATGGTGATGAAGCTGAATTAAAAAAAAAAGGTAAAATCTTACTGCTACTGCTTTAATACTGTTTTAATTGCACAATTTGACACATCACCTGTGACCACGCTGTGAAGATAAGTGATTGATGATTGGCTGAGCACTCAGGGGTCACGAGGATGACGACCTTTAAGAAACCAGGCCTGTGTGTTCTACTTGGTGTGTTCCAGGGACGTTTCTGTCCACCTTTGTTGGTCCTCTGCTGATAAACTCTGCCTTAGAACATAAACATAGACCTGGACATGCATGTGACAGGTTCCCTCTTTTTAACAGACAAGTCTCTAGTCTCTATTTAAAGCTAAAAGTGAAATTTGTACATTTATATGACACATGAGTCATTTGCTGTCAAGGTAATGGTTCTGTTCTGTGTAGTTAAAACAGTTTGAATCCCTGTTAATGTGCTGGGGAGATGTCACGGAGCATGTTTAAATTGCTTTTACAGTTTAAAACGCTGGAATAAACTGGAATTTATCACTTAAATACAATGTTGGGGCATGTTTAATAAGCTTTTTAATAGCTCCTGATTGACAGTTCTATGACTCAGATGATGACTCAGGCTTAAAACAGAATTGTACGTTCATTTAATTCTGGTCTTACCACGGGATGTGGTTATAATAACAAAATGAAATAATCATTTTTAAAATAAAGTACATCTGCTTTATCCCTCGATGTGGGACTTTCGCTATCAGGAAGCGGAATCGGTTCAGGACGGCGTTACCGTTCTAAATGGCCCTAATCTCTGCAGACAGCCGGACTGGAGCAGACCACACAGTGGTAAATGGATAAAACAGGACACAGCTACTCTATTAGGAGCAGAGGACACCGTTCTGATTTAATTTGTCATCTGGAGAGAACACAGAGACACCCATCATTCCAGGAGCCTGCTGCTGTTCCACTGGGTTTGAATTTGTGCCTGTCCATCTTCCTGTTTCAGCCAGTACCACCTCCACTTATTACACACCCACACATGCACTACATGCAATATATATAATTCAGTTACTATTATGGTTAATCAATCAGTCAATTATAACTAAATCGTCTTTCAAAGTAATGTGCCCACCACTGGTTCTGGAGGTATTGAAAGTTGAAACACAAGAATCCCAATTCAAGCAAACACCCAGGAGTCAAGCTTCGCCTGAGGTGATGCTCATGATTATTATTATTGGGCTTAGTTCTTTCTTACCAAAATGGTTTCATAGCAGTTTGAAATGAAGGCATCTGTAGGTCATTTCAATTTTTCCTGCTCTCCTCTACCTCCCACCTCTCTCCTGGTCTGATATGTGTCAGCTCAGTAACAACTGAGATGAATAAAAACAAAAAAAAACACAGAGAATCAGTCGTCTTTTGCTTCTCTTGATCCCACCGTCGTCGTCCGGTGGAGCAGCCATGTCGCCATGCAGAGGCCCTAACACACACACACACACACACACACACACACACACACACACACACACACACACACACACACACACACACACACACACACACACACACACACACACACCGCATCTTTCATGTCAGCTTCACAGAAAAAAACTCAGTGTTTGCTTTAGCAGATGAAAACACACACACGCATGTGTGTGTTTGTGCTCTACACTGCATGCGAGCTGGCTTTTTGTGTTCCATTTATGCCCCAGCAGTGTTGAAGCTTTGAAGTTCAGAGAGACGACAGGTAGTCAGGTGGCACATATGGTCCTCGGCTGCGCATAACGTGTGTGTGTGTGTGTGTGTGTGTGTGTGTGTGTGTGTGTGTGTACAAACACACGCAGCCCAACACAGGCATACAAGCACACACAGATGTAGCATTAGCTTGCTGTTTTATCTGACGAATGATCATGTCTGCGGGAGCACTGAAGAGAAAAATAGGATGTGTGTGTGCGACACACACACACACACACACACACACACACACACACACACACACACCCATCCCTTTGAAATAGGCCCACCAGGCTTGACTGCCCGAGTTAAGCTTATTTTCAGTTTGCGCCCCAACACACCTGCGAGTGACCCAGTTGCCCCAGAGTGCCCTCTGCGACGCGACGTAAAGCTCTGCGCTTCCAGTGGGGGTAAAAAAAATTGCCAGGTACATAATCAGTAATTTGACTTGTAAATAAGATGTATTTCCTATTAAAATGAAGACAAATTATACGAAGTATCGAGGGGAAATCTGTGTCATAAATCAACGTTAAAAAAACGTTTGTGTGTCTGCGCGTACTTCCGTGGCAGCATCGCGCACTCCCTCCCGACCCCCCCCCCCCCCACCGCCGCCTGTCACGCCATATGATGTTTTTCTAATTACTCTGAAAAATGACGGAGTGCGTCTCCAGCCGAGTGTGTCGCCGACTCCGCCGCCACCGGCTGCCGAGACATACATCACTCTAATTGGCTCAAATGGCCCTAATATATGCCACCGTGTTGCCTTCATGGATCAGCGGCGTCGCCTTTTGAAAATCAATACGGAAGCAGCGTAGTGGGACAGAGGAGCGTCGACGTTCAATGATTCCGGTATTTTGGAATTCATCTTTTTTTTTTCTTTTTTTCCCTACTCGCCAGTGGTGAGGGCTGTAATCGGCGGTAATTGGAGGAACATTAAAGCCTGAGATAGAGACAGGAAGGCCTAAAAATATATGTCAGGATGCATAGTGTATTGTGCTCATCCGTGTGTGTGTGGGCGTGTGTGTGAGAGATAATCTATCATATTATGCTTGTCTCAGTTTGTACTGATATATATTCCAACACATAACAAGGGCCTGGAAGTAAGAACGGACAGAACTAATGCTTAATCATTATCATATGGCTCAATTTTCTAATGTGAGAGTTCCACAACTACACCTGCAATCTGCAATGTTGTAAAAAGTCAGATTTATTGCAAAAAAAACTGGACCAAAAAATGATGGATGTTGCAAAGCAGCATTTGACCCACAAGACGACTTTTTCAAAGCCAATGTAGAAATATATCAAGAGCTAATGGACTTTTGAGAATTTTTCAACCATTCAAAGCCAACAATGATTATGATTCCACTTTATATATCACAGCATGATTTATAGCACCCAGGAGAATATTAGCAACCATTACCACACCTGTGAATAAATAGGTGATGGTATAAAATTAGCAGATGATAAATAGAACGGGAGCCGGAGCTGCTGCTGCATCGCTACAAAGGAAAACGCCAACACCTTTTGTTTCGTTTTCATAAACTGACACTTTTGATCATTGCACGGATCTGCAGGTGTTTCATCTGCATGTGAATGACGTCCTCAAAAAAAAAAGGGACATCAAAGTCATCGTTTTAATAATCCAAGTGATCCTTTACCAGATTCAGTCCATTTCACATGCAGTCAGAAAAAATAGACATTTTTCTAATGTAAAATACCATATTAAGGTGCACTAAAATATCTTATTACAGTTAATGTACACAGTAGCATTTCCATACGTTAATACGTTTTATTGCGATAACATTTAGTAGACTATAGGCATATGTTGCTAATTGTGGGATAAGTACTGTATTGGATTTTCACAGTTACTAGTTATCATCCATGTCAAACATACTGGTTGCGTTACAAACCTATTTTTCTCTCTAAAGTCCACCATACCACGCTCTGACTCAGTGAGAGATGATATAGTGAATCCTCGGCAGAATGTCCTTGATAAAGCGCTAGCGGCCAGTCTCCTCATCATTCCTCAGGCTGATGTGTGCTATATCTTTATAGTCCATCTGAGATCATAGGACGGAGGGAGAAAAACAAACTATATGGCCCACCAGGAGACATAGATCACCGTGACTGTGGCGTAAATGTGAGGTGGCAGTGCGCGGCGTGGAAGCACTGTAGCATTGTGGTGAAAAAAAAAAGCTCTGTCGCTCACGGATTCTTCCCATGCCTAAAAAAATAAAACCCCGGCCTCTGGTTTCTGCTGCCTTATCACACCCTCAGAGCTGTTGGTGCTCAAAGAAGCTCAGCTGCCTTCTTCTGAGAATGTGTGTGTGTGTGTGTGGTGAAAGAGAAATTGGATGAGGTACAGTGAAACAGATATAGTATAAAGAGAAGAGTTATTCTAAAACTCAGGTACAAGTTTTCATGCACACCTTGTAGTTGATTTGTTTTTGCATTTATCCTGGGTAAAACACTATAAGTTTTAGACAGATGGGTCAAAAAGTAAAAGAAAGGAGGTAATTCTAGCATAATCTCACCTATTTTTGAGACGCGTGGAGAAGCAAAGTCTAAAGACGCCACGTCTTCAGAAAAATAAATGATCACAAAAAGGTGTCTTTTTGGGTCTGCAGAAGAGATCCAACACACTTTGGTTTGCTAAAATAACCTCAGCTACTAATAATAAACCTATACTGAGTGATCCTTAATACCCATCCATGACTCAGGGATTTTGCTGAACAGCCTGTATAGCAAATAAACATACAGCACGCATATCTAAAGTGTCTGCTAACAAAACATTGAAATATGTTTCAATAAAAAACAGCTATATGAAAATAAAAATGAGAAACTAACTGATTCTACCACAGGAATAAATGCTCAAACGTCGTATTAGGCCATAAAGACCGCGGGCTACATATTTAATGATGCTTGTGTTGGCCTGAGCCCGCACATGTAAAAACCGTGATTTAATAACTGGAGTCAGGAGCGGCGGCGGGCTGATGACTGCTCCGTGCTGCGCGGGGAACCCGTCCAGGCACGCTTAATAGAACGCCTGTTGCGGTAGCCATGTGACATTGGAGGCCCCGGAGTAAATAAACTAAAAGACCCAGGAACAACAAATGACTGGAGACATCTCTGCACGCAGGCAGGCAGGCAGGGTGAGAGTTGAAGATACTCACACACACACACACACACACATGCATGCATGCATACACAAGCAAAACTATGCATGATTTATCATATCAAAGTCAGCCACTCATGCACGTGGGGTGTATTATGCAATTGCTGCTACAATATTGAAAAGACTACTAGTAGGACAACCGGAGCTGCTGCAGTTGAGTAGCTTCCACACGTTCTTGGCAAAAGGGGAAACCTTAAGGAGTGACAACCTCCATCCCAATAGGAAAAGCAAATCGCCGCTGACAGCCAACGTCATAAACAGGCCTAAACACAGACTGTCTGACCCTGCGTTTGGCCCTGTTTCCCCCTGCTCTGTTTTTAGCATCGCAGTCACTTATAGCAACAGTATAGTCAACAAATACAACCGCACTTACGTTTACTGCTTAGCCAATATTGCTCAGCCCTCTGGGGTTACTTATTTTTGTTTTTGCAGGGAATGATATAATCCATTTAATTGCTTTATTCTCCCTTGTAGTCTTTAGTGTCATGCTGGAACCTTCCTATTATCATGAGCAAGTGTGCAGTTTTGGATGATTTCGACACGCATCTATGGCTCTGTGACAATTATGTGGCTATTATTTTTTATTACCTATTACACTCTGCTCTTCATTTAATAGGCTAATAATAACACGGCCTACTTTTTTTGCCAAAATCCCAGACAATGTTAATTAATGCACTATATATATATATATATATATATATATATATATATATATATATATATATATATATATATATACCTCTGACATCTCTAGCTGCAATATAATGTCCCACTACATGTAACTCTGCAGCTGTTAAGTACTTACTTATACTCAGAAGCCAAACCACTGGTCCAGACCCAGGCTGAACTGTATTTCCTTCTCCTAAATCACATCAATCAGCTCCGCTGAACATTTGACATTGACTAACACTATAAAAAAAACCCTAACATAACGTTTCCTATTCCCTTGAGCCCGCTTCCCTCAAAAGGAGGCGATTCCGCTCGTCTGTCCATTTTATTACACACATAATTAACTTCTCAGCTCTGTCAGTCTCACCTAAAAAAAAGTCTTGAGAGTCCTTTGTCCTTTTAGAACTTTGCACTTATTTTAAAAATCGGTCCCCTTGACTTAGTCATTCGAAGAGTTAGAAGCTTGAAGCAGCTTTTTACCACCATTATATTACTATATATTTTGGAGAAAATTCTTGCCTCGATTTTCCTCATACTTCATGAAATAGTAGGACTTTTTTTAATTGCAAATAAAGTAAATTCGGCATCATAGTGAAGATGCGTGCATGTTCTGTATTTGCATGCGTGCAATGGACATGTACCGTTGAGGCCACATGCCAAGAGAGCACTTAGTCAGAGTGGTTCATTTGCGGTGACAATCAAACGTTGGAAATGTCCCGTCACATACAAGTAAACGAACAAACCTTAAACATAGATAAAGGTCAGGAAGCAGGATCGGGCTCCACAGTGAGCTATGGGCTACGTAATGAGCTGGCAGACGCGGCGCAGCCTTCTGCTAGTGGCCTGGAACCGCTGAGTACCTCCAAACTGCAGCCAGTAAAAAAGCACAAGGTCACCTTTTTTTTTTTTCCCTTACCCACAGAAAACTTCCTGAATGATCTCGCTGTGTTTACTTGGCTGCCAGATAAGAATGGCAAGAGCTCTTTACGGGGGCCGCAGACTGTTTTAATTCCAAAACGGACAAACCGAGCCGTTCAGGGCTGCAATCAGAAACATGAAAACAACAAGCGCCCCTCACATAAACCGGAGGTTAATTGGGGGCAGAGACACTCACTGCCGCTTAAAGCCATGTGCACACGCTGGTCAGCCGTGACAAATTTATTTGCCGTGTTTTACATCTATGGGATAAATGGGCTGGCCGCGAAAAACAGAACGCATCCAACGTTGATTTACGAATTCTGAGACCCGGGCTGATTTTTCACCTCAGCTGCCTCCGTGTTGGTTTGCGGAGCAGGCAAAGAAGCAGGAACAAGCCGCAGTAACAACAATGAAATACTTTCTGGCCTGTGGTCCAGTTTTACTCGCTCTGTCCACAACAACGTACACGAGAGGTTTATTGGAAACAGTATTCTCTAAACGCAGGATTGGTGCTGTATGCTGCTGCGGCTTTTGGTGATGTTACATGCAGTGAAGCTATATTCTCTTACGCTAAAGCTACATTTTGCAGCAGATCCTCTAAATAACGACACTTGTCGACAGCCGTGTCCTTTTTGATATATTTTCTGCTGAACTTTTCGACCCCGACAGCTGTCTCATGCATAAATAAGCCCACGATCGCGGCGGTTTTTGGTGCACGCCAGTAATCTTCCACAGATTCGCGTCCGCTGAGGAAGTAACGCTAAAAGCTTTTGGACAAGAAAGGGGTCAGGGCGAGGGGTTATCTGGGTAATGTTTTTGAGATGTGTGGGGAGGCACTGGTCCACATCCCTGACCCCCGGCACGGTACAAAAGAAGCAAACAACGTCGAACACTCTGCACCGAGTCAGGAGTTCAGCGTTCTGCAACTTTCTGAATCTATTTTTCACTGAAATATTTCTACATATGAAAATACTCACTTGAGGTGAGCTTCAAGAAAAATAAAAAAAAACGATTCCTATTTGACTGCATCGCATCCACACCATCTACAGTCATATCACATAACCAGTGCCTTCAGTTCAGCTGAGGATAAGCTTTCCAAGAACCAGAGCCCTGCTCATACTGTCAACAGAGGTTATATTAATCACCATCAGGTTGTCATAATGAATCAAAACACCGGCTGAACACTGGTTGACCCAACTGGGCTCTGTTTGGCTTACAGTAGTGGAGTTCAGTATCACTTAATGCATTCAAAAGAACTAAAATCATTAAATCGCTGCTGCGGAAAACAAAAAACAAACTCACATACCGCGCGGCCTCGCTGATCTTTGTTTATATGCTTTTTTATTTATGGCTGTAAAGTCAGAGGGTGACTTCCATGACCCTCGGGGGCCCGTGAGACCCATTCAAGACATATGCTGAAAGTGTAAAAGAATGCACGGTTGTGAATCTGTAATTCTGTCTTCCCAAGGACTCAAATAAATTTGGCCTTCATCAGATACAGAGGCATTTACGATCCCAGAAAAAAGCTCTGACATCAGTGAAAGTGAACACGGAGCGATTAGGAAATTATCTGCCTCGTAAGCTCCAGACCTCAGGAAGTATGGATGTGGCAAATTGCCTCGTTCTTTTCAGCAGATCCAGTTATACAAACTGACAACAAAAAGACCGGGAGAGAAAAGAGGAGGAGGAGGAGTGGCTGACTTAATCCAAGCTCTGGCGTGTTCTAATTAAAACCTGCATTCTATTCATTTGCTTCCATAAGGACTCCACTGAAAAGCAGTGAATGGAGGAATTAAACACAGAAACAATGGCCACAGACGTAGATAATTGCAGAGGAAAAGGCAGCGCGATTGAAAGTGACATCACCAACATAAACAGACTTTCTCGGATGAAAGCGCATCCCGACGCGCCTCGGACGCGGCGCATCGGGAGCGGGGGAAGCGGTGGAAGTCGCTTACAGTGCAGCAGGTTAATATGATGCAAGTCTGGCTTGTTCGTAATTGTCGGATGGAGGGGCGGGGAGGCTGTGGGAGTAATTGTCGGTGCTTGCTTGTGTAATATTACCAGATGAGAGCGGTTTGAGCGAGTTGCATCAGAGAGTGGGATCTGCTTGTTTTGACCTTAACGGTCGCTGGCAACTGCAAAATGTCCTCGGGCCGCGCGGCCTGGTGCTGTGTGCGTGTGTGTGTGTGTGTGTGTGTGTGCGCTTGATACGATTACGGGGTAAAGTCAAATAGAAAATCCAGGCCATGGCTGTATAATAAAAACGCACTAGCCTCTCTGGTGCCGGGTTATTGAATGGGCAAAAACGCACAATAGAATCATGGCGAAGCAACACTTGCCGCTTTTTGTCATGTGGCCGATCTGCTGCTCGCGTTTTGCATCAAAAGATTAGATTAAATTTAATGATGCCCACGGGGACGTAGGGCGGTTGCACTGTAGCAGTAATAATAACTGGAGCCAGGCAAATACACGGTGTGTGCGCCCATGTTTAATGTATACAGATCCCTCATACTGCTTTGACTAGCATTTTTTTGGTATTCTTTTAACTATTAATGTACACACTTAGCAGGTTTACATCCTTGATCACTGCAACCAAGAACAGTCAGCAGTAGACAACATAATGCTGGAAGGTGTAAGTATTCTACTGTAGACCAGAATTGCCCAGAAAGTGACTCAAACTAAAAATCTGTTCATGTTACTAACATGCATGCTTTAAGGTGCAGATGGCATCCTGTATGTGCAGAATATGCTAATGTGGACAGACAGGTGTTGCAATTGGAGGTGTCCCATTGTCAGATTTACCATCTGTTGCGAAAGCAATATTGTCCATTCGAAGGATTTCTATTAAAAATAATAATTAGTCAAGGATATTAGTAGATCAATGTCAAACATGAAATTCTCTGTGCTTTGGGCAGTGATTTTTTTTCTATCACCTCCTCTGATATACTATTAAAACGAAAATCAGATTGACCAACTTACTACAGAAGTGCATTTAGGGTCGGTAGCGCATCAGAGACAGTTGTTCCAGTTTCCATCTGAGGTACAGCTGCACGGAATCTAATGCAAAACCATAAATCCTGAACTTCTCTTTCATGGGCTGCATTGGTGTCAGATCCTGGCCTCTGAGGATTCACTTAATTTAAACACAGGAAAACAGGCAGAAATCACATAAAAAGGGAGAACAAAATAAATTATAGGCAAGTTCAAAGGCAAAAAAGTGAAAATGCAATATAAGCTGTTACGGAGTTTTTGGACACATTTCGCTTTTTTTTTTCCTCTTTCAACGTTGATGACAAGTGGCGGTGAGAGCAGAATGGAATCGGTGAGGCACAGGTGCTTTTGAGATTTCCAGAGAGGGATGTGTTGGAGCTGTCTCTTTGTCTGAAGCGCTGTATGGATGGCTGAGCATTTTCGGCTCAAGAGTCTCTGAGCGTCACCTGATACTGTTCACAGAAGCAGACAGCGCTTCCTAAATTAAAGTTGGGTGCAGAGAGAGCGAGAGAGCTGCATGCAACGACGAGATGAATGATGCATGCTGGATCTACGCCGTAATCGTTTCATGACATGTAGCAGCACAATTGTTGACCAAACGCATGCTGTCAAAAATAAAATTAAACCCTGTGTGTGTGTGTGTGTGTGAGGGCGCAAGTGACATGTGCATGTATTTATGTAGCTGTCAGGAGACACATGTTCCTTGCGCCATGTAATGCAGCTGAGGAATGGCTATGTAACAGAAGGAGAGGGGGTCAGTGGATCCAAATATGTTTGACATTTTAGCCCAGGTTTCGTCCATCAGCGTCGGCGCATTTTTAGCCTGATTATTTTTTGACTTGGGCGTGTTCAAAACCATCCCGGGGGTTCTTCAGTGTGAAGTATGGGCCGATTTGAAGTGTGTGAAACAGACACCTTGTGTGTTGTTTCGACAATTATTCGGTCGTTTATTTAATTTGGGCTGAAGTCTGTCTGTCTCTTTTTTCCCCCCAAATTTCTGTGTTTCTCCTCAACCAGCATGTCATATTGGTGCAATCAGCTCTGGTCAGCTACATATTGTCTTTGTCTCTCAAAGAACAAAGGAACAAACAGCGATCACGGCAGCCATCTTTGTAGCATCCCACACACCATTCACAAGTTATTGATAATAATTTTGTAAAACCTATAAACCTAAATCATAGAATTGGCTATTTTTATAAGGGTGGTGCCCTGAGGTAGATTTAATCTATACTAAATTATTATTTTTATAGTCATCATTATAGTTAATTATATTATATAATAATTATAATATATATATCATTTAAATTATATATATATATATCATTTAATATAATTATAGTAAAATTCTGATTATTATATTATTATGTATAATCGTAAATACCATTTGAAAAGCACAAAAAATCAATGTTTCTTCCTGTTAGTCCTACAGCCTCGTATAATAGATTTAGACATTATTCAAAGTGATCATATGAAGAGGATGACTTAAAAAGGCAATTACAATTTGGCAAAAAGACAAAACCTAGTAAATGTGTATATCATCCTACTGTTATGTAACTAAAAGTAGATGGATGGATTATTTAGAGTCCACATGCACTATAATAATAATCTTTGTTATTAGGACTTGTTGAATCTCATTTTCTTTGACCCATCACCCAACCAGGATCATAGAGTGAGGCTGAAACCTTCAGCTACATACAGTACTGTACTACATACAAGTACTACAGTACTGTACTACATACTCACCTGCCTTGACTTGCTTATGAATTAAAGTAAAATCCCTTTTGGGTTCAATATGACGTATGTCTTGGTTTGCTGCAGCATTCACACACAGCTCCAGAAAAACACCCCCAGACCATAATCCTCCCTCCACCAAACCTTACACTTGGCATGAGGGAGTCCAACAAGTCCTGTTCTCCTGGCGACCACCAAACCCAGACCTGTCCATCAGAAATCACCAGATGGAGAAATGTGACTCCAGAGAACTCCAGCCACTGCTCCAGGGCCTACCACTTCCTGGCATTCCCAAACACTGCCACCTTCTTATAATATAGAGTTGACTGTGAAATGTTTGGGATTCTGATTGTTTGGATGGGTGAGTGAATGCTATACACGCTATAGTACCAAAGCAGTGTTGACATCCTCACACGTTGAGGGCCACTGTTGTTGCAACAAAAGCTCTTGGGATACGCTTGATGTTTCCTGACGTTTCACATGTTGTCGTGTTCGGGTCACCGGAGGACGAGGATGAGCATGTTGTTCAACAGGTTGGAAGGACTGGCAGAAACGGGTCGATGTTCGTGAGCCTTCTCTCTGGAAGACGGGCGCGTTATTGGAACAAGATGTTTGGATCCGAGGGGGGGGGAATGTAGAGAGGTAACACATGGGGAGAAAACGTTTAATCCGGGACATGTTGGGAGGAGCGCGTGAGCTGTTTGGAAGAAGACGCCGCACATGTCCAACCCCAAGCAAGTCAGCCTGTGCTGGATTTAGCGCTGACCTTATTGGAGCAGATGTGGAACACAGTGACTTGGCTCACACTGCAACAACCAGCCAGTATTCAGATTACAACAATGCAGAGGATACAGAGGTTCTGTGTAACAACCCATCTGGTGCATGGTAGTCTTTTTTTTTTTTTTTTTTTTTTCAAGGTGACATGTGACGGCTGTCGTTTTACAGCTCATCTTGTTACCCTGCTCCTCTCCCCTAAGAGCTTTCTCTAGGTCCCGTCCCTGGACAAAATGCTCGCAAAAAGCTTTACGTGCCCTCCGAGGTGCACACATCCTGTTTTTTTTTTTTTTTTTTCTCTCACTCCCAGAGGTCTCCTTGAATCCAGAAGTGTGTGTCAAACAGAACGAGTGTCGACTTGATTGCAGGGTGCACTATGGGATGACAAATATGTGGAGGTGTGTCTGAGCTCAGCGCTCCACACATAGTTTACAAATATGTATCTATACCTTTCATTCAGCTTTGAAAAGACCCGACCACCCAAATGGTATTTAATACCCTGGGCAGAATTACAGCCATGGTGAAAAAGAAAAAAATAAATGCATTAGCAGCAGTTATGTAACTGTACAGCGAGTGCTGCCACAGCTCCAATATAGCATCAGATGTGCAAAAATCATCGCATTAGGTGGTGCCCTGCTTCACACCTCTGCTCTGGTGTATCTAGATGTGTGTGTGTGTGTGTGTGTGTGTGTGTGTGTGTGTGTGTGCATGTGTGTGTGCCTCACATCTCTACAGGTGTTACAGAAAACGAAACTGATTTACCTCAACACCCCCACCCCCACCCCCGCACATATTTCTATCAACCGAGGAGACTGTGATTCAGCCATGTCAAAACCTTTTTAGATTCATGGCACTAAATAAAGACAGAACACTATGGTGGAACACACACACACTTTCAGGTGCTGTCCTTTCAGCGTATTTACTTGTTTCTTGCATCCATTAGGCCTAATATTTTTTCCCTTGCAATTCGAGAATACCAGCACTACTCCTGTTTAAGTTATATAATACATACTCTCTGCATATGAGTCTATCTCCTCTGTTATAAATTGGGTTTGGTGCTTACATACAGTACAGCAGCTCTTGCACATAATACCCATTGTCTTACAGACTTATGATAATTATCCTTCTGCATACACAGCCACATAGCTCTGGGTTCATTGTCTGTGCTGGCATGTAGAAAACTTTCCCAACTATACCCTGCATAATTGTCTGCAATATTTTGACCATCTTCCCCTTCAAAAAAAGCATAATTGCACACTGCATGTATCTTAAACCAAGCACAAATGCTCCAGTGAATCAGATTACTGGGAAAAGCAAATTAGAGGGATTAGATTGTAGGCATATCTTATTGGGATCTTTTCTCTTGATCCCCGTTTTACAGAAGGAATTATCCCAATATGTTGCTCCTGACAGTATGGTGGTAAGGCATGAAACAAAATCAAACACAGCTACATAATTAAGGCTTATGGTTGTGTTTGACTCCAGCGTTGGCTGGGTTCAGATTCTTTGCTTGTGTGCTGTCAAGTTCACTTGTTGCTTCTCAGTTTGAACTACAATGCAATTATTACAAAATCAAATATTTTCTCAGCGAGGAGGCACATGGTATTTATTAGGCACCTTCCAAAAAACAGGTTTGCAAAGAAATTAAAAAAACGTCACTGTCGACCATCCGCACTGAGCACTGCGAGAGCACAGCGGCTCACAGGCTCAGGATCTCAACCTGCGGCCAAAACTCAATCGCAACCAGATTTTGACTTGATTTTCAGGTTTATTTCAGGACAACTCAATGTCAAGTCCGACTTCCCGGTCTGCACGCTGTAAGGTCCTGAGGAATAAACTCCTCTCGGATTTTGAACCGGCCACAGTGGGACGCCAAACCAGGAAAAATCAACATTCCCACCAATCCATGTCCGTATTTGAGGGGTGCAATTGTGGAGTGTTTTGGTATCAGACACAAGCCCGGCGTCTTGGACATATTCAAATACTATTGAAAACAAACAGCGGGTTTGGCACCGCGGAGCATGCAAGATCTGCTGACATGAGAAATGCTGGCTTTGCGGTCGCATCTTCACCCATAAAGTTGCACTGAAACTCCAGCGTCTAACATCTCAATAGAGACCCCTAAAATAGCCGGAGGATATGAGACAATCAGTGAACCCTTCGCCCTGGTTCATCCATTATTGCGACCGAATGGAGCCACAGAGGAGGAGTCAAGTCTGAAAACATAATGGCAGTGGGATATAACAAGAACTTAGAGACATTAACGTTGGAGAAGGAAGAGAGATAAGTGTTCGGATGAGGAAATTACCGTAGATCAACTGAGCGGTTTGGGAAAAAATGAGCGGCATGGATTGACACGGGGGGGGGGGAAGCGCCAGGGGGTTCTGACATCCTCTCCCTCATTATTATAGCCATTTTTTTTTCCATGCACGCCGTACCGGCGTTGACCTCTTTAACGGGAGCTTCTGTGTTTGACAGTTACTGTGGTGGCGGACAACTGCGCTCAAACAAAACGCCGTTGAGGGTTTAAGTGAGAAAGGGCGGAAAACATCTGTTGGGGCTGCGGTCCTTCTGAGTACTGCAGGAAGAGAGTTAAATATACATCGGCACGTAAGTGCTGCCCTCCGGCTACCTGGCAGCTCTGTACTTAAACAAAATAGACAGAAACCTTCACGGAAAACTTAAGCAGAGCAGGGTCTTTTTTCCTGGCCACTAATCCAATTACAGCGATTTATTTGGACGAACATACTTCCAAAGCAAATATTTTAACAATTGCGAACGCAATGAGAACCTTTTTAAACTAAAAGTGGAAATGATTGTGTTATCCTTAATTAGCATTAAGAGTATCACTCATAATCACCACAATTATCTACAGAAAGTGTTGAAAGTATGAATATGAAAGTACAATACCTCAGTCCATCTTACAGTGTTTCTGGACTCCTTGTGTTAACCTCTGGATGACCTGACAGGATCTGGCGTTTTCAAGCACATGTTGTACCTAGTCTGCCCTACATTCTGTTGCTGGTTTAACTGCTTCTCATTAGTGGAAAAAATACAAAAAAGGCTACTATACAAACTAATTATATGACTTATAATTAACTGTTATACCGAGGCAGGGCTGAGCATAAAACTTGCGAAACCACATGCGGCTGTTACAAAACTGCATGATCCAAATTGCATTTTCCCCTTTTTTCACTTAATTATTTAAAACCCTCAACGGTTTACACTGAGACTCCATCTGCACAAATTACAGCAGGTATAAACAAGCTGCATGAAGAATAATCCAACCTCTAACTATCTATCCCACTTGCATCCTCATCACAGCCATTTCCCATCCTCGTAAATGCCTCCTAAATGGATCATGCAAATCAGGCTATGAATTAGCGGGAGGGATCATGATGATGTGTTATCCATCTGGGGATATTGCGCGTCCCTGATACCACGTCTCTAATTGACGATCGCTCACTGTCATTGTGGCGCGTGTCAAATTGGGGTTCGGCGTTGGCCCCGGCTGCATAAATTAAGACCTGGGCCGTTACCTAATTGCTCTGATTAGCATGAGCTCTGTGGCAAAAGCAGTGGTGCTAATTAGGGGAGCGAATCTGTGCTGACTGGACCCGACAAGGAGAGCAAAATAGAGACTGTGGGAAATTAACGGGAGGAACAGACAGTTTTCCCAAATGTCTCTGAAAATGTCTACAAATGATAAAAATCACTCTGGCACTTTGGACATTTCTGCACCCAAGACCCAATGCCAACTTGAAATGCCAATGCCGGAAGTAGTCAAAGTTCACTAGACGCTGACTACCAGTGATTTCAGAGCACACCAACCAGCTCGCTGCTCCTCGCTCTGCTTAAAGCGGAAGGGAGCGTCGAGCATCACCCATCACCCTGAGACACAACCGCGATTAGAATATATTCATGCTGCTGCATGGTTGTTCCCTCTAATCCTATACCTCAAAGCTGCTCATTCTGATATCAATCAGGGATGTTGAGACAGATGACTGATGTACTGTGTCAGTACATGTGAAAGCAGAAAGATGAGGGTGGCAATTATGGTTTATACAGCTGAAAGAGCTGCAGAAATACAGGGAAACAGGGAGAGGCGGGGGAGAAAAATGGTTCGAGAAAAGTGAAAGGAACAGAGGCCAAAAGGAAGGCTGGAAAAGTAATGAATTACATGTAATTGCATCAAACACCTTTGGAATTAAGTAGTAAAAAAAAATCTTGATTCGATAAACCATTGCCAAACCATCGTATGTTGCCGATAAATCCGCAATAAATGAATCTCTCAATTATTGATTGTTTGTCGGAAGACGTCAAATCATTTATTGTGACCTGATTCTGCCAGTTTTCAGCAAAGTTTCATCAACCGTGCATGAAGGAGTCAATTAGTAATCTGGTTTGCATTCATTTTTTAAAAAGGAACCCCCGCTGATCGCATAAAAGCAGTTAATTACAGAAACAAAGCGTGGCTGGTGGTAAGAGGAAAGGCTGATGATATATTGACACGTCTCACAGAAGTTACTTTAACTAATTTATATTGCTTGTGTGCCCTGATTGCCAGACGGCTAAAAGCTTAGCAAAACATAAAGCAACTGCTAAATACTATTCATTTGAATTCAGATAAAAAGAAATGTGACAAAAACCTGACAATTATGAATGACCTCATGTTTTCCTATTTCGCAGTGGTAACATCTTTAACGAAACATGACAGGAACCTTTATCCTCTGCTTTCTGGGAGCTGGCTAACAGGGAATAACTTGTCATGGGAAAAGCAGACACAGCAATATCATGAGCGGCCTTCGCGTCTGTGTCTATCTCCACCGCTGTTAATGCAGGTCTCTGTTATGGATGCAGGGAATTCATGCGTACCTTCAGTAATTGATTCAATGCCTCTCCGTTGGAATACAGACATCAGGAAGTGCTGATAAGACACTAAAACATGCAGCCGTGCGAATCCGGGTGAGAGAGAGCGGCGCAAGAGGGAGGGGAAGAGCGTCCTGCGTACTTAAAGCCCGAGATTGACAGATTGCCGGTTTAACCACACAGGCAGACCGGCGGCCAGCTAGCATAGCGGGCTAATGAAGTGCAGAAAGCAGATTAAATGACAGAGTGGAAGCGCTGATGGCGGCGGCATCGGGCAGCTCGCTGACGTCAAAAACAAGTCGGATGGCCAGGCGGTAAATCAAGATGGTGCCGCATTATGGGGAGAGCACGCAACCACGAAATCACCATGAAGGAGCACATCCAACCACATTAACAGGGGCGGTTACTGCAGCTAGTCCTAAACCTGGGGGGTTTAACAGATTAACCATCCTAGTCTGACCAGTACCTGCTGAACAAAGGGATTTACAGTTTCTGTCTGTCAGAAAATATCTCAAAAAGTTTTAGCCCGATTTTCATAAAATTTTCAGTGAATGTTGGGAATGGTAGCAGGAACAAATGATTGAACTTTGGTAATAATCAAGCAAAATCTAAGGTTTCTGGATCACTTTTTCAGAATTTTTTGTTGTTCGGCAACATTGCAATAGATTGACCAGGTGCCATGCCAGAGACCCTAAAACAGGTCTGTGACTACACTCATTTTATATTCCATGCATGTGTGTATTCTATAACTATAGAACAACAATGTTGGGTGGGAGTCACAATATGCTCGGCAGAGGAGTGCTTTTATAGTTTAATAATTTTGTTTATTTAAGATTAATTAACAACGCATGTGGTCAAAAATGTAAATGTAGAGCAGCACGATCAGTCGAATCAGCAGAAAATTATTCCACAACTATTTTCATAATTAAATAAACACTTTACTCATTGCATGATAAAAAATATCGTCTCATTTGTGACCCTAAAAAAAAAGACACATTTGAACATGTGACCAATATTTATAGACTAAACAGTTAATCCATTAAGAAACAGATCCTCTGATGTGTTATCAATAGATAATTATAATAATGCAAAATACCAGCCCAACCGTATATATTGCAGCTTGTAGCCCATGTGATCCTCTAGTCACTATGTGCCAGACGGGCAATCAAGCAATCAGACTGCTGTACTGTACATGTAATACAATCAGCCATGATCAAATCTGTAAATGCCCTGGTCTGTTTCTTGCCATAGTAACCAGCCGTAACCTGCCAGGAATAAATAAGGTTTGGACCTGTCCCTTGGATAGCGAAAATATGTCAGGGACAATATCACAGTTTTTGGATTGAATGTATCAGACTTTCTCATAATGGGATCATTACAAATACGTCGCAACGTGACAATAAAAACATCTGGTGAAACATCCGTGCATCAAATCCACCGTGAATGATTCCATTACACTGCACAGCGTTATCAACCGGGAACATACCCCGGCTTGCTCTATCGCAGCAGGACACAAAATCAGCTTTTGTGCTCAGCTGAAGAGAGGCACCGATCAACACCCTAACCTATTGTGTGATGCCAGTCTGGAGACGTATGTGTGTCTCTGCGTTTGTGTGTGTTATTCAATCTCTCTTAAATCCACCCAGAGCGGTGACAAGACGGGCGGAATCCAGCGGCTGCAAACATCAGCAGTGGGACCGAAAACAACACATTCTGCTGACAGCAGGAAAAAAGCCGACACCCACGGCACACGGGCGAGATCCGACGTGATAAGACGACAAGACAGATAGCACAGGAAATGGCAGATGGATGCTCTCCATTTAGATACAGTTTTGCCAGTATTTGCAAAAGAGGAATGAAAAAAAGGCGACCTGGAGTAATGTACACAGATGATCTGTGTATGACAGATGATGGTGGACAAATGCAGAAACTAGAATAATGTATATCAGTCAGCCAAATAGCATTTAAACATGAATGTAAAACATATGTATTGCACTATTTTAGCAAGGTCTACAGATATGAAGTGATCTGATTTCAGTTAAACTGCACATTTTTACATGTGACAGTCCTTTTCTTTTCAGACTCTTTCTGTGGTTGCCTGCTCTTTTCCCCAGGGAGAACTCTGACATGCAGACTGTCAGACATGCAGTATAATAACGACAGGCACCCGGTGTGTGTTCCTGTCAACGTATGCCAGCGGTGAGTGTGCGTGTGCCGCACTTCCTCGTCTTTGCCAAAAGTTTTGCACCAGGCGAAAGCTGGCACCAAAGAACATCGCAGCCATCATCAAGTAGAATGGAATGCGGCCATTAATGGCGCCATATTACAACCCCCGCTATTTGCAGTCTGTGTTCAGTTTTCACACTGTATACTTGAGGCCTGAAAAATGTCTTGGCATTAAAGGTTCCAAAGTTGTCCTTAGGCTTGAGGTGAACAGCCTTTTCATCAGTGTTTTTTTTTTTTTTTTTATGAAAAACGTATAATCGTTAATTATATCCAGGCATTCGGTGCAGACAGTTACAACTATTCATGAAACGGTACGCGTTTTGTCATGTGGCACTTTTTAAATTAAAACTTTATTTGACTGCATCATGAGGTCATACCGCTTCCCCCGAGGGGCCGCGGGATTACATTTTGAGGCATTCACTCTGATCAGTTTCTCTCGGCGTGCATTGGCGCGGCCATTTCTCCCCATTAAGAGGAGAAGAGAAGCTTTTAACAAATAATTGTCGCCACATCAACCAGCCCACCGGATTCCACGCAACCCACAGCACTTCTGTGTTCAAACAGATTAACAATGGGTGGCTCACATGCCAGAACATTCTAAGCAGCATGGAAAATGTTTTCATCTTCGTCCATAAATAGATTTTCAAGTACAGGAGGCCCCTTTTTTTTTTGTAATTTGCTCTTCTATCTTTTTGCAGCCTGTTCTGGTACCTGCCCTTTCCTCTGGAATATGCAGTCATCTAATTCAAAGAAAGCATATAGTGAAATGATCCTATTTCAGGCCCAAATTGAACACAGCTGCAATCACAAAGTGAGCCATGCTCTTCCATGTCGGAGCCCCGCTCCCTGCAGAGACCGTGTCATGTTAACGTGCGTTGAACAAGGATTTGATGTCCCTTCTCGTGTTTCCACAGAAGCCTGCGTGCCACGGCCGTATATGTACATACTGCACTGCACACGTGCACACGCACGCATGCAACCGTGGGTCTGTGCCAAAGAAATGTTCGCTGGTAATCAGTGAATGTGACTGGGCAGTGGATGTCATGAGGGCGATGGATTTAATGCCATTGCGGCCAATTACACGGATTAAACCCTTTGCTTGAGACCTCACAGTCGTACCGGAGTTCCTGTAAATCTTCTAGGAGATCAATAATACCACCATGCTTTGTTTAAAAATGACATGCAACTAAAAACACGCATTTATTTAACATTTACGATGTGTTACACACATGCAAAGTTTTCAGAACTGCAGCAACAACAGCAGTCAACCCAGACTAAACTTTGAATAACTCTTCATTGGTTTGATACACAATACATTCTATGACTGTGACGTCACATGCACTTCTACAACAAACTGACTATATATTAAAACTGCAATTAACTAAAGTCATTACATGCACAAAACAAAAACCATCACTGATTGTCTTGACAGAATTTCCATTGTTGCACCTTGATTCATTTAGAAACAGAAGCCATTTCTGCAAGGTCATATTTCATAAATCCGCATGTGGCTATCGGGCCAAGTGTTTTGTGCACCACAGACACACACGGAGATGTCTAATTTGCATGATTTAATTAGACGTGTACGAGAACAGCAGCCACCACGCACGCTATAATTATCTCGGTTATGAATCACACGTTGGGTAAAAAGCTGTCACTAAGCTGCGGCCTCCTCACCTCCTCTGGGAGAGTTCCTCATTCTTAGATCCCCTTCAGAAGTCACTCATTCAGAAGATGTAGACAAACTGCTGCTGTAAGACAGAGGCTTTGTGAACCTGGAGGATGAGTGGTGGGACGCTGCTCTTCACATAATTCATACAATCTCACAATCAAACAGTTCAAGCTAGTTCAGGGTTCATTTTTACAGTCACAATACCACCAAGCCATGCTTCATCATGCAGTCCACCCCACATGTTCCCATCCTTTATTATACTGTTTTGGCCAAATTCACTAAATACTATGTGAGAGATTCCTATAAATTTGCATTGCACCATGCTTTCATATTTAGATGAAGCTTATTTATTTTAAAATCCATTTATTTTTTTTTATTGATTGTTCTGTGTCTGATATAGCAAAGTACAGTACTATATTTACACATATTTTATACACCTAAACTCTTCTCAATGTGGAACCTGGCTGGTCTCTTTCCTCATGTGCAACACTAAATAAAAATATTAAACTAAATATCTAACAAAAAAAATGTTGTTGCTAGTGCCAAAGCTACAAGGTTTTCAAGAAACCAAATGATAGTTTTAGAGCAAGAGAAAATGAGAATATCATTAGACAATTTACAATTTAGCTGTAACTCAGATCAGCAATTTAAGGCCAGTGTTATTGAATCTAATCTAGTGTCTAATTTCTCATGCTTTGAGTTCTATTCTTCTATTGTTAATCTGATATCAACACTAAACTGAAGCATTTATTTTCAACCTCCTGTTCCTGCAGCACACTCGCGCTTTGTTCGGCTTCGCTGAGGAGGAATGAGTTTAACCGCGTGCACATAACGACCCATTAGCTTAACTTCTCATTAGTGGTAAATGGGCGCGGTTACTATTTACTGAACTTGCAGTCGCCGCCGTTGGTGTTTACTCCATAATCACTTAATTTGGAATCTATTCTTATGTGACTGAAGTCGAACAAAGGCTCGATTTTTTTTTGCTGAAAGTGTTGGGATGATGAAGAGAAAGGAACAGCAGAAACTATTTAAAATTTAATCTTTTTCATGAAGAGCTTTTATGGGAGGTATTTAAGCCGTACACTTACACCGTACACATTTACACTTATGTTCACATCTCCTATCTCTTACAGCATTGAAGTGTGTTGGGTTTGCCCAGGGCGACATGTTTTTGTAGTGTTTAAATTACTGTGACAGTAACACCTGCGTTGGCAGGCAGGGACTCAGCGAGGCGTCCGTGTCGGGAGGTCGTACGAGTAAAACCTGGAGCTTCGAGCAAAACGATGTGAAAATCTTTTGTTAGTTGGGTCAATTCTTGGGTTTCTGACGGTGAAAACGTCTTCTGTGGAAATGATCAGGGGAGGCTCTTTAGTGCTGGGAATCCAATCCTGTCCGTTCCATGAATAGCGGCCGTGGATCCATAGCTCAGCGAAGGCCTGTCGCTGCTTTCTCTTTCTAGGTTAGTGCTGAGGTAAGCGGGACGGGCCCCTCACTGCTCAATATCCGCTGGGGAGAAAGTTTTTAGCCGGTGTGAAGAGCGAACACTGGGTACACTCACACATACACACACACACACACACACACACACGCACACAAACCCCTCATTCATGCAACAACCTTTTCTCCGGAGGCCCCGCTTAGAGTAACAGATCGCTATTCATTACCAGAAGTGTTGATAGTTTTGGGATTTGTGTGTGTGTGTGTGTGTGTAGGCTTGTGCGCATGTGTGTGTCGTCAGTGTGGATATGTCAGGCGAACACCCGGCTGGCGGCACGATCCCGTTCCTCGACCTCCCAGTCGCTCCTCTGCACAAGTGCTTTGTACCGATCAGTGAGCAAACTTCCCCTATGGCACTGGAGCGTGGTCAGCGTCCCCGTGGATCGGACAGAAATAGCACGTCAGTGACAAGGGAAGAAGAAGAAGAAGAAGAAGAAGAAAAACGTCCTGGTGTGTGTGATATTCAACAGGCTGCCATGGTAACCGAGAGACAGGAACAACCTCAATTATTGCGAAGTTCCTCCAGGATCTCCTGCCAGCGTGAGAAGCAAAGATGATGCTTCACTTCACACCTTTGATATTATTCCATCGGCTTTTTGCATGCACCTCGGTCTGTGACAGATCTGTGTAAATCAATAATATAAATAAGCAATGCTATTAGAACATTGGTGAGTTCAAGAGCCTTTGGATTAAACTCGACACACTTTCCAACAGCAATACATTTAGATATTTCCAAAGGGATAAATTGCATCCATTTAAAATCCTTTGAAATACAATCATTCAGATGATGTTTTTAAGGATGTCCAAGAAGTGCAGATAAACTCACATCAGCTTTTTATTCTTTTCAATCCTCATCTTCAGTCACTGTGATACACTTGAACACAGTATAATCATGTCGATATCATGACATGATAGCCCCATATATTTCTTTCTGATGAAAACCCTCCACACAAACTGGCTGCTAATGGCAGAGTTACACAATTACTGTTTGCAATTTGCAGGTTTTCCTCGCTGCCGTTTTTTGGTAATCATTCTGCAAGATACCCATTAGGTGCTCCTTTGAAACATCCTATTGGATTTATTAGATATATAAAATATACATGACAGCACTGTGAAAATGACATTTTTCAACAGACTGATAGTGTAGAGCTTGTTAAGAGACTGTAATTTTAATTCTTTTATGTATTTAATAGGCAGCACATTTGATGAAACCATTATTGAGGAAATTAACCAAATAATACCAGAAAACAACATAGGAAAAAAGAAAGCCTTAAATCACTGAAATGGGACTTATTCATGAGACTGTATTGTTGTTGTCTAAATCATATTATGGCCATTAAATATTTATTACAACAGACAACATGGCAGTGTAATTGTGACTTTCTGTGGCTTGATTTTATACAAACTGTAAAATACTTATAATTACTGTAATTAGGATTGGATTGTCGGGGCCGACTGAACACAATGGAGCTTTAATGGCAGCGCTAATCAACAACTTGTTTCAGAGTTCCTTATTCACGCGCTGAGAGGGCGCTCCCCTCATCGCGAATCATCACCATTCTTTGCTACTTACTGCCTGCTCATTCTCTGTTTACACTCCACGTCATCAAATTGTTTACATGTGCTTGCACCATCAAGGCACCGTGGATCCGAAAGGAGAAGCGAAGTGCGGGATGGCGTCTGCCTCCATTAGCCCGCCGGCTCTCTTCATTTACCCCCCCCCAGTTTCATATGGCTGCATTCATCACACAATAACAGAAGCGCGCACTTCCGCTCCTAATGAAATACCGACAAGTCAAGCAAAATGCAAATTAATATGCCTCACCGGGGCGGGCGGCTTAATGGGAGCTTATGATCGACCCACATTTAGCGTAAACTCTCGCGGGGTAAAATACAATCCCTGTGGCAGCGCCCGATGTTCCCCTCGCTGACAGCCACCATTCAAAACCCCCCTCCCCAATCACACGGTTGCCTTGGAAACAACAGCAGCTGCCTGGCAGACGCTTAAGAATTCCGAAACGGAAAAAAAAATGTGTGTGTGTGTGTGTGTGTGTGGAGGGGGGGGCTGGATCTCTGGAAATTCCAGAGGGGTGGGTGGGATGAATATCTACCTCCAAAGACACATGGGTCCAAAATAGGAGGATAACACACATCAGTACGACTGATAACGGCATTAAACCATTACCCTGCACACACAAAATGACACAGAGTAAATCTGACTAAGGAAGCGGTGCTGAGCTGTGTGTTTAGTGGTTTGTGTTTTATGGACTGCTTTGATGCTTCAGACCATCTTCCCTGTTTGTGCAGGCACTAACGCTGAGCAGCTGGGTGTGTTCATTCTGCCTTTCTCTCTCTCTTTTTTTTTTTTTTTTTTTTTTTAATCACAGCGCCCCAAACTGCTGTTGCGGGAGAGCAGGACAATTTACTGGCCAGACATGTTAATTAGACCCTGTGTGCTTTTCGAGCAGATAGAAAGAAGTCCCACTGTGTACAAACACTTTACGCCGCATTACGAGGCAACAGCCTGTGTCTTCCTCAGAAGCGACGGATGCATTGTTCAGAAAAACGGCCTCACCACGAGGCCCATTCAGTAGCTGTGCTGGAGGATCTACCGTACCATGCAGTCAGCACAAGAAGTTTTTCCCTGTCGTCATGAAATTGTAAATTTACAAATCAGGATTTTTTTTCCTTCCCCTGAGCACATTAGAGACACATGGAATTGGGTTCTGGGTGTCTATTGTTATTTCGTTTTACTGAGAAACATCAGCTAACGAGAATGATCGACAGGATTTCTCAGAACAAACTACTGATTTACTGTGATTTGTTAGATGTTAGATGAGAAAAATGTATTCATATTTGTTCGCTTAAAGCCCTGTGTGGTGAATTGGTGATTTGTGTTATTGGACTATATAAATGAAATGGACTACATAGAAAAAACGGCCCAGGAACACGCCAGCTCGACCACCTCTTACAACAATACTCTCATTCTTTCCGAGCCTCCATTTCAACTCGCCAGGTCCATTATCAAGGTTTGGTGTGTGTGTGTGTGGCGGGGGGGGGCGCGCTGACCAGCTCTGCTGATTCACGCCTACGGTTTTGCCCTTTTTGAGGCCTCGTATTACTCAGCCTATATCGTGACTGCGCGCGAAAGGCCGGCAAATGGCTTCAGTTAATTCCCCCTGTATTGTGTGTGATAAAAGCAGAAGGTCACTCCTGAATCACAAGCCTGCTCCTCTCGAATTTGTATCCTGCAGAGACCGAAACCTTTAATGAATGCCCCAGCCAGTCCATCACAGAGGGCTGCTGAGCGTCCCCAGGCGACTTCTACTGAGCTACAGAAAACTATAATACAAAAAATTATTTGTAAAATGAGGGAGGGGAAAAGTACCACATGTACCCGTTTTAAATCCCCTCGGATTCGACTAGGACGTTAACTTTCACGAAATCCAACGCTGAACCCTTTGCCAAGCAGCTCGCGCCGAACGGCTCCCCCGCTTTCCCCACTTTCACCTCCGAGAACAAGAAGTGTGTCACCGCGACACGGAGAAGGCACCAGAAGTTATACTGCTTCCAAATTACTGTTTACACTGCGCTACTGAAGAAAAGCAAAGGCGGCACTAATTGCAGCTCCTCGCGACCTCAGTGACCGCGGGCCGGGCCCAAACAGCGAGTTAGCGTCCGCATTTGGAACACGCCGTCCTTGGGCAGACAAATTAGGACAATGAATGGGTTTCCTCCCAGCTGGTGATCGGCTTTATGGCATTTTGATAAAAGGGCACCTCAGACGGAAGGAGTCTATTTTTAACACTTCTTCTATTACGCCGTAATTACCCATTAACATTTTAGACATACCGGGACACCGTGTGCGAGTTAATCACACGTGCCCCCTCCACTTCTCACAAAGAAAAAAAAAAATGAGCATAAACGGCTGTGAGTGAGTTCTAAGATTCATATCTCATTACTGGTGTGTGCTGCAGCTGCCTGCAAAAAAAGGCAGCGCATTTAAAGTCTATTGTTCCCTGTTGGGAAATTACAGCCAATTCCGGGCTGGACAGATGAGTGTTTTAATGCAAGAAAATGATAACCCCTTCCCTCCTCAGTCGGGGGAGCTCTGTGTGGCGCAAATAAAGATCATGGGTATTTATTACCCCCACAATAGCCCTTGGACTGCACCTTTCGGATTATGGCTCTCCTGGGATTTTTTTGAACAAATATTTGAGACGGGGTTTGGGCATTTGTTGCTGTGTACAATACAGTCAGAGCTGTGTGCAGCAACAAAGAAAGAGAAAAAATAATAATGTCCTTCCGCACGCGAATGTCAGTAATTATACAGTCTCTTGTTGTCGTACAGGAAATATAAACAAGATACCTTGCTGAGAAAGGTATGATCAAGTATACATTATGGCAGATCAGAGACATTTATGTATTTGCTGTGGTAACCAGGAAACATTAAATCGCTTGCCAGATGTTACGACGTGCCCGTTGGTGTTTGAAAAAGGAAGAGAAAGATGATTGTGTGTGTCGTTATTCATATTTGTCCAGATTAAACCCGATCACAGCATTCCGGCTTTATGAAAAGGAGGCCGGAAAAAATCTAAAACATTGCAGTGTCAGGATAACGAACGGCAACGATTCGGGAGTTACTATCTCGAGGAAGTCGAGTGCGAGGCTCCGCAGCGATGCGGCTGCCTTCAAATCGCCCATTGAACTTTCATTCCTTTTTATGCTAAAGCGCGGCATGCCTCGCATATTAAGAATAAAAGCCTCTCCACGAGAAACCGAAGCAACTCTTTCCCCCCCAAGAACGGCGTGACAAGTCAAATGTTCACTGACCGGCGTGTGTCTGCATTTTCTCCTTTTCTTTAACAGTATAATTCATTTTGCTCCCAGAGAAGCAGCCAAGTCCAGAAATGGTAAAACAGACCTATACCTAATTACTTTTTAAATATACAAAAAAAGGCAGAAGTAGTAGCAAAGAGCAAACAAATACAAGAGAATAAACATGGCGATGGTAGTTTGATAGATTGCAGGCAGCATATAAAACACACAGTTTTGAAATAGAGTAACTAAAACAGAAGGAAAGACTGCAACCAAGTTTAAGAACAACTCCTCAATCCCTGAGTCATGACTCACAGAACTCGACTGATTAGCCTCCACTTCAGTGCCTGTTGTAATTATAGGCACAAGACCTCAATTTGTGTTTATTAGTGCTGTGGTATTTCAAAACCACATATTACAGCAAATTGAAATTGGCCGTACAGTCTGGGGGTTTGGAGGGCGGCCATTTTGTTTCTCTGGTCTGCGTTCCGTGACGACGGCGCCCTGGGTGGATGCTCGCTCCCCTCGCCTCGCCATGTCTAAACTTGGGCATGTTTGACCCCCTTTTCTCGGTTTTCCATTCAATTCACGGTATCGGCTCTATTTCGTGAAATTTCTCCGTCATACTGAAAATTGCAAGGTCAAGCTTTCGGCCTCATCCCTATCCCTTACACGCACGCACCTCCGGGGGGATTAATTTGGATGTCTTATAACATTATCCTCAATTTTATCAGCACGTTCGGAGCAGAGAGCCAACGCGGGCTTGAGCGATTGTGCTCGGAACAGGACTGACAGGAAACTGGCAAACTGCGCTTCCTGGTGTCAGCGTCACATTCAGGTTTTCATGGGAAACTATTCATCACCGCCGTGTCCGTAAGAGGTTTTAAGAGGGACACGTTTTTTTGTGGTTGTAAGGACAGTTTCCCTAATTCAGATTTTCCACCGTATTTAACTTACATTTTTTATACTTAAGTGTTCTACAGCACACAGCTACTGGCAGAGAGGTGGAGGTGGCTCAGAGGTTCATCACAGAGCACGAAACACACACACACACACACACACACAAACACAAGCGGCATACAGATGATCTCATTTCCAAAACACAGATGTTTCTCAGCTTGACAGATTGAAGCAAATGATCCTTTTAACGCATTCTCTATTACACACAGTTTTGGATGTTAACTGGGTACAGTTAAAGCAAACACAAACATATGTATTTAAATGAGCCCTGACTAAAAGCTAGTTCTTCTTTTCCTTTATTGTAAGTGCGAGACATACATTGTCAGCAGCAACTGGTGTTTAGGTTTTTATAAACGCATGGTGCATATGCAGAACTAGACACGGCTATTTAAAAGGTTTTTTTCTTTTGTCCTTATTTGTTCGTAGGAGCACAGTCAACATGAAATCATCTTTTTTGGCTTCAAGTCTATGGAAGCATGCAGCAGGTCAAGATGCTCATTATGTTTCCAAACTCGATCCTCTCTACAGTATTTAATTACAGTAGGAAGATGCTGTTATGGAGAAACGGGCATCTACCGTATAATGGCGCGTTCGCGATTTTAACCAACCCCAAACTATTTCTTCCTTTATTTCCGAAAGTGTCATCAATGCCCAATCTCTTATAAGACTACTATTTATCTATCAGGAAACATTTTCACATGCTTTCCTTCCTGCAAAGATATAAAGTGGACCTTGACTATAGTATTAAAATGGAAAGTGAGGTTCTTCGGCAACACAAAAAAGCAGCAAATAAAACGCCAAATTAACTCCCCCAACTCATATGCAACTGATTTACATTGTGATTACACAGTACAGAACACAATCCTGCATTGTCTATTGAAATGAGCATGTGAAACCTCTTGATGATATAATAGACCTCAGCTATGCAGCAGCTCATTATCAAACTACATATATTACAATAACAAAAATCACGGCTTGGAGGAGACAGCGTTTCCAATCTTAAGTGAATGTTGTTGAGACGCCGCATGCAATTATGATGATGAATTTCAAACATCGCAATGTAGCTTATTACTGAGATATTCTAGGAAGCTTGGCTGAAAAAGGGAAAAAGAAATGTGTGCAAGGCAGCAGTGGTGTTTACTGTGCATGCTCATGAAGAAAATGTGCAACATACCACCCTCGATGTTGCAGATCCGAGCCAAGCGGAAACCCTGAAAAACAACAGATAAAAACCTGAAAATAAACCAATTCACACAGCAACACTCAAACTGGTGTTAATATTTCAACGAAGTCAACAAAGTGAAGGCACCTCTTTGTATAAAACAACCTAGATAAAAAAAATTGCAAATTCATTTTACAATAGCAAAGCAAATAGTGGATGCAGGAAGTTTTATAGCAGCGTGGAACTAACATACAGCTCAGAGCAATAGGATGGATCTCAGAGGGGACGCAGGGGATAAACCTCTTTATATTTACAACATGTGCCTTCATCTCCCCCCAATGACAACTAGAAAAACAGGACTTTTTTCACATCATATTAAAAGTTGATCTATAGGATAGCCTGGCTGCATCATATTACATTCTGCACTGTCACCTAGTGATTGATTTTTATGTTTTCCTTTACATAAATGAAGACTAACATAGCATCGTAAATTGGTCCTGAAAAAAGCACAAATTGACGCAGGAAAAAGCACAAATAAATCCGATGAAAGCACATATTGATACGTGAAATGCACAAATTGATGCAGGAAAAAAGCACAAATTGGTGCAGGGGGATAAAAAAAGCGGAATTAATGCAGAAAAAAAATCACCAAAATGCAAAAAACGAAATAAATAAATGTTCAAAACCACAAAGTCAGTTTAATAATTAGAGACAGCAGCTGGCCAGAAACACGCACGAGCAGCTAGCTCGCTAGCTAAAGCTAACGCTTACCTTCGTGACGTCGTCGCAGCAGAGTGAATGAGCCCAACGCTGCGACTTCACGTGCTATGGTAATTATCGTAAATACCAAAACCCGCTGCCTGAATTGCGCGTGAACACGCATTCACGTCGTAATTTTAACTGGAAACCTGGAAGTTTTTTTAGGATACACGAGCTGACGAACTGTGACCTCCGTGAGTGGTAAACGTTGCATTCAATTATGAGTTTTACGCTGTGTTTATTTGGTTGTTGTGTAGCCTACATAATGCTGTTGCATATATATTTTAATAACATCGCCTTTTCTTTTTGTATTGTTCGATTTTACCTCCCAAGAGCAACAGCTAGCAAACATTAGTTGGAATGAACGAGCAAGTCTAAAACAACAAAAGCACGTGAACAAAACACACTCGTAATTTACAGGTGTAAAGCAGTATATCTTTCCTATACCACACCACGTGAAGGCAGCATAATTCACCAGCGCTGGTTCAGGTGCACGCGCTCCCTTTTATTAAAAATAGGGGAAAGAAAAACAAAAATCTTTGCCAAAAAAAAGGTCTCCCACTCTTTTTATGTGAAGCAACATGGCCTGTTGACCTGTTGCAAGAAAAGAAGGAGGACTGGCAGAAAAAAAGACAATAGATTTTGTGAAGAGTGGGAAGTCTATTTTTAATAAAGCACCTTTCTGCTAAAGGTGCGCTTGTTTTACATTACATCTTGTCTCTAGGGCTTGTTTTCCTAAACTAGATATCCTGTTCTGCGTGTACTTCTATTTGTTTTACAATGAAAGCAGATGGTTTCTATCAATCAGTTTCCAAGTTTCATTTTGTTGCCTACTTGGATGCAAAAATAGGTGGGCGGGTGGAATTAAAAAAAAAAAAAGGATCAGATTCTCCAAACATATTGGATTTACTAAATAAAAGGCAAATCTAAACCAGTACTTCTGCTATTTACATTCAGGCTTAACTCAACATACCAGCGGGAGCAGAGGGGAAAGCATCCAATGAATATTGAAGCCTGATATTTAGCGTAGATGCCTCTGAAATAAGGAATCTGTCATCTGGAAAATGAAGCACCTCTTTTCGTAAAAATGACTAGTGTCAAGCTGTATTGGTCTTGGTCTTTTACCCAGGAAAACAACAGCGTTTTAGATGGGATTTTCAACCAATATTAATATATTCCAGAACAAAACCTGATATTACTCAGCCTCTGGTTTCTCTCCTGACACGCTAGACGTGAGTCAGAAAAAAAAAAAAAACAGCTCATGCTGTATTTTTGTATTAGGGGATACTTCCAATCATCCTCAAACATCCACTGGTGGCTCGTTCTCCTGCTGCTCTCAGGTGTCACAGCCCCCCCCCACCCCCCTGCTGTGCACACACAAACCGCTCGGGTCATTCATGTTTCCAGTCGCCACGGCAACAGCCGCATGGAGCAGAGTATGTGTGTGTGTGTGTGTGTGTGCACTGCTTTTGTGTTGCCTAACCCTACATCTTGCATGCGTGCGCGCATGCCAACAAGGTCGGAGGTTCAAACAGTGCATCGGCAAACACTTCTCCCCGGCGACCTTCTCTTCATGGCTTCAGTCAAATTGAGCAAATCAACATGATGGAGTTTTTTTCCTTTTTCTTCCCCCCCCCTCCTTCATACTGACCTCCTCCTACCTGCGTCTACCTCCCTCCGTCTTCATCTCAACTAACCCTTCAACCTCTCAGCGCTGCTGCAGCTTATTTTTGATGAAAGAGGCAGGCACCCCCATAATAACATTATGACACCACTTTGTCTGATAGTTTTTTTTTTGTGAATTACAGCTAATAATACACTGCAACCCCTGTTCATTGTATAAGAGAGGGAATAAGGTCATCTTTTTATTTAATCGTAATATATTCTAGATTTGCCCCATATTGTACTTGTATTTGAAGCTAAAATAAGTGAGCACAGCTGTGTGTGTTGTAGTTTATGCTTTTTTTTCCAATTTGTCCATAAATCAGATGAGCAGACGAGGAAACAATTTAACAGACTCGGTTAGAAAACCTTACAGGACCTATTAATGTTTAGAAGTACAGCGCAGCTGCTTTCAGTAAAAAGTTGTTCAGAAAATTGCTACAATGAAGTAAAAAAAAAAATCTATTATAGTCTGTTTTGTACACTCCAGCCGGCAATCAATAGTTTTATTTGCGATGGCGGTATTGTGTTGGTTCATAGGAAGCCGAACGATTCAGGTCAACAAAATATTCTATTACTGCAGTAAACATATCGCTCCCTGCCCATATGTCTGCTTTAATTAATTCACATTGAACTTCAGCTGCGTGTCAGCAGGTGTGAGTCACCCGGGTTCAGGAAGCATTAAGCGATAATGTATAGTCTGTAAATCTCTTCCTCTACAGGAAATTGTCAGTCGAGCTGGTTTCCGTGGTAATTGATCCATACCATAAGTCGCTGCGAATACAGTAAGGAGTGAACTTACTGACCTCCAGCAGCGTATGCAGCCGTCATGGGCTGAAATAAATAGTATAGTGGACAATGGTATCTCCAATTTAAAGATGGCTATTCCAAACAGTAGTGGTCTACGGTATTGTAAAGCAGTCAAGTGGAAAAATACTAGAAAAAGCCTCCCACTGCAAGATAATAACTATGTGTCTGCTGCTAGACACAAGAACGTGTACCAAAAATCACAATCGGGAACACTAAAAGGTACTCATGCTATGTAATTTAAGTATGACAACATTCATAAAATCAGTCGAAAAAAAAAAAGGACCAGGGAAAACCTGCAATTTCCCCAAAAAAGGTGACCTTCAAGAGCTCCAATGGCATTTCATCGCCCGTGTCGTGGCTCCAGGGAAACCGCAGGGCGCAGTTGGAAGTCACTAAGTCGTGATCAATGCCGGATCGAGTTGCGCAAAGATCGAGGACGAGCGAATATAAGACGAAAGGAGGGCAGAGATGGAACATGTCTGCATCTTAAGCCGCTTCATCAATAAATGTAGTGTTTTATTAACCTAATGGCAAAGATGTTCTCATTAGATAAGGTAATAATCGTAGTAATTATTATTATTATGACATGCAGCCCGGTGGGATTTCTTTGTTTTTTCTTGACAGCTCTTCATCTATATCTGCATATGAAGGCAACCGCGTGTGTTTGCTGCCATCTAGTGTTGAAATGCAAACATGACCCATTTCACCCACATATCTACCCACACACACACCATGTGCATGCATGTCTCAGTATAAGATGCATTTTAAAGATGACAAAAATACATTTTCCACTTTTATTTTCCATTGCACAGTAATCTCTATCTACAGAATTTCTAAATTTTTGTGGCAGCAGATAAAGTCATAAACATCCATGTGAAAGTTGCATAAAACTGTACAAGAAAAATTGGCTACAATGAGAAAAATACTGCAACCCACTGATAACTGTTGAAATCCAGGACAGAAAATGGCATATGGCAGATAGAAAGGACTCCCTCTTGTTGTTGTTTTGAGCGTGTGCGGGTCGTGTCGGGGTCAAGAATACTGCATACTGTAAGAAGAACGGACACGAAACAAATCCCTCTAAAAGGCGGACAAAGAAACGGAGCGTGACACTGGAAGAGAAGAAAATAAAAAAAAAAAAAACAGAAACACACAGCAATACAGAAGGTTCAGAAGGGAGGTAACAGGTTTTAAGGGATGACCTCGAGCTAAAACTAGTTCTCCTGAGCTGTCCTCCTTCACCCCGGGGCGGGAGAGACAGCTGCCTACCAAACATCCACACTACGGTGCTTATTAAACACAGGAAAAAAGGCCAGATTGTGAAAGCAAAAGTCAGTGGGGAAGACTGAAGGAGTGGAACAGAGAGAGAGGCTGAAGCACGTGTGCAAAGACGAGACATGCGGCGTTTCAGAGGTCATCCTTTAATGCCGTTTGTCCCGCTCTTCTCTGTTTTTTTTTTTTTTTTTTTTTCGGTGGCTTTTAGTTCGTGTAACAGACACTCGACTGGACACAGACTGCTGACTGCTCAAACTAGGACATCCACATCAATTATTAAACAACCGGAAACATAACGGAATAAATTATATCACTTAATTTACATGAACACACCCTAACACACTGACACACACACACACGCACGCACGCGCAGAGATGAATACCATAAATACCGTTGTGTGTGAGCTGTGGTGAAATTGATTTAGTTTCCTTATCAACCGACATTTAGGCCACTTTCAACACTGAACATGAGTCCGCATGTAACATGACATATGGTGATACAGCAGTAATATAAATGGCTGAGTTCTGCTCCGCTCCATGTCTCGTACCCTGATAGGTGATGGCGATGCTAAGACGAGTGTCCATAGCGGCGGGTCACACACACACACACACACACACACACACACGTTTCCAGCGTCTCGCTTCTATCGGGAGGGGACGATGCAATGGAAAAAAAGCTAAAGCAACTCTTTGGCGTCAGAAAAAATATGGCCTCTCTCCTCTTTATGTTTTTTTTTTTTCTTTTTGAGCAACCTCAATGTTTACTTTCCAGTTGGTCTTAAGATTGTCAAACTATTTACTTATATACAAATAAAGGTTAAATAAAGCCTGGTGGACAGAGAGACACGCGCCACGTTCGCCAGCGTGGGGTCGGGGCAGGGGGAGGGGTAGAAATGAGATCGCGACGATGGAAGTTTCTGACACCAAACGCAACCTCCGTGAATAAATATTAACAAACAACCTTCTCATACGGACAACTGTGAGTGTTTGCCGTTATATTTTCCTGCATATATGATTAGACATAAATAGGGTTGTCGTGATTTCCATAATCATGTGCATCTCCTAAGCACGTCTGGCTTGACTAGTAGTATATTTAATACTGGCCTCATCTGCAACCGTACAGCGACACACACACACACACACACACACACACACAGACTGAGCCGAGGTGTGGAAGCGTCTGTGTGGGAGGCAGCTAACGCCACATACGGATACGCCTGCGATTGCCACAATCCGAGAGGTCCAACGTCGCCGTGGTGAGTGAGCACTAAATGATATATGCCTTTTATATCCTTGCCCTCCTTTTTTTTTTCTTTTTTTTTTTTTTTTTTTTAGATTCCAGCCCTTTTCATAAGGAGAAATTAATTGTTGGAGTTGTAAGACAAAAGCCACAAAACGTATTCTTTGTGTTTTTTTTGTTTTTTTTGTGTGTGTGTTGTCGTTTTTTTTTTTTGTCTCAACAAACCAAACATCATCTTCCACTTTCACAACAATAGAAAAATAAGAGATTTTCCGATTAATACAGACGGAGCAAATAACCGAACAGTTAACAAATAGAGGAATGGCAAGAAAAATAGAAATTAACACACACGCGCGCACGCACGCACGCACGTGCACGCACGCACACTGTCGGTAACGATTTGAGAGTCTTTAGGATAATGGAGGAGAGTCTAGAGGTGGCGTGAGATGACCAGTACATGAGAAGATCCAGTGTACATCAGAAGTTGCGTTTATCCCCGTGACTCTGCATAGAGGCAGGCTCCCTGCGGCCTTCCAGCCCGCTCCATTCCTCCTTCGTCCTTTTTTTTTTTGTACTTGTCACTCTGAAGTGGATACAGCGTTGCACATTTATTAGATTTATGTATATATAATGATGTATTTAGATTCTTTTTCCCTTCTTTATACATGTCAAGACTTTTTTTTTCATGTGTGTGTGTGTGTGTGTGTGTAGTCTTTTTTATTTCTTCTGTAGATATTTGTCTCTTATTTTTTCTTCCCATCTGTGTTTGTCTGTGTGAACATCGGACGCTTTTCGGAGCGAAGACGACAGTCAAAGGACGTTTTTTTTTTTTTTTTTTCTTTTGGCAAATGAGAATGAAGAAACTCCGGGCGCGTTGAGGGGGATGGGGGGCTAACGGCTACCTTTCGTCGGAGAGGATGAACGGAGATAAACGAAGAGACGAGAACGTACATTTTAAAAAAGAAAAAAATAAATAAAAAGGAAGGAAGAAGAAGAAGAAGAAGACACCATTTATTTGCTCCCTCTGAGGTTGTCCTTCTCCCCTGTCTACCCCCTCAGTTCCACCCTAAGACTGAGGTAAGAACAGTATTCAACATTGTGCTAGGGAAGAAAATCCCAAGTGTCTCAGTGAAGAAGGCTCGGAGGGACAGATGAACGGATGGGTCCATGATGAGCTGATGGAAGGTGACACTCATGTCCACGGAGCTCCACTCCTGCCCCACCGCTGATCAGAACTGGTACCACTTTTTGTCTTTGCACTTCAGCATCATCTGGAAACGGAGAGTCAGAATGAATTCCTGGGAACTCATAGCACAAGACAGTAAGCGTTCCACAAGCCCCCACTGCCCTCTAGTGGTTATTTCTAGGAGGTGTGTGATGCTTCTGAAATAGTTATACATCATCCAGGCGTGTGTGTGTTATACCTCGTGGGCGTGTTTGGAAAAGGAATCCGCGCTGGCCATCATGGCGGCCGTCCTCTCGTCCAGCTCGCCCAGTTTCTGGCCCCTCTCGTCCAGCGCTATCCGGGCGCGGGCCAGGTCTCCCACCACGCCGGACGCCGCCCCCTTCATGCCCTCGATGCCGCCCGGGCCCGGGATGTGCTGGGCCAGGCCCCGGGAGGCTCTACCGGCCGCTACCTCCCCGACTGGGTTCAGGGAAGAAGGCGAGAAAGACGGATTAGGAGTTTGTATTGACTGCATGTAAGGGGTGGGACGGTTCACAAAATACACGGTTCGGTTCTGTTTAACAAAGCAGCGTAGGCTCTATCGGTTGCTAAAGTGTTTGTGAGAGGGGATTTTATATCGTGGCTCCAGTACTTTAATCATGGAGCTGCACCAGGTCAGACTTTTGTCACCAACTGTCTCACTGACGTCATCGTAGGTCACTAAATGCAGGCAGGCTGCAGCCGCGGTTTTCATCAACCGTCCCATCCCTACTGATTATATGAGTATGTGTGTGTGAACGGAGCCTGTGGTCCTGTGGTCTGACGTACAGAGCTCCTCTCTATCCAGTGACTGTGCTCCTCCCCCAAAGAGACCCTTGAAGAACCCTCTGTTGGGCGCCTCCGGTGTCTCCACTGGTGTGAATAGTTCACCCAGCATCTCCTGAAACATCAACACACACGCATACACACCTTCAGATGCCACTTTCGTCCCAAAGACGCTAGATTGATCTCACATTAATTTGAAAATTGTTCTCTGACCTGCAGGTTCTCGCAGGTGTCCTGGCTGTAGGTGATCCGCTGGATCTCCGTGGGGGAGCAGAGGTACATGGCCTGGCCTAGGTTGGTGAAGCAGAACGTCCTGGCTATCCGCATGTCCGTCAACGGCAGGTAGTTCACGTCCACGAGCGGTCTCAGCCCCGGCAAACTGGGCGGGAGAGACGGAATCAAAGGATTAACCGAAATAAACTAACTACTAACAAGTCGATTAGCTGAAGGATATGGCACGACTGCAGATAAATAGATAGAATAGAATAGATTTATCACAAGGAGACGCTGGCACCCACATGGAAGCCTGATCAGTCTCTTTCTCTCCTCTGGGGAAGTGAAGAGTAATGGTGATAATCACCCCTCCTCACTTATGCTGCACGTGTGTAGTTTCCTTAACACTTGACATGACATGACGCCTTTCATGAAGTTGACATTGTTTGACACGTCTTCGCTATGACAACTTGACATAAACCGAAACGAAACGAACGCGACATAACAGATCTTAGTGTCAGAAGTCAGTTTGTTATCGGTTCAGACAAGGGCTCGTGTTTGTCTCTGACTTGGAGTGAAAGAGGTTAGTCATTAGTGAGGATAACGACTTGTCCGTAAAAGCAGTCTCCATTCACTCTCTATCTTACTCGACCATCTCTCTCTCTCTTTCTCTCTATCTGCACCATCCTTGACCACAAAGGGCGAGTTCCACGCTCATCAGTCAGTCCTGAAGTTTTTTTTTTTTTACAGACGCTTCATTGAACTGCACCAGGAACCTTTAAGGAAACACACTTAGGGAAAAAGAAGCCCAGGATGCATCACTTGTCAATGTGATCAATACAGCCGTTGGTCCAGGTCTCATCTGCCTTGTGAACTCCTGAACTGGGTCTATCGGGTTTACTCACACATGAGAAATTTAAACACACACACATGAGTATCAGCTTTTATGATCTGAGAATTTATTATGTCTTTAAATTCTGAGGGCTATATCAAATAAAAAGTTAACCAGGCTGCTTTTATCTCTTTTTGAGTGATTTGAGTGTTTGGTTTTGTGTGTAGTGATGTTCCCTTAACAGAAGAAGTTTCCAACAAAAAAAAAACAATTTTATTGTTTGAATATAAATGATTTTGATGATTCCATCATCACATCACACTAAAAGACGATAGTCCAGTAAAATCTCTCCTTTCGACTTTTACACACCCAGCCCATAGTAAAAGTCCATCTGTGTGCTCAGAAGGTTCCAAACCCTTTTTTTTTTTCCAAAAATGTGGCTCGACGGCCAACTTTCATCTCAATCCTCATGCATGACCCAGCTGAATGGAGCTGGATAACATACCGAGCCTGACAGAAAGTGGATCATTTCTACTTGACTCTAATAATCGTCATGATTTATTCAAACTGACGCTGACTGATCGGTTTTATCAGCAACCTGCTATTTCTGCCCGAGGCGCACTGACATGTTTCTTTACCTGAGGGTCATGATGTGGCCGTTGGCGCAGAAGCACGCCAGGCACAAGCCTTGGCTCATCTGCACCACATCCGCCCGGAGGATGAAGGAAGTCTCTGTGATGCTGTGTTTGTAGATGCAGGCCTGCGACGGCAGGGAGAGGACTTTGGCCTGCTTTTCCGAGCACACCACGGCGTACTGGCTCTCGTTTAGGTCCTGCGAGGTGGACGGGGAGACCGACACGGGCCGGCGCTTGCGGACCTTCTCGCGTTCCTCGCCGTCCGCTATGATGTTGGGCTCGTACCAGGGCTCGTACGCCGGGGGCAGCAGGGAACCTGTGGAGTCCAGGAAGGCCATCCGCAAGTGGCTGCCCTTCAGCCGCACCAGCACGCCTGAGGGGGGGGGGGGGGGGGGCAAAGGTCTCTTAGTGAAAAATAAAAGTAAACCGATTCACCGATTATGATCAATTATTAATCTGTGTTGTTGCTGTTCTGATGCCTGAAAGTATCAGGTAACACTTTTTGTGTAATAACACTGTTATAATCATGACACAATCACCCACTTTAGATGCAAAGTTAACTTTCTCTGACATGTCTTTATTATGACAACTTGACATAAACCAGGCCAAAATAACTTACTTTGCAGCAAAAATGACATAATTTACTGACCATAACTGTCTTAGGAATTCATTATGTTAATAACAGGGGTCATGTCATGATTATGACATCTCAGTGTGCACTCCCTCCCTTCCTGAGATCCCGACACACACCTGTGGGCGAAATGATAACCGGCTGGAGTTGCCGCTGCTCCCCGGCAGGCGGCAGCGTGAGGGCCAGGGTCAGCACGGTGCCCAGGGAGGTGCCCACGTACAGGCAGGGGGTCAGCGTGCTGTCCCCCTTCCGGGCGAAGGCGTCGCAGAAGTGGAAGGAGCTGATGGCTTCTTTGGCCTCCTTGTCGATGCTGGTGACGCTGGAGGAGCGCGAGCGGCTGAAAGAATTGTCCCGGTGGTCTAATGGGTTGGCACCCCGCGGCGGGCATACAGACAGGAGGACAGTGAGGAGAAAACAGAGGGAGGTAAAGCAGCCGCAGACCCACCCGCAACACAAGATAGACAACACAGATGTGGACGTTGTACTGAACATAGAAAAGAAAAATGTTTTTTTCTTTGGTGTCCTGGTTGAACATTTACAGCACACTGAAGACATCTGACACAATCAAACAGTTTTAATGAACCTGTATTTATCATTTGAAACTCTGAGTGAGTGGAATTAACTCAGTATCTGTTTATGTATTGGGCTAAATACAGGACGGATTGATCTTTATTCTAACGTTAGCCCTTGTTTGGAAAGTAGAGCAGCATCACTTGAGACCTAATGTACGTAGCTGTAACTGTGCAGGGTTACAGCTTTTAATGTGTTGTACACAACAGACAAATTCATACAATACAAACATTTGCATATTTACACAGACAAAATGATTTGTTCCCAATCAGTAGCTTTGTGAAGTATTCAAGAAATCAGGCACTTGGACAGTCCAGTTACACATGTACAGTCTAACATTGAAAACATATTAAAAGGCACACAGTAAAAAAAAAATTAAAAAAAAACTTTGGCACTTGCACATTTCAATTTGACCCTTCAAAATAAAAGTAAAAACTCCATCCAAGGTCCTTGGTACTTTAGGGAAACCTGGTGTTCCCCCTCCTTAAGGTGGCGGTCTAATTAAATTTGAGAAGGCACCAATCGGACAGAGAAACGAGAGACATGAGAGAACACAGAAGAGAAAGAGAAAGCTGCAAAAGCTACAGGAAGCTTTACAGAGAGATGGAGGGCCGTATTCTCGCGGAGGCGCAACGACCGGCGCAAGCAGTGCTCCCGCTGTTTGGTGTTTTTTTTCGGTGACCAGCGCACAGTGCACGGGTGGGAAGTGGGGGTGCAAAAAAACAAATGGGGGGGGTCATTCAAAATGAAGCAGTGCGAAGACAATTGTATTTTGGTTGAAGTTTTTTGGTCATAGAATGTCAATCTGCTGCTTTGGCGTTGCTTAAAGAAATTGCACTTCAATTAAAACACCCTCCAACCAAAATCCGCACAGAAAATAACTTTTAAATGTGCTTAAAGCAAAGGGGAAGTCGGTAAATCAATCGGCATTGATTTATTAATGAATGCTGGAGGTTCTTACAGTATGCGCTGTCCACAGCTGCTTCACACTGTATGAAAAGCTTCTCCTTCACTTCATTAAATCCTTGCAGCACTGCGTGAAACCAGCTGAAAACCACACCAGGCCGATATATAACCCATATCCTGTTCTGTTTTTTTAATGAAGAGCTCATAACAGCAACAGAAAAAGACATCTGTCCTGGGCTGCAGATCTGTGGTGATTCGTGTTCACATCGCGTCGCCCTGGACTGACCTGCCTGAGGAGAAGCTTTCTGTTCGCTGAGCTGCCGTTATCACGCCAAACTGTGTTTCAGAGCTACGGGAGCGGTGAGGTGACCGGCTTAGAGAGTATGTAATTATCACCACGCCCGCTGATCTATGTTCACCTCCGCCCAGCCCCCTTTTTTTTTTTTTTGCACGTTGCGCTGCTGCACATACATGAGCCCGAATTAACCCCGAGGCCCGGTTCCACCACGCTGCGCCTGTCGTTGCACTTGCGCGGATAAAATAGGGCCCTGAGTGTGCATAGATTAGCTTAGCACCACTGACTGAAAAAAAAAAAAAAAACTCCCACCAAGGTCAAAAAAGTGGGAGTCAGCGCACTGGAGAACATTTCACACTCAATTTACTTGCAAAGGATTGATTCAGTTCCAACGGATTTCAGTTTCGAGTCAGATCAGTGCTACTTTTGTCTCATGCAAACTTAGGAGAGCATCTGCACAGCTTGCCAATTTCGCTGGTAACGACTAGAAAAAAAACTGGACTAATGGGATGTGGTGGAATCCAGTCGGTGTGAAGGAAAGTATAGGTACTGCATTTCATACAAATTGTTTGGAGACACGAAGTCAAGGCTTACCCAAGTCTGGCTTTAGCTCAGTAGGCAAGCTTAATTTCCGAGACATCCTTGCTGGAAAAAAGAGAACATCCCTCTTTACAAACACAAGTCTAAGCTAACACACGATGCCATGCAAAGCTACAGAATTAGCATTTGGGATAGGACTGTGCACAAAGCTAAAAAATACACAAAAAAACAAACAAAAACAAAAAAAAAACAAGGAAGGGCTTTTGAGCGAGTGCCTGGGGGTGGGGGGGTCCTTTCACTGACATTGAGAGCCACAATGCTTCACACGGGAGAGGACACTTCGAGTGAGGACTCAAGAGACAACCCTGTGTACCAGAGGCATGCCGCGTGACAGACAACACAAAAGGAGGTGACCCCCTGTTGCACAATGCCCTGGAAGGAGAGGACCGGTTAAGGCACAGCCATTCAGGACCCTCATGCCACAGGAGCATGCACCAAGAACAAGGAAGGAACAGGAAACAAAATACTGGACAGGAGATGGAAGAAGATAGTGGGGGGGCAAGAAGTCAGAACGTCAAAAGGCACTGACGTATTCGTGGGCTACTGCAGGCCAACTGTGGTTTCTTTTTTTATTCCATTCATACTGTAACTGAATTAGCCATACTTACCCCCAAAAAGTACAAAATACACTTTAATAGTGTATTTTTATTGCATTGCAAATAACTCCCACCATGATCACCTCATGCCATGTCTTTCGGTTTTACTTAATTTAGTCATTCAATTTGTTAGTATGAAAGAAAATTGATGAGGGTTTTAAAAGTTTAAAAATGTTTCTGCCTGTGGGGAAAATATATAGAAGAAAACTATGTTAGTGCATGCACCGAAATATAATGCTCATTTATGATGGTCATGAAGTAATAGAATTATTACCAAAGTAGCAGGACTTCCAAAACTGATTAAAAAAATCATCTTTACAAGTGAATTAAATCATAGAAAATCTCTGTAAAGCAGACCTGACATCTCAAAACTCAAAACAGGATATTTCTCTAAATTAAATTGGATTTTTTTGTTTTGCAAAAGAATGCTAAGAATGTCTGATACTCGTCACAGTTTTTTGTTTAAATGGCTGCTTATCATTGTCTTGCTCCTGTCCACATTAGTCAATGAAATTATTTTTTTTGTCTATTGTTTCACCTATTTGCTGTTTTTAATGTCTATTTACCTTAAAATCTGAAGGCCCTAATATTAGGCTAATTAACTCAGACAGGTGGAGCGATGCTGATAATTTTGAGAGGTTATGAAACTCTATGAGAACCAGTACAATGAAGGGGAAACGTTTCTGCCCTCACAAGTGGAAAAAAAATACACTTACACAAAGTAAATGGTAAAAAACATAGTGGGCATACTAGGGAGGTGTTTAGGGGCCTTTAATATAAAATCCACTATTCAGTGCAGTAGCTATATTCCAAAGATTAGAATATTTCTAACAGAAAGACTTGTGAAATTACAGATTTTTATCAGACTCTGCAAAAAAGTGTGGGTAAAAAGCAAAGTGAAAAAGAATCCATAACATTGGTAGGAGTAGTGGCAGGTCTGGGCAAGGTCGAAGGTCAAAACTCCTAGCGTTTATTTTAAATAGCTACTACACTCGTTTCCTACTTCACTCTGATTCCCTCGACAGAGGCAAAAAAAAGCTTCACGTATAGCGGCTCAGTTAAATTTCTAGTTGAATAGTGAATAATCGACACACACTGGAGGTACACAAAGACACAGCTGGACAGATGAGTTGCTCTGGGTGTCTGGGATGTCGATCATACCGCACTATGGACAAAGAACGCCAATCACGTCAGTGTAGAGGAGGCCGGGGCACAGATACCACACGCAGGCACATGTACAGTGGGACACACGTGCTACATACATGTAGCATGCAATGTGATTCTAAGGCCACTAAACAGCCCAACGTCCAGGTTAGCCTCTGCTCCCGTGAGCTTTTTCTGTCCCGTTACTTCTGTCTACAAGGACAGAAGTAAAATACGACATCTCAACCAAGTTAAAAAAAATCCATTTTATATTTATATACGGTGAGAGCTAGAATACCTCGGAACAGAAGCTAACCCAGATGTGAATCCGGACTTCAGCTCTCATTATTATTTCTTCCCACTGTGGTAACTATGACACAGAGGACAGAGACAAAGGGGGGGGGATGGGCAGGGGACAAATCTGGATCACGTTTGTCCTGCCTTTAACACGCTCTTACGGAATCTTTGGCCAATCTTACCTCCTCTACCACCGCCATTGTAGAATTGCTGTAGATTGCTGTTTGACGTCAGCACTTTTGGGGGAGAGTAAAGTGAAGTTAGAAACACCCTTTGGCTCGTTGCTTTATATACACGCTATCGCTGTTCACTTTAAGGGTGGCTTCCTTTGGCCCTGAACAGCAAACTATTGTTTCAAAATTCATGACATTGGTTTGGTCAAAAACCCAGTTTTCCAAAGTAAAAGAAAAACCTGCATCTTGTATCCAATGTTTTTACATAGAGGGAATATTACATCTGACAGATTTTTATTAGAAGAAACCACTGGCTGAGCGAAATAAGTCTGGTTATAGTCTGATCCCTTTTTGATTTCACAAATATAAAAGGGCTATAATCTTCATTTTTGTTATATGCGTGTGCTTAAAGTGTTTCATTTGCCGTCATCATGAGGAGCAACATCTGTTTTACATTGAGTATGCACAACAGAAAGAAACTAAAACACCAATCCTACACACTCAGAATATTTTCAAATGTGCAAGAACAAGAAATAAAAAGAGTGGGCCAAGAGGCACTATGTTTTGTTTGTAAAGTTTGTATATATCCTATATAAATGCATTGACCATTGATCATGCACTTTCATTTATTTTAATTAACTGATCAGCTTAATTCAACAGGCTGCAACCGCTTCTGTTGAAACTCCATGAAAAAGAAAAGAAAGTAAAAAAAAACAACACTTTGACTTGCCCCTGACTTAAACAGCAGATATTTTTCACAGAGACACCTTATCTCTGTCTGTCCTATGAATAATGCAAAGCAGACAGATGTATCAGGCCACAGTCTGCTGGCACCAGACACCGGGGTTGGGACAGCCATCATACCTGGAAACAGGACTCCCGACTTTGAGATTTGTTTTTCTGCCTGACCTTTTCAGAAAAAAAGCTCCTTATTTTCAGTGTGTCAATGCCAAGTTGCGCCAAATGAGACGGATCTGCGCTGTTCTCTCTCTCTGAGTACCTTCAGCTGAAATGCTAATGTTGTGCATTAAAAAACGGAGGCGTGTAAACCTGCACCGCAGCATCTCGTTGCTGTAACAAACAATGCATTTCTTAGAATTATTCTTCCAAGTATTTGTAAGTTGCACATTACAATTTTGTGTTTGCGTTTAGTCTTATTCACTGATCTGAAAACATATTAATATGTTAATAGCGGTAAGGAAACTGCTTCAGTAGTTCATTTGCAGAATTTTGTCTAGTGATATAACACATTTAACCATAGAATATTTTTTCTGGAATATTACATTACGCCACACACCCATTACCCTTCCCATTGAAGTTTTTCTGTCCATCTAATATTCCGATTATTTTTAAATTAATGGGTTTTCTCCAGTAGAATGCAGAGTTTTGTTTAACAGTTTCATTCAATTTAGAATTCTTAGTTGTCACATTGCATTATCGTCATAAAGATTGGATACAGTCTATAACCCAGTTTTCCAGGGTTCTGAAAGAGATTAGAACTAATTTATTCCTGTCTACTGAACTCTGCAAAATGGTAAAAGAATTCACGCACAAATGGGATCGGGGGAAAAATAGGTCTTGAAAAACCCATAATCGTATGGTATTAAACTAAAAGTGTGCATCTGTAAAGACTGACGTAGAAGGAAAATTGACATTTTTTATGGTTTAACAAAAACATGCTCCAGTTCCAGTTTGTTGAGCAGTAATTTAAATAAAACAGTAAATGTAGATGCTCTTCTCAAACATGAATCCTCTCCCCGAATCAGCATTTAGATACATGATATTAGAGAAATATTTTTGACCGGTTCATTATTTGTTTTTTACATCTAATTATTCTTAAGTGTCTATTATATTTATCCCATTTTTTTCATTTGAAGAGACACAGAAGGACATTTTACCTGAAGTAGGAGACTTGCAGCGGTCCTCTGACGCCGAGCCCTCGTTGATGTCGCACAGACCTGCAGCAAAAGGTCACACAGTTCACCTCATTAAATCTAAGCCAAAAATAAAGAGAAAAAGATCAAATACTGTGTTTATACTGCAGCTTGAGAGAGTTCTGTGTTTTAAGCAGACTGGCTAAGGCTATATATAAAAAAAGGGATGATCTGCACAACTGATGCATTTGACAGGTGAGTATTAGTGCAACTTAAACATGTCGTTCTCCAGTTCTAATGCTAAGTCCTTTATTTCCTGTATGTTCGTGTGTGTGTGTTTGTGTGTGTGTGTGCGACATTGTCCTGTGAGGCAGAAAAGCCAAGTAGACAACAGCCCCTTTCGGCGGGGAAACACAGCTGGACGCCTGATTACTGCTCACACTCGCCAAGCTCTGACAGGTGCCAACCCACTGCTTAACAGGCACTGACACCAGATGCTCTGTGTGTATTAACATGTGCGTGCGCTTGTGTGTATGGGAGCATTCGCCTGTGTGTGTGTGTGTGTGTGTGTGTGTGTGCATGCACATTTGCATGTCGTGTTTGTGCACAAACACTCACAGAACCCATGCGTTCACACACACACACACACACACACACACACACACACACACACACAGGCTCGCCTTACTAATCCATCCATCAAACTTTTAGCCGAGCGCGGGGCGGGACAGTACGTCGTGGCCATGTCACTGCGGCATCGTCTATGTGGATGCATTTTCATCACCTGACACAGGGTGGCAGTGTGTCCACCCTGAAAAGTCTTCCATTATCTTTCAGCGTTATTATGACACTTGCTGCAGTGTGTGTAAAAGGGATGGGCTGTGTGTGTGTGTGTGTGTGGTTAGAAGAGGAGAGGAAGAGAGAGGCCAACGCACATAGGGACAAAGAAAGAATGTCAACCTAAGCCAGATGTGGCTCCATGTGTTTGTCTGTCTTGCATTAGCCTTATAAGACAAGACAGCATCATTTAAGCTGCTACACCATATATTTCTCTGTATGAGGTCATATGCTGTTAAGGGAAGTTGGTCCTCTTGGGTTACTACACTTCCATGTTGTTGTTAGGAAGCTTCAGTGGCACAAATCCATCATGCATAACTGAGAGTAAACCATCCACGACCGCAATATCATTTGTATTACAGTCAAGTCGCCAATCGATAGGGTTATGAAGAAGAAGAAGAGGGCTGCTCTCGAATGAAGCAAGAATCAAAAGTTGATCCGACAGCATGAGAACAAAAAAGAGGTGCAGTAACTGCAGACTTATGCGAAACTACTGACAGAAGAGTTAACAGGGTCTTAGTCGTCTCTGGAGGCTTTTAAATGTAGTGCGTGGCCATTTAGTGGACAAATAAACAGCGTAGTATGCGAGCCTTTAGCCGCGGCGATCGCTTACCTCCGGAGGGCTGTCGTGTCTTCCTTGGCGAGCGGGGCTGTCTCTGGAAGGGGTCGTTGGAGCCGTACAGCTCGATCGTCCCCAAGTTGAGCACAATCGTCTTCTGGACGTAGTCCACCACCGCCAGGCCGTTGCTGTTGCCAAACACCACGCTGGGGGGGAGTGAAGAGAAGAGAGAATAGGAGATATGGGTTCGAGAGAATAGGTTAAAGGATGTGTATGTAGACATGTTTATCACACTGACAAATCTCTCTCCATATAATGGTCCAAATGTATGATACTCATATAAGATGAAGATGTAAATGTACTTATTCTTATGAAACAGAAACACTGGAGAGTTCCCATGTGGTTTTAATCTTGACTAAGAGGTTCTTGTATCTATACTCACAGGCCGTAGGAGGAATTGAGCGCCAGACTTGTGATCTGCTGAGGAGGCTCTCCACTCACCCACACCAACTGGACCACCAGATCGGCCTGGTAACCTGGAGATTGCTTCAGAGGAGTGCTGCGCACTCTGAAGAGAAAAGAGAGGAAGAAAGAAAAACCCCAAAAAAGACGGAGAGGGGGAGGGGGTGAAAGGGGGAGAGAAACGACAGCAACAAAAAGGGAGGATGACAAGTGGTGCAGCTGCGGTTCTGAAACAGTTGTGCGTTGAGGATCTGGCGCGAGTGGCTGCGAGGAGATGACGGGGAGGCTGTGATTGAGAGGGCTCCAGGCGCCGGCTGAGTCTTTGAAAGTGTGTGTCTAAGTCCTTCAAGACTCTTGTGTGCTCAAGTGTGCATGGGTATGTGCAAGCACTCATGAGAGTTTATGTAAGTGTGTGTGTGTGCGTGTGTGTGTGTGTGTGTGTGCGTGCTCATACTTGAGGCAGGGCATGTTGCCCCCGTCAGAGTTGTTGCTGCTGGTGGAGGGGTGCGATGGCGGCCCGCTCGTCTGAGGGGAGGCACCAGGGGTGGGGAGCGCCGATGTCTGCTCCCCCCCTCCACCCCCGCCGTCTGGAGACTCTATGTCGTTCAGCTCGTACTGCATTCGCACCTCTAGTAACTGTATAGGACACCCCCCCCCCCCCGCACACACACACACATACAGACACGTACGCACACACACACACACATTCACAGGAGAAATTATATTAGCAAGGTACACATCTCTTGTAAACAACATCGTCAAATCCTCCGAGGATGAGAATAATCATACGACCGTGAATGACGTCTACATACATCCAGTCACTTTGATGATAGAGATTTGCTTGACGTGTGTGTGGTTGGTGTGTTAGTGTGTGTGTGTGTGTGTGTGTGTGTGTGTGGGGGCAGATATTTCATTCCTTCATTCCTAAGACCTCCTTCAGGCTTCTCCTCTCCAACCTCCACTTTTGCAAACACACACACACACACACTTACACATACATATATACACTATATTGCCTAAAGTATTCGCTCACCTGCCTTGACTTGTGACATATGAGTTTGAGTGACATCCCACTCCTATTCTATGGGGTTCAACATGACGTATGCCATTCCATTCCATGAACACTTTGCTCTGAACACTTTTCTTGAGCTAATCTGAAGGCCACATCAAGTTTGGAAGTCCTTAGGATTTGTGGAGTTTCTTGTTTTTCCTGTGTCTTTCACTTGCTTAGGCTGAATGGTGATTGTAAAATGCCTGTAGGTGTGATCAGTGTGTGTGTCCCATAATAGGCTGGTGACCTGCCTTGAGTGTATCCCTGCCTCTCATATGTAATGCACGGATTTGGGATGGAGGAAAAAGTGCTTGAAATTTCTCGGAAACATGCATCAAAACTAAAAACAACAATGTTGCAATTGAGAATCAATTAATCTTTTTTTTTTTTTTTTTTTTAAGTAAAATAACAAAATTCCAGTCAGGTATTTGTGGGGATTTGCAGCTTTATCTCGAGTTAAACCTGTATCCTGTTCATGAAAACATTTAGTTTTTTCACGCTCGAAGAACAGAATAATTGTACAGCCGGGAGTTTGAAATCATCAAGGGCACCATCTAGAATCATTAAAATTCATTAACGGAGCTGCGAGGAAAAACACTAAATCACAGCACCGCCCACGCACGGTGATTGACAGGTGATCTCTGTGAAGTCGGGCGCACAGCGATTGCCAAATTATAGGCAAATAAATCCATTTCTTACATATTTACCATGCAGAAACTAAGCCTATAGTGCATGTATTTGCTCCTTCTCACTTGTGATGGAGGAGCTGTGAGCATGCACACGGATTAAACAGCATTTCTCTTAATATCTTTAAACACTGAGTCACATCACACCCCCATTAACACTTACGTTGCCATCAAAGCAGATTATAATGACGGTCTGGTATTGCTTCTTCACTGCTCTGTCTGTTGGCATGGCAACCATACTGCCTTTGACTAGGTAGATCTTTGAGTGCGTACTGTAAGTGGTGTGTGTGTGTGTGTGTGTGTGTCTACATATGTCTCAACATCAAAACAGTGGACTGCAGAATTTCATTATGCTCATTATTCATGTCCATGCTTGCATGCGTCCTACAATAAATCAATAGGGAAATACATGTGTTTCTGTAAACGTGTTAGGAGAAAATCCAATCCCAAAAGATGCATTTGAGCAGGATCGTGCGCCGCAGCCCACCTGCACCACCTCGGTGGTTACTTCCAGCTTGCTGAAGCGGTAGATGATAACATTGGCTGACACCCCGGCCACACACAGCATCCGGCTCTCAGGGCACCAGGCCATGATCTGAATGGCAAAGGGGTCTTCGTCTGACACCTCCGTGCTGCCCCTGTCCTCCTTGGACCGGTTTCTGTCAAACACCTTGGCTGTTTTGAGCTTGTAGAGCACCTGGAGCATTACTAGGAAAAAAAATGAGAAAAGAAAGGAGGGTTGGTTGTAATCCCCTGGCACCAGATATATAAAGTAGGAGCTGACTCTCTAGCTGAATATGATGAAGTTAGAAGTGGCGCTTTCAACATGTGTACAAAATCTAAACTGATTTTATTCATATATTAGTAAGACAACATTCCCTTTGAAACAATTGAAATGAAACCTAGAGAATAGATAGATTATATTGTTTTAAATTACATTTCCTTTTTCCACATTTCCCTATTAACAAAACTCACTTGCAGAAGCATCCCAGAACTTCACAGTTCCATCAGCATGGCTGGGAATTCAAGGGAAGAAGAGGAGAAAAAAAGGAGAACAGTAAGAAGAGAGGAATTATGAGATCCATGTTCCACGCAATCAATCAATCCAACTTTATTTCTATAGCACCTTTCGAACAAACGGAATGCAATAAAAAAAAAAAAAAAGCCCAGAGATGGTTCCTCTGACTTCCTGTTGGCTGTTACTCTTGTTGTTTTCTCCTGTCTAGTCCTTCGCTTGTGTCGCATTAACTCTTGGATGCGCGTTGCTTGTGAATTGTAAATCTTAAGCCACTGGGACGAGCCAAACTTGAGCCACATCACCCGGCGACCCGACCTGAGGTTTTTCACAGCAGCCATATTGACATAAAACAGCAGAATAAACAAGAGGCATTACCGGTGATGCTTATTAAGGTTCCGTTCAGCGGCAGAACCTGACTCTGTTTGACATGACTGGACCCTTAATTAAATAATATCATTGGTAAAAAAACTACTTTTTCAGATCAATGCTGCTTGCTGTGAAAAAGGTGTATTACACATGGGTTTAATGTTTGGATGATCACATACTCACATACTTTTGACCGACAAGTGTAAACTGCGTTAATAACAGAACGTCTTTGAACGACTGAAGATGAGTTCAATGTGTGTTTAATGATTAGTCACAGGATTACACTCATCAGCACAGGACAGCCTGTCTTCCTAAAGACAGGGACAGAAACCTGGACAGAATAGTAATAGGGGGCTTCCTGTATATTTTGCCAAACCCAGACCTCATTGTCACGTCTTCAGCGCTCGTGTTCTGTTAAAACGCTCTCTCTCTCCTTTGTTGACAGCTTAGTGCGGGATAATAAACATCAAAATCGGAGCAAAACGCACATGAGTGGAATATATAAAGAACCCCACTGTGAGTCCTTTGCTGCGGTGACCCCACGGTGCAGCAGAGGTGAGTGTAATTGAGTCGGATCGGGACGATAATGATAATGCTAATGAGACCAGTATTGTCTTACCCAGTGATGATGATCTCTGGGTAGCTCTGTGTGCCTTGACCCCAGTTTCCGCCACTAATAGGCCATTCCTGGATAGGCAACAGACAGTAGATTATATTAGGAGCGGACGAGTACAGGAAGAAGAACAGTCATGTCAATATACAGAATGTGTCAATAGACACATTGTAGAATTAGGTGGCGTGATAAAAACTGCACATATGTGTGAGTGTGAAATGGAGAGCAGGCAGGAGCGTCTTTCTTGCAATTATACGTGATGCACCACAGTGTGTGTGTGTGTGTGTGTGTGTGTGTGTGTGTGCGTGATGGTGGGGGGGGGTTGGCTTTGAACATGTTGACTCATACAAAGGTCACACGGATGACTCAGTGATCTTTATGTGAAAATGCCCTCCCGCAGCTCAGCCAGGCCTTTCTGCTTAACAGGAGGGAGAAAAAAAAAAAAAAGGAAATGAATAAAATAAGGCAGGAGCTAGGCAGCCGGTTTAGGTCAGTACATGCTGACATTTCCGACAGAGAGCTAGAACAATGCGACAGGGAAAAGAACACCAGCATGCATAACAGCTGAAAGAGCGGGGGGCTGTCTAAGATGATATGCAGATAAACGGAGGGAATGAGGGGAGAGAGGAGATGCACAGGGAGAGAAGAGGACGGTTTACAGTCCGTTTACTGTGGTATGTTGGGTATGTATGTGCGAAATGTCTTAATGTGTCTTTTATCCTGGAACCTCGTTGGTTTTTAGGGCGAATACTGTAGTAACGGAGAGTGAAATGGGCAACATTTACATTTCTAGTTTTATGACACGGCTATCCAGAGTAAACATGAAGTAAAACTCCACTCAGGTTCTATTCTACTGTTATACATCATTAATCTGTAATGGGGGGAGTTGTTTTGTGAAATAGAAGTTGTATATATTTATATATTTATTTGCCTGTCTGCTTATGTTTATATAAAAATGCATGTAAGTGTTTTATTAGAGGCCTGTAGTTTGTATTATAAATTACTAATAATTTCCAAGAAAGGTTCTCCACACAAAAGAAAACAGAAACTAAAGAGAGATTTAATTTAATTTTCTTCATTCATTGCCAGCCTAATCTACAGACTCCTTTAGTATCACGTCATCGACTCCCTTTCCCCTAAAAAAGTGTTCTTGTCTATACTGAAAATGGATTTTTAAGTGAAGGGGGAGACATGTTTTTGAGGTAATAGTACACAGCAGTGTATAATTTATATAAACTATTTATACCTACCTATTTTTTTAAGGTGGTTCTTTCCACAGCTGTTTTAAAAGAAAAGTCACAGCCCCACACGAGTACCTAACAAACTTCATACTGTACCTTTTTGCTGTAGCCCTGTCGTTTCTGCCGCGAGCCAACGGAGTAAAGTGCAGGTATGAGGTCCACAGGGCAGTCGGCAAAGTACTCGCAGCAGGTGACAGGAGACTCGTGGATAGTCAGAGGATAGGGGTTCTCGAATATGGGGTAACTGTTAACAAGAGAGCACCGGCAGAGCCACTCTTAATGTCTCATTCAGCGCTGCACATTCGCTTCAAGCTGGCGGCCACTCGGGATCCAATGAACGTATTTAATTCAGAGATTTATGACAGCAGGTTATATCATGATATAAAAGGCAATATATGATAAAGATAATGAGCAATAACGGTCAGCTGAGGGAGTCAGGAGGATGATGAAGAGGTATTCCATGAAGAGTTGGGACTCACCCGTTTTGTGCAAGGTCGATCACCACTAAATCCTTTTCTAGAAGGACCACCACGGCGTAAGGTTCCTGAAAATCTACAAAGTGAAACACAGCGAGCCATTCATCACGGCGCATTAGCGGCAGTCGTGCAACCTCCGCGAGGGAGAGAAATGTGCAGACCACAGGGGACGAATTCCCCAGACTCTATATGGCAAATGTTATCATCATATCTGAGCCCCCGGGATGTGAGGGCAGGGAAGCATTAGGCTTCACATGTATTAATCTCCATGATTTATACCTCTGGAGGAAAGTGCTCAGGTTAAATATTTGTATCGATCTTATTTAGGGGTTAAAATTTAAACACTTTACGAAAGGGCACCTTCACCAAATTCATGGAGAAGGGTAGAAATACGAATAATAATCACAGACTGTACAGATGTACTACATCCATAAGTGTCCCTGCATCTTTCCCTATCCTTCTCTTCACACTAGACTCTTTAGCATTTGGTAGTTTGGACGTAGCAACAGCGACTTTCTCCACTCGGACTGGTGATTTACCTAAAGATACGAAACCATTAATTAAAAAGGTTTTAGATAAACTCTTACAACAGATACTGTTTACTATTTTTTTTTCTTTTTCTCAACAGACGCTCAATACTGAGGCAACAAGATGTGTTCAAAAGCTTCAGAAAAGCCAAGTGAGTGCACCTTGTGATAACATCTTTTTCATCATTCTGTTACTTCCGAGGTCACAAAAAGAGCTTTTGATCAAACTTATTTTCCTCTGACTGACATTCTATTTATTTTTATAGGATGTACTGTACATCTCGTCTTTTTTCCCCTCCTCCATACGGACACACTCACATTGAATGATCAACCTCTTCTACACACTACTACTACTACCTACTACTGTCCGTTACCAGATGCAATCAGCTGGGGTGACATCAGGTTGCCAGTGACATAATAAAGCAACCACTATTACATAACTCACTAATCCTCCTTGTCGCTGTATATGTGGCTGATAATGCTGCAGCACTGGATTACACACCCAGCCCTACTTGTTTTAACTCCACGCTCCTCAATACAGGAAATGTGATAATAATTTCATTTAGATGGAAGGCAAATGTGTACAAAGAGATGAAATGATATGTAACGTTCTGTGTGTCAGATAATAAAAGTGGAAGAGGATCCTTTCCCCCCCCACGGGAAATTTCAGGTTTATTACAGCAACACAGTAACACAGGGCCAAGCTATTCGACATAATTAAAAAACATTAAGGTGTTTGCAAATGTGCATGTGTGTGTGTGTGTGTGTGTGTGTGTCTGAGCCTAATGCCTTCTCAGACAGGAGGAGGATTAGATTACAAATCTCATACAAATATAGTCCTCACACACACACACACACACACACACACACACACACAGACACACTCTAAACACATGCACGTGCACAGCCACCAGGAAACACATCTCCACACTCACCATTAGGGTACGGTGTCTCACAGAGTGTTAGGAAGTCTACTATGGGGTAATCCATCTCCAGCACGGCGGTGCTCTTCCCGTGCATTACCGTCAAACATGGCCGCCGGCCCACCGTGTCGTAGGACAGACCACCAGAAAGGATTATGAAGGGCTCCCTAGAACAGACACGCACACGCACAAATAAGCAGGGTTGTGAGTGGCTTTTAATATTTACTCATTGAGCACTTTATCCGGAGCACCTGCTCGATCTAATGCAATCTAATACAGCTCCATAATAAATTCATTAAAAAAAAATCATTAAAAAAATACATAAAGCCACCCACTCACAAGCTCAATAATAAAGCGAAGCTGTTGTATTGTGTTACGTTACAATGTTCCCAATAAAATTCTTGGTAAGTGTACATATCGCAGCCAAACACAGCTCCTGATTGGCTGGCCGGGAACAGGACACTTGGCGTTTGGGATTGACGACCAAAAGGATTTGAACACGTTTCTCTCATAACTATCGACTTTCATCTCAGACGACTTTTAACCAGTACGCGACAAGGTTGCACCAATAACTTTTTTTATATACTGATGATAGTAAAAATGTAGGTGAAATACACCCCAATGTGTTCTGAGTCGGAGGTGAGGAATGCTGATGATGATATGAAAAAGATGTTTCCATCATTTATACTGTATGTTCACACCCAAAGATGTGCACCGATGCATGTAAGCGTGTGTGTGTGTGTGTGTGTGTGTGTATCAGAGACAGAGCGAGGCAGCCTACCCATTTCTAGTAGTTTTGTACTCCACTTTGAGAATGGGTTTACAAGGCTCTGGCTTCTTCCCGTCCTTGGGCTGTTTACCTAAGAATAGAATAAAACAACATTCACTTTAATTTACCGGATTTCGAGATTCAATATTACTTTGTTCGTCCCTGGGGAAATTTGTATTTGGACATAAAGACTCGTCAAAAAAAAAAAAAATACAAACGATTAGTGCCTGAACAGACATAATGTGCATCCAAACAGCCCCTCGTTTCACGGCCTCCTTATGCTCTGAATTTAGGAGATTCACCGATAGAAGGATGAAAAGAGTTTTATACCTCAGCTATCTTTTTCCCTGTATTTAATTGAACTCCTGTTGCATCTAAATGATAGGTCTGTTTGTATTCTGAATACAGGAGGTGGCATTGGACCAGGAACATTTCCCAGGCCTGTTTAAATATCATGTTTGATACCACATTCAATGCTGTGTCGACCAGGCTGTTCATTTGTGATTTCTTACGTAACAGAAATGTTACCAAGCTGAGAATCCTCAACATTGCTGTCCATCACTACATGACAAAATAACACCATTACCCTCTGTCTAATGCCTTTAGTCACTGCTGGATCTCAGCACATATAGAATTCACATCCAAGACAGACGAGAGTCAATAAATATACACCTGAACGAACCTGGGTAATACCACTGTTACGGACCAGTAGCGGAGAATGATTCCCCCCCTTAACCCCCTTACTTCTTTTTTTTTTAACATTCACCATCTCCTGTCATTTCATTCTCTCCCCCCCCCTATCTAAAAGAAAAGCTGCATTTCAGAATGCCTGTGTGAACGAACAGTCGTCATGCTGTAACGCAAGGCTGTTCATCAGAGAGGGAAAAGGCGACCGCAGGGGCAGGGGCACGCGGCGGAGAAGGTGCAACGGTCACGGATGATTTACAGAAGCCATCTTTCCAAACCTCAAGGGATGTCCTCGTTGGTTCAGGAAATCTGCACATTCATCATATGCATGCCAACATACTCATATGTCGCAACGGAGGACGTGGGCCAAATATAGTATCTAGAATATTTCCAAAGAGCCTGGGGTCAGGTTATATAAGGCCAGTCTGTATAATAAACTACTTTTAAAAACAACATCTAATAACATGCATGCATTATCCTTACTTAAACCTGTCAAAGGAATTTGCATAATAGCCCATTACACACCAAAGTAATTATGCATACGGCAGTTGGAGAAACAACTAATTAAAAAAGCCTGTGTGGTGAAATCCTTTATGCAATCCCCTGCACACAAAACCAGCTCGAGGAACTGGTTAGCAGGGTTTTTTTTGGTTTCTCCTTTTAGTTAATTCCTTTCTTTGTTCCTCTTTTGTCATTCTCTCTCTCATTTCTTCCAGGTTCTTAATCTGGGTGAACTGTCAAAGTGTTCTGTGGGTGTGTGTGTGTGTGTGTGTGTGTCCATACAGAGAAGTATGGATTAAAATACATCTTCAAAAGCGCAGACTCACTCTTTGCAGGACATAAACAGAGCACCCGAGGTAACGTATGCACATAATAACTTCCTAATTGAAGTGACAATAATCTCCTGAGTGAAATGAGGGACTGATGAAGGAGGATATAGGGAGAGAGGCTCTTGACGGAGCTTTTACGAAGTCTGAAAAATAAACCCGATAATGTCATCAGGGTTATTTTGTCTCAGGCTGGCAGGAGTAAAAAAAAAAACATTGGCATTTACCCGGCCTGGAGAATCTAACGAAAGAGCGGTAAGAGAGATGAAGCATCTTGAATCTACGTATGCAGCGGGCTGGTCATAAATTTGCCCTGCTTAAAACGTAATCGGCCAATAACATAATAACTGTCCAATAACCTAATAAAAGTGCTAAAATTATTACGTCATAACTTTTGACTGTTTATTATATTATTGGCCTGGGGAAAGGGATGAAAAAAAAGTTTTGCAAATGTAATAACTGAGCCGATAATGTAATAAGTTATTACATTATTGGTAAAAAGTTATTACCTTATCCATTCAGGACTTTTATTATGTTATTGGACTATTGCATTTTAATGAGGGCAAATTTATCACATTATAGGCTGTTATTATGTTATCTGCTGCTACATACACACGCTGAATCTGTTTTTTTTCATTTCATTTTTGAAACAAGGACATGATTTTGCATCAGTTCTGATTAGATCCTCATTGTCTGTCTTTACGATATGATGCGATATGCGATAATGTCCATATGTCAATGTCAATGACCTGCCGCGCGTGACAGCCGCGTCCTTACCGTGCGGGGTGATTGTCTGTATGGGCTTGCCCTGGCCCCTGACGTTCCATATGGTCAGGGTTCCGTCTGAGTGACTGCAAACGAACTGCTTGCCCTCGTGGTGCCAGGCAACCGAGTGGATCGCCTAGGAAACAACAGGCAGGGGAGGCAAGAGGGAGAAAAGGGGTCGGAGGAGGGAGTGGGATGACACGTTATGCGACTGTCCTCACAACACAAGTTTTTTTAAATTTTTTTTTCTGCATTTCCACAGCCATATGGCACATAGTGTTCATATGTGAGTTGAACACCAGAGACTTTGGTTTATATATATACTATAGGACAGATGGTGAAAGTGAGATAAAGCGGTCTGGTCTCTGGATTCTGAGCATTTCTTGCGGCATAAATGAATATATTAGAAAAAGGACTTTTTTTTTTTATGACCCATTTGCTGATTGTGGATAGGTCGTTTTATTAGAGAATGCCAAGAGGAATATTTTATTCATATGGTTGTGGATTTAAAAAAAATTCTATTTCACAAAGATATGAAAAGCAGTTGAAATGGCACATTTAGCTTAACCTGGATTTAAAATACTTATTATGATTTAAGCAGCGGTGGCCTTGAGTAAAAATAGAAATGCTGGTGTCAAAAAATACTCAAAGTAAAAGTATAGCAAAATGTACTTGGAGTTTCAAGCATAAAAGTTTTTATTATGCAGACTGTGTCATATTAATATAGTAAATTACTCCACTTGTTAATCACTAAATACATGAGAGCAATTTATTGTCTTTAAAAAAGGAGAAGGCAAATAAAACATTTAGTGTAAAATATTAAAATCTGAAAAGTATCTACATCTGTCAAATAAATAAAGCATCAAATGGAAAGTAATTGTACTTCAACACAGTACTTGAGTAAATAAACCTAGTTGGATTTAGGCTCAAATAAAAGTATTATTCAGGCAGAGACACCCAGAGGGAAAGAGGAGAACTTAAAAACTGATTAGTTGTGAGTAATGTGCTTTAAATAAGCGAGCGTGGGAGTTCAAAAACAATGGTGAGTTTACAACAGGAAACAGTCAGTAATCACAGTTCTAATGAGTGTGGATGCAACCTTTGAGTCAGGGGCTTGCGAAAATTAAATAAAAAAAAAATGTTCAGAGATTAGCGCAGACATATGAGGAGTTGTGTTGAGGCGCCGCCCCCGCCGCCCTCGTCCTGCCTGTCATCTGCCGGGGGCCCCGGGCCCTGCGTGATTTATCATCTGACAAGCAATCATTGAAAACACAATCATGACCACAGCATGTCAGTAAAGGCCAAGCTTGCTTATTGATGCCCTTTTCCTAAGTCGTAATTAAACTCACGCCAACGTCCTGACATTAAGTGAATATGATGACGTGCGCGCGGGAATCTGCAGCTGCGTCCGGGGCCGGTTTCTGCAGGGTTTGCAACGTGAATCTTTACCCAGCGTGCTCGTGGCCTTTTCTTATCAGAGCACCTGCCGCATCAGTAATACCTGCCCTGCTCCTACACGTTACACAGCATTTGTGTTTAATGAATGATTGAGCGTGAACTCGCCATCGTCCTGCCAACGCTGCACCTTCGGCCTGCGTCCCCCACCTGAAACCAACGATTACCTCGCCGTCGATGCGCCCGCACGTTCAGGTGGAGTCAATCGGCTCCGATTGCAGCCGCCGTGCGTTTATGTATACATTAATTCTGCTTTCGCTGTGTCATTAATCATAAATGGCGCTGCACGTTCACTGAAGAGTGTTTTTTTTTCTTCTTCCTGAAAATAGCTAAATGAGAAAATAACTTCCCGGGGTAAGCGCTTTAAGCAGCACAGAGGACTCATTATTCTGCTTTGAACAGGACGTCCTCCAGGGTCAGAGCGGGCTCAATGAGTTCGAGGTTTCACGACACCATGAGGTTCTTACACTGGTGACTTCCGCCCCGAACCTACGCGATCTTACTCTTTTCAAAGTGTTTTATTTAGTTATGGGCTTTCTTGATTTCCTGTTTTCTTGGAAGTGATTAGAGACGCGATGAGTAACCACTGGGGTGTGTTATCTACAGCGAGGCAGCGCCGGGTGTGTGTGTGTGTGTGTGTGTGTCCTTGTACGGCGTGTTGGGACGCGGTGGCAGCAGAGAGACAGAGAAGGAGAGTTCTTCTCAGGGATTCGCTGCCAGACGTGAGTCACCGCTGTGCGCTGCCAGGTGGTGTGAATGTAGCTCCTGCAGGTGTCCTGGGCACAGTTTGAACAAAATTAAGATTCTGTGAAAAACGTGAACCATCCTATGCCCAGGAAAGACGATCTATTTATAAGGTATGACTATTGTGTGCAAATGTCGGTATATTGGAATCAAAATGCTCCTATTTAAATGATATCATGAGCTTTTTAAAAAAGAAAGTTGTGAAGAAATACATGTTAATGAACTCTGATAATAGGGAAAGAGTGTTGTAGGAAGTTGACTTTGAGCGGCAAATGCATAAACACTATAATTCTCAGACTTTTTTTTTTTTTTTTTCCTCGTGAGAGACAGCTCTCATTTATCCGTCGCGGATGCCTTGACAGCGACAGACTGAGTTATAGGGATCTATCAGTGCATTGTTTGCCTTGACGGCCCCGATAGGGGAACAATATCGCGCGCTTAATGGAAAAACGAGCGGAGTAATTGAAACACATGGCACTCATCATATCAAACAATACCAATTAAAACTGACTCATTTCATGATTTATTACATCGGGTCAGTTTTCACAGATTGGTCTTTGGGGGATGAGAGATTTCAGTCACACACACACACACACACGCAGAAGCAAGCGTGTCCTTAACACATAGGGCACGCACACACACGCGCGCGCACACACACACACACACCGCAAAGGCACAAAATGAGATCGGTGATGGAAAACAGACGTACACATAAGAATGCATATCACAGCCATAATTAGAATAGATTCTGCCAGCGCCGTGTCACACTGGGACACAAAAACAGCTTAGCCCTGAAGCCCTCTACAGACACACACACACATACACACACACACACACACAGCAATGGAAATTCAGCTCAAGTAGGAAAACATTTAACCAAAAAAAAAGGCTTAATCTAAAAAACAAGCATTCGGGGGCAAGTATGTCAACACTGATTTCCACGGAGCAATCCCTTTTTGTTTTTTGGAACGTGAAATGTTCCGTTTCTGTTTCTGTGCTGCGGTTATTATATAAGCACCGAAAGAAACAAGTCCCCGTGAGACTATATTTACCAATTAAGATGTTTTCCATTTCAGGGAATATGAAGCCGTCAGAGATTCAGAAAAAAAAAATGCAATATTACTTATTGTGCTCAAAGTACGATAGAGACGGACAGGAATTTGATCCTGGGTTTTCTGTCATGACGTGTTAGACATGCTGGATGAAGTTCGAGGAGATTAAAACTAATTGCCTCATGATGGTTAGACACTCGGGATGAAACTCGACATAAACTGTTCGATGATTCATGACAGTTTTTGGACAGCCAGACTGCATTGATCGCAGTCAGCAAACATCAACGCAGCATCCAACAGGCTTCAGCACACTATACCTGGATTACTTACTTTTCAAAGAACAGGAATCACTAAAGAAATCAGAGCCAAATCCATTTATGGGTTAAGGCTTTATGGAAAATGGTTGCGCTTCTTTCTCTGGAAACCATTCAAGTCTGTACCAAAGCTCCCTTTTTGCAAACCAGTCACAACAAACCAGCTCCTTGAGCGTTCATGCTGGGAATGACTTTACGGAAAATAAATGTTGAATTTCAGAGAAGTGTGCTGGAATCTGATCCACGCGGCTCTTCAGTTATTTACAGCCGGCTTTAATGTCGCTGAAACGGCATTCGGAGAGCGTCTTAACTTCCATAGCGGGGCGTCTTTCTGCTATAAACGGTATAAACAGGAAGGACAAAACATGGAATGTGATTGGACCTTTGAAAAGTGGACGTATCGTATGCGTGTGCATCTGATAGGGAACTGGACTGGACTATTTATATAATAAAAAAATAAATGAATAAATAAATACAAAGAAACTAATTCCTGGTGCTGTCTGTGATGTGAAATGATTACAGAGTAGTTCTTCATTTCCGGTACACTTTAATGTCCCCACAGACTTTTGATAATTGATATATTTTCCTTTGGAAGCTGCAGAACAACAGCGCTGCCTCTAGGCCTCAATGTGTACAGATACGTCCCCGCTTCAATAAATGTAATAGCATTTACTGAAAGGAACAGACGAGTCTATGCTCAATTTAGCTCCATTTTATTCAATTATATAAAAGTTTGGATTTTGATTACAGCCTGAATAATATAATTTACTGCTTCTCTGTAATTGAGGTTATTATTTGTGAGTAAGAAGAAAAAAAAAAGTTATTAGAGCTTTAAATGTAGATTATTTCATCATAGCTGCAAGTTCTAATTGCAGAAAATCATTCTATGCATCCTCCCATCCTCAGAAGTCAGTATTCCTGAGTCAAACTTGCCACATCTGAACTTAATACGTTGGTTTTGAGAAAGTCTTTATGTCAAATAAGCTTCAGTCTGAGCTCAGTGCAGTTCCTGATAGAATTTCATACAGGTCCAGTCAGTACTAGATTTTGACCTAGTACTATTTTCTCTTTCTTTTTTCCTTTTTTTTAAACAAGTTCTCTTACAACAACATACGAATTTGGAGGAGTAACTATTGTATAAATAATTATTTTCTCTCCACTAATGGATATTACACCAGACTTATAAGCCAAATAACTGCGGAAATAACCTTTGTGTGGAACATTACCTATCAGGAACTGCATTTTAAAAAGTGCTGATGTTTTATCTACCTGTTGGTTTAAGTCTGAAAATGCTGTCATGGTGACTATATGGATTCTGATGCAAATCATACTACAAATCCAAGATGTTGTTTTTTCTTTAATGTGTGTGTTCATGTGTTGATGTTTTCAACAAAAAAAATGTTGTGTTGCAAGCCATTAAAGAAAAATTGTCAATGGTTTACTGCTTTGTGATTCCTGGAACTAGTTTGCATTTTTAATGTGTAACTCTTGTGTTTATCAGCAGCTCACAGAAAATAGAGGCAAATGTCTAAAACCCCCCAAAATCTATTGTGTTTCTATGCAATCCTCTGTTAAAACACACACTGCTTCTACATACATATTCTCGGTTGTCATAGGTGTGATCTTTGCAGTCGTATGACGTAGGGGGAAACTACAGATTTCTGCAGCTTGGAGCGAGTTACAGGGACACGCAGCATAGACCACCAGCACTTTCCATGATTCCATAGAGACGAGACAAAGAGGCATGAGGGAGATCATACAAAAGAAGTGCAACGAGGAGAGGACTTGAAAACATTACAGGATCTGGTGGTCATTTTGTGTCACCATTTTCATGATTTGACAAGGAAAAGCAGCGGAGGGAAGGAATGAAGCAGAAATCCTGATCTGGCTGTGATATCAACTATTCATCAGGCCGACTCACACCAAGGTGTTGAGTCAGAAGGAAGGCGAGCGGAGCGCGGTCAGGTTGACAGATGCTCTCTGGCCGGCACCCACTGAACCCATACTGCTGATCCCACGGCTAATAATAGACAATCCACTAAAAGACACAAAAGTAGAAGGTATGCTCCCTCAGCTCTTTGGGAAAGCTTGTAAAAACAAAAGTTTTATCGTCTCTGCTGTTTGTCCCAAACTCTTCCCGCGGCAAACTTCGCCGTTGTCTGGCCGCCAGGTTGACTCCTTCCGACTTTGCTGACATTCCCGCATTTTGACATCGTCCGTATCTCACGAAAGCTGTCGTTCATTTGTCAAAGCGGTTTCATTGCAGCTTATATGCTGACGCTGGGGCGAGGATGTTTGCTGGAATCGTTAAAAAAAAAAATGTGCGAGAACGAGAAGCCGACATCACTCGCTGAGACCATTAATCCTCCGACAATCCGAGACTGCAGACTGTCTTTTCCGCTTGTTTAAACGGCCACAAATTTCCATCAAAACTAAAATATGCTTTAAGACATGCCTATGCGGAAGTCCATCAGGATCCATCACTGCATGCTCCGCTAGCTTATTCTGCTGTCGGGAAAAAAAAAAAAAAAAAGAGTAAAGAGCTTCCTTGTTCATTTCGGTCGACAACAGCGTTGAATGAACGCAGAAGGAGCCACACCAGAAAGAATGTGGCATGCAACGGAAGCAATAGCTTCAAAAAGTTATTTCAGGCCTCAGTATTATTTGCCAGAGCAACGCAGACATGGGATTTGCAAACTTTCACGATGTCTTGCACCACCACACTGGTGGTAACATAACTGTAACCTTTACCATTAGCCCAGGCTTTAATCAGCCTTCACCACAGCCCTGTCCACATCAGTAACATCGTGAAGTGATGCCGCGATCATCTCACTAATGATGCAGCACGGCGGCGTGCAACCGTTGCCTTCAGGTGTCCTTGAGGGCTGGTCTACAGGCAAGTAAAACTCTGAAGATATATATGAACCTCAAGACTTGGGAAAGACGGCTCTTTCGCTTTCGTCAGAGTAAATCATAGCTAGAGAAATGAAGAGCAGAACCCCCCCCCCCCTCGGTCTCTGGAGAGGTTTAACTGTAGGAGTAGGGAGAGAAGAGATGAGCTCCTGTGGGAGATTCAATACGAGAGACTGTAATGCCCTAGGAGCAGCGGGAGGATATTAGCTTATCTAAGAGAAGGAGACAAAGCAGAGAGAGAGGAGAGATTTGAACGTAGGAAATTCACTCGCTTTTCTCCGTCTGTGTATTCCTTGGTGACTCTTAACTCGATGTGCTTACAGCACGCCGGCTGAGCATAATGATAATCTCGCTGTCGTAAACAGGCGCTTCGGCTCGGCGTCTGAGTACCGCGGACGCTGCTGCATGACCGTGTACGTACATGTTTAAGTGTGCTTACGTCCGTTCCGTTTTTCTATTAAACCTCAAGTACAGGTTCATGAATGAGATCACCTCTTCAGCTCGTGGCGACAAGCGAGAAAAAAAAACAACAACAGTGAGAGGTCAGACTGTGCTCCCGTTGATCAGCTGGAAGTGGGCCTGTGATTTTATATATATCCAATTAAACACACAAACCACAGGCTGTCACAGGTTTGATCACGTTTACAATAGATCATAAACACGGTCCCAAGGACAGCGAATGCATGAGTGGAAGCGGCGAGATTCATTTGTAAAGAAAGAAATATGATAATTACAGGAAACAGACGGCGAGGTGATCCCAGAGGGGATCTCAGATGCTCGGACACTTCGTCTCTCTCTCTTTTTTCTTTTTTTTTATTATTGTTGCATCTTGTTTTATTTATAGATAGACACACCCACACTCACACACACACACACACATTTGCCTTTGGGGGAAGCCAATAAAGTCAGACGACCTATTACCAAACGAATCTGCCCTTTTTACATCCATAATATGCAAGCGAACTCACCGCAGCGTCACAGCCTTAGACTCAGGAGACGCCAACACGTGGCACGCGACATTCTCTAAAACATGCAACCCACGAACTGTTCTTCTTTGTACTCGTGTGAGGAACTTCCTGTGAAGTGACTTGCATGTCACACATTCACACTGCAAGAAGAAGCAACTGTTACATTAAGTAATTATGACGACTTATTTTACTTAAAGCACAAATCCGGTTGCTAAGTCCACTTATATTTGGCTGTAAAACTCTAATTTGGGCTTAGTCTTCATTAACAGCACACGCTTTTTCCCCTGAAGACACATCTGTCACCCTGTAGCCTGCTGAGATGAAAGAGGAGGTAGAAAGTCAAATTCCTTCCCAGTCAGCAGTCTCTTTTTTCGTACGATTGCCAGATTTAAAATTTAAATGAGGGGAGAGTCCCACTCGGGGTGTCTTTAAACTGTAAAGTGTGTGTGTACAGAAAGCGTAATGCTGTACCCGCAGGCCTCGTCTGCCGTAGTAGACCATCGCACAGACTCTAGGTAACACTCGAAGAACTGTCTAGTGCACACACACACACGCGCAGAAACTGTATAGTTTGGGCTCATGAATATGTGATTTCATTTCCCCGCTTGGATTAAAAAAGATACTCAGAAGCGGGAGGGAATGACTGAAAGCTGTGAGGGAAGAAAAGGAAAAATGGGGGAGATTCGCCTACCTCATCGTAAGTGTAGCGATAGTCGGCCTTCTTTGATTTCAGATCCCACAGGACCACGATCCCGGACTCAAATCCAATTATGAGCTGGAGAGGAAGAGCGTCAGGCAGTCAGCGAGATAGGTGGGAGAGATGACAGGGAGCAGATAGCACGGACCCCATAATGGGAGGCAAAATAAGTAATACGTTTGACATTCATGCGCAGCGTGAAAGGAAGTCAGGTGTAAGCAGATTACAGTGGCTCAGGGAGGAAATCTGCCCACCCTGGTTCACAAGAGAAGCTTTTTTTAAGCCTGTCTCTCTATGACAATGTTTGATTGTCTGGCTTCACTTGTAATTTGATTTGGAGAAAAAAGCATCTGCCAAATGACAAAATATAAAATGTAAATGAAATGATTGAATCAATAATGCTTATATGAAAAAAAGGAATCTCTGGCCACCGCTTTAAAATTCAAATATATATATATATATCACTGGGTGTGGTGAATAATCATTGTCTACTCAGACAGTCACCTCGCTCCCCTCATATTGTTCAAATAGCTGAGCCAGGATCAGTGGTGCCAGAAGAAAAAAGCCAATGGAGGTGAGACAGCAGGCCAGTTATTCTAAGGAGGAGATGGAGAAAGGTGAGGCTTCATGTGGGCCACGGATACTGGTTAGAATAATATTATTATTTTAATATTAATCCAATTATATTACTCCTTAGTCAGTCAGACAGATCAAACTACTCGACTGTTGTTCTATGCGTTTCTTGTTTGGATTATTATTAATTATTATATCTGATACTAAAGACTCTATTCTTCAGAACCAGAGTGAGCAGCATGAGGCAGCGTTCAGACTGAAGTAAGAGCAGCTCTGACTAATTTGCAGCATCATCCAGTAAGTCGTGGCCAACTCGGATACACGGAAGCGTGCACAGTCCTGTAACAGGACTATATTTACACTGTTGACTTCACAATTGACACCCCTCCCTCTTTAGTTACTGTTGCCATGTAGGGAGAAAAAAATCACTGCTGGGTTTGTGTCAACTTCTCTCCTTCTGGGGACCAGTAGCTCTATGGCAACTTTTTTTTTTTCCTGACGTGACTATTTCCGCTGTATTGGCCTGAGATTATCCTAAAAATATGGCAGAACCTGCCTGATGGTGGCGATTCGTTGATGATGTACGTGCGCAGATTAATGTCATGTGCCCAAAGAGAATGTGACACCAATGTAGGGACTTTACTTAATAATGTTCACATTTTGTCTGAACAACTGCTAATCCTGGTCGTGTGTGTGTGTGTGTGTGTGTGTGTGTGTGTGTGTGTATGTGTGTGTGTGTGTGTGTGTGTGTGTGTGTGTGTGTGTGTGTGTGTGTGTGTGTGTGTGTGTGCGTACAACATTATTTACCTTTCCCTCGTCCATGGGGTTGTCACTTATGTGGACAACCGGTCCAGGGTGAGCCTTGGATGACCTTCGGAGAGACAGAAAAGAGGATGACAAAGACAGTCAGAGTGTTTATTTTGTTTTTTCCTATTCAGGCCATGATGCAGCGCTCTGACAAACAAGGCCGGAGACGTACGGCCGACTATAATTCATGTGTGTAGGACTAAGGTGTAAGGGCTAAGGTGTGAAGAAAGTGTACCCGCACCTGCGGGGGAAAGGTCGGCAACGGGGGGCGACGGAGTTGCCAATCACTCCGAGGCTCTAAAAGGCTGTTCAGAGACATACGCTCGCTGAAGGATGTGATGGATGGCTCTGTCAACGCCGAGCAGTCCCTGCTGGCTACGTGTGTGTGTGCGTGCGTGCGTGTGTGAGCATTTGCATGTCGGTGAAGGAAGACGGCACAAAAAAACACTCTCCCGTTTGTGCTTTACCCTCCAGACAGCCTTATGTCAAAATCTTCTCCTCCCCGTGCCATGTGGCGACGGAACCCGCCAACCTTGCCCTGCATGGTCTAAAGGAGCACCGGGGAAGGTCACAGCTGAAAAACAGCGGCTGTTACAGCCTGAAACATAACCCCCCCACCACCCCAGCCCTCTACCCCCGACACGGGGGAGCAAGAGCAGGGATGTCTGACAAGGAGGGGAAGAGGATGAAGGAGGAGCTGCAACCAAATGTGAGTAATGCAAAGGAGGCGGCAAAGCGGAGTCCTTGATTTCAGCCCCGGTACTACAGAGCTTTAAGAGATCTTAAAGTCTGACATTGAAGGACGGGGTACAGGGATGCAAAATACTAAATATGTGTTTTAGATGACATGGCATGATGTTTAGTATAAGCAAATGGCCTGAGAGGGGGATGCATCTACAGAGATCTGTGTGTGTGTGTGTGTGTGTGTATTAGGGGGCAGCAGTTAGTGGGCATGCAGGCAGTCACTCAGTTGTCTATATTTAGCCAGTTAGTGCTGGAGCCTTATTACCTAAGCTCTGCTGCAGCTGGAGCTGTTGATTTATCTAATCTTCAGCCTTCCAACACACACACACACACACACACACACACACATGCATATCGGCGCAATTAAGACAAATCTTCCCTTTTTTAAAAACCAGCGTCCCATAATGAACAATTCACTCCTTCCTGTTTTCCCCATTTCAGGGTTTTACGTGCAAAGTTCGCCGCCTCCCTTCTCCCCCCACTTGCGAGACGACGCAATAAATCCAATTCGCTCGAACCTGTTGTCGCACAGTGGACGAATGTGACACGAATCGAGCGGCATGCACAAAAGTACACAAATGCACGCTCAGGTTTGAAGATAAAGGAGTCGCCATGGCAACAGGCAGGACGGGCAGAGTGCAGACGGGCTCACAAAAATTCCTCTGTACTCCACCACAAACGCACAAAGCCCTCCCACTCGAATACACCCACACACACACACACACACACACACACACACACACACACAAATGCTTCAACACGCTCCCATAACCACACATTTTTGCCGTTGTGGTGCTAATGATTCTGTGTTTTGCATACAGAGTAAAAAGGGCTTGCATGTTCATATAAATATATATTTTACTGTGTGCTATGTATACAACTGTATTTTTTTTTCCTGTTTGTTTCTGAGCATGCCATCATTTCCGTTACTCGTACTCTCCTATTCCTGTCTTGCAGTTACTCTTTTGCGTCACTCACATGCGTACGGCTGAGAGTTAAACTAAACGCCTCATGGCAAAAACAACATGTTTCGCTACATATCATAAAATCTGGAAATGCTTTGCCCCGCAGCACCTTGGGATCAAACAGTTATCTATAAACCTTTATCGCACCAAACACTTTGCATGTCAAGTATTCCCCTCACGCAGTGATGCATTCATTACATTAAAGAAAATGGACCATTACAGTGTGTACGTGCCACAGGCATGCAGGTACAAAGACCTGAGAGCACAACACACACACACACACATACACACACTATCAAAGCAATTGTCTCAGGGTGTGTAGATGACATGTGTGTGTGTGTGTGTGTGTGTGTGTGCAGCTCCTTGGTGCAGGAAAACCCAACATACACACAAAAACATGTGAACTCAAAAATATGAGAGATATGATTCTAGATCTAAAACTTTTAATTCACACATTCTGGACACTTAAGGACACACACACACACACGCACATGCACATGCACATGCACACACACACACTTGGAATGGTTTGATTCCTTTCTGATTTCTTGAAGAGATGGAGCTAGTGCAGTCACCATGACAGCGTCGCCGCGGCAACACGGACTGAACGGCCTTCTTGCAGCACGTGGCCTCGTGTCACCTCATCTGCCTGTGCGTTAAACGCATACAAGCTTCCCGTGAAGTTCACGGAGCTAATTCGGCGTTGTCGCTCAGGTAATCACACATGATGCTGTGTGTGCAATTATTCCAGCGTGAAAATCCCAGATGACGCCGCTGGCCCAGCTGTGCCGATACATGACATGCATGAACAAAACTTAGACGCCACATCATCAAATTGACCAGATCAGTAGGTTTTCACATCGGAGCGCCCACACCCCCACATCCCCCCCTCACTGCTGACTGAAAGCCACATTGTGAGCCGAGCAATAATCAATACCACTCTCACACAGTAGGACGAGGCCAGCAACCGATTCATCAGAGTAACTTGGCACAGCATAAAGACTGAAAGCAGAGGGGGGGGGGGAGCTAGCCTGGTTATGTCATAACCTGAAACACTACCTAACAAGTTGTAGCTGCCCACTTTTTAACTTTGCCTAAAGTGTGTGTGCCACAACAGCAAACTTCATAAGGCAAGGCGATGAGTGCTGCTGTCTACAAGGAAGTTTCAGCGTTTTACTCCAAGACGCGTTAATACCCTGCAGGGAAACACTGGTTACTATGTCATGACATTATGGAAAAAAAGTCAAAGACATAAACTGGCTGCTCTGGTTACTTCTGCTCATTTTATTCCTGTTTGCACGATCTTGATGCCATCTGATGTTCCCCCACCAATCGGAGCGTGTGGGCGAGTGACTGCCAGCGTCAATCAATCACTTCTCATGAACCTGCACCAACTCTTGTGGGCGTGGGAAGGCCTTTGGAGGAGGAGTTGCTGCAGGTCGTGTCACCTGGGGCCTGGGGGGGGGGGGGGGGGGGGGGGGGGGGGTTGCTGTGCGCTAGTGAGCAGTACCGGCTGAGGACACAGCACACGGGAACATATGTCAAATAATTAAATATTTAAACAGGGATTTAGTATAGCTTCGGGGTCCTGAGATAGGAGAGGAAAGAAAGAAAGAGAGGCCGACATGTTCACGTGAACTATGCGTCACAGTAAGCTCTTAACATGTTACCACTCCTGGCCCACTTCTCTCTGTGCCCAGTGACCATCTAGTTGAATTAAATCAAACACACACACACACACACACACACACAGGCTGCCAGAGATGATGCAGACACATGAAACCATGTGATTCCATGTATACAGAGAATACACGCAGACAAATTAGAGCCTTAATGCCCGTAGCACTGGCTGAACTATAGTTTCATGCAGGTGCAGTTGGTTATATTCTGTACGATGTGTGTTTGTCTTTCCAGTGCAGTAGCCTGGGAACAGAGGTGTGAGTCATACACACACACACACACATAGAGCAGTAGGCCAAGTTAGGCCTGGGGCCACTGGCAAACCTACCGTAACTCGTCTCCAAATAGCAGGGCCTGGGGGATGATGACCCCAGTACACACCGTATCCTCGCCTCATTACAGGAATCACAATAGAGCAAAAGTGCAGAGGAAAGGCTTTGAATACCACTTTTAGAATCTTTTCAGTAACTCTATTTATGAGTGACAATATTCTTAATGTAGGCCACGTTATGGCCTTTAATGATATGGACTATGACATTGATATCAGGTGGGCACGTCTGGCAACGTAACATCACCACGGGGCTGTCTGGGAATAGCTTGGTTTGTCCAACCAGAAGTTTAAAACATATCAAATAAAGATTTGAAACAATAAAAAAAGGCAACTCATTTCAGAAGCTGCTACCAGCAATTGTTGATTGACTAAACTCACTAAATCAATCATCACAACTGTCACAGAATAATTTTCTGTAAATTTTCAAATCATTGCAGCTCCAACTAGAATTCATGCAAACCACAAGTACATTTATCCGATGATAGCATCAAGACCATCACAGATAACACACTCATACACTGAATCCGAGAAGCCAAAACGAACAAATTCCCAAGATTCTTCAAAACCTAATATCCCTTCAAAACACCTGTGTTAGTGATTAAAGCCTGAACCAAAATAGATTTCTTCGAACCGATCAAGCAGAGCTACAGTTTTGAGAAAAACTAGCATGTCGAAGAACATTTTGTGGTGTTAAAAAAAAAAGAAGCCGTGAAGCGTGGCAGGGCAGACTATTAAGGGAAAGCATTGCATTACAGCAAATATAGATGAAAATGCTTTTGCTTTTTATCTTCTTAGATTATCAACGTGGGGAATTCGCTGTAATATTTACAGCTCCTGCAATTCGCCACGCCAAGGAGGAGGTATCGGGCTGTTCGCATTTGTACTTGTGAGGACGCGTGACCTTTTGTTTAATGTGAAAGCGGCGTAATGTTCTATTTCACGAATCTAACAAACAAACTGATCCGCTTTTTTAAGCCACATCCTGCCACGGATAACTCTGTAGCTGAAAGGGAAGGTCTGGGTTTTATTTGAAGTTTTGATACCCTGACAAGATATATTTGTGATTTTAAGTGCCAATAATCATCTCAATATAGTTTTACACCTCCTCCCTCTCTGGAGCACAGGAACGAACTGTTGGTTTTGTGTCTGTCTCGTTAATACTAACGAGCCTCTCTTCTGATTGGCTCATTTGAACGGCTCTGAACGAGGGGGCGTGTGGCTGTGCAGTTGTGTCATTTGATGAAGAAAATACTCATGTTTGATTTCAACTAGATGCGGAGGTCAGTGGCTAAAAGATTGATTAGATAGGATATGGTACAGATTCAGATTCGGAGATCCAACGTGCTACCCAGTACCCACATTCAGCAAACTCCTACTGGGCTCTGGCGCTTTTACTCCCAACATATCACAACTTCACAGAACTCCTGACAGCTCGTTTTAGAGCACAGGTTCTGAATACTGGCTGTGTGCATTTCTCTACGGATCGAGTGCTTGGAAGCTTGGGACAGTATTTATACGACACCTCGAACCTCCATCATTTCCCATGATACAGCATCACAACAGGAATCATTCCTGCCTTATGTCAAGTAATGTGGGTTTATTCCCTGTGACATCGGCAAGCTTCTGTTTTTAATCAAGCAGCCTGTATTCTGGGGCTGTATTCTATACATCTCCTAGAAAGCACTGTTTTTAGTACCCCCATCACTAGCTATGGGCTGCAAGTGGTGATAATAATGTGTGAATGGTCAGGAAGAGAAAGCACAGCGATCTGGTTAAGAAGAAGTGGTGTGAAAGGTAAGAGTGGAAACGCTTAACCCGGACGTGAAAGTGAAAGTTGCTGCTTGTCCTTCGCTCAACCTGCATCTCCCTCTCTATCTTATCGCCCGCATCTACCCTCTATCTCCTCATTATCACACCTTACCTTGCCCCTTTTTTTTTTCTTTAATTGGAAACCTTTTCCATTTACCCCCCCCCCACACACACACACACACGCACTTATCTGCACGACTGGATACATGCCCTCTGTTATCTGCATTTATCCCTCTGTCACCGCTCCATCCCTCTCCTCCATCATTCCTCCTACTTTAGCGTGTCCTTTTTCCCCAAGGCAAAAGCCCCGTCTCATCCATTCCGCTCCCGTCTCCTCTCTGTCATACGCACCCCCCCCCCCTCGCCTCCCCCCTCCCCCCCTCCTCCCACCACTCACTCCCGCCTTTTCCTCCCTGCAGCCCTGTCGCCGAGACGAGATGTCTGTGTGTACCGTACACTGATCTCGGCAGACACCTGTTCCACCCCCTGCCTCCCTGCTCCTCTTTTTCCCCTCTCTCTCTCTCTCCCCGCACACACACACACACAGACATAAGGGGATGAGGGGGGAAAAAAGCATGAAGCAAAATGCTCCAGTGAATAATTTAAGTCTCTACAGCGGGGAACCAAAATGGAGCCTGTCAAGCTGACGGATCCGTTGCACCGGCGAAGAGGCGCGTCGCTCCGCTACCTGGAGTCCAGTGGTGCGCCTGCAACTGATAGACTTGACTAATGATTCCTGCTCATCTCATTACACTGAAACTACAATAACCTTTCGAGAGGTGGAATGCTGACGCGGCAAAAAAAAACAAAACCTCGCCTCGTTTTTGGTCCCGCAAGGTGAGTCAACGGTGCCGGGTTGCAGCACGGGAAACAGAGGTTTGATTCCAACAGAGTTCAATATCGATCAGCGATTCGGTGGTTTAGCCGATCCATACGGCGCAACAGCTATACAGCAGCATGCAAAGCATCAGACACTCACAGTTCAATGGCTTTGTTCCACATGATGACGTAGCCTGAGAGCATGAAGGACTCCACGTTGACGATGTGGATGTTCCCCCGTTCCGTGCCGATGTACAACCATTTACTCTGGAAGGGCAGGTGGCAGAAAGTTATTCTGTGAAGACAAAAAAACAAAGAGAAAGAAAGAGAGAGAGAGAAGGGTTAAAAAGATCCGGGTGGACAGAAGCTTCTCGAAAAAGGCGAACTTGGCCGTGTTTGTTTCCGCTCCGTCGGGTCAACAGTGGTGGAGGTGAGCGTGGCAGAGCTCTTTCTTTCAATCAGCCCTCCCCTCACTAGACCTACAGGATGCACGAGGGCAAAGAGACACCCATAATTCTGCTGTTTTCATCATCACCCCCACATCTCCCGCTTTCATCCATCCATCAGTTTAATGAGAGGTTATAAACCCTTCCCCTCCTTAACTGTGGATATCCATTCATCTTCTCGTCCCCTTTTTTCATCATTCATTCTTTCATCCATCCTCCCATTCAACTAGCAATCCGTCGGAGGAATAATAATGTACAACCTTGTTAGTCTGGCTTGCTAATATTTCAAGGTCGTCCGGGCTCGGAGCCCCTGTGTCATCATCTGGGCGAACCCACGGAAGTAGCAGGAGAAATAGAGCTGTTACCACTTCTTCTGACAGCAGCCTCTCCTCTGTGCATAATTTCGGGAAAAACAAAAACACAATGGACTATTCACCTCGTGTTTCTGCCAGATTTGCACAAGTTTAATATCTGCATCTAAAGCTAGATTAAGTCAATAATATATACCAAGAAAAATATAACATCGAAATAAGTTACTCTATAATCAGATTGATTGCTATTATGAGAGAAATTAATAAATAAAAAGCAAACTTCCACTGAACACAAGTTCATGCTCTGTACGTATGCTGTATTCTAGGAAAACAACGTAACCGCGCCATGACTCAGACATCAATAATCAAACAAACATTACGACTCCGTTCCTAGAAATGATGCGGTGTTATTTTTAGCTACATAATGAAGAAAGCCGCGTTCCGATTCTGTTTTCTGCAATCAGCTGCGTCCAGCACATCGCTTGTGTTTTCCCTGCATTATCTATTTTGGCAACTAAGGCGCAAGTAACATTTCTACAGACTGGTAACTGAAACCATTTTGTCAGGGGAAGATTGTGGCCTTGGTTGCGACTATCAAAATAAAACCTCTAATGCTTTTACTCGAATCTGACAAAATTGCTCTTTTTGACTGTGGTATCAAAATGCTGGAGTTTATCCCACATGGATTAGGCATCTGACACATGCTCGCTTTGACAATAGGCTGCCAGGGAAAGTAATGGAGGCAAAAATCATGTTTACTTTGATATCGGGCATCAAGAAAATGTGCGGTATATAAATGGAAATTGTTCAGATTATGGGATTAAACATTAACACTGCATTACATACAGTCAAAATATGTGCAGGCGCTTCAGACGCAGCAAAGCACACATCTGTGAATATGTCCTTGAGGTGATTTTCAATGTCTTCCCTGTGTATCGGGCTCGGAAATCTTCTCTCATTCCTTCCCTCTCTCTCTGGGTTCATCTCACACTTTTGCTCTAGGGCTGTGTGAATAGCAGCTCCTACTACAATACACACACACACACACGTGCACACACCTTCCCACTCTGGCCCAATGCTCTGCTCTAACACATGAATATATTCAGTTTTTTTGACGAGAGGCGCCAGGCTTGACATAAATCTCCTCCATCCAGTCAAAAATGTGCACACACACACACACACACACAAACAAACACACACACACAAATACATACAGCAGGAATACTGTACGACCCCAGCAAACATGAAACTGCAGATGTAAAGTACACTATGTCTCATTTAAGTCAAAGTGACTAATAGCTAATGAACAACACCGCAATCTGCATATCACCTACTACAAGTGTCCTTGGTTCACCAAGTAGCAGGTGATAAATGCTGCAGGGGCGTCACAGAAAGTAGCTTAGAGTATATAGAGAGCATGGGTCATGCCCCTTCCAGTGGACTCTATGGAACCTTATTTTGTTAAAAAAAAAGGAATATAAAAAGAAAATATGAAAAAGTAGACAGAAAAGGCAGTTTTTGATCCTGGTCAAATTGTGCAATGTATTACACATCCCAAGTCAAGAAAGTGGCAGTCTATCATAAAACTGTGGAAGAATAAGCTGGTGAAGCCAACGTTAACCCACAGCCTCTGAAGTCAATTTTATTTATAGATCCCAAAATCACAACTTACACATTCACCTCACCTACGAAAAACAACACAACATCCCCTGTCTGTCCTCAGACCCTCACATCGTGCAGGGAAAAACTCCCTAGAATCGCCCTGCAGCCAACAATAAATCACAGCCTCTGTTTCTTAGTAATCTCGGTGATGAGAGCTCTAGTTCACTGAGCAGTTTTTGCACAAAAAAATATACAAATTCATGCACGGGTCACTGGAAGGTGAGAGCCTTGGGCTCTCTAGAACACCAAAAAATGCGGTTATGCATCCAACATGTGTTGTCAGATGTTGGTTAGTAACCTTCCTTTTGGTTAGATCCTGAGGTCAATGCTTCCTAACAAATGCTTCAAGTTAGTGGTGACTGTCACTAGTGCTTACAGTATAGCTGCCTAAGGAAAAGCATAAAAAATCACTAGTTGCCAAAAGTGATATTGTAGAAATGAAGTATTTCATCATGCAAATGTATTGTTTATGCATGTCTTTTTTAGGAGACAGAGTTGCAGGAGTATGACCTCACTGATTCAGACATTGTACACATACACTTAACCAGGCCAGATGACTAACAGCAACATGACTTTTGGCAACTTGTGGCATCTTTACGTCCAGTAGACATTCTGTCCGCTAGATTTAATGTTTCTTTTCCATCTGCACAAACAGATGTGCCTCATCTACGCGTATAAAGGTTGGCGTGTCTGTGCCCGTGTTGGCTGATGATTTTGTGAAACACCACGTGCATTAGGGTCAGTTTGTCTCTGTATTCATGTGCCGGTGCATGCTTGTGTCTTTGTGTTCATTGGCATGCACGCATGCTTCTCAGCAGTTGAACTAATGCATTTAGATGTGTACTATATGTAAATGTAGGTTGGAGCCAACATAAATATGTTTGATCTGTGCAACACATACAAGCTAACTGATTACATGTTCAAAAGGGAGTCTGTAGGAGATGGCCAACAGAGAGGCAGTGTCAGGAGTATAATTATACAAATTTGCTTGTAGTTTGTACTGTGTGTGTGTGTGTGTGCATTTCCGTGTGCATGCAAACATGCACCCGATTGTTTGTGCAAGGGTGCTTACAATGTGCGTCACTGCGTTCACACTTGTCGTGCAAGCACGTGTCCCTGAATCCGAGATCTCCAGCTTCAAGTGGTCACGACACACAGAGGCAGCTGCCAGCTCGCCAGCTCAGGGCCAAACGCGCTGCCTCGGAAATGACAGACGCCTGCCACATGCAACAACAACTCTGAAGGCTCGCCGCGCTGCCGTGGTAAATTCATTTGGAAAAAGGGAATACTTTGGAAAAAACAAGCATTTGTAATGCATGGTTATGTGATGATCAATAATAAAACAAGATCATCGCTTTGAATGGAGCGTGTTGTTCCTGATCTGTCACCGTCCTGTCTGAAAGTGATTGAGATTGCATATGTTCCCTGCAGCATTGTTTGGACTTGAAAAAAGTTGTCACCGCTGAAATACTAAATAAAGCAAATCCAATTGAAGTAGGTGAAGCTCTCTACTGGATGCATACAAGATAACCTTCATAACAAGTCTGAGGCTTTAGCGTTAATACAAGAATGCTGAAGTTAAAGCTCTTATCCAGGACGTTTGTCTCCATCTTCTGGTGGTGAGAAGTAATTACAAAAACAAGTTCCACACCTCAGCTCCATTAACTGCTGTGGCTGTAAAATGGTGGGTTAAATGATTCTTACATCAATGTCAGTTTAACCCGTTTAATTATAAAAACATCATCCATGTGAACGTGCACTACTAAATCATTTTATTCGTAATAAAGTCAGCAGAGGGCTACTCAGAAGTTTGGTCTAATCGTACAGAATAAGCATATACTCAGATTAAAAAGCGTGAATTACAGAGATTTACCTGGTGGTGACGGGCTTGATCGGCATTGTGTGGACTCGTTTGGCAGGGGGCTCAGATGAATCAGATATTCATTTTTTATTTAAATGGTCCGCATTGCAGGTTTCATTCACCTTCACATTTTTTTATGTGTAGTATAAGTTTTCACAGTAACTGTACAAGGTTACTGTAAGTTAGAGAGAACGGAGACAAGGAAAAAAAGTTCTGAAGGAAACCTCATCCTAGACAAGGAGCAACGTTAATCCGCCAAATAGCTCTAAATAAACTCCATTCACAGAATGATATAAATTATCCAAACGTAAGTCATTTGAGCGTCTTTCTCAAGGACACATTGAATCTGCAGAAATCTAAGTCTGACGGGTTTAGCAGCTGAGATTTGGCAGACAAACCCCCAAACATCATTTCATTGAAGGTAAAAAGTAAAAACTGAAAGATGGGGGTCTTATTTGTGTCGTATGTGGACTGGCGTGTGTGTGTGTGTGTGTGTGTGCATGTATGCATGGCCAACCTGACCCCCCCCCTCTCTTGTTATCTGCCATCATATCACCCCGCATTGACGATAGCGTCCACATCTGCATTCCTGCAAAGGCCGGGAGGTGACGAGAGCGTCCTACGCCAGAATGACTCGACAGGATTTCTCCCTGCGCTCCCTACATCCCCGTTAACTCCAGCCCACAGACTGACTCACTGCCCCCCCCCTTCCTAATGCCCGTGATCTGATATGAATGGATGCTGACGCTGGAAGGCTTTCCGCAACACTGCTTTCAGCCATCAACTCGGATTCTGATCACAGGAGGGAAAGGTTCTGCTTGTAGTGTTGGAACGGGCCCTAAGACGATAGGTAGAGCAAATTCTAAATACTTTACTCTTGTAAAAAAATGATCTAGATTTTTCAAACAACGGTGAACCTTTTGATGCTAACAGGCAAAGAGAAAGATGTATTCAGTGTATGTTGAATCACTGGAAATGCTGTGCTATACTTAATAGAATAATAATAGCAGTGTGTTTAAAGGTGGATCAGTATGTGAATGCTATATATCTAATAATCCAAGAAGAAGCGAACTAAGAAATGCACATTGCCGGGATTTAAAACTTTTGCCAGTTTCCCAGCCCGTTTCTACTTCCACCTGAAGAGCCTTTCAGCACACCTGCCCCGCCGTCGCCCACGGTGTTTATCCGTCTTCCAAGTGAAAATCCGCCGAGGAACGGAGGAGATCAGAAGAGAAGCTCATGCATATTTATGACAGACAGACCCATAAAAAAAACAAATTGTGCTTTCTGGAGCTCCGGCGAGGAGCGAGTAGAATTTTGTTCTTAAATATGTAACTCTAGGCGTATCAAAATGTCAAATAAAACCAGAAAAGTTGCGCGATGCGGGGCATTCAATTTATTGACAGAAAACAAAAAAAGGAAAAATGACATTTGTGTGGCTGCAACAATTTCTTGGCAAATGACAGGGAGTATTGACACTGTGAGGATGTTCAACAGGCTGCAGAAACTCTGCAGAGAGGCGCTTACTTTCACTTCTTCCCACATCTAGCTCCATACATACAAATGTTAAAAGCATGCTTCCCTTAATATAAATATATCCCCCTTAAATGCTTATGAATATCGATACAGCGATTACATCAATGTTTTTTATACAGTCATGTCCGGCCACCTGGAAAACGTAACCTCACATTATTTCTATTAACAGCCATATTTAAAAAAAAGCCTTGATCCAAGCCACAAAGAGCTAACGCCTTTTTATAAAGATGACAAACTCCAGATAAGAGTTATTTCTGGCCTTTGGAGCAAGAGCAGCTCTTACCAGTACCAGTATCAGAGTGCAAGACTCTTGCGATAACATGTGAAAGGACAGTTCAAATTGCAAATACTTGAATGTGCGATGGCAGCAGGTGTGCAGCAGGCAGTGCTAAATACAATAAAGACAGCATTTACCTTGAATATAAGCTATTTCATGTGAGAAAGAACTGTATGAGAGCTGAATATACTGCGTCATTCTAAAACTTTTTTCATGTGCTTCCTGAATGTCAAGGGGTGCTAATTGGTCACACATATACATTTCTGTGAAACTTTTTTTTTTTTTAAATGCATTTTCTTCCACAGTGTCATGTCCTTACTGCATGCAGAGCAGAGCGATTGACATTGTTTGAGACAGCGAGGCCCCTGGGTGATGGTGATTTGCACAAAAGTAAGACTGTCTCTGTCTCTAAGAGTGAGGGTCTCTCACTCATGGGTCAAGCGTATGCGTTTCCTCCTCCAAGCACGCATACTTTAATATGTATAGAAGGGGACTGAAAGCTGGCATTTGTCCTCCTGCATAATTAATGGTCAGAGAACAGGGAATTGGGAGGAGGACGTATGGTCCCTCTCCATCACTCCTCCCGCTCGTGTTACCCGTTTGTCCTTTTTCTACTTCCTGTCTCCCCCCTCCTCTCCTCAAATTCTCAACTGTTCTTCCTCACAAGCCTCGCGTACCTTATTGCTACCTCTTGTAGAACTCGTCTCCTTCTTTTCTTTCCCTTTTCCCGAACATTCTGAGTGACTTTGACGCCCCTCTTTCATCTCGACGTCCCCCTGAGACGTGGGAGGCTCCGCCCCCTCCCGCGTCGCAGTGTCCCGGGGTCGCCGCGCGGCGGTGCTTACTAAATGTCAGGCGCGGTGAAGCGCCTCCGCGGGAACACGGCTCGCCGTAAAAGCCGCCGCCGGCCACCTGTCCGTCACGTCAACGCCGTCTCAGATCATCGGCCGTGGCATTTAACTCGTTCACCGCTTTTCGCGGCGACAGATCACTGGCCCGGTGATGTGATTGGCTCTGATGGGTAATCGCTCAGTCTGTGATTGGAGGAGACAGTGGACACAGTTTTTCTTGAGGTGAGGTGATACGACAAATCACTCATCGCATCTATCAGAACTCAAGCATCGGGTAACGACAAAAACACTTTTTTTGTTTTGTCTGATGTTGCACGAACATACACACGATTTCCGAAAAATCTGTTATCTGTTTTCCATTCCAATGTGCACTTGACATGTAGTGCACATTGTGCACTTGACACAGTAGGGATCAGTGTGGGAGGATTCATGGACGGTCCTTATATATGGTTATATCAGTTGAGAATTGTCTGTATAACTTTTCAATGTAAAAAAAAGGAACCATTACCAAACATTTCTTGTCAGGCAAGTATCAAGTTCGTGGACGTTGGCTCATCTTTGATGCACCACCAAGGACAGTTCTGCAAACGGTCCCCAGAGGCAACCGGATCATCACGTTTTTTATAAGCAGACTCCCGTCATCTGTTTGGATAGCAGTCGGTAGAGGGCTGACTGGAAATAAGGATGACACGCAACAAACCTCCACCGTCAAGCCGGACTTGAATCATGAAACACCGCTGCACACCCCTTCATCAGCAACAATGGATTTTAAACTGATGCCACTTAATCCCATTGATCTCGTATCCATAGATTTCACTTTCTGCTCCGTACATCGAGCAGCTGTGTGCAGCTATATTTCCATTGTGCCTGTGTGTGTATGCAACAACAAATAATCTGGTCTAAGCCTTCGGGTGTTTGGGTAGGTTCACACCTGTGCCGCAGTGATAGCGATGCCTCAAAGGCAAAGTAAGTGACCCGAGTAATATGCGTTTAGTTGGAGACCAACAAAACCAACACGTAGAGTGAGGGAGAGGGAGTATTAGCGTTCTCTGTCGCCTTCTTTTTTTGCCATGTGCACAATTTGGGAGACGCGCGGACACATTTTGCCAACAGGAAACAGCGTCTGTCTGCATACAGCATGGCAGTCGACGAGAAGCAACAGTTCACACAGGCGGGAAACTGTGACACCGCCCCTCCTTCTGAAAGCCTGCGGTTAACGCCGCGGCAGACCAAGTGTGCGGGGGCCCAAATGAGCAGCGAGAGGAGGAAAAAATAAAACTGAGTGGCAGCGAGACATTCAGTCGTAGCTTCGAGGGCATCGCTCACCTCTCTCTGCTGAACTTGAGGGAATGGAGGATGGCCGGTCTCTTCTGCCTCAGGTTCCACAGGTGGACGGTGTCGTCGGCCAGGGCACTCACCAGCGCCCCCTGTCACAGGAGAGAGGACAATTCTGCATTGTAGTCAGAGAGCAAAATACGAAAAAAAATCTGCACACAACACACATTCATATATATGCACACAGCTACAGAAATGTCCACAAACATATATCTACAGACGTTTTCTCTATGAGCATGGCATGTTTGAGTTGTGTGTGCGTGCACGTGTGCATGTCTGTGTGTGGGTGGGTGTGTAGAAGGCAGTAAAAACATGTCTCCATACTCCGCAGGGTTTGTTTGAGCTGCTGAGTCACAGTCACACACACACACACACACACACACACACACACACACACACACACACACACACACACACGTAGAAAACGCACGACTGAAATACCTCACCAAGTAAAAAACACATACATGACGTAAATCGAACTCTTTTTCCCATACAGAACCAGACCTCGCCGTGGGCGTTCGATACCGTGTTTCCAGCGAGTCAATCGACACTTGACAAAATGCTTTATCATTTTTCACTGTGGCCTGTAGGTTTCGCTGCCTTCAGTGGCTTAACATGACATATAGACAGAACTGCCTATTTTGGCAGAGCGATTGCTTAATAAGAGCTGGGGTTGAGCTGAGACTTGTGAGCACGTCTGCCATTTGCAATATAATATATTTCCAGGGCAACGTGCCCTGACAGCGGCTGATAGGCCGCTTTAACAAACTTCTGGTGAGAGTCCACCGGCAATATTCAACATTGCTGCCGATGGGTAACAAACTCCATCAACAAATCCCATTAGGTATCACAATTGAATTGTGCTGGGTTTTCTATTTCTATAAGTCCCTTAATACCCTGAAGAACGTTGTCATGTTGGTAACTATAAATGATTCTCGTTTGCTTCTTCCTGGTGTATAATAATAGCTGTGGATGCGTCTATAGTGTTTAAATTCGCCTACTACATCTTCTCACTGATCACGCAGTACCAGCCTCCGCTTCCATGTTTGAGCTCGGCTAATTAAAATAGGATAAAGGTTTGTTCTCTTTTCCACTTAGTATAACACCCCCCCAGCAATGGGTTTTCTTCCAATCCACAGAAAGTCCCTGAGAAATTGATTAAAATGTTGAGGAATCCCCCAGGGAATGCCGAGTGCCACCACCATTGAGATATAATTAAACTGAGGTGCAGCTACCATTTTTATTAAGCTTATCTCTCCCCGTGAACTCAGATTTATGAGGAGTTCTCCATACCGGCGCCGGACTTTGCACTAATTAATTTGTAGCTGGATCTCTTTGAATACGTTTTCAATGAATCGAACAGGGTCTGCGGCTGGCCACGAAATGTCATCTGCATAGAGAGCCGGCTTTGTGCTCTCTTCCTCCAGCTCTAACCCCTGCAGCCTTTGAGTCTGCTCTAAGGAATACCCTGATCAATAATGTAGAGAGCAGGTCTATCTTCTTTGTAGCACATGACAGCTTAAGGGGGGGGGGATCAACCCGTTTGTGAGGAGTGATGCCTGCAGGTCTACATACATCACTCCAACTTCAGACTGCAAATCCAAAAGATTTCATAGTATGTGACCAAAATCCCCAAACCTCCTCCAATCCAGAGCTTCCATAGAAGATGACTCAGTCTTCTGAGGTTATTGGAGGATGACCTTCCGCTTTCTGAATCCAAACTCGATGAATAATGTCCGGCAGGATATTCTCCAGGCGCAAAGCCAATACCGTTAGCATCTTGTAATCAACACCTGCTAAAGGCCCGGAGCTGGTTGGGTCAAGCAGGTCCTTCCTTTCCTCACCTAATATACAGCAGTTAGATAATGTAGGTGTTAGAATATTGATGTAGCTCATCGTGATCTCCTTCTACATGTTCATTTTATTAGTTCCAACATCATCCTCTGTAATTGGAGCATCCGAAGTTTATACTTGATTTTAATTATAGATTATGGTCACGCTGCACTCCTGAACCCGCTCTCTTTTGAGTCTAAATATGGCAAATTCAGCTTTCTTATATACACATACAGTAACGTAAGTTAGTACATACATAGTTAAATAAGGTCTTACTATGCATTTCAGCTAATGTATTTCTGCTGATAGGCTGGAGTCTTGCAATCTTACATTAAATTAAGTTAAAAATACAACTGTGGGATCAGATAATAACAGTTGGACCCTGAATTAAAGAAGTAGTAAGCCTCCACATGTTCTTGTATCGCTCTCTCGCTGCAACCAGCCGCTCGCTCGTGTTCCACAAACATTAGAAATCTCAGAGGTCTCGGAGGAAGATCCTCGTCTGGTATCGGTGCCGGTGACGGGTGCCGTCGCTGAAGTTCATTGTCAGCGCTTAATCAATCATTCTCCCTCCTCTGGATCCATTATCGGCCCGGCTGCCTGCTCCAGTCTCTCAGCAGTAACAGCATATATCCATGATAGCTTTAGCATGTGACGTGTCCCCCGAGGAAAGATCGTCCTGCAGTTCTTTGAGGATCTTACTGAGTATCGAATGGGGCCTGTTAAAGTAGTCAATAACCCTTGTTTTGCTGTTTCAAGACTACGAATTCCAATGCTTTTATATGACAGTCACATTAAAAGGCCTTGAAACATTTTAGAATCAAGAAGCAGCACTCTCATTTGTATTCCTTGGTATGTTGAATGATTGCAATGTCATTTTTTATGTCACTATCACTATTTAATGTACTTTTTCTGTAAATAAATTGTTGATCATTAAAAAAAATGGCAAACTGAGGCATTTAGGGATGGAAGGGGACTGCGTGGTTTACCTATTTAATAATTCCAGACACTACCTAAGGGCTAAAATTAGCAAAGCAAACAAAAGTTAACAGGCCAACTTTTGACACTTAGCGGTTCAATATTCAGCACAACAGACACATTTCAGTCAGCACATAAAGTGCATGTATGCTTGATACCTGCTGATGCCGGGGGAATCTGCTGATGTTCATCCCTGGTAATCTGGTGATTAACAGGGATGAGCATTCATGAATCAGCCCCTAAGTCTAATTAAATGATATGCAGCACAGTGGACCATTATTACAGACCAACGTGGAATAGTGGGCAGGGTTATTAATATAGAGTTTGTTGCAATAACATTATCGCACACAGGGGCAGCTGTGCTGGAATGACACTGGTTCTTATTGGTGTGTGTGTGTGTGTGTGTGTGTGTGTGTGTGTGTGTGTGTGTGTGTGTGTGTGTGTGTGTGTGTGTGTGTGTTTGTCACCTACCTCGTTGATGAGGAACTGTAGCTGGATGACGGCGGCTCCGCTCTCATGCTGACAGTAACACTCCACACCCGGGCGGCCGAAGCTGAAAGGTTTTTTCGAGTCAAGGAACGTACGTTACATCTGAGGGATTCTTAACAGATACGGCAGCACGAAAAAGAAAAACAAGTGCCGCGCCATCGGAAGGTCATCTGCGCTTCGCTCTACCTCATTCAAAGGTCGGGACATCTGCTCGCCTGGTTAACTGCTGAGAAGGAAAATGGAATATCCTCAGTGACATTTCTTGAGGTCCAACAAACAGAGCTCCAGCACATTCATCACCTGCAAACATTGCAGAACTCCACGTTGAAGGATTCCCCGCGTACCTGTAAACTGTATATTCGTGTAAATACTGTAATTACACAACACCTCATTATATGAGCTACAAAGTTGCTATAAAGACACAGCGGAGTATTGCACAGTTAGAAGTCAAAACAACAAGGGGGGGATTGGTAATACTGCAGAGGAGGAGCAGAACTGTGGCAGGCTGTGGGGGGGGGCACAGGTAGTCAAATACGTAGAAAGTGATTCACCAGGAAGAGGTGGATATTACGATAGCAGATGAGAAAATAATAGCAAAGACGGAAGTGAGAGAAAGAGAGAGGAGGGAGGGGGGTTAGGTTGAGGGGGGGATGGAGTCAAGTAGTCATCCACAACTGATAAAATATGCAGGGGAGGAGGAGGGAGAGAGAAGAGAGCAGAGGAGTTAAGGGGAAGAAGACGGAGCACCTTCCCCAGTGAAGTGAGCGGGTCAGCTCACTGATTATGTCCATTCATTCATTCCATGACTCCGGGGGCGAAGGTGGGGGGTCATTTTTCATGCACAGGGCTCATTAAGGTGTAACACCCTGGGGACGGCACTACCGCTCATCATTTGTGTGTGTGTGTGTGTGTGTGTGTGTGTGCGTGTGTGTGCGCAGGCTAATCTCTGCATGTGACCAGCAACTGTGAAATGCCTGCAGAGCTATCCATCTAAAACTAAGTTTGAGACATGCAGCTACTAGGACTGTCCTATCACCATCTTTTGGGCTTCAGAGCACCCTTTCTTAGACATTAGTGAGACAGGAAGTATTGCACTATATTTATATTTTGTCCTATCTCTATTTGTTAAAGCTCCCATGTAATAGAAAATCAGATTTTAATTGATCTTTGATTATAAGAATAAGTTGTATATAACTACCATTCCCAAGAGTGGCATTTATGAATAAACACATATACAATATTCTGCCCTGTTAATACATTGTTCTTATTTGGTCCAATAATAATTGGTGATGTTATAAAATTCAAGAAGAAAACATCTTCTTATGGCATCAGGAGTGGTTGATAGTCACTCCTTCCCCCAGATATCAGTAGCCTCTGAAAAGCTGTCCCTCCACTATTCAAGTGGATTAAGCTTCTCTCTCCCTCCTGTCCAGTCAACTGAAGGCCCACAGACGTCAGTCAGTGAAGAAATCCACCAGCTCCACTGGATTTCAGCCGCCAGAGTCCCGGCGAGATTGAGGCGGACCTAAACCGTGATATAAGGCGTCAGCACAACCAGCGGGCTTTCTCTATTTGTCTTCTGAGACCGCAGCGACCCACATTTGGATAGATTATTATTCTCATAATAAATCATCAAGGGTGGGATGGTGAAAATATAACTTTACCTGATAAATGTTGTGTCCACAGTGGTGGTGGCCTGTTCATGGTTTCAAAAACATCCCTTATTATAGACAGGAATCAGCGGAAGTTAAACAGATTAAACCTCCAAGGACACTGACGTCAATGTAGGTCAAATGTGCAATTAAGGGGAGGCGATATAAGATCAACTCATTTAATGACGATCATAATGGATAGCACAACAAAACTTAGGAAACAGCCTCCGACCTTAAGGCATTCACTCCACTTGAGATATTCCCTTCCCTTCAATTTTAATTACTGATTGTACATGAAAGCAATCGCAGAAGCCGGCCATTTGTCTACATAAACGGAGGAGACATTGATCTGCTGTGAATTCTAAATTGCTGCCTAATTCAAGGGAAAAGTGAGCGAAAAGCCGGTGAACAAATGAGGAAAAATGCACTTTATATTAGGACTTTGTTGTTAGGACGGTTTGAGGCCCAGTGGCTGTACAGTGCATCTAACGCGAAAGAAACTTAATTGAAAAACTCCTTCCTAACGTTGCCTGGCAACCGAATCATCCACAGCCGAGCCTCAAAAACACAGAGAGGGAGGAAAAAGAAAAGATGTGAGGTTGTGCTTTTTAAACCGCTCACACACTGCCTTCCTTCTCTGAAGAGGCGGCCGTCCCACGGACACATTATCATGAAGAACACACACACACACGGACATGATCCCACGAAACAATCATGCCGATGTAACTCAAACCGTCAAAGGACGAGGCGACGGCTTTTTGTTCACACGTTGCGGCCGAATGTTGCTGTAACAATTACCATAAAAATGCATTATAATGAATGCATGTATGAAGGCAAATCCTTAGTAACTACGGTAAGTTTCAAACGTTACATGATGTAAAATGTAAGCCATGTATGAATCAGTTGGAAGGAAAATGTCAGTCAGTCATACTGACATGAAATGTAAGTAAATAAATGATAATTAAGGTTCCATTTATTGTAGCAGAGCATTTCCAGTGAGTCAATATGTTATTATTGGTATCAACTGTGTTTACCTGCTGTTTCCTAAAAAATGGCATTTTTCTGGTGTCTAAAGTTATTGGCATGAAGTTGTGTAATTTGATCTATTTGTTGATTGGTCTTCAATCCAATATAATATATTAGTTAGTTACTTTATTAACCAGTTAATTCCAGTGTAATGTGACATTTAACAATCCCTAAAGATGGACAACCTTCAGCCATGTTGTCAGATTAAACATGTAAGAAGAGTTTAGCATAAAGTCATAATATAAGTTTATATTAAGGAATGATTTATTTTTAGACAAAATGTGATTTTTAAATTCGTACATCTGATTATTTATGAGATTGTTGTAAATCATCAGCTCAATCTCTATATAATAAAGTGTTATAAGAAACAGGCTGTTCTGTTTTAACAGGTACACTGCAGGTCAGTTTTTAGTTTTTTTATTTCGTTGCCCTTTCTGTTGCTCCTAATATCTCGCGGTAATTTAAAATATGAGCATGAACACTTCCACATTCCTTTTTTTTTTTTTTTTTTGTTAAACCCCTGGCGCTGGGTAACTGTTTACTGTTGTTGTGTCAAACCGTGTTCCTCTATGAAATACATGTTACCTCTGGCGCCTCGATCGCGTGCCGGCGTTGGGGAAATAAGAGAATTTTCAATTTCTGCGGGTCGTTTCCATACCGATGACTTGGTAAAACAACGGATATTTGTTATGACGTTACAGGAAGAAAAAAAAGGCAGTAGATAAGTCAGAGTTCCTCTAACGCTCTTTCATATAGAGCTTGAACTAAAGCAGTTAATTGAAAGTGTTTTACCCTGAGGGGGGAAAACATGGTTAAACACCTGGGAAAATCCTCCCATACACACCAAAAAGATGAATTCTGTGCTGTTATTCCGCCAAAAAAAAGGTTTTGGCTGGCAGAAGGAAAAAGAAGTAGACGGGAATAGGAATAGAAATGTGTCACATTATTGGTCAGGATGTGATTGACGCGTGATGTCAAGGCGCTGATAGAAAGGGAAGACAGACGCCAGTGGAATAACGCTGAACACATTCTGCAAGCATTCCCCAATCGTAAGGAAACCTGACACAGAGTTACTCCTCAGCTCCACCCATGCGGGACGCGTCACGCTCGCTGGCAGGAGTTTCTTCCTGATTCCGAGCCGAGGCCCCCGATCGCCGCTCTGCACCGCGGCTGAACGTGAACGGGCCGACCGCAGAAGAAGAAGAAGACAGAGAGTGAAGGACGAAAGTGGGTCACCTCCCTGTCTTGTCAACCCCGATGAAAATTTTCCCATGCAGTGCTGGAAGTCAAAGTTGACTGATTATTCCCTTTTTTTTTTTTTTCCTATTGCTACGCTTGTATTTATTTTTGTCCAAAAAGCCACAGGCGACTTTCGTGACCAATCAAGGTGAGTCACCGGGTATCTGGCCAAGCAAAGATGTCATATAGAGAATTGGCTTGGGTTGGAGTGGGGGAACAGACCGCAGGTTTTATGAAACCGCGTTATCGAGGAATAAGAGTTGATCTTGATAAGTGTAATTGAATAGGGCTGAGCCTGCGTTTCCACATGAGAGAAGTGGGAGGGGAGGGGGGGGGGCTTACCCTGAAACACGTCATGCCGCCGTATGATTTTTGCATGTCCGTGAGCGGAATCAATTTTAAAAAATAAAAAGGAAAGAGACGCGGCTTCGCATGAGAACAGAAAGCTCCAGAAGTCGGAATAACAAGGCGGCGGGATGGACGAAAATGAAAGGCAGGATTATTTTTCTTAACATGAGCCGGAGCCAGAGAGAAGGAGAAATGATAAACCAGATAAAAAAAAACGGATGTGGAGAAAAGGGAAATAGTGAAACGGAAAGAGAAAGCAGAAAAGAGAGCGCTGATTAATGGAGGAGATAGGGGGGGGAGGCGCTGGGAGAAAGCAGCAGAAGGAGCGAGCTCGGGAACACTGGGTTGCTATGACGTCGGGCCCCGAGTGACGTCAAAGCTGGCCACTCATACATCACTCTGACCAGGGAGGGAGGGGCCCAGCCGGCGCTGCAGCGGCCCCGCAGACGGCGGCGAGGCGACACAAGCTCGGAAGGCAGAAGGAGAGGCAGAGGGAGAAAAACAGCAGGAGGGGGAAAGAAGCCAGAGTACGGATGCCTTCACACCGCAAAACGTCGGCCTGGCCGACATGTTACTCAGCTCCCGCTCGGAGGCGATATTCCACAAATCATCCGTAATGCTGCAGCCGACCTTGACCTCAGCCCGTCTCCCGGCCTGCCCCTGGCAGCCCGCGGCTGTTTACGTTAAATATAAAAGCTGCTGAGGGACCTTTAGTCCGTCTGTATGACCCAGCCCCTCACTGTGCTACCAGCAGCCATGCAGCGCTGCCCTCCTTAAGTCAAGCCTCTTCTATTCTAGCTTCACCCTGACTGGGCACATTTGATGATGCTCTTAATTACTGATTTAAAAAATAATTTTAAGGTGCATCACTTAAAGAGAAAACGATGCTGCAAATGCATTTAAAATATCCCTTAATTCACCAATAGTACTTCTTCATGTCAACTCATATAGAGTGTGTGACGGTGCTAAGATTTTTCTCTTATTGTTTTTTCGCTGAACAGCACACTGGTCAGGGAAATTAAAAAACAAAACAAAAAACATCTCAGGCCCTCAACAAGTTTTTCATCCGTCGCCTAGCAACAGCAGGAACAATGACTATAGCATCCCACCAAGACGCGGGCTGCAAGCTAAAGAGCTCTCCGGATGCCGGATAAGTCTTCAACCCTCTGAGCTTCGGAGACGTACAAATCGTAGCTCTGAAGGAGGCCTACAATACGACTTATTTGTGTTAATTTGCTCCCCCCCCCCTTTCCCTCCTCCTCCTCTTAGGAGCATTCGGGGTAGCGCCGAATACATCAATGACAGAGCGGAGTGCGAGGAAGCTATGAGATTCATGCTGCCTCATGAATATCAGAGTCACATGTGCGGGGGGAAAAAAAAAAAAGGCATACAGGCAGGCGCGGTCAGCGAAACGCCGCCACACACACACACACACACACACACACACACACACACACACACACACACACACACACACACCAAGAAAATCCCCGAGTTGAGCAAACTGGAGATTCATTTGTTTAACACGGGCCCTTGTATAAATAATCCCCCTTGACACATTTTGATTTATTATGCAGGCAAACAATTAAACTGCGATGGGACCGGTGAGTGTTTGTCGCTGCCTCAGCTTCCCTCGCTCTCACCTTGGAAGGCACCGTGATGCATACACACACACACATAGACAACACACACACACACATCTATTATAGCCCCCTGTCCCCTTAGATTCATCTACATGACATTCCTGACAATGGCCATTTGCTGAGATGCACAGCTCAACTTCTCTGTGAGAAAGTGAGGCATGTTGTGAGAGTTTTTCTGCAGATGCACGCATGCACCTTAATGTATGATACAGTAATACAAGTTTTAGGGGTCCTGATCCTGATCTGGGTCTAGATTTCAGTCAATTTAAACGAGCCAAGGTTCCATTTCTCTGTAAAGCAGAAACTCTGCCTTGAATCTCTTGAAACTACTTTGAGATGAATGCATATATTTTTTTTGGGGGGGTGGCCCTGAGGGTTATACTTAAGTACTTATTTGAATGAATTAATTGCAGAAAAATGATTATGCAGAACACAAATATTCCCTGCAGACACGTATTAAGAAATGTAAAATACTCTGCCCAGAACAATATCATGTCTGATTTGTTATTTTTTTTACCCCAACAAAAACAAGGTATAATTAATAAATCCTTAAAATCACATCTACTCATTCTCCCTAATTACAAATCAGAGAGAGGCGATGAATATGCAAATATATTTCATTTAAAAAGTTGATCTATTCACAGAAGATGTCCCCTGCTTGTTGCAAATCCTGTTCTTAGACCCACTTAGACCCTTAAATTCAGGATTTTCACACAGGCAAACTTTAAATGTGAAAACAGCCTTCTAGTGTCAGACTCTGCACAAACATCATTTTCTACAGTGAAGCTCAAACGTCCAACAAGAAGAAAAACTGTATTTTTTAACTCGTCACCACTCTTCTTTGCTTACATGTGAAGCTCACTATTAAACACAAGGCTAAAACACAAACTGATATGTGGTCAGTTTACTAGTATCATTACTAGAGATGGACCTATGTTTTTTTTAAATAAAATCACCTGACAGAATTTGTAGCACAAGAAACTTAGATCTGCATTTTTTGCACATTTCACAACTCTCAGCTCTTTAAACCAAGACCTGTTTTATTCCAAGTCTGTACCAAAGCAGCTCAGTTCATCTGTGTGATGGAAACACAAAGCATGTCTCCTTTAAACTTTGACAGTATGAAAGTGGATATTCCAGCTTTCCTAGCAATGGATTTCAACTCTCACTCTTATGTAAACTTTTTCTAGCGAAATTCTTCAAATTCCTAAATTTTCTGCATTTTTTTCTTTTTTACAGTCAGCCTACTGTATATTGTAGCCTCATTTGGTCTGGAACGAAATACAAATCATTGTTAAATTACTTCAGTAACTTCAGTTCTCTTTCAGGTATTGGTACTTTACTTAAGTATGTTTTATCTGCTTTATTCACTCTCACTCCAAAACAAATTAGTAAGTAAATTTAGACTTAAAATTCCATTCCAACTATCATGTTACATGCAGTCATAAGGGACAATAAGACAACTATAGGACTAGGACCGTCTTACTGTCTTATCTTGTCACACAGTGTATTTGCTGTGTTTTCAAGTCAACGCTGCCCTGTCCTCTTGGTTCTCACACACACACTCAAATGGTTCTTGAATGGGGGACTTTGTACTTTTACTCGAGTCATTTGTTTATAATACTTTTACTCAAGTATAAGCTCTGAATACCCATAACCCCCTCCAGGCGACGCACTCTGGGGAGTCTCGGCGTCGCGCTGCTAAAATGAGATATGGCTCCTTCAGTGTCGCCCCTACTTTTTTAGAACAGCGCCTACCTTAGAGCAACGGTTGTTCTCATTCGGCTGGGCTTGTTCGAATTCTTCAATATTGCATATTTTACTCAAAAGCAAAAAATTGGGTTTAAACTCATCTAGAGAGTCTATAATTTCTCCCACAAACACGCTCCGGATGTGTAATTCTGGGTTTGAGCTGGTGGTGCTGTGGAGAAGTTATAAATGCAGATTTTTCACCAAATTGGTTGTTTTTTTGTCTTCTGTTTTCCCCTTGGAGTCAATCGGAGCAACAGTGAGTCATGCAACAGACAGACGAACAGGCCCTGATAGGACCGTTATGAATTAGGCAGCACAGGCACGTTTTTTTCAACAGTGGTGTTGATCAGTAAAAATTGCAGCTCTGTAGGGATAATGTGGATTGTTGCTTCTTGAAACATTGCCAGTTCTGCCCACTAGTCGGGTGTTAATAACCCAAGACATCATCTAATTTTAGCAGGACAACTCGGCACTGAGCTGCTGTACGGCCGCTCCAAGGCAAATATATGAAAAGGGGGTGGGAGAGGAGTGCAGGATGAAAGTGGGGGGGGGAAAGCGGTTCGGAATTCGCTGGCTGTAGGGATCGAAGGCAGGAATAGGAACGGGTAGGGTGGCCGCAGAGAGGCAGCGAAGACGAGATAGAAGGGAAGCGGGAGGGAGTGAGCGTGGTAAACTATAAAGGAGCAAATGTTGAGTCAGCAGAACAGCTTGTGGCCAAATCAAAAGCATGCATAGCATAGGGAGAGAAAATGAAAGATGTAAGAAAAAAGAAAATCTGAGCGAGAGACAGGAGGAAAAGGAGGAGAGAGAGGAGAAAGAACTCTCTGGAGAATGGGGGGGGGGCTGTGTGCACAGGAAACAAAGACACAATACTATTATGTCTGTAATTTCTGCAGCCTGCAACATCTTGGATTCAATCCAACGCAGGACGGACATGTGATTTCTAGCTAAGCCGCTGCACCTTTTTAAACTGTTTAAAGTCTAATACTGCCTCACACAATGGGCAGCGGCAGCCGCTTAGCACAAAACCATAAATTCTGCTGTTGTGACAGTCGGGCAAAGCCAGTTAAAGGATTGTATTCCAACAAACGCCACAGGAAGCCACAACAACGACGGCTCTGCACCTGACGAGCTGCTGGAATTTAAAAGTGCTGCGGCCTGTTCTGAACTGATTAGGGAGACACAAATTAAAAAAAAAAAAAAAAAGGTTTGAATTAAAGGATTCAGAAGTAGCATTCGCATATTCACAGGAGAGAGTTTAATACCGAATTGAAGAATATGAACTGTGTGGGTGTCAGTTGTGTGCACTTTGTTCACTTGCCGTCTGACATACAGGTAATCAGCTGGGTACAAGGTGAGTCTGTATTAAACATGACTCCTGGACACAGGACTACTACTACTACTTCCAATCTGCCCCCTCCGCCATTTCCAACTTCTGTTGACTCTTTTATTTGCAGAGTGTGGTCGCAACAATATGCGCCGAGCATGTGTCCGTCTCCCTGAGGAGGGAAAGAGCTGAACAACGAGACACGTTGGAACTGCGCTGGAAACTAAAACAGCAGTTTTCACGTAGCAAAGGTGAGCCAGGTCCAATATCTGTTACGACTGGAAATCAGGAAGCTAACGAAAAAGTTTGTCTATGGCTTGGTACTGTACAGTGATGGGTGGGTAGCATGGGGTGTTTTTTTATAGAGCTTTTTCATTGAAAATACCACAATGTTGCCAAAAAGCCTGATGAGAGCCGTAAGAGTGAATCTTGATGAGAGATCAAGATGAAACCCCAAAAAAACGGCTGGAATATGAAAGGTCCATAGTCGGGTGATTACCCTCATAACAAGCAAAATCTATGATATTGATGTTATATCACCTTTATGTCTATACGACTCACTTTTCCCCCCCGCCTCACGCCATCAGGCTGAACGGTTCTGCACATAGCGAACCTGCTCATGAACATGAACGTTCACAATCCATAAACAGACCATGTTTTGTCCAAACAACGGGGTATCCGATGGCGGCGGGGGCCGGGTAGAACAGCAGGTATGAAACCGTCCTTGATTTCCGATCAATTCCAGCCTGCAAACATAATGTATTTTAATATACACGCTGCTTATCGGATATGGAGGATATAGAATTGGAGAGTGCGGGGGAATTTAAATAACAGAATAACAGACCTGGATGAAATCTAACATATATATATAGCTATATGTGTGTGTGTGTGTTATATTAACATAATAATATCCTCTGACTCATAAGGGTCTCGTCCTCCACCTAATTAGGATCAGTTTTCTTACACAAGCGCGAGACATAGGGACTGAGGGAAAACCATTATTTGGGGGTGTGGGTGGGGGGTGGCGCCGTTGCCTCTGTACAGAGAAGAGAAATAGAGTAAGTTTTTAACTGGTTTCCTTCCCGTCTATGAATAATGGATCTGATGAACGGGAGCCAGCATATGCATTTAGACTGCTTTACGTATTACCCTCTCAAAGTGGTTGGGAGGAAAATGTTTTATTAGAATGTAACTTAATGCCAAATTAACTTTTAACACATTCACTGTGGCTTTTTTCTCCAGGAAGAAGAGCTGGTCATCCGCTAATCAGAAGAGTGGTGGTTTGATCCCTGACTTCCTGTCCTGCACGTCCAATCGTCCTTGAACCCCAACTGGCTCCCTATGGTTTCACCAGTACTCTGCATGGTAGCTTGTACCACGCGTGTGTGTGTGTGCGTGTGCGTGCTTGTGAATGGGTGAGCGAGCAGAAGAAAATATTGTAAAGCACTTTGGATAAAAGCTCCATATAAATGCAGCCTTTTACCATTCACCAGATCATGTGTCTCTGTATTAATACAAGCTCCAAGGACAATGAAATGCATCCGCGCTGAGGAACTTTCCTACAATGTTAATCTGATTACAAGAGTGCCAGGTACGGTGCTGTGCTGTAATGTGCAACAGCAGGTGTGGTTGGTCAGACAGTGGGAAACAGGGGCAATAATATGAATGCTACACCATTTACAAATCTGCTAACACGGTTCTAATATCGCCACAAACCAACACAACACATGAAGCCTATTCCTGTAGCTATCCACCGACACTATCACAAAGTGTGATGCCATATGTGTGTGTGTGTGTGTGTGTGTGTGTGTAGGGTCTCTGTTCCCTCCTTCCTCCCTCCCGCAACGAACATGTACACGCGCCCTCTGGCACTGATATCAAACAAATCTTTTCAAAGGTTTTAAGGACCACAGGAGATTAGCCACCATTGGCCTCTAATGCGTTTTCAGCGAGTCAACCGATGCAGAGGCTCTGATTTCAAGGACAGGTACCTGTCAGCTTCCAGCGCAGCGAGAGCCGGTATACTGCCAGCTGTGCAGTAACACTCGACTGGCTGCACACTCACACCTCAGGAACTGGTGCCTGTGCCGTACAACATCGAACTGCTAGAGAGAGAATTGCTGCAGAGGAATGGATCAAGAAGGGAGAGGATTCTGTGCCATGTAGAGTATGGTTCTCACACAGGATCTTTTGAAAGGTCAAATGAAGGATTTGCTTAAGACTCTATATCTGATGATTAAATGCCTTTAGAAATTATAATTGATGGATTGTGTTATCTTTACAGAGCTCCACGCTGGCATCCACTCTGTGGTGCCTACTTTAGTACTAATTAGACACACCCTTAATAGGTTCTATGGTTGTCACTTTGCCAATAACATGCCGGAGAAGGCGTCTTGCCAATAGTGTCATGCAGCATATAAAATATTAATCAGAGTGCTGTCCTTTGCTCTTTGATTCAAGCAAAACAGAAGGCCAAGTATCCCCGGCACCTAAGTGGAGGCTTCCAGTGAACTAGCATGTTTGCATAAATACACTCAACACATTTACATACGTTTAAAAGCAGTGCTGAGTTGCAGGGGATCTATTAAGCTCTTTTCCAGCTCTAATTTTTTATTATGGGACTCCACTAGCTGCTGCTGATTCAGTTAAATAAATGTGTTTTATTTATACTAGGCATTTATTCAGCCCCTTTACTTAAGCTCATGGCACTTTAAAGGTACAGCGTGTAGTTACTAGCTGCACCTAAGGTGAAGTTGCAGACGAACAGATCATCGAGTCTACTACAGGTCACAAAACCGATGACCAAAAAACAAAAGCCCAGCATTCGATCTGTCTACTCTGGGCTACTGTTAAAAACAGGACAAGCACTTCTAGACTAATTAAAACATAATTCTCGTAGTAGATTATATTTCTGCTACACACTGTCCCTTCAAGGCCCCCCTTGAAGAGCCAGCTCTGTTCTGATTGGTCACAGCGTCTCTCATGTTAAAGTACTTCTAAAGCCTGTTAAGTCACTGGTAAAACAGACTTTAAATGAATAATTAATTAATTTTATTTTGAAAAATGTATAGTTATTACAATTAAAAACTGAATTATAGGACAAGATAAAAATATATAAATAAAAGCAGAAAAAAACACAGAGAGATGTCTGATGAAGAGCTGCAGACAACTTTCAGACCTCCAACAACTTATTTTACTTTGTGTGCCTTGAACTGGAAGAAAAAGAAAAAGAAAAAGAAAAAAAAAAAAACTCACAGCCACAGCGTGCCAGCTCGACTTGAGTCATTGCTCGGTGTGACTGGCCCCAAAAAACAATGCAGAAAATGGCATAATATTAGCAGAGTGGAGCAGTGAAGCCTCATGTTGGGCCCGGGGGCAGATGACCGCATAAAGAAATCCATCACGAGTCAACTTCAGCTGCGTTTGAAAGTAGGAGAAAAAAAACATTAAAAAGCTACTGTCCAGAGCCGCTGCTTTTTGCCAACAGGGATTACTTCCACATGCATTTGGCATCATTATTTGAAACCATGGCCATGTTTAATATGAACATTTTGACATTGTGACATTGTTTTTATGACGGAAAATGAGAAAAAAGCATTATAGGCTTTAAGCACAGTTTAAGCATCTGTTTATTCTCCCCTCGAGCCTGTTCTCCGACACCCATGTGCACATGGAGGACAGCAGGGTGGCAAAAATCAGTAGGGCACATGTCCTTGAGCAAGACGGCTCTGTGGCGCTGTTCTGCACATTATGGTCATCTCCGGGGTTCAGAAAGGCTCATTTTCAGACCTCTTGAAAACATTAAACAAGTAGACTCTGACAAAAGAAACAAGCAGATAAAGGAGATGAGATCTTATTATGAGAGCCACAAAATTAAAAGGGCAAATGATGTAAAATTTGTTCTGAGCATTGGCACTAAATGAAAGGTTATGGACTGAAGATTGCTTTCTTCCCCTTGGGACATTAAGGTCCAAAATCATCGTAAATCATCTCCTCCAGGACTGATGGCGATTCAGTTTTATTTGTGAACCTGTTGGCCAGAAAAATGGATTTTCCCCCCTTTAGGCAACACTTCAACTTTGGTAAATGGACTGTTGGCCCAAACTAGACATTTGAAGCCGTCACCTTAGGCTTCGGGAAACATTTCTCAACATTTTTCAGGGTTTTTTTTCTCCACATTTACTGGACAAGACAGCGAACCTGTGGGCTAAAAGGTTTTACAAGCGGGCCGCTATTTTTTTTCTCAAATTAATAATGTATTAATTCTAAAATGTATGTTATATTGCACATTGAATATCTATTGCACATTTGATATTGTATAACAAACTACAACTACTGTTGAATGAAAATGATTTCACTGGCTACAGGGACGCATTAAATGAAACGTGACAGGAGAGCAGACAGAAGTGGACCAGCAGAGACCGCAGGTGATGCATTAGATTGCACTAAGTAATTGAGGCAGAAAGGGAAGACAAAAAAAACTGAAACACACATTCACAGACAAACACGTTTTGCACTCGCACATCAATCCGTGCAACATACAAGCGTGTGCAGGTTCGTGTTCATTCTTTATCTTTATTTCCTGCAGTGCAGTTAGCTTAAGAACTGGAGAGCGAGGATGTGAAAGAGAGGCAGACGTGCACATAATCACATCAAACACCATATACAGGCCTTAAGGGGGAGGGGTCTGGAGTGAGTGCACGGAGCAACAAAGGCAGTTACATAAGTCAAGAGGATTGTTGCTGCTTGTGAATGTGTGTGTGTGTGTGTTTACAGACATGTGCCGTGCAGTGTGGCGGGCACACACAGGCCAGGATGTATTCTGTTTCATCACTGTGTTTCAGGAAAAAAAAAAACTGCCTGTGGTGTGTGGAGGACTGGGAGAAGAGTGGAGTGAAAGCAAGGAGAGGAAAAAAAATAGGAAGAGTGTCTTCCTCGCTCTGTTGCTAATCCCCTTCCGTCACCCCTCCGCCTCTTGTTCATACCATCGCTGTCATCTTTATCTCCATCGCCTCTCCGTCTCATCCCGCTCTCTTCTTATTTCCTCTTCCCTCTAATTCCAATGGCTCTTCCGCTGCCTGCTAGGTAACCCTACCATGACGGCTGATATGCAGCACGCACATGCATGTGCAGGCACAAAGAAATATACCTCCATCTCCGGCTTATGAGCTGCTGCTGGCTGTGGGGACACTGACTGGCAATAAAGGGATTTCCAACGGGCCGGCACTTGTGCTTGTTCTTTAAAAAACGCGAGAAACGAGGATGCGCGAGTGCATGTTTACACATTTATTTGCTGTATCCATCTGTCTTGTGCTCCGTTTCCAGAATGTATCAATCAAAGCATCTCCCAATAGGGCTGTAGACATTTCCACGGTAGCGGCTTCAGTTCTCTATCTCTGCCCTATAACAGCGAGCGGGAAGAACCTTCATTTGAATTCAGCATTCAACTGAAATACACCAAACGAGGCGACTACACTAATCCCAAAACGGCACACAGATGCAAGTGTATTGAGCTTACTGATGCGTTCAATGTATGTGTGCAATTTTCTGCCATGTTTCCTCTCTCGTTCTTTGAATCATATAGATAATATGCTTTTAGATGAGACATTCTGCTCTCGGCCTTTAATTATTAACTCTTGCACGGCCGCCGTCAACCGATCATCTGGTCTGGAGTTGCTACAGTAGACGTAGTGAATTTCCTAATGGCAGCACACTGTTAGATTACTGCTTTTGAGGTCAACTAATCCCTTTGCCCTTTGCTATCAAAGAAGAAAGTAAGATGAGGATTAAATGATAATATGCGGTGGCTAACACTATATTAGCATGGATTATTCCTTGCAGTATCAACTAACCAGGACATATATATTGCAAAGGATATTTTAAAGTACAAAAAACCCAATTAATATATGTAGGAAAAACTAACAGCAAAAACAAGATGGGAAATGAAAATGTTGGGTTATATGTGGACCATGATATTTTCCATATATTTTCTATTTTGCCTGACTCCCACTTTTGAAGCTTTGGCAAAGCATCAAATTAATTTTGCAGAGATGCACTAGAGCCATGGAAGCATTAACAGAGAAACCTCTGAGAATCCCAGCCCCACAGGTCTTATTCAAAATGGTACGGGTAGTGTGTCCGAGGCACAGAGTTGTCACGTCGCGTTAGCGTCCAATCACTGTTAGCAAACATGATGTTGTACAAACACAAATGGAAACGGACTCTCACATGCACATACTGACCAAGAGGCACACACATGCATGTTTCACACAACTGCTTCCTACCCAGCTTTTCTCCAACCACTGGCGCTCACGCTACCTCATTTACACCTGACACACAGGACCCTCACACAGTTAATGCACACGTGTGCAGAACGCACTCTGCTACAATAGCTTAAGCCATTAAAATTTAATGGCACTGCAGCGACAGTTTCTAAAAATGAGCACCGGGCCCAGCTGCTGATCGGTACGATGAGAACTGCCTACCGAGACAAAGATGGAACATCATTCTAGTGTTGGAGAATGCAAAAAAAAATAAATAAAATGCTCTCTCTGTGATGTGTACAGTGTAGCCCATTACAGGAAACGCACTCCTTGCTTTATTGTCTGCGTTTTTAACTGTGAAAGGGTTAACAGCAATTGTTATCTCTCTGGATGCTAATATTGTCAGGTCCGCGCCAGTGGCAGTGAAGGTTAATGTGCTCACCGTCGTCCTCCCTCATCACGTTATCAGCAATCATCGACACCCGCTTCTAATGTGGGAGCAAAACCGTTGCCAAGCACCTGACAGCAAGAGAAATCAGTTCAATAGACTCCAATCGAGGCTTAATGGGGGCCTAGTGGCGCGGCTAGCTGGGACCTCTCGCTCTGCCTGTTCATCATTCACTCCCAGCCGGTGTCTGGGAGACGGAAAGGGCTTCTGGTGTATCAAACGAATTAGCTGCTTCATCACCGCAATGAGAGCGGCGACGCACGAGCTGCAAGATTGTCCTCTCCTTCAGCGGCTGCCCATGTTATGGTTTCCAAAAGGAAAATGTATTGAGAAGCGTGCTGCTTGTGGTTTGATTGGGGGGACGGGGGAGGGATCTGCAGTGTGTGTGTGTGTGTGTACCGGGAGAGAAACAGTGGGTGTCGAACGCCTTTTAAGGCGCTGACGAATCGTCATGCTCTTACGGTAGCAAAACAACCAAACAGTTTGGTGGCTTCTGCTTGGACGGCAATTCCGATTACAGTCGGCTTCGGGAGCCAATTGTTGCCTTTCCAATCTCTGCAGACCCCGCCCACACAGCGCCAGGGCTCTGAGTCACGGAGCGGAATGGCAGCGACCACTCTGGCTCGACTCCATATGCAGACACTCCTACGGTACACTTTAGATGCATCTAATTTTTTTTTCCTCCTCTTCACTCTTCTAAACTTAGATGCAAGTTCGTCAGTCTGCAGTGATTTCATCGCTCTGCTCTTCCTGTTGCTTTTTTTCCTTGACTCCGAGAGCTGCGGGGAGTCAAGCCTGCTTGTGCTGCACTGAATGACAAACCAAGGACGCATCTGCAGCCCTTTCAGGATTTTGTATCTCCACGATTTGCACGGTGTCACTGCCATTCCAGTGTTGAAGAAGATCAGACATACATGCATCCCTCCCGCTGCACCTGCAGAATCCTCTCATTACTGCAAAAGCAACCAGACACAATGCACCGTAGCCCTGTACAAACATGAAAGTGTCTCACTTCTAACTACTCCCACCTCCCGCCTCTCCACACCTGCCCTCCAGTCCCGAGATATCTGTCTGAAACCTGGCGCCCCCTCCCCCTTCGCTCCCACATTTCCCATCGCAACACAATCCACATTCTGCTTCAATCGGATGAAAAAGCACAAACAGCCCCATCACAGACATGCACGTTGCACACAAACAGACTCGTATGCATGTACATGTAAATCTAGGCAAAAATCTGGCATTCACACCAAAAGGCTGCGGACGGCGGGGGGGAAGTGCTGTGAAAATGACAGCCATGTGGAAGGGCATTAAAGCCTGAGTCATCATGTCATGCGACACATGTGTTTCTTCCCTACAGGCAGTCAGTGTGATGGCATACTGTACTAAAGGGCAGCTTACAGAGAATCAACAGGGCACCATCAGCGCAACCACTGCACCAGCAGGGCGCAGGAAGGCAAACGTCAAGATCTGCAAAGCTCTTATTGACAGGCAAAGACTGTGCTAAGTCAACAACCCGAAATATACCCCAGGGCCAGACTACACCCCGGGTTCAACACAAATGTGTAGTAGACATTTAGACAATATTCTTTGTGCATTTTTCAATGCATTTGACCTTATTCTCTAACCATAACCATTACACATTTCCTTAACCTAAACAGGTATCAGGTGTAAGCAATATAAGCACCAGGCCTTACTTACTCATGTCAATGGGCCTGATAATCACTGATAACATCCATTCAAGGGGCTGATAACATTCCAGACTGGTGCATTTTATCAAAGTTTTTTTTTCTTTTTTCCATTATAGTAAGCCAATAAAAATGCACATGCCAAGAGGGCTCTGCTGCTACTTTTATTTTAGGTTTGGCTCAGCCAAACTTTATCCTGGCCGTTAAACCTGGCAGAATCACAAAGAGTTGAAGCTAGCCTGGGTCATTGGAATTACTCAGGCAAAGTCTGCCCATTTCAGCCGGCAGCGTCGAGCCGAAAATAAAATATGTAACATTTGTTTGTGATGCCAGACAGCAAGTGGAGAAACAAACATGAAAGGAGCAGGGCTGTGATCATCCTCAGTACAGATGTATTCATACTAAATGGTGATCATCTGTTAGCCTGGCTCTGCCCACCCATGAACTTCTGCTCAATTTTCATTTTCCCTTTTCAACTCTGGGTTTTCTCTATATTCATGTTTTTCAAACTAATATTTACCCGTCAGCAACCAGAAGGTGTGATGCATTTGGTTTGAGTTGTAATGGGAGAGACGTTGTGTGTAATATGTAATATAAGTGTAATAGTGGAATATTAAGCAGTGTTATTTTCTCTGATCGGTTCTGGCCAGTTCCGGTGAATGCCAAACATCACACACAAATGTTAGCATTGGTGATGCCAGATCTCGAGTGGCTACGGCCAGATCCAGTAGTTTAAACTTATCAGCCTTCAAGTGAGTTAACTTTGTCAATAGAGTCAACAAATTCTATAAAAAAATGAAATATACAAGAGTCTGTTAGGACCAGGCTAATTATTTGTAGCGTGTGACTAAGACTAACCACAATTCACAATATAGTGCCGATCACAATATATTCACAATATAGTGCACACTATTAACTGGTTATCTGCTATTTATTTCAAATATAGGCACCATATAGTAGGCTACCAACAAAAATCCCCAAAATGGCGCTAAAAGCTACTTTTTTGCTAACAATACCACAATGATAATATTAGTTGTGTTGCACTACACTATATATATATATATATATAGATGGAGAGAGAGAGAGAGTGAGCAGGCTAACTGTGGATGCTACTCCGCTAGCTTAGCACATAGCAACATCCAGTGTGTCATTACTCCTAAGCGGCTTTTCCAGAGGTCCTTGGAGAGAAATATTTAGTGGGGGAAGAGAAAGCACGGCCGCTGTGACTGTGCCAAATATTATCTTAGGGTAAATGTCATAAGCACTTTGTCGGAGTGGCGTACAAAGGTAAACAATAACTAATACTACCTTGTGTAACACGACTAGTGCAAGGGCGGCGTCCCCCGCGCCGCGTCGCCGGTCGCACGCCTCTCTCTCACTCTCTCTCTCTCTCTCTCTCTCTCTCTGCACACTTTCTCCGCAGGGCGCTGACCTCAGCAAAAAAATCGGAGGCGGTAGTTCTGTCCCAAACCGCCGCGCACTCACCACAAATGACTCTGCAGCTTCTTCTTCTACTGCTTTTTTTAAAGACAACATCCGACCCTCGAGCCCGGACGGCCGATCCGAATGAGCACCGTTTAAATACTGCTGTGTGTTTTTTGTGCTGTTCATTTCATTGCATCCTCCCTACTGGAAATATGTCTGTATGTATATAATTCTCTAATCATAACCATAACGTCAGGACAGTGTATAGGCATCAGGAAATATGTCATATACGCTTACAGTAGTTAGAATGTCTCCCTCTCTTCATCCGCCTCCATTATTGCGGTTTTACTACGTAAATTCTGCTACGTAGATACGTACAAGTACACGATTTGGGACACAGCGCCGGTTTCTGCTTGAGGGGATTTATTGTAATGGTAGCAAATTAAAGAAGGAGTTAGTATAGTATATATACCATAATGTGCCTAAAAGCAACATTACCCACATGGCTATGCTAGCAGTTGACAGATGAAAAAAGACACTTCCCAGCTGGAGTTTGTTTAGTTGAATATGTAGAAATTAGCCTATAGCAAGAAAAAAAACACACACAGTTGAACCCCATAATTCTATGTCTGGCACTAATGCTTGGAAGCAATAAAACTGGACAATAATGTGCGTGCGTCTGTCACAACTCCCGGTTCACCGAGATGCACGTTTTGTTGGATTTTAAGGCCTCTGCTGGGGGCCACCGACACATAAATATAGAACCGCGGGCAAGGACAAGCACTTACTGTATGCGGCCGGAGCCGCGTGCAGCTCTGTCTCTGTCTGCAGGAGCCTTGGCACCGGGTACGCCCACATCTCAGCGCATACAAACACGGTGACAGGCAATTCCTTAAGGTCTGGTAGCTCTCCGTCCTCCTCCTGTCTGTCTGTGCCTGTCTGCGCGTGTGTGTGTGTGTGGGTGTGTGGGTGTGTGTGTGTGAGACCTTGCAGAGAGAGACAGACCCTCGTCGCTCTAGTAAGGTCATAACCAACCCTTTACTCAGCCCATGGCCATTAGGTGCTCACTGTTTGCTGCCTGCAAAGCACAACTTTCTTAGTCTCCTGACAAACCTGCTATGCAGAATGCTTATCCGTTTTACTAACGGACACGGTATCAAACCGCATCTCAAACTATAACACGCAGAAAAACGCCTCGGTTCTGGGGTAATGGGCCACACTGGCGGGCTAATGAAGCCTGTCATTAATGTGCCGTGCTGTCGTAATTAACGCCGAAACAATTAGTCCATTAATCAATAAGTCAATCCAATGAAAATTGAGCGTCAACAATTTGGATAATAGATTAATCATTTAGTCGTTTATCCAAGAAACGTACACAACATTGGGTGAATCCAGCTCCTAAAATATAAACATTGCTCCTTTTCTCCGTTCAGGTTCATTGATATCAAGTTTGGCATGAAAGTATATGGTCTCCTAGGGATTACACTATTCATATCATTTTTGTTCTGAACAGTAGGTAATGCACAATATCGTCTCACCACTTGACTTAAAGTAGCCGCACAGTCGGGAAGCAGAAAACGAGACAGCAGCAAGTCGAGGCGAGGGAGTAAGTGTTTCAGCAGATTAATCTGTTGGCAGGCAGTCGGCCTTTGTTGCTCTATGATGTCACTCCAGAGTAAAAGTAAACCAGAACAGCGAATGGGAGTGGACCAGTCTATTAGCCTCTGTGTTTCACCCATTATCAAGATTCCTAATCTATAGTACGTTATCAAATATTACAGCACATCGTAATTCCCTCTGACAGAGTGTATGATCAAATTAGAAACCATGTTGCATGCAGCACATTAATAATTACAGCTATGATATGGGAAAGTATTGCTAATTATCAGTGGTAATTGTATGAAGTACATGTGACATAATTCAAATATGAATATGAATATATGCCTCTGTATTTTTGGGCGAAGCGTTTGGTAAGAAAATAAAATAATGAGCTGCAGATATACAGCAGGGGGAACAGGAGCATCAAAGAAAGCATAAATCACTACAATCCTAAAACAACCAAACAATTATATCCCAGAGAATATATTACACAAGCAAGATTTTAGAAAGCAGCATGCACTACAATGGTTAGATGATATATTCAGAGTCATTTCTTCAGGCCCTATAAAGATCTAGAGGTCACATGAAGGGCATGAAGGGATGCTTCACAGCATTGTGTAAACTGGCCCCCTGCAAGAGAGACAGCAGCAGATGGACCTACAACATTACTACACCTCCACAACAACGTCAAGCCAAACCACCAAATTTCAGCCTTAGTTACTGATCATATCCATACAATCACCTGAAAAGACATTTGTTTTATTTTTAGCTCATGAACTTTAAATGCAAGATTTTCATCCAACAGGAACCTTTCTGCCTTGCCCCTCTCTGGGTGTGTATGTCTCACATAGCATGAGAACATCACGCCACCAAACCATATGATAATCAACATCCTGATGAGCACGGCCAAAAGCCTCGGCTCTGAGGTAATGGGGCAGAGTGGCAGGCTAATGAAGCCTGTCACTAATTTGTTGTGCCATTGTAATTAATGCAGAAACAATTAGCCCATTAATTGATTTTTCAATCAACTGAAAATAGAGTAGCAACAATTTTGATAATAGATTAATTATTTTGAAAATGCCCAGCATTTGGTGGATCCAATGTTGCTGTTTTTCCTGTTATGTATAATAGTTTATTTAAATTTAAATTATGGACTGTTGGAATAAAGGTTTGGTAATGTGTGGGCTTCTAGGGATTATACCATTTATCTAATTTTTGGTTAAATCAATAACAAGTGTCCAATATCTCCTCGCAACAGGAGTAAGTGTTTCAGCAGATTAAGCTATTGGCAGGCCGCCGTCCTTTGTTAGCATATGATGTTATTCTGAGGCACAACAGTGACCAGAAAAACCACTGGGACAGTGCCAGTTCAATGGACAATGTTTGACCAATGACCAGTACTAGTGCAGTACCTTTTAGAAATATGCAGCCACAATTTTGGGAAGGGCCAAAAAAAGGAGAATGTAACAATTACCAATGCTTAAAAAACCAAAAATCAACAGCAGAAGTTAACCCCGCAACACTAACACACCTCAACAACAATGTCGAGCAGATCCACCAAGCGTCAGCCATAAACATAGACGTCTATACTCAAACAAGCACCTAAAAGACATTATTTCATTTTTAGCCTCTAAGGTGAAAATGCAAACAAAAATATCATATTTATATGTACGTTACTTTGGTCAAAAGTCTCTGCTGAATGCAAATAAAGCAAAGCAAAGGGTATCACAAAATCACTTGCATTAGTTATTTGTAGTAAATTCTGAACATAAAATTAAGCACTGGTTATCTCATATTTTGCATTTTGACTCTTTTGTTAAGACAGCAGGAAAGCTGTCAGTCGTGAACCTGTGGTGGAACACATGCTTATAGAGCAGATGTCACTTCTCAACAACCCCTGAGCTCCCACTGTGTATACTGAAGGTAAATGAAAGGCGTTGCATTCTCAATAAACCTCAAAAGTGCATTTAAATTGATCTCATGCAGCTACCTCTGTGTCGCTGTCATGTATGATTTGATCCATGACAGTGACATTTCACAGACGCTAAATTTACAGCATGTAGTATGATGAAGTGTTATTTATATCAGTGTGCCTGCAAGAGCCATCAGTTCATGAAATAATCTGCTCGGGCAAGCCGCAAAAAAACACCTTGAACTCAGCAATCCACTCAATGCAGCCTTATTTATTGACTTGGGTCGCTGTAGTTTTAACAGTGGAGAAGACATTGCTGTTACTATGATCAGAAAAGTACAAGCTTCTAATCCTTGAGGACTGTAAGTAAATACCATGATATCGAATGCCTCAGACTTATAAAATAAACCACAATTTGTAATCGATACAAGCCATACATTAATGCTACCTCATTTTAATGGCCGCATACCATAACTCTCAACAGGACGGTATCTACAATGACACCAAACAAATCCATTAGAGTTAAATTCTGAAATTTGATTCTTGATGACACGCTCTCTGTGGTACGGGGTCAACAGGGTGGTCAGAGCCTTTGGTCATGAGAGCTGTGTTACAGTGGAGAAGAATATCGACAGGGATAAGTGCAAATCATTCGTCCATGGTCTCCTTCAATGTTGAAAAAGCACTAACACATTCCAACAGGACAGACCTGTGTATTCCTGGTTGTCACAAGGCCAAGTGGTACTGCAAGTTATCTACAATATAATAAAAAAAATCCTCATTAGACAGGACAACTGTGTGCAAGGTCAACTATGTTAAGCACTAGCCTGGTTCCAGGTTTGTATCTTCATGCATCTCAGATTGATTCAGCATTTCATAGGTGTGGGAGCACCAGTCGACCAATCACACCTTTCGAGGCAGGTTTAAAATCATTTTCCCTGCATATTTCGCTTTTAAGCAGCTACATCCATGAAAAAAAGGGATGTAAAAATATCCAAAAGCATCTATAAGGTAAGAGACAATGATTGAAAACCGTGATTTCATGCAACATGAGATCATCAATGCTTTTTTTTGCTCTGTTACTAACCCAGGTTTTATTTTCGGCAACTATTTTACATGTGTATGCCGCCTCCCTGACCTTGCACTACTTTAAGTTAAAGAACTCTTTTGCTCTACTTCAAGTTAAAACATAGATGGCTGTTTAAGTTCTTCAGTTGTAACAACTGCTGTTGCACAAGCACTCGATGTAGCCTATGTATAGCATGTTCCATTATGTTGCATTTTAAATCAATTCATGACTTTAGTTTTCATTCCTGCATTAAAGTTACAGCATTGATTGTTTTAATTATATGGCATAAGTTTCTGTGATGTTCCTATGCACTAAAGATTTGCAGAAAATTGTGAATGAAATCAAAATTGTAATATCTACCATGTTGGAGTGGTGACATGCAGAAGTAGGATCATAGCTGTGTTATCAGCTAGTCTCACATACTACTGGACCCATCAGCCTCATCTTTTTTTGTGCCAATCATGATTGGAAGCTCAAGAACCTCTCGTGGCTGCGGTGATTCACAAAACTTAAAAAAACCCTATGTTGTAACGCCATTGACTGCTGATGCCTCACCCCTCTCGAATCAACAACCCATTGTCTGTTATTCATCTTCCATGATCATGCTCCACCACCCACAGTATCAGCCCTGATGCTCCTGAGTCTTCCCAAGGATTGACCATGAAAAGTTTAGAGTTTCAATGCTCACAGCAAAGCAAAGACTCACAGCCGATAGGGACGCTGGCTTCATCACCATCGCTGCATTTTAAAGTCTCGCAATTCTTAGAATGTGTCCCCTCGGATAGAATTTCACATCTGTAAATGACGGCTACAAAATAGCAGCATCGGTCATCAAGTTTGATGTCCACTTTGAAAATAGTTTTAGTTGTCTTACGTTCATTTAATGCTTCTAATTAGCACATCAAAACATTATGACAAGTAATTCTGCAGCCATAAAGGCCATATAATATGCCCAGTCAAAATAATGTAGCTCCACCCCTTTAGAAGCCGTCAGAATAGGACTAACCATCAGCCAGTGCACTGGGTACACTTCTGAGTGGATGTGTACAAATCTGTAGCCATTTATTCTCTGCAGCCCGCATGACACTGTGTATTTACGATGAGCCACTGAAGCGTGGCCTGCCGTCTGCTGGGAATAATTAGTGCGCAGGTTGGTGACCTCTCAGGCATTGCCGCTCTGTATCTCACACACATACACTGCTCAACAGTCTGCTTCCTATTCTTTTTCTTAAAAAGGAATCAGGAAGAAGCATATTCCTGCCGTACCAAACTTCGATAACGGTTATATCTTCCTATCTGGGTAAATGAATATGTGACGACTTCCCCATTCACCCGTCTGCAGGTCATCAAGATTTGTTGATGATTTCGGAAAAGGCTGCTAACAAGTAAGCAGAAATATTGCTTTGTGAATGGTGTTGGTAAAGTGGATGAAGACAGGCGATGTGCGTCTATGTCTGGACACATTATTGTTTGCAGAATTTTCTGGACCTGGACTCAAGTTGTCCATTAGTGGACTGGTAAAACATAACTACCCTAATATGCAGACGCACAGAGGCAGGGATGGCCTGGCCATCGGGCCCGGTACCTCGAGTGCTGCTCGAGTGGCGGCCAATTGCACAAAAACAATAAAGAGAGAGCCGTCACAGTCCACTTTGATCATGCACCAACCCACAAAATCAAAGCGATCAACGTGTGCTGACGACACATCTCTCTGACTCCACTGCACCCAATCCCAGCAGCCATTTGGGAGCGAGTAACCAGGTGGAATCATGCAGACCCACAATGTCAAAATGTTTAAGTCTAATAGAAGCCAGTTTCCTGCACTGAAAAGTAACATTTACACACATATCTGTTGAAAAATAGCACAATTTAATAATTGATTTAAGTTGGATTTGTTAACTGATCAAGACTTTATCACATTGACTTTATCATTGTGTGTTTTTATGATGGTGTTTGGCCAGGCTGTCCAGGCTTCCTTTCAGCCTCTTTCACAGACATAAATATCAGTATAATATTAAATATCAGTAAAGAATAACAGGATTTCTCAGGATTTTGAAATCTAAATATATGTACTTTATAATACAAATGTTGCTGGGTGGTAATAACATGTATGACAAACTCAGAACACATTTATTATCGCTTCACATAGAAATATGATCTTATTATTTATATACCATCAGCAGGAGTAAGGGCCATATATCTTCTGGTAAATTTGTAAGGCCATTACAAATGTGTACGACCAGTAAAAGATGTTTGTAGGTTTTCATTGTTTATAGACCTGAACAACCTTGAGGAGTAGGTCATCCAAGTTTCAGGGTTAAAATGATCAAATTGGAATAATGTGAGTTATTCCCTGTCTTGAAATAGATTATATAGCCTTTTCAAACATACACATTCATCATGAAACACTGCCTTAAGCTGCCATGGTTTTCCTCACAAACCAGTCACTCTTTTAAAGCAGCTCTGTGTTCATGTTACAGGAGCTTACAGTATTTATTCATTAGGCCAAAGCAGTGGTATTAAGGGAGCTGGAGTACGAGCGGGTCAGTTGTGGTGAGCTTCAGTCCCACTCCATCATTGTATACAGGAAAATCATATGTAGCCATACAATAGTAGTCAGAGATAAGCGACAGACAGAAAAATAAAGTTAAATATGCAGTAAAATATTGTAGCTCCAACATCACAGCACAATGTTAATCATCATAAACCGAGATCCCACTCGCTTTGGTGCACGTCAAGGTGAAAGGACTTCAAGTGTAAGTGAAGGTTTACCTGTCTGGGATCAACTTCTGGACATTTTGCAATGACGTCAAACCCATCACAAAGCAAATGGAAGCAGTGTCTCTGCTCCACTCCATCACAGTCATTACTGGACTGACTAAACTGAAAGTTTCTCAAAAAAAGGTGTGGACTCCTGAGGTTCCATATCCTTAAAGTGTAAGTGAATTAAAATGTCTCCTAAAAAGGCCTAAAGTGGTGAGATCAGTGCTTCAGTTTGAGAAAATGGGAACTTTCTATCACATTAAGCCATTTTATTTAGTCCATTACTGGACCGAAACTTCCAAAACTGTTTGTACTCCTGAGGCGCCGTTCTCTTAACAGATGTTGCACCTCACACCTCAAACAGGACTCTGTCAGGAGACCGGGCAGCGAGCAGCAGCCACACCGTTGTGATGCAGCAAAAATTTGTTTTCCATTTCTAAGAACCGATAGAACAGAGCGCTGAGTGCTTTTGGAGAGCATGAAAGATGAAACCAGGTACATGAGGGGCTTTTGATTAAGAGTAGTCCGCTACAGCACACACACACACACACACACACACACACACACACACATTCTTTGTTCCAGTAAAAGGTGTAAAGTTGACGTGCACTGGACTGAGATGAAAGCAACATCTCGGCAGCTCTGCCATTTCCTTGCCGCAGACTCCCCTTTAACCGTTTTTTTTTAAATACCATCTTGAAGACACAAGCTGACCGACAGCTATTTTCACACACACACACACACACACACACACACACACACAATTCTCTCATTAGACGCAAAGGTGGGGTGGCATCCATTCCAGCTTCTCTGTCTTGTTTTGTCCTCCCCAATCCTTGCCCCACTTGTCTGAAAAGTAAAACAAGGTCAACCGGGACGAGATATTAATCCTTCCTGAATTCGTGTGATACCTTTTCCCTTCCCCGATCCTTCGTCCCCCATATGCTTCAGCGGGTGAACCCATTAAGCACCACACAGGAATGACACAGGGATTCATTTTCCACGTCATCAACAAAGAAGCTCGTATGCGTGATCCTACACATGCATGCTCACACATGCACAAGGGGACGGCAGCGGCAGGAGGATTGTATCGGTAAGACAGTTGTTGTTTTAGTCAGCCTCGTCTTTGCTGTGCCAGCCTTCGACAAATTGCATAACTGAATGATGACACAACCACACACACACACACACACACACACATCCCCAGGCCCGGTCTGCACTATGGAGCGCCATCGTGAAGAATTAGCTTGCAACTGAGCAACGAGCAAATGGGGGGTGGAGAGGACCAAACAGACAGAGGAATACATGAATAATCAAATAATCTATGGCAGAAAAATAAGCTCCTATACTCTTTAGGGAGTAAACTGGAGGAAAAAAAAAAGCTTTTCCACCATTTAGGCTGCTAATCGCTATTTTCCTGAATACACTAAAGACAGGCAAAGAGGAGAAACTGAAGCGCTGATCCCTCACTATATTATCGTCATCACAAACATTTAATTCTCTACATTCGAGGTATCAAACAGAATTTCACATAGGAATCAATTCCCTACATACAATACATTGTAATACAAGGATATTTCAATCACAAAGAGAAATACGTGCACACAATGTGAAGCTCTCTGCAGAATGTAAGCTACATCTTGACCCAGAGGAAACAGCGACATATTACAGTAGTGAAGCCGAACTCTGGGCTCAGTAAGCTCGCGGCGTGGTCGGACAGTTACTGTGCGAATCACAAGCAAGATTAATGATGAAGATACAGTATGTCACAGTTAATCTGCGCTGCCTACGACCGAAGGCTGCGCAGGGCTACCACCGCCTGTCACAGCAGTTACAGCGTCTGTTTGTGAAATGTGTGCACGTGCAAAGGCTGCCCCTGCAGACACATGTGCACCAGCGTCTGACTGCATGTGCAAACATTTGCACCCTCTGTGTATGTCAACACCGCATTTGCACGTTCACTAACATTTGCGAAAATGTTGCTCTTGTTACCTGCTTCTGTGTTTTTGTGTTCGCCACCCGCCATCATCTCTCTGAAATAATAACTCTCCGAGTGTGTGTGTGTGTGTGTTTGTCTGCCTCCATTTGTATGTGTGAGTCCTATGAGGTCCAGCGCCTTGCGATGAGATAATCTGGCCGAGCATGGAGTGACAATTTGATCTATTGATCTGCGTCTCGCTGGCTCTGAGGGAGTCTCTGAGTTATATTGCTGCCATCTCTCCTGCGACCACCCAGCAAATACACACATAAAAACACATACATATAGAGACTTGATCTTGTTTCTGTTTGTTTAGGATGGATCCTGTCCAGCAACTGTAACGCTGGTTATTAAGGCCACACATTACCTGACTGGGTACAAAAGGTTTCAACTGGGTCAATAAGCTATGAGGAATAAATAAAAAAATTTTCTTTTTTATTTAAGATGGTGGCAAAAAAATATAAAAGTATGGAATTAATCTGTAGATGCTGATTAAATTTCCTCTTTACAGAACAATAAAGTTTTCAATAAAGTTTTCAATGCTTCAGTTTAAGAAGAGATCTCTACGTTTCTATTAATGTCAAATTTTGAGCCAAAATGTGGCCTGCAACGAACTATGTAAACCTCATTTTTATCTGAGTGACACGATTCAGTTGGTACTTATATATATAGATATAGATATAACTATTTCGGAGGCCGAATTAACATTGATGCAGGTTTAACATTTCTTGATGCAATCAAACCACTACCACTATCAAACTCAGTCTCAAGAAAGTATTCAGATATATGAATGCATAAGAAAAGATTAGATTCTGTAGACAACAATTCAGGTCTGTGTGTGTGTGTGTGTGTGTGTGTGTGTGTGTTTGTGTGTGTGTGTGTGTGTGTGTGTGCATTTAGGCTCACTGCATTACCACACACACAGATCAATAAGGATTCTATTCTTGGCCATTAGATCCTTAAAGAGGGGATAGCCTGCCTCTCTAACACTTTCCCTCATCATACTGGCCTGTCCTCTCCACCAGCTCTTCTGCCATCCTCTATCTTTATTTCCCCTACTTCCCTCATGCAGACAACACCAAGGGAGGTTGTCATCTTCCCAGATGGACGGTGGAGGCGGGAGCAAAGTCACTGGTGAGCATCAAGCATGTGACGGGCTTGGTGGGGATCACAGAAGTGAATGGCTTTGTGGTGAGAAGGTAGGGAGTTGTCTCCTTAGAGGATTTATGCACACCCATAGACACATTTCACTATTCCCAGTCTTCTGCCCCACGACCAGGTTGAGCCCCTTGATCCGCCACTTCTTGTAATCCTCTATGGGAGAAGAGTGCAGGCAAATGGACAGCCAGGCGAAAAACACACGTACATAACAAATCAGTAGCTACTAATTGAAAATAATGACCTTCAGACAGAGATGTGTAGGAATCCTTGTGTCTTCACAAAGCTTAAACCGAGATCCATTAGAAACCCACGAGCAACAGCACAGCAGCAACATATGATTCACGAAGTCACCATTTATGCTCCCTTCATCTCTGCCACGCTGGTATCACCTCCATCAGATAAGGAGACAAGGCTGACTAAACAGCAAATGACAGGGGAAGAGAATGGCACCAAAGAACAGGAGGATGACTCCCAATTCCCCGTTCCCTGACTCTGATAACACTCTATCAGATACACATCACTCAAACATAAGAGGGATTCCTACTGTATGTTCCATTTCAAAGTGACCAGCTTCAGCCAGCGGGAAACATCTGACAAGATTATTTCACCCAAATTCTGAATAGTCTAAGCGGGAGCATGCATTTTGATCTCCAAATCGAGTGGTTTTCCTCTAGGCTTCTCTCATGTTTGGAGTTTGTACCAGCTGGGAAGACATGAGCCCCATTAATTCACAGTGCCTACATCTCACATAGTATTTCTACCAGAACTGGGATTTAATCTTCTATCCTCTAATACGTAATAATGTCTCCCACTGACAGAATCTTCTCTGCATTGGAGGAAGAAATTCATGTGGCTGAATCTTGAGTCGCCTCTGGAAAAAAAAATAGTGGTGGATCATTATTTCTGCCTCCCTCACTCCGATTTTGAAAAACCAAAACCATAGTGAAAGGTGAGCGGACTGCTCACTGTCTCCCCCTCTGTTTATATGTTCATATCCTCACCTTTCCAGGGCTGGTGAACTAGACTGACTCACATAGCTGCCAGCAGGTGGGAATGAAGGACAGCCAAGCGTACAGCTCTTCATCACACCATAATGAGCTGGCAAAGGTTGTCGGACAGGCAGGAGAACACATGGAGGACCTGTAAAAGCAGCCTGACACAGGCGGGCTTGCAAGCGTCCTCTGAAGGTATACAACTCCCCGTGGCGCCGTTTCGCCGCAAGCTGTTGTCCCTGTTTGTGTTAACGTCCCTCATATTGCAATGAAGCCGAAGCTAGCAAACCTCTGCAGCGCGTTCTTCAACATTTTGGATAAATGCATGCTTTTCAGTCTGGCAAGGTCAGTGAAAGCGGCATCTAATTACGCCTTCATTTACGAATTATCTTACCATGCTACAACATCTAGAACTTGGACTTAAAGGTAAAGACAAATTCAAAAAACCGGCAACCCCTGAGGACTGCCAACAACACTTTAGCACACGTTGAAAATATATTAAAAAAGGAACCAACAATGTGCATCAGCAGCTGACTGTGGAGAAGTTAAAAACATCTGTTCGCTTACCTGCTGCTGCAGCTGCTGCCTCCAGGGACGCAGCTCAACAAAGCTGCTGTATAACACAACACAGGTCAAAGACAACTAAAAGGATACAATCTGAGAGCTCCGCTCTGGGTGCCGATGGCCAGGATCTTTTGCACGGGGTCGAAGGCCATGGATGATGGCTGATACGGGAAGCCATGACGGACAGTCTGGGAGATCCGCAGAGAGATGGAGAAAGAGAGCGCGTGTTAGAAAGGATTTGTTCTGGCGAAGGATGTCACCACAACTGACTTTGGTAAACAAGTGGCACAGATGGAGGTGGGGGGAAAAAAAGTGTTATGAAACAACTGCAAAGCCTGAAATAGAGAAAATAGAAGCGAGGAACAAATGGTCTCTTGGTGCAAGGGAACCCTGTTCTTTGTGATAGGCCGATACGCGGCTCCGCTATTTAGGATCCTTGTATAATCGCAGGCTTATTTTAAGATTTCTTTGCTCTCGTTTCTCATTTTATCTTGTTTTCCTGCTCACCGCCTCCCACATGAAGTCGTGATTACACTTAAGTCCACAAAATAACATACACAGAAAACACAGCAATGGTGTGAGGTGTTCTCGTGTCCTCCCTCTGTGTTTATGTGTGCATGCGTGTGACGGTAGTTTTATGGCATCAGTCAGACAGTTTGCTTGCTTAGTGGCAGAAGGCAAAAGATGTTACATAAGAGGCACTCAGTGCAGCAGTCACCTGCCTTCATCGCAAAGAAACACCACCGAGAGTTTCTGTCTGGGCGAACGGCGATGCTGCAATCAATCAAATAATCATCTGTACTTGTCTCATGTGATCACATGTGATCACATGTGATCATATGTGATCATATGTGATCAGGGTGAAATGCCTTCCCCTCGCTTTCTCATTCCGGATCCCAGTGGTCTGAGGGTTGAAGCTCTTCCTCTCAGCGCTGGTGTGTCTAGTACCTTCTTGCTGAGAGGGAAAAACAAAGATCCTGACTAATTATCTTTTCCTTTATCCTGCAGCTCCTGATGTACAAGGTTAAAAATAGTGTTCACAGACACGTTAGTGGGATATCTGCCTGTTGATTGACATATTTAAGTGTAGAAATCAATCCTGCAATCTCTCTTCAGTAGACTACAATGTCCACTGAGCCCTTAGGTGTGTTGACTTAATTCCTGCTCATGTTGTCTTGATTTCACTTATTACATCTGACGATTTGATGATAACAGTTTATTAAGGTGAATATTTGATCAACGCTTCACTTTATGTTGGTTTTCCTCTGAACAAAAGAGCGATAATAAAATTACTCCTCCATGATGTCGACTTCCAGAGGACCTCAGAGACGTCTCCGTGCGTGTAAAACAAGACAGCCGAAGTATTGTGGCAGCTACCTGACCCAAAGGTCATGGTTTCTGCACAACGTCCCTGAGGAAAAACTGCCGACCTTTTTTCAAGGATACTATCACTTACAATTCAGATCTACAAACAAAAACCTTAGCGGGCAAATCACACACAGTTCTGTTGCGGTCTTGCAGGTTGATGTGCAAGAGGGGAAAAAAAAATCAATGTGAGCATGCAGTGGTGTTTATTAAAAAAAGATCACACCAAACCATGAGAGTACACTTAGGGAAATCATGACTTAACATTTAAGGTGCTACGATGTAGCACACACAGCATCTACATCGCATACGGATTTTATTGACTCCATCTAATGTTGTGGCCTATTCAGCGAGGGAAGGATGGAACAAGTCCCCACTTCAGGCGCCATCAGTCCCCAATGGATCAATGATCTGGGGGCAAAGCAGTGTCTGTGTGTGTGTGGGTGTGTGTGTGTGAGAATGTACCAGCGACTCGTTGTGGGGACATGCTTACCTTATGGGGACCAAACAGCAGGTCCCCTTAAACGTAAGTTCAGGGTTTAAAGTTGGGTTAAATTTAGGGTTAAGCAAATAGCGGTTATGATTTATGGAATGATGGAAACCATACTGTGTGTGTGTGTGTGTGTGTGTGTGTGTTTCTGTGTGACAGAGGGTCAGAGAGAAAGGAGTGTGAGGTGTGTGTGTGTGTGTGTGTGTGTGAGGGGAGAGAGGGAGAAATATGGTCGTGGGGGAAAAGGGGTGGACAGACCCTGCGAGGAAAAGACATTGCATGAAGGGAACACAGAAACACACACACACACCTAGCATCAACCAGAAACCACTGTTTTCCTAATCCAAGCCCAGCACATTATGCAAGAGCGGATCAGTTTGGCCCAACCCCTCGATGTGTTCATGCCAGGCACACACAGGGAAAACAGGGTGAAAACCCTTCTATTATCATCCCCAGAAACAAGCAGATGGTTTATGACACTGGACAGAACATTAACAGGCAGAACATGCAGCCATGACGGAACTTACTAATGTTTATTGTCCTGTGGACAGAGGCGCACTGGCCGTCCAATATGCGCATTGTGCTGTAGGTGCGTGTGCCATGCGTTGCAGGCACAGAGCGCCATAACGACCATGTTTAGCCAAATGGTAAATAAACCTCCAGCCAGCAGGTGCTCGTTTAATCCACTAGACCACAGGCTCGAGCCCGTTAATTAACGGTGCTGTGTGAATGGATCTCACGTGCACCTGCTGTATCCTGGGATGGGATTAAGTGCAGCGCAAAGTGGAGGAGGAGGAGGAAAAAAAAAAAGACTAGATGCGGTGGATGCAGCTGTGTAATGAAAGCGTCGGTCTCGCCCACCTTGCAGAGCTGGAAATGCTCGGACTGGAGCGTCTCCTGGATCAGATGGTTCTCCTGTGGCCCCACTTGGACGGTGGGGGTGGAGGAGGACACCTCCTTCAGGCCGTCCAGCACCTTTCTGATGTTGAACTTCTTCATTTTCCCACACTGCAGAGCACAGAATTGAGATCACCCGCAAAAGATGAAGCGGATAGCCACTCTCTCTGTCTCTCTCTCTCTCCCTGTCATACACACACGCACGCGCGCACACACGCGCCCCCTCTCTCTCTCCTTTTCTCCTCTCTCACTCTCGCTTTCTCTCTCTCTCTCTCTCTCTCTCTCTGCTGATTTCCTCCGTGAATCTCACATTTTAATGCGTGTTTTTTAGGGCGCTCTCCATGCTGGAAGGTCGGTGCCGCGCGCCGCGCAGGTCGCTTCTCTTTTGACGCGCACGATTCCTCGGAGGCGGCGGCGGCTGCAGATGTTGGTGCGTCGGTGCGGTTCGCTGCGCGGAGTCCGTGCTGTGCCCCACTGCGTCTCGGCTGGCTCCGCTCTTCCTCTCGGCTTCCCTCCCTCCCTCTCTTCTCTCTCCCTCTCTCTCTCTCGCCTGTGTGTGTGTGTGTGTGTGTGTGTGTGTGTGTGTGTGCGCCGCTCAGACAAGGCGGAAAAGCGGCAGCGCAGCGGCGGTGCTGCGGCTCTTGCGCATGTCTGACGGAGAAGAGGCTTCAACACGGATCCCGCCACCTCTCCCTCTCTCTCTCTCTCTCTCTCTCCTTCTCCTCCTCCTCCTTTCATCTGCCCCCAGCGACAACGCCCCCCCCTCTCTCTCTCACACACACACACACACACACACACACACACACCGTAGTAGGCTGTGCTCCACTGCACCTGGTGATGCTGGTGATGTTTGGATGCTGCAGCGCTGTGGCTGTCTGTGGACGGAGGGAAGCAGACAGACGGACAGGGGCTCTGCCCTCACCTCGTCCACCACACGCACACACGCACACACACGCACACACACACACACACACACACACACCCTCACCCCTCCTCTGTTTGTGCGCTTGCGTTAAGGTCTCGCCATATTAAAGGCCAACCCAGTGGATAGTTGCACCATGAAAGCCTGCTGTGGCAGAATGGAGAATTGAAATCAAAAACATCAGTTTTCATTTTCCTTATGATGTGCTTTGTCATGCTGGGGTGAGGCTATAATATTAGATTATGCAGTTAATCAGACACTTGGCACGTAGACTATTTGACGTGTACGGCCCGGTGTCGGTTTTAGGACTAAAGAGACACACAGGATGCAGATTTGGTCTCATTGTTGAGGGATGCTCTGCATCTGCAGTCAAACAGCACATAAATCAACCCAACAGCTGTGCAAGCACTGAGTTTATCTGTCCCCATGGTGACAGCTGTTTCCTGCCTTTGGTCGAGTCCCACAGGCAGAAAACAGCCATCGCCATGAGTCGGTCTGTATCCATGGTGATGCTTTTTCCCCCCTGACTATTACTCAGGGTTTCAGAGGTCCATGAAGCGATGTGTACACCCCGCAATAAAGCCATCTCACAGGTTAACTTGATTGACCTGGGACACCCATGGAGGCCGCCTCTCTCCTTTGATGGTGGTTACGTTTTATCAGGCAGTCTGGAGAGAGCCTTATCAGATATGCTATCACAGGTTGCTGCAGCGGAACATCTAACAGACCGACTCAGACTGTGTGGAAGCTCATAGTGAAACAAATATGGCCCTGAAGTCTATATATGACGAGGATAATTACTGACATAGTAATGTAAGATGACGATTCCTTATGCATCATTGGAGGTTTGATCTTTATGTGTCTCTGATTGGCAATATATTTAAATCTATGTATATTTGTGTACATGGATGTTATTCATTTCTTAAGTACACTGTATTTTTATTTTCCTGATTTTTATATACAGAATTTAATTTTTAATTATAAATGTGACCGGATGCAGGAGTAACACAGCAAGGAGGGTTATGTTTGGCCAGTGATGACTTTAAATGCCCCTGCTGACGGCCCATAGCTAAAGTTGTCGAACTGGACTTCACTTGCATCAACATGTTTGATGCAGCACATGAAACGCCACAAGAGTTCACCCAACACCGAGAACCCTTCTTCAAATCGAGGGTTAGAGCAAGGACACGGGGCGTCCTGTGCTGTACAAACTGTAACTGTAACTGTACAAAATTACCTCAAGGGAAATAAGTGATTACTGATTTTGAGCTGTATAAATAAAACTAACTTGATAATTGACTTCATTTGCATGTGTCAGTCTCCAGGCAAGTCAAGATTTCAATGAGGCTTCTGCTTTTCAACTAATTCTGGGGGTATAAATTCTTTAAATTAAAGAACAGTGTCCACCATGACAGCATTGAATTAGGATTTAATTATCTTGCAGAGATATGCTCCACGTCAGGACATCCATGTTTGAATGCTCTTCAAATTATAGTGTAGTGGATGATCTGAAGTGGTGCCGTTAGTTGGCTAATCAGTCATTCTAAATTGCTGTGGGTGTGTTTGTAAATTATGAATGTCTGTCTATAAAGTGTGTGAAGGCTGTGATGGACGTGTCAAGGCCGCAGTCGGCCTCCTTCCCAACCTGAGCTGATTCTATCGAGCACACCAGGGAGATTCTAGCCGTCACAGAATAAGAACAAACCAAAGAATAACAATCTAATGGGATTTTTCTATGCATCCCACTAGAATTTGCATAAACAAAAAATACATTTCTGCAAACCTCTAAAGTCTTGACCACTATACATAATGACACTGAGCTTTTATAGTGAAACACAATGAAACACACCACTTTCAGTACTTCTACTGACAGACAGTGATCAGGAGTAGCTGCAAATAAGGATCTACAACTCAGACACCTTTAACGCCATGTTACGGCTCCCCAAAGAGCATAAGTGAGCCGAGTTCAGAACCTTGGTGCAGCTGTGTGTGTTTGTAAGGTCACAGATGGAAGAACCGGCCCTGACAAGCTCAGCTGAGGCCGCTCATGCTTGAGTGACACTGACGTTGCCACCTGTTTGAGCTGTTTGCTAACACACGCGTCTTAGACAGGTGCCCGTCGGCAGCAGGGACAGGGGTGCAGTGGCGGAAGTAATGGCTGTGTTTGCGTTCTCGCTAACAACACCTGATGCCAGAGCTGTCCCGAGGGGAGAAAGACCAAAAAAGGACATTTCTGCGTGCATCTTTTGTACGAATCCATTCCGATTACACGAGCCGGCCTGTACATGTTTCCATACATGCCGTCCTTTGTTGCAGATGATGTATTGGATGCATTACGGATATGAAAATGCAGCTATTTAATAAAAAAAGGACACAAAAAGCAAATTATTAATTCAGTTATCCCTATCTGGGTGGCTTGAGAACAATCGTTGCAATACTGATTTGCATAATGAACTGAAATTGACCATACATGTTCCAACTCCAACTGATATAGCCGGACCCAGAATACATTACACAGGCAAACAAAGACGTCCTTATTAGTCCATCCTTGCATGTGTGTGACTGAGTGAGTGATGGGAGGGGAGGGCTTTTGGCAAGTCTGACATCAGTGATTTAATTTAGCACCATTGTGTTGTAGCCAGGCTATTCATCTGGCTGTATTGTGTGTATGTGTGTGTGTTGTATTTAGAGTCAGACTGCTGTGTTTGTGCTCCTTGATAAGGGTTAGGGTTTCCACTGAGGCAGCGCTGTATTAGTTAGTTTTTTTTTATTCTTAAGGCCAAAGTGCACAGAGAACAGGGCCGAAAGAAAAGAATTAGGACTGTAGGACAAGACAAGGTGGGGTTGTAGAATTAGGGTTTTCATGTAATGCGTTGCAGCCATGATGATTTTATTTTATAATTCATGATGTTTTCAATTATTTAATTTATGCTGATAGTTCTGGCAACAACAGAGCAGAAATATGGAATAAAGGTATTAATGCAACAGTGGAAAAACAGAGTTTTAGTCACAATCATTGTGCGGTTATTTTTTTTTTTTAAATCCTATTTGCTGAAAATTCATTCATGATACTTTTTTTTGCATAGACATTTATAAAGATCACTTGACATTTAAAGGACACATTCAAACATTGTGAAGTTGGTCTTAAAACATATTCAAGTGCTTGAATTAATTGAATGCAGTAATCATTCAATGTTTAGGCCTGAATTTTATTATTATTAACATTATATTTGAGTCATTTTCTGGTGCTGAGGTGCAGGGTGCAACTGACACGGTTTATTATGCAGTTACTAACCTACTAGGAGAACCTATGGTGGCCATTAGAAACATGAAAGACCATCTCTAGAGCCATTGTTTGGTGTTTTCATTCATTCTGGGTAACTGTAGAAACATGGCAGCGTGTAGGAGCATTCACACCCAACGTGATGGACGTGATGGACGCTTTGAGCAATATGGTGGACGCATTAAGTGTGATGTGATGGCTGCGTTTAGTGTGAACACAGCCTAAAAATGGCCGCCTTCACAGAGTGAGATTCATTCTCTGTGTAGAAAAACAGCTCAATCTAAGGTAACAATCTAAATTAACATATTTTTTTATTTCTAATTACAACATACTCATTAATATTATATTTCATTTTTCCCAAGTCCATTCCACGATTGTACTTTCTGCTAAATGCCACTAAATCTTACCCACTGGGCCTTTAAGTCCAGCTTTGTATTTCTGTAGCTTATGTAGATCTTTTTAATCTTCCAAAGTCACTTTAACATTTTGAAGGTTGAGCTAAATGCTACAGTTTATTCAACTTTACTCTTTAGGACAACTGCGTGTGAACCTATTAAGTCAGGGTAGAACGTTCTGCCTCCGCAGCTACTGCCTTTTATCTGTGTATTATCATTCAACACAACAACCCTGGGAAATATGCAAATGAAAACACATACGGATCTATTAGCTGTGCTGCACATGTGCAGAGAGCTAATCCAGTTCTACTGCAGAGGTCAGAGGTGACGGTGGATGAGCCAAGACATGAGCCATGACCACTGTGACGGACTGTATCAATCAGCTATAGTGCATTAGCCCTAATGTACTGGCTTTGGTCGAATGGCTTGTACATACATGAGTGATGCAGCGACTCAGTTAAAATGCACTTCATGTACGTATATTCATTTATGTCTTCCTGGGTGACACAGAGGAACAGCGGGGTAGCGCTGTGGCATCACAGCAAGAAGGTCACATCTTCAAGTCCTCGGACTGGGACCTTTCTGTGTGGAGTTTGCATTTTCCCCCCCGTGTCTTCATCCCACACTTCAAAAATATGCTGGGGTTAAGTAGAGATGCTAAACTGCCTGTAGGAGTGCGTGCCCCATTGTAGCCTGAAATCGGCTCCAGCTGACCCCTGCGACCCTGTATAGAAAATATTCCCACCTCATACCTATCTATTTAAAGACATATAAAAGCACAGTGAAAACGCCCACTTACAGATAATTTGCCTACATTATACAGATGTTTGCATTAAGCTTATGAATATGCATCGACATGTGCCATATACATGTATGGGCTTCTCCTGATTATGGTTGTTATAGAAGAAAAATTAAAGCTTGAATGATACTCAATCACATTTAAAATATCAATAAATGGTAAGCAGGCATTGCTAAGGCAATGCACATATGCACTAAGAATAAACGTCCTTGAACACAGACTATTTTAAATCTCACACACGACCTACTAGACCTTGTCAAACACTCATGAAAAATCCACCCCCAGCCCCATGCTGTGCAACCTCAGAGCTCAGCGCCGGCGTCAGCCCCGTTTGACCCCCCCTGTTGCAGCAAAGTCCTTTAGCTGTCTGGAGAGATTGAAAAAAAAAAAAAAAAAAGCCCAGAGGAACAAAGAGGACAATGGCGGGTTACAGAGAGATGACATGTCTGCGTGTCACGTAGGAGGACTGGAGAGACACGGACCTTCCACCCTCGCTGACAACTGTAGTTAATCAAGCGGATCGTGGCACACCTAGGTTTAGAGCTTACATGACCCTAAGGACTCCCCACGGCATTCAAACGCCATGTCCTTACCAACCAGCACGGCGCAGCACTGTGGCTAACAAGCAAAGGACGCCACGGTATCATCACACATACCTAATAGCAAACAAAATAAGCAGAGGGTAAAAGGAATAAGCAGGAGGTGAGTCGTTTGGTCATAGGATCCTGAGAGGAAAGAGGAAAAAATGAAATGGACCGAGCTAAGAGGAATATACATAATATAGACAGACGCAGATGCATGCACACACATAATGAGCCGCTGCCCTTGAGAGAACACTCGATTGTCTGCGTCCGTTCAAACGGGGGAAACGTTTCTAACGTCAACCGTTCACCATTTCTGCAAACACACATGTAAATGTGTCACGCGCGGACGGTGACAATGCTTTGAACACGGTGACATCTGGGACTGTTCCCCTCCCAGCCTCACCGCCACCAACAACAACACCCCTTATGGTCACGGAGAGCTTTATGAATATTGATTGAAGGATAAAAGAGATGAGGAGGTGGGGGGGGGTGGAGAAATTGAAAACACAACGGATGGGAAGAGAAGAGATGATTTGTCTCCGCTCGGCGACAGTCCGTCCGTGTTGCTTGTTTAAGCTTTCAAGGTCATAGTGTCACGCTACATCCCTAACAAACCAGAAAATTACTCAGCGTGTCGTCTGTGTGGTGTGTGTGTGTGTGTCTGTGCCTTCTCGCTTTCTATTTTCCTGTGAGTGTGTGTGTGTGTGTGTGTGTGTGTGTGTGGAGGCTCAGAGGATCGCAGTGAGTGACACAACTTGCCTGCACCCGGGGCGGCACAGCTGGTATCAATTCCAATAATCAACCAAGGCGATAAGCCATCAGCGCACCAAAAAAAAAAAAAAAAACACGCCCGCCCACATGGCCAGCAGAGCAGATGGAGGCCACTATTAATGGAAAGGGCATTGCCAATGTTGCCGCTGCAGTGACACGGGACCTTCGGGAGAGAGACGGATTCTTAGAGAGACGTTGAGGTCGGCGCGCCGCCAAATTCGGAGCGGTCATCCGGAGATTGAGGAAAGAGACATGTGACATGTCAGCTCAGTGTCAGCGACTCGACGAGTCGAGACCACCGCGACGGTTTGTCCAAGCAGCTTCAAGGAAGGGGGGGGAAGGGGGAGGAATCCAATACAGTCAATCAAAAGCTATAATGATTTCTCTAGTAGTCTGTTGGATCCAAATCACTCGCCCCTACTGACAAGTCAAAGTATTGTTGACGGTAACGCGCACGCATATGCATGGAAAGGCAGGGAAAATGTGGCTGTGTGAGTGTGTGAGTGATATCCTGTTATCCAAGCTAGCATTGACCAAACCTGAACATAGGACAGATTATCGATGACTCCCTGGTGCAGCCGTCCCTCGCTGGTTTCCTGCTCTCTCTTATCAAACCATCACCTCACCATGCACCGTCCTTTCTGGTACCGTATCCATGTTACCTGCTGAGCCCCAGCCCATCTAATGTATTTAAACAGAAAGGGAATGTGGTGCAGAACAAGGCGCTGTGAATTTCAAATACAGAGAAAGCAGATAGATCAAAATGTTGATAATACTGCCCCATGTTTTAGAAACTGTCAGAACTTCTGTGCAATTGTGATGTCACAACTGAATAGTCACCACCCGCTCCCTTATTCAAAGCTATTTAAATCAGCCAATCAGAGGAGAGGCTCGTACATTTTAATCAGACCGACACCACCTGTTCATTCTAGAGCTCCAAAGAAAAACATGAAGATGTAAAACAAGATTTTTTTGATACTATAATATATATTGTTAGAAATAATAAAACTACAAAATACTGCACCTGTAAAATTGCTTTTCCCTCCAGGACCACAGCGGCGTGTTCGTCCTGCTAAGTGACACCTCCCGCTCGTCCCCGCTGTTAAATTAAGCTGCACAATTATCCCCTATGACCTGCAAAGGTTATTGCACAATCAAATAAAGTGGAATGAAACTTGGACCCCCGTTTTATTGGCAACCTGACACCTCAACTCTGCTGTGTAAACGCAGTCCGCACCGCAGCAATCATCTCCAACACAAGGCAATTAGGTTGTGATTCATTGTGTATATCCTTTTTGCGAAAGTGCCCTCTAAGGTGCCCCCGCCGTAGTGGAAACATGAAGGGAAAAAAAAATTGCTCTCTGAGGAGCCCGCACGAAGAGGAAAACAAAGTTGTGAAATTGCTGTTCTAGTTAAAAGGTAAATCAGGATGAAACAGCCTATAGAGAGGCTTAATTAGAGGGACATGAAAGGCCCTCATGGTGCCTTTAAATAGAAGACAATGTGTTCGTGTCCTGTGAAGATGTAACGCAGTTCTTCTGTTATGGGGTAGGTGATAATGGGACTGGACTTCATTAGTTTAGCATTTATCAAAGTCCTTCACACATATTCATACACTGAATGCAGATGTTGCCATGCAAGGTGCAAACCAGCCTATCAGGATGATCTGTGTAACGCTCACACACACACACACACACACACACACACACAGATGGCACAGCGTTTGTGCACAATTTGAGTTTCAGTGTCTTGCCTGAGGACACTCCGACATGCGTGCAGAACGAGCCGGGAATCAAACCGCCGTTCTTCTGATGAGCAGATGACACGCTCCGCTGAGCCACAGCCAAACCGACCTTTAGGGTCTGTGTGGCTGCCCATCTAAAAAAAAGTAGAAAGTATTACTCAGTCACACCCACTTTAGATTGTTCTTCTGTCTTTGGGTCAGGCCGCGCTGTAATTTTGTTCCTACTACAAATTCTGAGCCTGTTTTGTAGGCATATTTAAATCTTTAGTATTCTTTATTCAAAGCATGTTTACAACCCTTTAGCTTGGATTAACTTGCACTTGCAGAGAGGGGGATTAGCATCGGGGTTATCCTATGATTGCAGAATGCAAGTAGAGACCGAAAATTAAAGACTATTGTGGTGCCCTCATATGTCTGCTGAATATAATTTGACAGTCAGATAAATTCTTTCTAAACATCAACACTCTGAGGGCAACTTGTTGTTGCAGAGAAAGGTGAAACTAAAATGGAAATACAGAAAACATGATCAACACTGTGCTTAGGTTTAACATACACATATAACAATGAAAATATGCCCCATTTTTTTTTACTTATATTTTTAACATAATGTAATTATCTTTTTAACAGTAATTAACAAAAACAACTCTGTAGCTTTGCAGTATCAAACTTCACACAAATTTCCTCAAATGCAATGGATTGCAATAATAAACCAAAGGCGAGGTCACACAGAAAACAGCAAATTAGATTTTGTCATTCCAAAATACACATCGTAAAAAGTCTAAATTGCTCTGCCAGTGACTAACATGTTTAATATCATTTTGTATCGTGGTGTTTGTAGTGCCCACAAAACACCTTTAAGAAAGAATTGTGTTGCCAATTAAGGAAAGAAATGAGAAATAGTGCCATTACAGAAGTGACTTTTTTTTATGACTATCGCATGTCTGAGAATAGGCTAAAAATTCCAACAGACGGCTGTATAATGCTCAGGAAAGTGTCAGATTCCCAGCAGAGACATTAGGTTATAGGCTGATTCCCTAATGAAGCTCTCGCCACCACCCATGGTTGACATTTCCATGGAGCTGCCATTAGTGATTTAAAGGGATGCCCAGTAGAGTTAACCTCTGTCTGGGCATGTTAATGCATCCCGTTATGAAACTGTAATGGAGTCTGAGAGTGAACCTTTGGAGTGGCCCTGCTCACACACTAAACTCCTCACCATAAAGGCTGCTCGGCCCAGCGATCATTCTCCTGACTAAAGGCTCAGAAACCGATATGAGGAATAAAGGCTTTCAGATCATATGCTGTTGGCCATGAAGTGGAATCTAAATTTACTGGACTGAAGTAATTACATGTACAAACTCACGGCAGAGTAATTCTCCTTTGATTTCAACAATCTTGCTTTTGACACAACAATTCATTTTGCAATTTCAACTTTTGTTCGTAATTCTATGTTGTTATTACAGATGTTGCAGAAATATAAAAAGGAAAAGTCTCATTCATCCAGGCCACTGTTCTCTCAAATAGAATCATAAGCAAATGTGCTTTTTTGTCTTTACTTTACTTCTTTACTACCTGGGTCTCACGCCACCGTTTTGTCAGGCTAGCACAGACTGATGCATACGAACCGATGAAGCCCTGTGGGGAAGAGGCAAAAACGTCTTCCTGGACAAATGCAACTCCAGTTGTCTACGGCTCAAGAGGAGAAAGAGATGTCTGCAAAATAAATCATTTTAAAATAAAGAGGAACTGTTTTCCTCTCATTCTGAATCACCCCATAAATTCTAAATCTTAATGCATGCATGCATAACGTATGCAGCGACTCAGCTAGCTCTACTCAATCTCTTTGTTTGCATCTTGGTCCTCTTTTCAAGGGGCAAACTGAATCAGACACTGTATTTGGTCAACCCCTGCCCCTCATCCACACATGCCGAGGCTTTGGGATGATATCAAAAGAGTAATGATGAGTGCTGCACTAAACAAAGGGGGACCTTGACACCTTAACGTTAAAAATAAAGTGCTTTATCTTTGCATGAAGGCACAAAAAACAAATAAAGAAGCACATCTGGGGTAATCAGAAGCCCCGATCCAAAGATCTGTTGAAATGAACACTTTAGACAGACGTGTTGCAACCAGAAGTTACGTCAGCTGCACCTCTGACAACCACAACGACTTCTCTATTACTACTACGGATGCCAGGAACTCTAAAAACACACAGAGTTCCCCCCTATTGCTGCTAATAGAACTGTCAGAGAACAGACACTGATCAGTCTGTATGGAAACACATGGAATCGCTTGATCCCTCCATCATTAAAGGTGTGTAGCGATGTGCTGAGTGAGTGACAGCTGTCAATCATGGCCGGGGCTCTTTGTCTGCTGTCACTGTCAAGTCTTCCCGTGTGCACGGAGCCGCCCGGACCCTCCGTTCCTCCAGATCCACACTGACACGCAGTTCCCTCTGATCAAATATTGACTCAGTTTGACCTTCAAATAGGAACAGACTCGTCTGTACTGAGCACAAACTGTTAATCAAAGGGCGGCTCCTGTGGACACACGTAAGCGCAGACCACACGGGAACGGGGAAGAGAACGGTATCAGGAAGCCAATCCGTATAAGTTACAACAGGACACATCCCCGCACAGGATTTCAAACACTATCGGTCTTGTCACCTAAATCTGATGACAGGTACTGTTTCTTTCCGTGTTGATGACCTTGTGTTCAGCGCTCTATTCCCCCTGCGCCAACGAATCTGAAGGGTTGCAGTTTTTTTGTGAACCACTCCCAACTCATTATTTGATTTTTTTTTTCCTCCACCCCCCCCCCCCCCCTCTCCCTTAGCGTATGCAGTCTAGAGCTGAGCTCTGCTGGCTGAAGGGAGAGGTGGTGTTGCCGCTCGGTGGGCCAAAAGAAAGAGTGAGAGAGTGAATTCAAAGCAAGGTGAGGCAGGGGGAGAGAAATAGTTGGGTTACAAGAATGAGGCTGCAACCAGGTCAGCATTTCTGTGTCTGCAAGTCTGGGGTTCCATCCACCCCCCCCCCAGCATTGGCCACAGCTTCTGTGTGTGTGTGTGTGCATTACACACAGAGTTACAGGGGGTTTTGGATTACTGCAGTAAAATCTGGGCGTCAATCTGTGAGCCCTCACCTTTTCCTCCTTCATTGCTATCGCTCTGTCACCATAAAAGCTTGGCCTTTTGAATATTTTCTCCCAAGCTGAGACTTGGCCGCGGCGGCGCAGGCTTTTCTCCTTCAAAGTCGGGCTCCGTTGTCTTTTATCAGCACAGCAGGCTCCGAGGTCGGACCCCGAGAGGCGTTCACTCCCACAGGGAGAGCGCAACAATAACGGGACAATGCTGCAGCATGTAAAGCCAATAAACCAAGGGACCCTGTATTGAGCCTGTGCACACTGGAAGTGCGTGTTTCACCGTGTGTGTGTGTGTGTGTGTGTGTGTGTGTGTGATAATATTGATGTGTAGGGGAAACGCTCATGCTTGTGCAAGGCAGACAAAGGTGAAAGAAAAGGTGACGACAGCACTGCATATTCTCTGGTCGCATAAATCAAATGCACGAGCATCACTCCGTCTTCACACATCGTGTTTGTTTAATCTGTATGAAACCAAAATGCTAAATCATCCGCTGTAATCCTAATGCAAAGAGAAACCGAGCGACTACCTGGCTGTATTTAACATAGATATGAGAGAGATAGCTATCTTCTCATCCAACACTCACCTGAAAGCGATTATGTGGTCGACCCCCAAACTAGTCCTTAAAACATAGCATAGTGTAATAATAGCAGATGCTGTTAACTGGGAGAGAAGTGTAACATGATGATTTAAACAGTTACGTTGTAGGCAACATCAGAAAAGGGAAGAGGAGGACATATTCATATTGAGATTTAGGGATTCCTAAAAGCACAAATATATCTTGTTAGTATATGACAACCCTGGAAATGTGTACAATATCTGGCTTTTAATACTTGGTTACATTTAGCTGAGCAAGATAATTCAATTCTAAATTGCTGTATTCCACACATTTACAATTTGGTGATGAGCAGAGGGCGTTAAAGTAGAAGGCAACAACTCTATGAACCTTTTGACCCTTGGTGCTGCCCAGAGCCAGCTCAGATCTGGCCGTGTCCCAGCTGCCTGAGAGACAACAGTATAATGTGTGTATTTGACAGATGTAACCGTAGAAATGGAGGAAAGATGGTAATTTCCTGAAAGTTCTTGAAAGTCCTTCGTCATTCACAAAAGTAGCAGCAAAGTGTTTGATTAGGCCAGTCTTGAAATATTGCCTCACAAATGGAAAGTGAATTAAAGAGGCACCGCAGTCTCCACACCACTCAGGGAATGTGGATCTAGTTTCACATAATTTCATCATCCTACTGTGTGGGTCCATTTAAGAATCAAATATTTTCTTATCACTTGTGGGAAATCAAACGTGTATGCACACACACACACACACGCAGATCCACTCAATGGCCGAGCCTCCCCTTGTTTTTCAAGGTTACACTGAAGATTTTCCGTTGCTCATAGTAAATTATATCAAACCAGCAGCCAACAGCTGCCAATTTACAAACAGCCTCTCTGTTAATACACACACGTCACTGACAATTACAGCATCGGGTGATCTCTCTCTCACTTTCTCTCTCCAACAGCGTGGTACGACATGGACACCCTCACACCCGACAACTGTACCTTATGCATTGTGGAGGAAGTGAGGTTTGGGTGTTTGGAAAGCAGCAAACGGCAGATCATGCCTTAGAAGGGGGGTGGGTGGGAATGAGGGGGACAGTGCTGAGACGGGAGGGAATGTTCTGTGCCAGGAACAAGGCTCTCGGTATTAGCTCTGTCATCCAGTTACAAGGGTAGAAATAGTGGTTGGCTAGATGAGGCCTGACGGACTGCGCGCGACACACACATAAAGCAGCGGCACGCTTTTATGAGCGGAGGAAAACGCTTCCATGCAGACACGGAGTTTGTGTGTGTAGAGGACACTTTGGGATTGTGTGCAGCTGTTTTGCTTATTCAAGTAGGATTGAAACAAGATTGTGTTTGTGTTGTGTATTACTATATCAGGCCCAATATCACATTAAAAGTGAATACATTTCTGTCAGTGAATATATTTAAATGTATAAATGTTAGCAGCAGGATGCAAAGGCCTTAGTGATACTGCAGAATGACTTTGCACATGCATACATTCAAGAGGACATAAATAAATCCTCCTGTGTATTTATCTGGTACACGCACGCTTGCATGTGCACGCTCAAAGACCTGCACACTCGCCACATGATGAGAATTTCCCTCATGCAGCAGCACAAAATTTTTACTATTCATTTATGTCAACCTTGAAAGCAGCACAGTGCAGCCCGGAAGATGAGAATTTATTAGCACCCACAGCCACTAGATGGCCCCCTCTCCCCTTTCATTTTCAATTTATTCCTCCATTCCTCAGCTGATCAGCTGACTCTCTCTGTGGGATGGAGGCCAAATAGATGCACTCCCAATACTAAGCTAAGATAATGGGCACTCACTATACTATATCACATTCAGTTGACAGGAAACATCAGCAGCTGATCTGCAGTTGTATATATCAGGGACCTAACCATCTGGAGACATATCCACTTCATTGATAGATGCCACCTACCTATGTTGCATTTTTTTTACTCTATCAGCAAGAATATATCAATTAATCAATCAATCAGCAGCATTTAGCTTGAGGGAGTTTGGCTGTAGCCAGCATGCTTCGAGTCATACGGTCAATACAGTGACCTTCAAGGAGAAAAAAATGATTTGCAGAATATAATCAGGCATACTGGCCATTGAAAAAGTCAAAACCATACATTGCAAGTGAGATGGCTTGACATTCTCAACACAGTGAAAGGGGGAAGTGGATTGCATTGGGGTCATTTAATGTAATTTTTATTTGATTTATTCTTGAGAAAGATAATGCAAGTTATCAATTAAATATGATGGATGACTCTGCGATCTATGAGAATATAATATGAATATGAAACATACAGAAATGAGTGTTTTATAACTCATAAACTAAGACTCCTAAATTTCATACGGTGCAAAAGAGTCAAACAACCTTGTGTGATTAAAAGAAGATTCTTCAGCGTTCAAACAGATTTGCTGAAAGGTGACTACTAAGGCGAAGTGAGATCGGGGGTTTGTGCCAAAAACCATCATTTTTTCTTGCCAGCAGTCTTGGCAGCTTTGCTGGGCTGCTGGTTGGCAGCAGGGGTGGTGGGGCTTGATTCTTCTGGCGCTGCCTGCTGGGTGTCCTCCAGAGCCTCTTTCTCCTCTTGTTCCTTTTTTACGGGCGCCATCTGACAGCTACTAAATGCTTTGCAAGCGTCAAGGAATTTCTTACGCCGCTGCCACAAGGCTGCCTGGGGAGGAGACCAGAGAATCAGGGAGAGGAGTTACAGGATGGCAACAACGACACATCTTTCTGAGTTTCTTTTAGCCTGGATGGTAAAAACTGAAAATCATAGGACAATTGTGCGTTTCGACCCACCTGCATGTTCTCATACATCTCTAACTGCTGTCTCATTAGCTCTTTCCTGTTAAGCTGCTTCCGGTGCTCCAGCACATTGTCTCGGACCAAGCGGAAGGTCTGAATCTTTTCTAAGCGCTCCCTCTGCTGGATCTCCTCGATCTGTGTGTCCATCAGCACTGGAAGATCCTTTTGACGTCTTTATACATGCGTGCACACACAAGAACAGGACACAATACTACAAATATTTATGTGCACCACACTTTACAGTTACAGAACAATTTTTTTTTTACATCTTTATCATCTTGTCTTTAATTAGAACTGCCATGTGGAATAGTATATTTACAGTGGATAACACTTTGTCTGGTTCCATATGTTTTATTAAATTCTGAAGAAATATTTTGAAGGATCATCTTAAATAAATATTGTCAACCCAAACGCTAGTGAATCTCAACAAACTCTATAGTTGCAAATTTGACGGACTGTTCTGTTAAACGGGATGGGGATATTGACACAGGCAACAAAGAAAAATGGAGACATGGCAGATACATACCGATATGCAGGGAAAATGGAAACACATTCCTCTGCCTTATCTCATATCTCCTTCTATTTTATGAATGATATTAGAGAAGTTTATTTGACTATACACCGTATTTTGCTTATTCTCGGTTAAGAATTGATTGTATAACTCAAATATGTGTGTGTGCGTGTGTGTGTGTGTGTGTGTGTGTGTGTGTGTGCAAAGAAGAGGGACACACACAGTGAATGAATAGGAATTTAAAGAGAGAGTTTAAAGTGTCCTATGAACTGACCCTAATGATGAGGGGAGGCCGGTTGAAATGGTGTGGAGTTCATTTGGTTAATGAACGTTGCCCTGTTCAACCTCTTTCACTGCATGCGATAATGTGCATGTGTGAAAATGCTATAAAGGTGGCATGACTGAATGTGTGTGTGTGTGTGTGTGTGTGTGTGTGTGTGTGTGTGTGAATATGATGTGCCCTGCGGTGTGCCTTTGTGAGACAGAGGTGTATTGCAGACTAATCAGACTTCCGTAATAGACTGCTCCTCAGGATCTCTCTCGGCTCAAATTGCAGGCCACAGTGTCAGCAGCCATTAGCAACACGTGCGGGCATACACACACACAGTCACACACACACATGTGCACACCACAGCAGGAGAGGATGGAGAGGTGATGGGAGAGGGGCACATCTCATTGGAACGACAAGCTCATTGGGGCCCTAAAATAGCTCTCTAATTAACAGACCCAAATATCATCTCATTTATCATGGCGAGGGATGGACAGAGGGAGAGGTGGAAGGAGAGAACCGGAGATGGGGTGAGGGAGAGGAGGAGCGCAACGGGAGACTCCAGGGGAAATTGTGGAGGGAGACTCATCCCTTCTGAACACTCGCTGACACAAGTCAAAAGTTGAACACCGCGGATACTGACGAGCAGAACGTGCAAGGACGCGAACCGTGCCTTCATATTTAAGAAACCACTAATTCATGGATATTCTGTGGCCAGTGAAATGTATCACAATGTTGAGCGGAGCTGTACAAGTCATAAAACAATATTGCTGAAGGTTTGGGTGACATTGATGGAAATGATATAGCTCAGGGTCAGCCAAGAAGCAGAAGAATGGGGGAAGGGAGGTCTGCAATGCATTATAAAGTTGTCACGTTTATCTGTTTACTGTGACCATAAAGTAAAGCAAAGATGCTGCTCATCTTATCATTTTTTTCGCATCTTAGAGACCTTTTTTTCCACACCTTAATACGAAATCAAGGTGTATTCAAGTATTTTATATGAATATTTATTGACAGAAGGTTAGGTTTTACCCTCATGAAACACAATGTTTACCGTGTTCAGTGTCTTAGTTTAGCATGTTCGCTGCAGTGCAGGTTTCATGGCAAACCAGCCGATAGTTTCCATGTCAATAAATCACAAACACGTCAACTTCATGGTGGCATTGCAGGAACAGTCAGTGGATCATTAAGGTCAGCGAGAGTTGTCCTCTGGGGATCATGAATATATAAAATATTCCTGACAATCCATTAAGTAGATGTTTTCATTTTATTGACTGACATTGCATTGCCACTAGAATAACTACAGATATTGTTAATCTTCAACTTTTTTGCTAATATGCAAATATGTGTTAGATTGATTGCAATATTTGTTGAGGAAGTATATTTTTTTTTCCTGCAACTACATGTCTACATGTGTCCTCTGGAGCGCATGCTATGCCTTTTCAGATCAGGGAAAGTGTACAGTCTTGTAACATTGCTGTTCACAGCACCAATGGGAGCAAAGGTCACGCACACAAGAAATCACTATTCTGCAGATACTGGAGGAACCAATCTGAGAACCAGAAAAAAAAGATGCTCCAAGCGCACACACAAACATACATGCTGAACATATACACACACATACGCAAACACTTCCACTTGGCTAGCCAGGCCTCACAGCTAAAGCTTTTTTCAGACACACAAATATAGAAAAGCAGATTGATCCAACTGCAAACTGCATATTACCCACAGGAAAAAAGCCACAGGGGGATTTTCTAACAGGGGAAAGGAAATAGCCTGCGAGGAAAAAAGTCAATGAGATGTGTGTGTCTTGGCTGTTTATCTGTTAATTTCCACCACTTGCCTCTAAACACAGCTATGCATTCGCCTGTTGGAACAAGCCGAACAAAGAAATGTTACAGTGAGTTAGATTTTAAAAGACTGAAACTGATATGTGCTGTATGTATAATAGTGATGCAACTACATAACATATGATCGCATTATATATATATTCACAAAATTTGTACAGATTGAGGAGTAAAACAGAGAGAAAGAAACAGAAAGAGCCAGAGGTGGGCACAGTGGGTACCTGACGAAGGGAGTGTAGTCCATGCGAGGATATGACCATGACGTGTCCATCAGCTTTTGTTTGAGTGGACTTAGAGATGTATCAGGACCAGGTCTAGAAGCAGCTGGGAAAAAAAAAAAAAACGTATTACCATACAGACGAGTAATGCAAACAGAAACCTCCGAGCTCATGTCAATGTGGCTGTGAGCTTCTACAAAATGTACCAGGCTCCCTGCTTTCCGCATCGTCCGCTGTAGCTTCATCGCTCGCTTGCTGTCGGACCCGGTCAAGAAACTTGAGACGCGACTGCAAAGCCTGAAGGAGACAACAAACTTTCTGTCTTTACACTATATATTTGTGTGGTGTAGGCCGATATTAAAAATGAACCCTTTCTAAACCGTACCCCTTATATTTCGACAGGAGGTCAAAAAATATTGGACACGCTTCATGCGCGCGACCTCCCGGATTAAGCGCTTTTAACCACCGGTGCAAACTGGGTTACCTTGGTGCTGCTGCCTGGTTCGGCCATTTCCCATGCATTCTTAATGGCCTTGATTTGATCTAGTCTCTCTGTGTCCTTCTTCACCACGATGCTCTCCGTTTTGCTCTTGTCAGTAACTACACGCAGTGTCCAGTTGGGCTTTGTCAGGTCAAGGCTCTGCACAAAACACAAACACACACATGCATGGACAAACACATACACAGAAAGAGGAAAACAACGTGCACACACACACAAACACACACAAAGATGCCAGCTGAAGGTCACAGCAACACTGTGCATTATGAGTATATCTCTCTGAGCATCTTAGACAGTCTGGTGCACAGCCAGCCAGCCAGACAGGGTTTTTATGTCCTGTTCTTGTTGTCATGTCTTCATTGTATAATAATACATCATCTTTAGTTCATTTATTCAGAGATCATCACGTCCTCTACCTCTACCGAACGCACATTTAAAATGGAGATTTATTGAAGAGGATCAGTAAATCTGCCTTTCAAATTGCATTGTGTTCAGGGTTTGATGTGTCGCACAGAAGACAATAAACAGCATTCATTACTCTGATAAGAGATTTATCAAGCTGCTGTTTTTTCTGACTACTTAACATGGACTATTATACTAAGAATTACATTATAGACTACAGCATTATACTTTATGTTAAGACAAGTGCTTTTGATGCATATCTAAATACAGGCAGGTCATGTTGACAGTTGTGCTATACAGCTGATGCCTGTCTATCTTTATTTTACAGATTATAGAGTTGTCTGATAGCAAAGTCGACCAAATATGCAAATGCTTATGTACCTGATGAAACATGCTAGAAGTATCATTATTAGAAACTTCACCACAGTGATGTTAACAAACATAGTCTGGATTCATGTACTCCAATCAAGAGTTTTACAGGTAAAGTACCACACGCATGTTACCTATTGACTTTGACCTTGTTCACTTAATGGTTTTCATATGAAGCATTTTAATACAATTGCCCTTTGTGATCGAATAAAAACAAATGCAATTAAAGATAATGAAATCTGAACAATCATTCATAAATGCAATTTGGCAGATGTGATGGAAAGACTCAAAATTATCCCTCGCCACTGGTATTCAACGAAAAGAGCCCATCAATAAGTAGTGTGTAAAACACATATAGGTACATCACATCAGCCTGAAACGTGCGGCTGGTGTTATTGCAGCATTGCTGTCTGTCACGGTGCTGTGATGGTGATGTATTACCGTTCCCAGCCTGGAGCCGGATTTGGAGCTGGCAGCTGGCTTCCCCTTCTCCTTGTCACCTTCGCTTTTGCGGCTTGTTTTGGGCGTGTCAGCCTTCTGCCCGTCACCGCTTGGTGTGGTGGACGAGCGCTTCGCATCCTCACACTTGTGTACTGGATAGTGCAGACAGATGGTCAGGTGCGTTCACTTCTTCAACCGTCAACAAATTCTGCTGATGTGATAAAATGTGATAAAACCTAGCAATATGGTGTTAATATTATCTTGTAATTGCTGTAATTGCATGCTTTAAATATTACATGTATTACCGGAGGGTTTAACATGCATAGACGCAACATTGCATTGCATTTAGTAGAGCCTTTAAAAAAACACCCTTTTACTGATGTATTTTGTAAAATTAAAATCTTTGTCAAACATTGATCAATTTCTGTATTGTGTATAGAGTGAACGACTAAACCACCTCCTTTGCCAATACATAATATAGCATGTAGATGCTCATCTTCTCAATGAACCTTATGTACTCGCACACAGAAAACTCATCTGACTGGGTAGTGTGACCCAGTGGGCAACACTGCATGTGTTGTGTTGTCGGGTTTGTGCTAGATGGCACTGTTGCACTTCACACCGCCGTTACACAAAGCACCAGCGTAGATGAAGCATTAACTATGAATCTCACTGCTCTGATGTAGAGAGGCATGATAATCCATCATTTAGTTGTCACCCGGCCATTCCGCCTGAATAGCTTTTTTGCAAACTCATTGAGTTAGTCTTATCTCGACTAATACAGAAATCCAACGCTCAAATTGGATATAAATATCAATCTGTGTTGTCGTAACTTCAGAAAGAGACGTGTTGCATTCTAATATTCAGCTGGACAAACTTTTGCCAACGGAAAGCATCACAATGCCATTGTTCAGATACTACATGTTCTCAATATTTTCTGTACTGTGTGGACAAGAGGAGGTTTGCATGGGAATAAAAACTCTTGCTGTAACCGGTTTAATGTGTATGCTGAAGTTTAAAGCAAAGAGGTGTGCATGTGCATGCATTAAACATGCGCAGCACACTGTTTAGACTGCAGCTTGTTAAAAAGCTTGTTAAAGGGGTTTCAAAGCGTGGCGTGGCATGTCGTGCGCGTGTATTCACGTAGCATGTAGGGAGCATGATCAAGGACGGAGCCTCACCACTGAGACAGAGTTAAACTGGGTGAAATTAATTCACTTTCCTGCTGAGATATTTCCCAGGGCACCAAGGGGCAAGAGCCAACTTCATTTGACTTCCCATTGACCCACTTTCGCAAGCTCATCGGAAAACCACAGGAGGTATATGGACATTGGCCTATACATACACATGGACAAACCCCAGCATAAATTGGCAAAAGGTTAGCATATAGCATGTCTACAAAACACAGAGCAATGGACGGACAAACACACAGGGTATCTATGCAGCAACAAATCATTACTAAACACGCACATGGCCATTACTGTAGTAAATAAAATGTGTTTTTCTTATACATCTGATGTGCGGCTTGTTAATTAAATTAGGGAATGCCCCCCACACACACTCATACACACACTTCATGCAATGCAAACCAGTTGGGTAAGTACAGGGAGGATTGTCAGGAGGAGCAACAGACAAAAAAAAGAGAATGAGGATTCAAGACAGCTTTTCTTTTCAGACAATCATGCAAATTGTCTCTCATGCCTCTTTCATATCGACATCCACCGATGCCTCTATTAATTCATCCGCTCTGAATTCATACTAAACCCTGATTTCTCAGTCGTCGTTCGATGCGCAGTGTGATTAAAGGGAATTTTGTCAGAGTCGGTGGCAGAGGACAGGATTATTGCCTCGGCCGGCATCGAGAGGGCACGAGAAATCACGCTCTGTGATCTGCGAAAGCAGCTGTATTCATTTGGCTTTCATTAGGCTTGTGATTACAGGCTCCTGGCTAGCGGAAGCAAAGAACAAACAGTGTTTGCCTTAGCTCCTGACACTGCCTGCTGAGTATCTGCCACATTTCACACGCAGCATTACAATTCACGGTGCAAAATAACAGACATGACGGGTATATGAGAAATTTATTCGCGTTTTAAATGCAGTACTAAAGATAACGACCTCCCCTGCCCTTAAAGGGAACATTTGGGAGTGATTGAGCCATGCATAATGTGTTTTTATGCTACTGATAGTCTTTTTTAATTCATTCTGATGTAGTAATTTATATTTATTTCACTCACTTACACAAACAAATGTTTATATATATATACACAGCTACTTTCAATGCTGGCTCTCCCATGTGTGACTTAATGTCCAAATGTGTGATGTGCTGTTTGTGACGGTTGGTGACTCAAGTATGTACCTTTCATTTCGTTCTTCTCCAACTCTCTGAGCATATGAACAAAAGCCAGCTGAGACTCATCCAAATCCCAGCTCTTATAAAGCACCTCTGCCTTCACCACGTATTTATGACCCTGTGAAACAGAGACGAGCACATTACAGTACACGCACCGCAACTATAAAGACGTATATACAGGATATATAAACATACAGCTTAATGTACAACACCGAACAGTCAAAGGCAACATGCTTCGCTGTTTGGTGAACACACAGCTGTAAACTGTGCGAGTGAAGATGATTCAGAGAGACACAGGGATCTTAAAGAAGAACTGCACATTGTATTTTTGCTGTTGCTCTGTTTTCTTTGACAGAAGCACATGCTTGGCACAGAGGGAGAGAGGAGGCAGAGGGCTTGTTAGCCAAGATTATATCAACGGTGGTAACGCCCACATCCATCACACTGAGCTGAGAAGACAGTTTAGACTAAACTCCAAGGTAAGATTTACTACAAAAAAAGGAAGAAAAATGAAAACAACAAACAGTATTATTTCGCCAAATGTAAATGTTTAGATCTACAACGGGGCCATACAGATGCAGTCGGGCGTCATGTTTGTGACACGTGTTTACATATGTGGGTAAATCCCAGAGAGATTTCCTTTAAGGGAGCCTCTGCCACTAATCCACCACCGCTGAGCATCAATATATCTGTGAGTTCCTGCAGTACAAAGCAGCGCCTTAATCACGGACCCTGTCCCTAAGTCTTGATCAATGTCCTTAGTCCTAATCAATGGCTGTTTATTCTGGCCTGCTGCTGATCTGTGGGATCTGACATGATTTCTCTCATTACTACTGATGCCGCCACACCGTTGGGTTATCTATTTTCCTTCATCAGGTATATGGCAAAAAGTTCTTAAACATCACTTCATGAAAAATAAGTTTTAAAAAAGCTCTATCCACTGCTCTAAATGTATAACTAATTGTCCTTATTTACAACTATTTACTGGGGGACATCAAAATAATTGATTGTGTGAAAAAATTCAAACTTAGCTAATTTTTCATGTTTAAATGGTTTTGAACTGTTTTGTATGTGTATATGAGAATATGAAAGTAGACATCTTATATGGTACGCACACACAAATATGTACTATATATATATATTGGTGATCAACAACCTCTGGCAACAGGTCTTTTAATAGAGTGACTCATAAATCATACACACATATCACTGTGCACTGACAACCAGTGATAAGCCAGACACTGAGAACAAAACCACTGCTGTAGTTTCTGCTGCTATCCTCTTGCACATTTTGTCTGTGAAAGAATGTGTGTGTGTGTGTGTGTAGGTTTGTGTGTGTGTATCCCTGCAAGTAAGGTGTTATGTGTATCTGGCAGCGAAAAATTGATATGGACGCAAGCCGAAAAGCAAGGGGGTGAAAAAGAGAGATAGAGTGAGATGCACACTTTTGTGTGCATGTACAAGAGATGTGTTCGCGCAACAGCAGATACCATGCAGACAGTTCTCAATGATACCATAGTCTCCGTGGGAGGCTGGTTCTTGTCAGGCGAGGGGACTGGTTTCCCAACCGCACCATCTTCCTCGTCTCTTGGCTGGGCAGCGGTGACCATCTTCACTGCCCTCTCCTCAGTGAGGCATGCTTTCTGGTTCTCCTCAGCCGAGCAAACGGGGGCTGGAACAAAGACAGGGATATTACAGAATGCCCGTGTCTGAGAAAAGACAAGAAGAGTAGGAGTGGTCGGCAAGCTGTCCTTTTGTCTCTAATGGCAGAATGAAATGAAAAAAAAAAAATCTTGGGTATTTTTGGGAATTTTTGTGGGTAAGCAGCTCTACTTTCATTAATTATTGTTGATAAAGTGCCATTTATTTCCTAAAGTGTAAAAGTACAGTAAATGGATTCGTGTTTGAACAGGTTACAGAATTGCTGTTTCTTTGAATGTCAATTACATGTCTAACACATAGAGGGATAGAAACCAATTCCTCTTAATGCTGTCATGTCTCGTCGTAAATGTTAAGTTGTCACTCGTGTTGTCTTGTCCTGCACTTCCTGTTTTATTGTGAAATGACCCTTCCCTCTTGTTTCAGGCACCTTTGCTTCCTGCCCTTGTGTGTTTCCCGCCACAGTGATTGCCTTCCCCTGCCCTGATTGTTTCCACCTGTGCCCTGTTACCTCTCCTATATATTGTCTGTGTCTCCCCTTGTCCTGTGCCAGTTCGTCACGTCCCATGTGTCAGAGCCAGCGCCCAGCTCCAAGTACTACCAGGTTTTGTTCTCTCATGCTCAAGTTCCCAGTCTTGTTTTGTCGGCCTTTGCCTCGTTATTTTTCCTCGTAAGAGTGACTTTTTGTTTATTCCTCGTAAGAGTGATTTTTTGTTTATTCCTCGTAAGAGTGATTTTTTGTTTATTCCTCGTAAGAGTGATTTTTTGTTTATTCCTCATAAGAGTGATTTTTTGTTTATTCCTCGTAAGAGTGATTTTTTGTTTATTCCTCGTAAGAGTGATTTTTTGTTCATTCCTCGTCAGAGTGAATCTTTTGTACGGAACCATAATAAAGACCTTTTCTTTGATCGATCCGTGAAGAGTCGTGCATTTGGGTTCAGCCTCCGGCCCCGCCTTGTGTCAGTACGAACTGGCCAGCCATGAACCCAGCCGACTCCAACCAGCTGACCACAGCGGTCCACTCCCAGGAAGCACGACTAACGAGGCAGGAGGAACACCTGACCTCCCTTGCCCGAGGGTTGCAAGGGTTGGCCCACAGCCAGGACAGTTTTCAGGCAGCCATGACCACGGAGATGAGGGAGTTAGCCCTGCAGATCAAGCAGGCCCTTCCTCGATCACAGCCTGAACCTTCTCCACCCCCGAACTCTTCCGCTACTCCTGCTTCACCTGGATCACCTTCAGCCTCGCTCCGGCTAGCCCCGCCAGAGAAGTTCTCCGGAGAAGGTGACACCTGTAGATCGTTTATCGTGCAATGTGAGCTACACTATGAACTCCAGCACTCAGCTTTCCCGACAGACTCAGCCAAGGTGGCTTTTATGATTTCCCACCTTACGGGACGAGCGGCGGCATGGGCGACCGCAGAGTGGGCTCGAGGAGCGTCGATTTGCTCCTCCATAGATTCTTTTAAAGACTCCTTAAGGAAGGTCTTCGACCGTACAGTACCAGGGAGGGAGGCGGCAAGAGAGCTCAGTACGATAAAGCAAGGCAGTCGCACGGTGGCCGACTACGCCATCCGCTTTCGCACCATAGCTGCCGACAGCGAGTGGAACGAAGCGGCCCTACGGGACACGTTTTTGACGGGGCTCGCTGCCTCCGTTCGGAGCCTACTAATCCCCCTGGATTTACCCACAGACCTGGACTCCCTCATCGCCCTAGCCATCCGGACGGGCAATCGGCTGAGGGACTGGGAGAGGGAGACCGGGACACCTTCTCACCACCGGATAGCTGCTCAACCCGCCACGCTGTCACATTTTTCTCCACAGGTTGCAGCACCCCCAGAGCCCAGGGAGGAGCCGATGCAGTTGGGGCGGGCAAGGCTGTCCAGAGAGGAGCGACGGCGCCGGTTACTGGAGGGCAGATGTTTTTACTGTGGAGAGACTGGACATCTGCTGGCTGCATGTCCGGTGAAAGGTGGGCGCCCAGCAGGGAGAGGAGGCACTCGGGGGCGACAGCTGTCTACGCCAGAAACTCCCCCCCGCGCACTGACGACTGTCCAGGTAACCCTGACGGGTCGCACTAATTCAGTAGGGGCTCTAATTGATTCAGGGGCTGACGAAAGCCTGTTAGACTGGGATTTGGCCCGCAAGTGGCAAGTCAAGACTGAATTGCTATCCCAGCCTCTGGAAGCCACTGCCCTTGATGGCCGTTTTATTTCTAGAATAACCCATAAGACTGAACCACTCCATGTTCAGGTTGGCGACCACCATGAACAGATGTCTTTTTACCTTTTTAACTCTGCTCGGCACCCAATGGTTCTCGGATACCCATGGCTGTCTAGGCACAACCCCCATGTTAAGTGGGAGACCGGAATTATCACAGCCTGGGGAGAGAATTGTGTGGAGAACTGTTTAGCCGCGGGTCAGAGACGGGCAATAGGTCAGGTCTATACTAGAGGGGCAGACCCATCTCCTGGGGAAGAACCAGACCTAGCAACTGTACCCGTGGACTACCATGACTTGGGGGAGGTATTCAGCAAAAGCAAGGCTGCGTCCTTGCCTCCCCACAGACCGTATGACTGTGCCATTGACTTAATTCCAGGTGCTCCGATTCCTAAGGGGAGACTTTATGCCATTTCGGGTCCCGAGAAAAAGGCCATGAAGGAGTATATTGACACCTCACTCAAGGCGGGCCTTATTCGTCCCTCGTCATCTCCTGCGGGAGCCGGTTTCTTTTTTGTGGGGAAGAAAGACGGCTCGCTCCGTCCCTGCATAGACTATAGCCCCCTTAATGCCATTACGGTTAAGAACCGCTACCCTCTGCCCCTTATGGCCTCCGCGTTTGAACAGCTTCAGTCAGCAAAGATATTCACGAAGCTAGACTTAAGAAACGCTTACCACCTGGTTCGGATTAGAGAGGGGGATGAGTGGAAGACTGGGTTTAACACACCATCAGGGCACTATGAATACCTAGTCATGCCATTTGGACTTGCCAACGCCCCTGCAGTATTTCAGGCTTTTATTAATGATGTCCTCCGTGAATTTTTGAATTTGTTTGTGTTTGTGTACTTGGACGACATTTTGATCTTTTCCCCTGATCAGCATACTCATGTCCATCATGTCAGACTGGTTCTCCAGCGCCTGCTGGAGAACCAGCTATATGTTAAAGCAGAAAAATGCGATTTCCATGCCGATACAGTATCGTTCCTTGGCTTTATTGTAGCCTCGGGACAGATACAGATGGACCCGGCTAAAGTTAGCGCTGTGGCTCAATGGCCAACTCCTGATAGCCGCAAGAAGGTTCAGCAATTTCTGGGGTTTGCTAACTTCTATAGGCGGTTCATCAGAAACTTCAGCGCAATAGCGGCACCACTCCATGCATTAACATCTCCTCTGACACCCTTCCAGTGGTCCCCTGAGGCCGACCAGGCATTCAGGAGGCTGATTGCCATGTTCACGACAGCACCCATCCTCACAATGCCTGACCCAAATCGTCAGTTCGTGGTGGAGGTGGATGCCTCCAGTGAAGGAGTGGGGGCTGTTTTATCGCAGCGGTCAGAGAAGGACCAGAAGATGCACCCCTGCGCCTATCTTTCCAGGCGGCTCTCATCAGCTGAGTGCAACTACGACGTCGGGAATCGGGAGTTGCTGGCGGTGAAGGTGGCCCTGGAGGAGTGGCGACATTGGCTGGAGGGAGCTCAACAACCATTCCTCGTCTGGACGGACCACAAGAACCTAGAGTATATTAGGAAGGCTAAACGCCTAAACGCACGTCAAGCTAGATGGACATTGTTTTTTAACCGTTTTGATTTTGTCTTGTCCTACAGGCCGGGGTCCAAGAACACCAAGCCAGACGCCCTCTCTCGCCTTTATGACCCCGAGTCTGTTGCCAAGGTCCCCGAGCCCATCCTGCCACTGAAACGTGTGGTAGGAGCGGTGAATTGGCAGATAGAAGCTGAGGTGAAGCAGGCCAATGGTGAGAGCCCGCCACCTAGTGGTTGCCCAGCCAATCGGCTGTTTGTCCCAGCGCCCCTGCGACCTCAGGTGATTCATTGGGCTCACACCTCCCTGCTTACCTGCCACCCAGGGGTGAGCCGTACTATGTTTGTCGTCAGGCAACGCTTCTGGTGGCCTGCCATGGAACAGGATGTCCGGGAGTATGTGGAGGCCTGTCGAGTCTGCGCCCAAAACAAGTCATCCTCGAGACCTCAGATGGGATTGCTCCATCCCCTCCCAGTTCCCAGTCGGCCCTGGTCGGACATTTCACTGGACTTTGTTACGGGACTTCCCTCATCTGAAGGTAACACCACTGTATTGACAGTGGTGGACCGTTTTTCCAAGTTGGTGCATTTCATTGCCTTGCCTAAGTTGCCGTCAGCCAAGGAGACGGCGGAGATAATGCTAACTCATGTTTTTCGCCTACATGGCCTCCCTAGAGACATAGTGTCCGACCGGGGCCCGCAGTTTGTATCACGGTTCTGGTCTGAGTTCTGTGCGCTGATTGGGGCCACAGTTAGCCTCACGTCGGGGTACCACCCCGAGTCCAATGGACAGACTGAACGCCTCAACCAGGAGTTGGAGACTTGCCTCCGCTGCCTCATCTCCCAGAACCCTGCAACCTGGAGTAAGCACCTGGCTTGGGTCGAGTATGCCCACAACTCCCTCCCCACCGCAGCCACCGGTCTGACACCATTCCAAGGCGCCTACGGCTACCAACCTCCTCTGTTTCCTGACACAGAGAAGGAGGTAGCGGTGCCGTCGGCGCATGCCCTAGTTCGTCGTTGCCGGCGGGTCTGGGCAGCAGCCCGCAGGGCCCTCCTGCGAACCTCGGCCCGGATGAAGAGGGCTGCTGATCGGAGGCGCTGCCCAGCGCCCGTCTACAAGCCTGGCCAGAAAGTCTGGCTATCCACCAGGGATCTGCCCCTCCACGTAGAGTCCAGGAAGCTGGCTCCCAGGTTTGTTGGTCCTTTCCCTGTTGAAAAAATGATTAACCCTGCTGCTGTTCGTCTTCGTCTCCCCAGATCCCTCAGGGTCGATCCCACTTTCCACGTGGGGAGACTGAAACCAGTTAAGGATAGCCCCATGGTCCCTCCTGCCAAGCCCCCACCACCCCCCCGAATGATTGACGGCGGTCCAGTATACACAGTTAAGCAGCTACTGGCAGTCCGGAACAGAGGCAGAGGACGCCAGTTCCTGGTTGACTGGGAGGGCTACGGTCCGGAGGAGCGCTCCTGGATACCCTCCAGATTTATTGAGGACCCGGGCCTCATAGATGACTTTTACCGCCGCCATCCTCAGGAGCCTGGGCCGTCTGGTGCCGTCCCTAGAAGGGGGGGTACTGTCATGTCTCGTCGTAAATGTTAAGTTGTCACTCGTGTTGTCTTGTCCTGCACTTCCTGTTTTATTGTGAAATGACCCTTCCCTCTTGTTTCAGGCACCTTTGCTTCCTGCCCTTGTGTGTTTCCCGCCACAGTGATTGCCTTCCCCTGCCCTGATTGTTTCCACCTGTGCCCTGTTACCTCTCCTATATATTGTCTGTGTCTCCCCTTGTCCTGTGCCAGTTCGTCACGTCCCATGTGTCAGAGCCAGCGCCCAGCTCCAAGTACTACCAGGTTTTGTTCTCTCATGCTCAAGTTCCCAGTCTTGTTTTGTCGGCCTTTGCCTCGTTATTTTTCCTCGTAAGAGTGACTTTTTGTTTATTCCTCGTAAGAGTGATTTTTTGTTTATTCCTCGTAAGAGTGATTTTTTGTTTATTCCTCGTAAGAGTGATTTTTTGTTTATTCCTCGTAAGAGTGATTTTTTGTTCATTCCTCGTCAGAGTGAATCTTTTGTACGGAACCATAATAAAGACCTTTTCTTTGATCGATCCGTGAAGAGTCGTGCATTTGGGTTCAGCCTCCGGCCCCGCCTTGTGTCAAATGCAACTATTGAGTCCTGCATGATGCTTAACATAAAATGATGCTCAGTCACAACCTAGATAAAGAAAAAAATGTATATATTTTGAGTGACCTCATTTATTCACCAGTAAATTGTTGAGGGAAGTCGTGTCATAACATCATTACACAGACAACAGTAAATTAACCATATTTGCTGTGATTTTGAGCTGTCGCTTTAACTCACCTTTGTCAGCCAGGAAATTAAACACAGGAATTACAACGTGGCCTCTTCCAGTGTCGGTGACCACCTCCTTCTCCTGGTCCAGAATGGACAGACGTATCAGCACATCTGGCTTGGAGGTCTGAAACTGAACCGTTGCCAGGGCGTCCGCCGTCACCTCTACAGTGTAACTGAGAAAATGTCAAATGATTTGGGGTGTTATTAGTCTGAGAATGCAGTTATTCTGTGTTGAAAAATGAAATTTATCTAAAGATATCTTGAGAGACATTTAACACATTTAACACATGGAGAGAAATATGTTCTATGTTCTACTCTCATACACGATTTCTCCTTATCAAGTAATATACTGTAAATTACATCTTTTAAAACAGTCCTACTACACTTTTCTATTTGATCAGTAAATATCTGATGGTGGCCATTTCAACTACCCCATAATTCTTTCTCTTACCGGCATATAAATTCTTTGTCAATGGGAACGTAATAGTCCTGAACTTCCTTTACTGAGAAGTTGTTGAGCGGAGTGTCACGGGACAGTTTTGGAAGCGGTTCCCTCGACCCAATCAGGCGCATCCTCCACTTGGCGCCAGCAGGGGGGGATTCAGGCATGATAGCCTCTGCAACAAAGGTGTAACCAAGCTGGAACAGGACACACGGTGGGGTTCACAAATATCACGATAAGATTTTTTAATTTTTTCCACAGGGAGCTTTCACATGCAATGTATCTCTTTTAAAAGGCTAACAAAAAAAAAATCAAATAAATGCCAAGTAAATGGAGTTAAAAAGTGCAAGGATTTACAGCGCCCACAGACCTTATTGGGCTGATAGATGTGTGGAACTACTTTGTTGAACACCATGTCTAGCTCCTCCCCTGTGTCATTATTTATGACGTGCAGCAGACAGTTTGGGATTGGGGAGTAGACTTTTGGTACCAGCAACATCTCCTTAGGAACCAGGAACACCTCTCTTTACACACACACACACACACACACACACACACACACACACACAAAAACAGGAGAATCGAGTAACGAGGCTATCAAATTCTAAAGTCAGGCGATATCTTTAGGTGGTTCAGACCTTCTGAGTTGTGACACTCTAAGATTTAATTAAAGAAATCTGTACATGTACTAACATCAGCTTTACTTAAAGGTGAGGCAACATTTTGACCTTCTGAGAGAAGGAGAAATCAGTCATTTATACCTGCAGTAACCCAGATTTCCTGAGTCAGGTTGGTAATTCACCTTTTGTGCCTTCCACTGACAAACCTGACCTTTAAGTTATAACCTCCTCTAACCTGAAGACCAAGACCCAGGAGTTGGCTGTGTCTTGAAGGGAGACGGAATAATCAGTGAATGCGATTCTGGTCCATTCATCTTGCTGACATGGGTAGATCTGGGCTTTTCCTTCTGAGTGGTCAATGATATACCTGTGCAGGAAAGACAGAACAGTTGTTTTTAGCAACTTCAAAATCAAACCAAGCATTTCAAACATGTATAAATCGAAAGCTAAGGCAAAATACATTCTTAATTTTTTTTTAACTTCTTCCTCCAACTCTATATTGCAGGAAAGCAGATGCAATTCTTATGTCAACATGAACTTTGACCCAAGTGGATGTTTCTGTCAGAAACACACACACACTCACATCGCCCGGCAAACCCCCATCCCCACATACATACACACAGTTACTAAGCTCTGAATGCTTGTGCGCAAACATACTTCCCCAGGCAGCGGGTCATACGGCAGACGCTGCTAGCTGATTGGAACGAGGAAAGGATAAACAGCAGATGGTACCACTGGGAAAAGATGGAACACAATGTGGAAAATGCGCCCTGCCTGGCCGCCACAGGCCGCCACAACCAGGAGAGGGAGCAGATTCTGGGCATGTGGTACAAAAGGGAGGCTAAACGGATGCCATATAATATACATAGCATTGGCACAGGACTGTGGCAGGAGTGCTTGCATATTGTCTCAGATAAACACGCTGGTTTGAATAATTTCCACGTTAGGCGACTTAGGTGAGCGCTGTAAGAGAATACGTATTATTTTACTACCCATTTATGGATTTTAGTCATCCCTCAGTTACCGTAGTATGAAGGCAGCATGTTTGTCTGCATTGGATTCAACCTTCAGCCACATATCGCGAAGGATCTTCGCTGCACTGAGGTTCTCCTTTGTGCCTGGATGACACAAACACACACAGAAAACAGACAATGGTAGCCACCATTAAAACATGAAAGACAATACGTGTTGCTGTCAAACACATGAAAAAATAATAGTAGCTGACCTAATTCAGAGTGGGAAGCAGACCTCGCTAAATGCATATTTTTGCCTCATTCAGTGTGAGCTGAAAGGAGGGAAATTAATCATTATAAAAGTTGTAGTAGTTATGTGGTCATGGCCATGTGTGTGTCAGCAAGAATATAACTGAGACAGACTCGGAAGATAGAAGTTTCCACATCTGACATGTGGTATAGGTGTGCTCACCTCCACCCAACCCTCCCTCTGATGCCTCACTCCCCAGTGCCCTTTGCAAATGGCCACTTTTCCAAAATGAAACAGCCACTGTAGAGGCCAAGGCAGGCTATTCAGAGATGCAGACTCGTCTTTATAGCCGAGGAGGCAACAGACAAAAAGGGAAATAGAGGAAAGAGGGAAAGGAGAGCAGGGGAAAGATGACATTATATAATAGAAATGTAGAGGGGGCAGTGAGGTGTGTGTGTATATATATATATATATATATATATATATATATATATATATATATATATATATATATATATATATATATATATATATATATATATATATATATATACACACTTTGCCATGGAAGGCAGTAGTTTCATGAAAGTCTAGCTGTGTGTGCATGTGTGCATGTTCATGCTAATGCCTCATAACCAGCAGCAATAGTCTTAGCATTGCAAACAGATGGGTCTATAATGATGTTTATATATTAAAAATGCAGTAGATGTTTGGCATGCTCGCACCACATTCTCATGCCATGAAAATTAGGCGTAGTCACAGCGAAGCCGTAGCACGGCGCTGTTTGTGAATGTGGCATTAATGAGGTGGTGTTCCTCTCCCATATGTGCAAGTTATTCAGAGGGTGACAGTGTCATGTGTTCCTGTCCCTGGAGAAGACACAGTTAGCTTCAGGCCAGGGCAGTAAATAGAGAATTTCTGGGTAAAGTGTCACCACCAGCGTTTCCTCCGGAATCAGAAAACAGTGATGTACCTAGAGAGTGAGAACGTTAAAACAGCTTTCTAAAAGAGAAAGGATGCAGATATTAAACTGATGATGAGTTTTCTCTAAAGCACCGTGGCTGAATACATTTACAGAGGAGAATCTGCTCAGTTCAATCACTCCGACTAATCGCTCATCCTTCTCCACAGCATGTCTGCTGTTTCCATGTCTTCCCTTCCCATCTTTCATTTGCTGTCACTATTGGAACACTGTTGTGCAGGAATATTGTGTGCATGTACGTGTGCATATCTATGTGTGTGTGTGTGTGTGTGTGTGTGTGTGTGTGTGTGTGTGTAATTCCTCTGTGGGGACCCCTCATCTGTCAGGATGTATTAGTAAGAGTGGCAGTCTCATCAATACATATCTGTGCCTGTGCTCAGGGGCGCAATACATGCCATCAGGATAAATCAAACTGCAAATGTAAGAAGCAGGAGGTGTTCCGTGTGTTTTCTGAGACTAAATAATATTCAGCATAACCGTGAGTATCCGGATGTTTTATATATGCCCTAATGTAGACACTATATCTTTTCCTGAGCATTCCACATACAGATTCAAAGCGACAGTGGTGGACTTTTACACTGGAATGAAAATCTTTTCAAATTGTGTGTATGGGTGTGGTTACCAGGTTTTGAGGCTTTGAGGACCTCTCGCATTAGATGCTTTTTGAATTCAGCTTGCAGAATGGTGGCTGCTCTGACCTCTTTGTGTGTTGGTTGCCGGTCTCTCCAGTTTTCTGGAGGCTTCGACTCTGTGGCCACTTGAGAGAGTAACAATGCAATCCTATTAGTTATAATTAGAAATACCATAAATGTACCATTTTACACAATACTTTGTTATATAGCCTTGACCTGCAGTATTACATACTCCCAAAATACATGGATGGACAACACACACACACACATACACAGACAAACACACACAGCTCCTACATGCTTTTGAGTGTTCTTTGGATTCAGCCGCTAAGAGCGAAGGATCAGCAGTGAGTGCCAGTACAGCGAAGCGTTCCTCTGCTGTCAGCTTCCTGCCCAGTGCCTCACGCAGCATGTGGTAGACTGCGAAATTAAACACCTACAGGCCCGAAACACACATACATTAGCAGAGGTGGTGTGGCATATTTGCACCTGAATGCAAGTGTTTAGTGTGTAGATAGTAGATTTTCGTGATATACATTGGAATATATAAGCATGAAAGGCCATGTTTATATAAGAGATAATCCATTAGCCTCAAAGCCAATTCCCCCTTGGCGGATAGTAGGTGGGTTGTTAGACTTGACACATCGTTCATCATTTTTAAAATAGCCACTTAAATCAGTGTGAATCATGTTGGCTTTGACATGGCCACTGTTCAACGGGTGCACGCACACATGCACGCACACACATACAGGATATAAAAAGTCCACACTGTTAAAATGCTAGGATTTTGTGACATGAAAAATGACACAGAGATAAGCTTATTCCACCTTTAATGTGACCTAAAACTTGCACAACTTAATTGAAAAAAATGCAACTATAGAGGAGAAAAACAAAAAAAAAATAACCTGCATAGCTTGGATAAATACGCACACACTTACGAGGCTTTCACACCAAACGTGATGTGAATGCAAACAAAAAAATGCCACAATAAAAGTGGATTACCTGAAACTCTTTTTACTGATTCACCAATGTGAAGAGAAGAAGACATTAAAGAAGCAGAAGAAGAAACAAGAACAGGAGTATGAATTGGATGACGAGAAAGCAAAGCTTTCAATGTCGCTAGCTGTCCTTTCTTGTTTCTTGTTTCGTCTTCTCCTCACACCTGTGCATCAGTAGAAAAAAAAAAATCCTGGTAATAAATGTTTTCTTTGCAACATTCTATTTGAAGCTGGAGGTAAAGAAAATAGTGGGATGTGTCATCATCGTGCAATGAAGCCTTTGTGAAAAAATTTGACATTTTGTGACAAGAACGTGAATGCTGGCTTGCACCCGTTACCACGTCCATAGCTTTCATTACAGCATTCAGTCTTTCTGGGTAGGAGTCTATCAGAGTAGCACATATTGATGTGGCAATATTTACCCACTTATCTTTGCAAAACCGCTCCAAATCTGGCAGATTGCAAGAGCATCTGCTGTGCACAGCCCCCTTTAGATCACCCACAGATTTCTGATTGAATTCAGGTCTGGACTCTGCCTGGGCCATTCCAAGACCTCAATTTTATTCTACTGAAGCTATTCATGTGTTGATTCAGATGTGTGCTTTGGGTCATTGTCATGCTGCAAGATGAACTTCCTCTTCATCCTTGTTTGGGTGCAGGTTTTGTTCCAGCACCAACTGGCGTTTGGAACGGTTCAGAATTACCTTCATCCTATTTAATGCTTCAATTCCAGCTGAAGAAAAAAAAGACACCCTGAAGTATCGATGCTGCCACCATCGTTCAAGATGAGCAGTGTTGTTTATGTGAAAAATACACCTATACGGAATTATGGCCAAAAAAGTTAAACCTTGGCTTTATTTGACCAACCCTGTTTTCCCACATGCGTTTGTTTGTCACTGTTATGCCATATATTCTCCATTGGAGATTCTTTTGTGTCCTTAACCTGACTCATATCTTTCAACAATAAGATCCCTCTGATGTGTTAGAAGCTCTCTCCGTGGACCATGGCCTGTGCTGGAAGACATGGCTACAAAAATGTCAGGAAAAGCTACCAGAACAGGTGAACTTTGTTTGGAGTTAATCAGAGACATTTTAAAAGGTGACAGGTGTGTGCTGACTCCAATTTAACATGAGTTACAATGTAATCGGTTAAATCCAAACACAGTCACATCCCCAGTTATAAGAGGGTTTGATCACTTGTTGATTTTTACTTCACCTCCCTGAAAGGTTATAGTATGTTTTTCAATTTTGTTGTACAAGTTATAGGTCACATTAAAGGTAGAAAAAGTTGTGAAATTATTTATCTTGTTGTTGGTGTTATTTTCACAAAAACATGGCATTTTAACAGGGATTGTGTACAATGACTGGCAGTGGTATAACATGTAAATTACCAATGATCCATATTAAGCTCTTGAATACTTTAATTGCATCCAATATTGTTACAGCTGAACTATAATGTGGTTCATCCAAGTCCAGACTTAATATATGTAACACACAAGTATTTAAAAGTAGGGTAGATGTAGATGAGGTTATCACAATATGTGCAGTACAATTATGTGCCACACTGAGTAAGCAAGTTACTATACCTTGCGGAGTTCACATTTTTCCAGGGTAGTGTTGTTGTTGTTTTTTTGATATTGAGCCTCTTCCAAGGTCCTTCGAGCAGCCGGCTGGTCCTGCTCATCACTAAAAACAGACACCACTCTGGCGAGGGCCCTTGAGATGGACAAGGCCTGCTCAGTGAAACGAGCACTTTCCTTTTTTAAAAAAGGAGAGCAGTGAGAAAGTATCTCAATGCCAGTAGAATAGAACAGGAAAGCTGTAGTCTTACAATACTAAATATATTTCAATGAATTTTAGTGGTGGATCACATCAGGACTGGTAATGTCTGTTAATTTATATGTGTATATATATATATATATATATATATATATATGTATAATGGAATGTCAACTGACAATTTAGCCGACAACAAGGGGCCTGCGTCACCTTAACGAGGCTTGCCATGATGGTTTCTTCCTCCCCAAAGACGAAAGGTGTCTTGCTGCAAAGGTGGACATGGTAGCCCAGTGTTGCCTTGGTGTGGAGGGACAAAACATGGCGCCTGAAGGTGAGAGAAAGGAAACTGAATATTTTAAATAGAGACACTAAACAGGACCTATGCAGACATGAGTGAGAGTGGAACCCCACTTCCTTGGCCTCATTAGCTGTACATTATTCAGACATCACAGACCAACTGGATGGATGAGCACTGAGGTGGAGCTGAGCTAGTTCTTTGGAAGAAAAGGATGACATACAGAAAAGAAATGGGTGAAAGAGTGAAAAGGAAGAAAAAAAAAATAAGCGAGGTAAGGCAAATGCAGCGGGAGAGGGGAAGCGGAGTGATTACACAGGAACAAAAAGACAAAACCAGTTTAAAAATCCAATTACGGAAGGAGAAAGCACAGCGGGTCAGTGGAGACCCTGGGAGACCCTAAAGAAAAGAACACACTGGCAAACTAGTGTACCGCATATAGAAGGGCTGACAGGGACATACAAAGAGAACAGGAGTGTTTTAAAAACGATTGCTGCAAAAAAGCATCTACAGTGTGCACTCTGGGACGTATGGCCACAATAAGTTGAGTTCCATCTGTGTGATTATGGCTCAGTGATAATTGCACTGCTGCATACCTGCACCTGACCCTAGAAACTAGGCCCTCCGCTTCTAGGCCAAGCAGCACCCATTAATAGAGACTAGGACAGATGCTTTTTTGCTGCTTTTCAGAGCATCTGAGGTAGGCAGATATCCTCTGCACACATCATGATATCTTTAAGTAGAGCTCAGCACGGTTGTAAAAAGCTTGACGAGAGTGAAGCGCTTATATTCAAAGTATTTTTCTCCCAAAAGTACTGAGCAAATCTGCATAATAATGTGGTCATAGATAATGGGGATCATACAAAAAATGGAGTTCTGTGATGCATCCGTGTGCACTTACTAATGACCTTGATCTAACCTTCGAAACTTCAGTAATGTAGAGTCTTATCAGGATTTGTGGTCTGAAATGAAAGAGTAAACCATCAATGCTGCCCTACCCCGGGGGTAAGCTCAGCACGGCTGCCTTTGTGGAGGTGGTCCTGATGGTGAGAATTGGCAGACGAGACTGCAGGTGCTTCCAGGAGTACGGCTGGGCGAGGAGCTCTGCAGGCCTACACGCTGCTGACTTCTTCTTCTCTGTGAGGTGTTGAGAGATAGAGTTTATTGGTCACATGTAACAGTCAAATGTAATTAACAAGAAGGGACAGGCTAATGAAATGTGAGTATGTTTGATTGTATCTACCAATTTTTATATGCACCGATTAAGGTGATATTTGTGCATGCTGAAAGAAGAAGTTTTAATTGCTGATCAAATCATTTTTTACCTAAGTATAAGTTTTTGGATCTGAGTAAATGTGTTTGCATGTGATGTGTGTGTGTGTGCATGTCTGCAATGGTGTGTGTATATATGTGCACGGATTAATCCTTACTCTCCTCGGCCGTGTCCCCCCAGAGAAGCAGAGCGGAGAAGCTGATGAGGATCTGGGAAGGTTGCAGGCTGTCCACACACATGTAGTGAGTGCCTCTCACCTCTGAGCACTGGGAAATAAACATGCACGCACACAAATGACTTAGTTATCAGTCCGAAGGCAGACAAGGAAAGGAACAAGTGAAAGACAGAGAGCAGAAAGCCACTGGGAGGGATGATAGATAAATGGAGAGGAGGCTGGTTTAGTGGGAGAGAGGTTCGTGGAAGGGGGAAAAGGAGGAGAGAAATATGGAGGTGAGTGGAAGAAGTAAGAAGAGAAAGTGCTGTGTGAGCAAAATAAGCATTTGCAGTGGTATCTGAATGAGAAGCTAAGATGGTAAATGTAGTACTGTAAGAGTGAAAAAGGCAAACAAAGCAGGGGTGAAAAGATATATAGCCATTAAACATAAGAAACTTGTCCTAAATGTATCCACCAAAGCACTATGGTCAAACTTCCTGTTTCCTGTTTCAGCTGTATCGTGGCTGTGGTTATTATTATGTTAAAGTTCTGAATAAATGAAGTTGAGTTGAATTGAGAATCAACTCAACTTTATATAACACAGCTGAGTTATAAACTTGAAAAATGTCTGAAAAGACAAGTCAAGAACATCTTGTGTTGTTGTATCAATAAGTTGTATCTAAACTCATTTTTACTGGAGTAATGAGGAACCTTAATAACTGTTCCAGGTAATAGTCAGGCCCTCAGACCTGGCGAATTAAATTTAAGGCAGGGCTTGTCAAAAACTTTAAAATGTGTGTGTGTGTGTGTGTGTGTGTGTGTCTGTGTGCGCGTGTGTGCATGTGTGTACTTCTGTGCTTGCCACAGTAGTTGATGCAGGGAAGGATCCAGTGATTAGAGAGTGTGAACTCGATCCAGTAGAGATCCCGGTCATAGATTTGGGCAAAACGGTGCTCTACGGACAACAACAGTTAAGTCAACAGCAAAATATTAAACAAATCAATTGCCTTTTTTGTGATAAAGAGAAAATTCAGAGGTAATTCCTGACTGTACCTTAAGATGAGATTTCTGAAAGTGGTGAGGGTAGATTTGTGGTTTATGGAACACCAAGAGAGTTCTAGAAGAAAAGCAAAATGAAAGCCAATGATTTTGAGTTGAGGCCTCTCAGACATATTTTCCCCACTGTTCCAATGATACTGTATGTTTGTATTGCATGTGTGTGTGATCATATTTGTGTGTGCATCTTTAGATTTGGTTCTCACTGAAAGCATTTGTGGAAGTCATCAAGATCCACCCAGGTCTCCTGCAAGACGGGTTTGAAAATAAATAAAGAGTCCTCAGCTGTAGGTTCCCTTGGAGCAGTTTTAGGCCGATCTGGAGGGGAGAAGCCAAATTCTACATTGACGCTCAAAATCTTTAACAACAATGAATGACAATTATGAAGACGCATCCTCTGAGGGATTTGGTGTAAGGTCTACACTATCATAGTCTTGCTGCATTGGATTATAAACAAAATTACTTCTATGAATACAGCATCTTAGTTAAAGAAAAACACATCCTTGTTAAACTGAGGAGAATCCAAGTTGGCCGCCGCTTTAATGCCACACATGGATGCCTACGAAATTTTTCGTTCAAAATGTTGCAAGTGATAAAATAAATATCTTTTTTCCCCTCTTGTGATTCATAGCAAGTTATCCTAGACTCAAATCGTTATCTTAAACACAGTGAGTTGAATTGGCCAAACTCCCACTTAATGGCACAGTGTAAGTGCACATGCACATCCATACGCCCACTCACTGACTCCCACTACCTCAACGCATGTCGAGAAAGGTCATAGACATATGCACACAGACACACTCTTCACACACACACACACACACACACACACACACACACACACACACACACACACACACACACACACACACACACACACACACACACACACACAGATTTACTCTGCCCCCTAGCTCTTTTCAAAGTGAGAGTCTGATGTGAAAGCTGAGGTGGTGAGGGTCGGCATCTTTGCTGCAGAGCAATGGTGGTCCATTCTCTCAATCTGCAGGTGTTACTAAGCAACTGAACGGGAGCAGAGAGAAGGCAGGGAATTGGACGCTTGTCATATTGCATGATTTCATTCCCATCTTCTTCAAAGTGTCTTGGCCAACCAATGGAGGCATGGAGAGAAAGATGAAGCGGATAGAGACGAGAGATTCATGCGGCACTTCTAATCACAGTAATCGCACACGGATGCATTCAAAGCCAAAGACCTTCACTACATATATCATTTACAATGAATCAAAAATGATGGGTGTCTCTGGATCCTGGTAGCCTGATATTTGTCCGCGGGTAAGTCAGTCCTGTGAGATGATATTGCGCAGATTGCTTTCAACATTAAAGAGGGGTCAAGCATCGCAAAGTAACAGTTTATACCATTGGAGATGTCGTCATCGCCCTTTTTCCCGTCCTCTGCAGTAACCTAAAGGGACAAAGAGCAACAGAGAGAGAAAAAAGAGAGAGTGAGAGAGGCACGAACAGTGAGTTGCTGATAGAGTAACACTGCCAGAGATACGCCTCCACCCTCTAGTGATTCCATGCCAGCTGTGGTGTTGCGCCATTTTCGCTTAAGAGGACACGAGCCACGGTTTAATGTGACAAGGGCTGCTCTTCCCCTGCTAAAAACACCACCAGGGAATACCAGCGCTAATTCACTTCGACTATCACTGACAGAAGAGGACTTATGTTGTTTAACATGTTATTTTTCTTAGAGGGGAATTACTCAGCAGCTCTGATTTCATGCTTGTTCACCCAAGAAAATTAGGAAATATCGCTAATGATTCATTAGCATAACCATCAAATGCCATATTCCTCAGTCTGAGCAAGACCAGGACTGAAGTAGTCTAGAGAAGTGGATTCCTGCTGCTTTGGAAGCTAGACTCAATTGGAAGAAGTGGTACAACACGTATTGACAGAGGTTCCTTTAAAGGTTTTTTTTGTCAAATGATGCTCCCCTGAGGAGCAATCCTGGTGAATGTCATACCATTGACTCAGCTCTGTATAAGAATTACGGCTTTGTGGCATGCAACTTCAAAGCAATCTAGTGCCAAGAATCATGAGTCAGAATGTGTGTGTGAGTCACCCCCCGTTTTTGAATAAGTACACAGACAGACGGAAAAGAGGCATTGTGATCCGGAGGCACACTTGACCTCCTCGACACCACTTACGCTGCAACAGAATTATAAATATGTCTGTGTTCACGAGAGAGTACATGAAACTTCGGGGCGGTTTTTAAAGCATCGTTTGTCCTGTCCTCCCACGCCATGCCTTTTTATTAAGTTGCTTGTCTTACCTGTGTACAGCAAGAGGACACTAGGACTGATAGCTCTTCCACACAGGACTCTAGGGATTTTAAGATCCTCGAAAGCAGAAGTTTTTTTTCTGTGATTAAATCGCAGGCATGAGTTGATGGGTGGAATTTTTTAATCCTGCACTCCACAGGGCTTTATTTTACCCAGCCAGAGTTAAGGCCTTTCTCTCAAAGTGACGCTCCATTTTTCTTTTCATATATGAAATAATTCAAACCCATTATATCTTTCTGTGGCTTTTCACAGTTCCCAAAGGACCACAAACAGAAGTACAGTGTACTGTACTTCTCTGACACAAGTAAACCATGGAGGGGATTAACCAAATTCCAAGAATGCTAGAGGTTAAAACAGCATGCTTACACTAAGTTGAGTGAGTAGGCCATTGAGGGTATTAGGATCATCATGTGAAACCACCATCTTTTCTCCTGGGAGCCAGCACAGAGGTTGATTTTGTTGGCCACAGTTGACAGAAACAGGGAAGGAGGGGTCAAAACAGGAAAAAAAAAAAAACTAGTACAGTCCCCTCAGCACGTGACCCACCACATGTTCACAGTGAGCGGGAACACACATTTAGTATAAATGTGGCACAGATGACACAAATACAATCCACATGCATGTGCACACACACACACACACATCAAACGACACATCAAATTAGTGTGTCTATACTGCCCTACCCCAACCGCTCTATAACTGGTCACAGTTACACAAGAGGACGATTAATATGGACTCTATTTTTTCTCTGTATGCTAGGAGTGAAGTGTAATAATGAAACCCCCCAGGAGACGCAGACACTGATGGCTCACCATCTAATTGCACTGCTTTTTTCATCAGCGGAGTACACGACCTCTCCCTGCACGAAAACCCACACAGCCCGATCACCACCACAGCACACCAGAGATCCTCTTTTCCCAGCTCGCTCTCTCATTTCTTGCTCGGCTGTCACTTTCTCTCTATTTTTCATTCTTTTTTGACACAGTTGTCTCCCCCATTGTTCTGCTCTATCTTTGTTTCTATCCTCATCTCCGTGTCTGTATGTGTCTCTCCGCTGCTGTTCTAAACCCCCCCAACACCCCAAACCACCCCCTCATCTCCCTTCCCTAGCTGGTTCTCTCTTTAGTGCAGATGTGCCCCTGGTGAGTGGTGGCCTGGCTGGGAGACAACAGAAGTGACTTTGAGACCGGGGGTTGGCAGCCTTGTTGTCACTGACGCACAGAGCTGCTGTGATGAGCCTTCAACCGCACGCTTAGACAGAGGGGCGAGGGAAAAGGGGAGGAAGAACTGAAGTGAGGAAATTAGAAGAGGCAACAAACTTTTGCACAGCTGCTACTATCTTGGTTTTCTGTAGGGTTATTGGTTGCAACCTTTATGGTTACAATTACCTAGGGTTCTGCAAATAACAACGAGATGCTCTTTAACATGTTAAATACACTCATGTTGACTGTAGAAAGAAAGCTGGTTCCCTAGCGAACAGCAGTTTGTACCTCCACTTTGTCAGCGCTGCTTTCTGTGTTAGTGGCGTGTTCAGCAGCTGCATCCGGCTCAGGGCCTTCTCTGCGTTCAGTCTCCTCTCTCTCCGCAATCGACACCATAGGCGATCTGTAGGAGCGCTCCCTCTGAGCTCTCTGCTCCGCTTCCCTGACACACAAAGACACATATTCATGTGCAGTAACGTCGTTACTGCACATACATGCAGCATCGTATTATAATTATGACATCTCATAGCAACACATTTAGAAGCCAGCGGACCATATCTACAAATGAGTCATGCAATGTCAGATGACACGAGAACAGTTTTTATTTTGAGGTGCGATTTTTTTTTTAAGGGATCAAACATTTCAGTCTACTTATAGTCAAGTGGGTGTAAACCAATCTTTATGACCCTGTATGCTCTAAAGCACAAAAGAAAATGCTGCTATAGTTATCAAGCCCTGTTGCTGGGGGAAAAGTGGGCAGCAATGGAGTGAGAAAATGGTAAGAAGGAAAAGCATTGTGGTATAATGATATTATACTTTGTTGATCCTGATAAAGAAGCTGATGTCTTCTTCTTTTCTTTTCTTCTTTTCCTAGAATAATAAAAATTCTATTACCAGTACATCACAGCTAATTGAGCAGAAGAACAGGACGACAGAAAGGATTAATCATCATTTCAGTGAACATACAGCTCTGGGATTGGGCCTTCGCTGCTCTTGACACGGTAGCACAGAAAAGGGCTGGCGACCTTGATGAACTGCTCTGGTTTTGGCGAAGGGAGCTCTGTGAAAAGAAGAAAGAAAAAAGAAAAGATCCAAAAACATCTTGCCAGCACTGTTTTTTCACACTTTGACTCTTTTTACTGCATTTCTCACTGAGAGATCAGTTGATGTCAGATACACCAGAGTCAGCATCTATTTTCAATGCTGACATATTGTAGCTTTCCTCTTGCTATTTTGATGCAAGCATGCAATATGTCACATTCACCTACACTCTATCACATAATTTGTACTTTTCAATTCATCCGATATCCTCCCCAGCACCCTGCTCCTCCTCATTTCCCCTTCACTACCTATTCCTTCCTAACTCGTTCAAAATATGAAAATATTATCGGTATTTCCTGCCTCCCATCTCTGTCTCTCACTCACTCCGTGGTTCATCAGTGACCACGAACTCCTTGCGTGGGCGGATGAGTTTCCACCGGGGCACAGGTGGTGGTTTGGGTGATGCCTCCAGCTGGCCTTCCCGGGTCTGATTCAACAAGACGATATGGCTGAACAGCAAAGAGAGTCCATACCGACGTAGAAACTCTGAGGAATCGGCCTGCATTCCCACACATGGGCAAATGTACAAAAAAAACGCACATGCATTACTCACTCTTGCACATAAAAATACATATTTGAACTTAACCTGCACTAAAATCACTGCAACGTGTAACCAACCCTACAGGTGACTCAAGTTCAACATTCAAAAGCGAATTCTGATCCAAGATCAGTGTGTGGAGGTGGTATAAAAATCATAGAATCTGTCCACCAATTAGGGCTAGCATGGGTGTAAATAATAAAACGAGGGAAGCCTGTTGAGGCACACCATCCAAATAGAACACAACATGCCCCCAGATCACAGGCACTGTTCTGTTTCATCTCTACCACCCACTGTGACAATGGGGCTTCAGTGGATTTTCACATGATTGTGCTGCATAAGAGAGGTGACAGGGAGAGCAAATATTTTCAAGTATTAAACCAATATGAGATTTGTAAACATGTAGGATAGAATTACATTATAGGTAATTAAATGACTGATTCTCTTTATACTGAATGCCTTGATGAAGGCTGAAATGTAGATTTGCCCTTTATATCGTTTACTGTTGCTTGTCAAAGTTCACATTGCTCTTCCTTTCCACATCGCTGACATACTCATTCTAGCTAGTTTGCACATGGTATATATATCAGTATATATAGTATTTGCCTCATGGTGTGAAATTGTCTGCTTCTAAATATGCATTGCATAACTGACCGCAAAGCTACAGTCGGTGAAATCTAATTTTCTTGGAGGCACATATCTTGAAACAGTGTGACTGTAGTGCAGCGTCACAGCTATGGACCTCACTGTTATGAGACACATTTGCATCCATGAAAATGTGTGTCACAACAAGTGTAACTGAAATACAAAACTTGCTTTCAATGAGGAAGTGTATGCATAGCCAGCCTGAGTGGTAATTACATACCATTAGGCCAAAACCGAAGGAATTGTTATGCGGCTGAGATGGGTAGTAGCTAGCACAGACTGCTACCTCTGGGGCACCTGAAAGACAAATACACACAAACACATCAACATGTGTGTAAAAAAACACATCCTAAAGTGTCTCAAGTGTCTTATGAACTAACTGATTAAATATAATATAGAGAAAACTCTTTGCTATCTACTAGTGCAAAATAAAGCTCACACACAAATGAGGAAACTTTCACTACTCTTTACTGTGAAAGCACTATCTACCTCCACAGGAATAAATAAGGCAACAGGACTGTATCTAGGTTCCATCTATGGATGGCCTTCACTATAGTGCATCTAAACGTATATAATATACAGAGACCACATGGATCAGGAGACATGGAAAACCAATTTGAAGGACCATGATGGGGAGAGATGTGAGCAGTGCTGGACTGATATAAAGACTATGCATTAAGAATTCAACACAGAAGTGGTTCGTCTGCTGTGTAGTGATTTATGCATTTCAATTTATAAATCTCAATTGAATATATACGTGAAACGGTGAGAGGAAGAATGTGTACGTTGTTTTTGTATGTGTGTTCATTGTGTATATCTGAGAACTTCGCCTTGGATTTTTCAAAAGCATAAATGCCCTGTGAATTATTACCACTTTGTGCATGCATGTCATCACATTATGGTAATCTCTAACACCTACATTATGGTAAACAAGTGGGATTGTAGAACAGAGCGAGAGACAGATTACTGTCAGCAAGGAAAGCGCATTCGATTGTTCGACCCAATCATAACAAAACGTCATGTTGTGTTTTTCAGCATAATAACATAGTGAATGCAACATAAAGCAGAGTACTAGGGGGAAATGGCACAAATAATTTCCTCTATATTTTAAACACTTGTTAAAATTGGGTAGAGCACATATTCTATAAGTAGCACTATACTGCTATGTCATGCACACACCCCCATATGAGGACATGTTTCAATCTTTCCTTCTTCAGATAAACACACTTGTCTTGACTTGAGAGGCTCCCCTGCCCTGCAGGAACGCCATAATTCACCCTGTCACTGCTCCCTCTGCTGGTTTATTTATAGTCCACCATACACACATTAACTTACCCTGCACTCCATAATATATGAGCTTGGGAAAACAGGAAGTGATGCTTGGCACAATAGCAACCTCAGGTCTGGGGTTTTTCCCCTGTCCTACTATAGTAAATAACAAGAGCAATATTATGTACTGGAGGATGCAACGCTCTGTGGAGTAGCACTATGGTGAGAATAAAACCATTGATACCTGTAGGTGCTAAATTCTTCAGAAGAATGAAATATTCTTTGCCATGCTCCATACTATTTGATAAAGCACTACATCATCTTTAAAGAGCTTGCTGATTAGCTAGTAATAACAGCAGTTTCCTGTGCATACAAATCACCACAGGCTAAGGGATGATTCACTCAATTATATTCACTCAATTAAATGTACAAGCAGGTTTTGCATGTGTGCTTGTGAGGTTAGTGTATCAGACCCTTACTTTTCTCTGGCTCTGGCAGCTGGCTTTTACTCATGCTGGAATCCCTGCCTACAGCGGAGTCTACTGTCTGAGGCCTTGTCTCTGGCAAACTCTCATCTGGGTGTGTGAATACGTCAACGCTGTCTTGTAAGAGCTCCCAGAGTTTTCCCAGGTATACGGGCCTGAGAAGAGAATAAACAGAATATGATTAGTTACAGCCTAATTTACCATTCTAAAGTTGACTTTATTATGCATTAAGTTGTGCAGCTGATGTTAGCTACATTTGTCTGGATATTGTTTGCTTATAAATTTTACCATACAAAAATATATCTTTTTAACAGGCAGACTCTTTTGAGCTCACATTTTCTGTTCCTGCTATTATACTGTTGATACTTACAATAAAAAAGGTCTTAACTTTCACATCCACATTTCATTTTCCCTTCAAAGTACATTTCAAAATCCACTATTTTTTTATTGAGAACCCCAGACACGGCAAAACATAATGAAGAAACCAGTGAAGTATGAAGCCAAAACATCACGTAGATGTTGGTTCCTTTCATTCCAAATTTATGGGTGATCTCCCACATTCAGGCTGATAACATGGTGTTGAAGCAGCAGCAATGGTGGTAATGTTAGGGTATTATGTTAGAAACTGAATATTATAACATTCACTGTTCCCCCATTACACAAATGTGAAGAGTGAAAGAGTCATGTCATGTGTTTTGAAGGAAACTACTTTGGTTTGTTTAAAGGGCAAATTTGTGCAGATGCTGTCTGGACATTCCCTAATTAGCAATGCATATTAATAATTGCTAAAAATACTGGACTGGTTTAGACGTGGAAGTTTGGACATTCCATTCACTTGAAAGGAAGTAGGAAATGACTCATTATGTGTCAATGCGTAAATATGTAACTCAAACTAATAATACTTGATAGATTCTCCAGGCAACCAAACCCGACTTGGGTCAGCTGCTAAAGGCTAGAGGCAGAAAGAACAACATTCCCCACCCCAAAACACTGCTGCCCTATTGAAGTTCCATCACTGACAAGTTAAGATCCTATATATTCATGTTTCCATTTCAGACCAGCCATTTTATACCCATCTACACCAAAGTGTGACTTCTGTGTAGACAGGTACACATCTCTGCATGGTTTTGCTACGGTATAATTTCTGAAATAGTATGAGGGGAAAAATACATGGCTTGTCAGACCGTATGAAAGTTTTTGTTGTGAAAAAGCTGCCAAAGAGCTGTCTGTTTGATTTTCACTTTTTTTTTTGGAGAGGAGGACTAAAAAGCAAAAGGAGAGAATGACAAATCCACTAGAGAAGATACAATAAAGAGGCTCACAGATGATGATGAGGAGGACACATATGTAGAATAGTGAAGAGGACTGATAACGGTCTTACTTCATGGGACTGATTTCTGGGATCCAGCCGGTGAGGGTGTGGATAAAGGTGAATTCACCCATCTCCCCACAGACGTCTGACACTGCACTGAGATACAAACACATGTACAATATATATAAAAACACGATCACAACCCTTTCAGAGAATAAAGGACAACTCGATCTGAATCCCTCATATCAAATGCATATTGCTGCTTTGAAATGGAACATGTGGGGTCAGGGTGTCAATATGGGAAATGGAATACATGATATGCTTGTCATTTAAATGGATTAATTCTTGAGAAAGCTGTTGCTTGGCAACTGACAACAAAAAAATGGATGTCAATATTCACTCTGAAAATACAGCAAGTTTTCTCTTTTCATTTGGACTGACACCAGCAAAGACAACAAAAGGTACCCGAACTCCATGAACTGCTTTTTTTTTTTTTTTAAAGCACGGATTTTGGTGATCATTTCGTGCATCATGAATACCACAATGAAGAGTCCGACTGACTGACCTGTCTTGTATAATCCATAAAACTCTCATCAAGGCAAAAATACCTTGCAAAATGCTTGTGTAGGTGAATGCCAAGAACACTTGCTCTATTTATATTCTTAGTCTTAAATGTGTCATATGTGGGAAATTGTAAATACTGAATTCTTTTAGAACTGATCTTGAAGGGTGTGTATCAGTGTGTATCCTTAAGAGAGAATTTGCGTTTGAAACAGATGGCTGCAGCAACTCTAATTGGTCCTCTTGGGATGCTGTGGACAACCTTGCCAGTCCACAGTCTTGATACCCAAAGAGGCAAAAATCGATATCCATAGTCTATAAGCAGCACATAAAAGCTACTCAGCAACAAGTAAAGGAGACCTCGAATTCAGCGTTCCATTAAAGAATGCATGCAGGTTCCTGACAAGCCCCAGCAGACACCTGGGCAAATTCTTTCTCTACAGCTTCTAAATGATTCAGTGGGAGAGAAGTCCCTTTGTTTCCTGTCTTTGGTGAAACATTTATGTCTTGAACTTCTGTGGACACCAGAACAGCCACCTTTACACACGCCCCATCACAGACATGCATACTGCCTGTCAGTCACCAAAAGGAAAGAAAAAAAAATGTTTAGTGACCTCCAGTTTTACAAAAGAAATTATTGTATTACATGCATGTAGGCCAAGTAGAAAATTAACTCCTAATTTAAGTTTAAAAATTTAGAGTACACTATATATTACAATTAACATGGGGAGCCATTGGAGTTCAGCATGACTCGTAATATCTTTTCTTTATGTAGCTTAAGTGTTGACATCTCAGCTGAATTTAAACAGAGGGCTCTGTCAATATTTATGTTGAACAGTGTATAAAAAAATGTGAAATTCAATTATGGCCATTTTTTATTCGGTATATGCTGTGCTCAGACATTCAAAATAGAAATTGATCTTTAACTTTAGCCCTATTTTATTTGAAAAGGGCTAGAGCCTGGTTGCATCATAAGTATGTGTGAAGTAGATACACTCCACTGAATCAGTTTTAGTCTGTTCCTAAGCCGTCTTACTTTAAGTCTGTAACAACAGTTTCCCAACTACTTAGGGCAATACTGAGATGCTTATAGTCTTACAGAGACTGTTGGAATGCACAGTAACTCACTTTCTGTTTGCGACTTTAATGAGAGCCTTAGCCAACAGCATTGGCCACAGCTCTGACTGACAGGTGGAGGCGGGGAGAAGCAGCTTATTTTCTTCATTAAAGGGCATGGAATCATCCACTGTTATTTTCCTCCAGAAACCCTAAAAGCAAGGATGAAAAACACAGGAAGAAGAAGATGTATGGTACAACATTGAATGCAACAATCTCTATCCAATCACATTCATACAAGTGGCCGCCTCCATGACTTCTGAATTTTCACATCTCAGAAGGCTGCAAGTGAATAAGAGGAAATGCCACTAACACACCAACTGTTACTGTATGATAACGGATTTCTACTTCCCTTTACAAGTGTGCCACAGCTGTGAATCATTCAGTGATCACTATAGTAGACACCAAATGTCTAGGTGGAATTTTTCATGAATAAAAAAATAAACAAAAAATAATGAACATGTTAATTTCCTCAGGATCTCTGTGGTCTGGTCTGGACTGGTTCTGGACTTGTTCCAACACTTCTCCCAGCATTAGCAACCAGTGTGCGTGCGTCTTAGCATCCTTTGTTGTGTCAGTGCTCGTTACATGCTATGGTCTGTTTACTGGACGTCTGGGGGAGTTTCACGCCGCTTGTAGGAAAGAGCAGAGCAAGCAGGCGATAATCTGACTGTCAGCTCACAGCTGTGCCTCTCCCTTATCTATCAGTGCAGCATTCACCATCGACGCAAGCCCACATGCATTGCAGACACACTCGCTCCCTTGCTTGTTCTTCCAATTTCTTGTCAAACCATCATCCCGAGTAAGAGCTTGACGTAAAACACAGCGCAAAGGGACAAGGACAGAGACAATATGGGAAACAATGGGGAGAAAAATTTGAATGGGACGGAAAGTCACAGGGGCATGAAGGAGAAAACATTTGGAAAAAGACCAATTAGGAATCGGTCAAGCTGAGGTTTAGTCTATAAAAAAACAGCCAAGAAAGGGGGGTGGAGGTGCTTAATGCCATCTCAACCACCATCTGTTAGCATGCCATTGGCTGGCACAGGGACTGCTGTCTAGAACCGTGTCATGCTTGTTTGTCAAGCCTAGAGTCACAGTGTTAAAAAAACACCTTCGCGTTTAGCTTTGTCTTTTTTTTCCTCCCCACTCTCTCCAACACCCAAATTGTCGTGCAGGAAGAAATTCTCTTTCCGGAACTACACAACACAATCATGTAGTGTCGTATAATTAAGGGTCCTTGGCAGGCAATAAGTACAAACAGGACATAAACTTAAAACTGTGTCCCATTGCAATGACGCAGACAAAAGTCTTTAAACTCACTGTCACTCACACACAATTAATATAAATAGCATTGCAGTGCATAAAGCTCTCCCAGAGTTGTGTCTGCTGTACACTCACAAGGCTCACAACTTGCTCTCTGAGAAGCAGCTGACTCCTGTTAAGCCTTATCTAGTTATCAGGCAATGCATGAAGCCCAGACACTTTTGGCACAGCAGTGAGACGGATTGATTTGAGCTCGGTGGATGAATCTTCCGCATCCCCTCTCCCCTTTCCCCCTTAGTCCGTCTCCAGGCCCCTCTCATCTGCTGGGTCTGGGGTCCGCCTAACACGCCCTTAAAAATTTGTGATTAACACTGCCTCGTGGTGAGGTCATGTTAGAGTTTCCTGCCATGTTCTGCATTTTAGTAACACAGACATCCTTCTGTAAATGAGTTTACAAAGCCTCCAGTGGATCTGTGACTATGTGTGAATGCGTGTTTGAGTATGTGTGTGTGTGTGTGTGTGACTCACCATCCAGTAGATTCTGACCACGTATTTCCCATAGTTGTTGTAGAGCGGCACATGACCCTTCACCGCCTTGCACAGTGAGTAGATGTGCTCCCAAGGTTTCCAAATATTTTGCTCTGTAGATGCGTTGTTATACACTGTCCAAACGATATAGATCTCACTGATGATCCACCTCATCAGCTTGACACAAGAGGAGGGAGAGAAGGAATAATCATGAGCCTAATGACTATTGTGCCAACCAATCTATAAATCTATTGACTCTTCAGATGTATTATTGCATTAATCAATAAGGCATCGTATTTACCCAATAGAATTAATTTCTGTCGATAAATCATTACTCTGGCTGACATCTAAACTACAAATAAGTGCTGATCAATAACGGCTAGCAAGAAGTCAGTGAAATCATAAATAATAGAAGAAGGCCAAACACTGATGAAAACTAACCTCACTGCAGGTCAGGTGATCATTGGAGGAGATCAGGTCAAAGGTCTTATGATTCTCTACAACAGTGGGACCCTTAAATAAAGAACATCATTGTAGTTGCCAATAGATATATTTTTACTTTGAGCACATTCACAGCCAAGCGGCTGACTAACTTTCAGCATTCAGGCCATGAAAGTATGTTGTAGCAGCTGTAAGAGAGCTTCATTAGGTTTAGCATCAGAATATTACGACTGGAAAAAAATACTGTGTTTGTTGTTTAACTGAGAGAAAGCCTCTCTTTTGCAGGAACGCCAGGATGATATTCGTGCAGTTGCACACATTCTCACCTGGAAGCCGCCCAATGCACCCACAGTCTGCTCTGCTACCACTGAGCAGCTCCCTGGAGCAGTCGGGGGTTAAGGACCTCGCTTGTGGGTATTTCAGTGGTGGTAATTAGGCGGGGGTAGTTTTCCTAACCCAGATTTTTCCTGCCAGAATTCAACTGATGGTTTTCTGGTCACAAGCTTGCTTCTGTAAACTTTAGATCACCACTGGTCCATTGAGATGTGACATACTTAAAGCTCCTCTACTCAACACAGGAATTTAAAGCTGAAGGAGTCGATATAATTTCATTTGAATTTTGGTTGAGAAAAAAATGTACCATCGCACGTCACCAAAAACTTTATTTGAAGGGTCAAAAAATGTAATGTCAGAGTAATGTGTGTCTGATGTAACTTGCCAATCACAGCAGCAGCAGGATTCAGAATGTACATTGTCAACATAAATTCCTGGAGTAGCGTTGTTGCATTCTGAAACTTTATCTGGTCTAACCTCACTAAGGTTTTCCCAAGGCTGCTATTTTGAGTACATAAATTTGTGAGGTGCGTCCACACTAACAATGATCAAAATGCATCGCACTATGAGTACCCGGGTGGTGAACTCAAATCGGTCAAAAAGTTGAGTGACCCTCCGTGGTCACTACATACAGGAAGGGGAGGAACCACCAACCAAGCAGAGATTTGAAGGTAAGATAACTAAATGGTTACTTTATCACCTGAAACACAACTACATTTAATAGAGAGATTAATATGTGTTCTACACAATGGAAATGTAACAGAATTTAGCCTGAAAATCCCTGTGATGGAGATAATGGAATACTGAATTTTTCATTTAGTAGGCACTATGCCGTATATAGTGTAGAAGTACAGAAATATGCCATTTGGGGCACAGCATGTGTCTGCAATGAATATTTAACTACTAAGTTAATAGACTCCATGCTGCTAATTATATATGAATTAATGGGTCAGGTGATTGGAAAAGAGATCAGCCGTGGGTCAAGGAAGGAAGCGTTTTCTCCTATCTTCAAGGAAACAAAGTTTAAATAATTTCTGTTGATAATACCAGCTTTAGAAATACTGATTGGCATAGACTGACGATGAGAGAAGATCACACAAGAGCTGCTGCCTGCATCTGTGCGCCTGATTGCTTTTGTGAGTATACCGTGTTCCTCCCGTATGAAATTAAATGTGTTTGACATCTCGGGTAAAAAAGCAGCTCGTGACCTGGCAAGGACTAAATCAAAAAGCAGGAAGCTTCCAGTCATCGCTCAGTACAGTTCAGAGAGAGGGGTAACAGAAAAGTGAAGTGATGCAATTAAAACGCCATTAGCTACATTTCACTACAGTTTTGTTAATACATGTAATGACTGTAACCAGCAGTTCCTTAATTATATTTTATTTGGTTTCCAATTCTATGAGATTCTGAGAAAATAAGCCGTCAAGCATGAAATGTTAAATTTTGAGCAATGACTTAAGTTACTGGAGCACATATTTTGCCTGATCAAAAATCCCCAAACCTTAAGTTATTCAATTAACAGAGATTTGAAAGAAAGAAAAAAAGCAAACTGTAAACAAAAATGATGTACTTTAAAAATCACAACTACATTAAAACCTCAAATTACACGATAAATGTTTATCAGTTGGCAAAAAGATGACTAATAAAATAACTTAACCTCTGACAGGAGCATAGTGCCACATGTTGTCTTTATTCATCATTATGAAGCTGGACAGGAAGACAGATGCCACATCATATCCTATTAGAGACCTTATCATGTGTGATGGTTACCTTGTTGACAATAAACTCTGTAGGGCGTTTCCAGGAGTGCACTCCCAATGATGGAGGCAGGCAGATTTTACCCTCGGGATCTTCAAAGAAGGGCTGCAGTAAAATGAACAAACAATGAACGTATACTTCATTTTTGCAAGGCACTGCATGGCGCATGTTTCTGATGCATTACTTTCTCCTTCAGACTTACAGCACTAGGACTCTTCATTGTCTTCCCATCGTCAGCTCCTTTGCTGGAGTCCCATTTCTCCTTGTTGACCTCTGCATCGTTCCACTCAGGCCAAACAGGAAACCTGCATCTGCACACATCTCCTAGGCTCTCAGAGGAGGTGTCAACTAGAGACTTTACTCTGCAATGATGACACACACATTTCAACGCAGGGTCGTTTTTCCATCAGACACCATGGAGTCACCGTGTGGAATGTAAATGTATATTTAACGGATTCTTTTGTGTCATTGTCGTAGACTTAGACATATCCTGCTGTCGAAAACGTTTCATATTTCCTCCATGTGTTATTTATTTACTTTCCATGTGAAACAAACACAGCACGTGTCTGCTTAACCTCTCTGTGAAGTTACGGTTAACAAGCTTCCTGAAGCTAATGCTATGCTAGCTGCCGCATCAGGTCTTAATTAACTCTAATTAAAAGTCAAACTCACTCCGTCTGTCGGTCGGACAAAGACACTTTGCTGGAAGAGGAATCCTTTTTCTTTGGCAGTGACTTGGACATTGTTTTATAAACGTATAATATATGAATTTAAACAGATAAAAGTAGCCCGAGGTGGGTGTTTATTGAGCCCTCCACCTGCGTTTGCGTCTACGCGTTGCCAGGCAACAGCGCGCTGCCGTGGGCGGAGTCCAGGGTTGCTGCGTCACGTGTACGCGTGCTTTTCATTTATTTAATATCACTTTACTTGTTTATTCGGTCGTGATCCAGAGCATGTATCTTAATAACTACAACATTTGAAAGCATTAATTGAAGGCCCAGTTTACAATTTCCATGTGATGATTTTAAATGATTTAAAGTTTATAGGAGTCTTTGGATTAATCATATGTTTGTCACCTTTAGCATATTTTAGCGTTAAAATCCCTCTTTGTGTTTCCCAACACAGTGTTTCTCTGTTGAGCTGGAAAAATGACTTAGACTAACATTAAACAATATATACTTATTTTGACTAATGTGGATAATTGATGCTTCTTAGTAGAATCAGATAAACTTTTAAATACATTTTTTGCACCAGAGGACTGCTGATGTCAGCCTCCATCACTTACACTGTAAATAGATCATTATGAACAGTATGAAAAGGAGGAATGATGTTTACATGAAATGGCAACTGCAGAAAATGTCTGATAATAATCAATAAAAGGGGTATAAACGTAGTATAATCATCACAAAGATAGCAATATGGAATTGTAGTTTATTGTATTGTAGGATACAATATTTTTATATATTTCATTTTGTGATGTGCTGTACATTTGGCTCATAAGAAAGCATCAAAACACTCACAGAAACTTGGAATCAAGTCTGAGATTTAAAAAAAAAAGTATCTCTATGTTTTAATGATGGAACGTGGATTGCAGTGTGACACTGAATGCAAGTTTGTGAAAGGCTTGTGAAGTACACAACAGGCGTGTCTCCTCTGCATTCCTGCTGTGGTAACAATTAGGTGTGTGGAAGAGCACAAGCTGCAGTTGGTCGGGAGCACAATGTCTGATGACTATCACGCACTGTTCCTAGAGTAGAGTCACATGGTCCTGTCTCTCCCTCACACACACACACCCACACACACAGAGGGAGAGAATTGTACTTTTTTCCACACATCCCTTCTCCGTAACCTTTTACTTTTTTTCTCCCCTCCGAGGACAACTTTAAACTGTTCTCTAAACATGTTGTAAAATATGCAGTTTTATACAAATACATGCATTGCACCACCTTGCTTCCATATTATTTTCACAGCAACTCCCCGAAAGGTGCAATCACCTGGACAAAGCATTATTGCTCGTACAGTGTGTTAAACCAGCTTAATTGGCTTGATCCGATGTGTTTACATGCCAGTAAAAAAAAAATTGCTCAGGAGAATGAACCACACAGTCCAAACAGGTACACGTTATGTTTATGCTTCATTTTAGCCAGTAACATTAGAGTATGTCGGTCAAAACTGCAGCATTATATTGTTATATGATCAATAATGTATTACATACACATTTCAACAATTACATAAATATATTATATCAGTTAGAGCTCTAAATCAACAGTAGTCAACACACATCTGTTAAAGTGTTTATTCTATTAAGGTTTTTTTTGTAGATTTAAAGTATTTTAAAAGAACCTAAACTCCATGTTAAAAAAACAAATCCTTGAGTTTAATACTTAACCGGTTACAGCCTCCATGTACAAGAGTGTCGCCCTGTCTGATTCTGTTACTAATGATATATCGCCAGATCTGTGACACTCGTTTTAAAGTTGCTTACAGCTGTACTGTAAATCAGATCTACGTTTTCGTACCATTGGAAAGACAATCAACAATATTTCAGTGTCCTATGTAGTACCATAACTACTGTAATGTCCATTTGTGTCTTTGTACATGTTTAGTGAACAACAAATGATGTAACCAATCCTATTATTGAGATAGGAAAATAAAAGTATTATGGCACATTATGTCAGAGAAAATGTAGCATAAAGACAATGCTTTTTACAGAAATATAAAATACAGAAGGCTTAACTGTGATACCCATTTGCTCATTTTTTTAACACACTAACATGGTTGCAGACACGAGTGCACTTTAAAGTGCCTGTTTAAGACGCACCTATATTAACTGAAGGAAATCTTCAGAAATACTCAATAAATGTCACATTATGCAGACAATTGGTGAATGACACCGACACAAAAAAAGGGCCACAGAGAAGCAGAACAGACCATAGAGGCTACAGAATTCGTGTCTAGGCTTCGTTTCTGGCCTCTGTGGTGTGTGTGGAACAGTCCAGGGCTTCAGAGGCTGTGACGGCAACAGGGGTTTGAGTGTGGAGGGTGGGCAAAAAAAAAAAAGTGTGCTGAAAAAAAACAGCGTGACAGATAAAACATTCGGGTGACTATCAAGCTAAAAACAGGGCCGGACTTTAGAAAACTACGATGGGAAAAAAAAAAAAAAAAAAACAACTTTGCAGGTCAGATGGGCATCAGTGCAGGAGGAGGAGAAGTTCCATAGAAACTCCTATTCCTCCCCAAGGCTGCAGGAGAGGCCGGAGCCACAGGCTGGGTGCATGGGTTGGATGAGGACGCCGGCTGCGTGTTAGCAGCAGCCTGATTTGCTCTCTGCAGGCGCAGTCTCCTGGTCCAGTTTGATGCGGTCTCCGTTGCTCTCCTCGTACGGCAAACCCTTGTCATTAGCCAGGATGTTCTCTACCAGGAAACGCGCTGCATCGTCCACGTTGATGTTGTCCTATGGAAAAGATCAAAACAGCTAATTTAGCCTGTCTGTTGTTATTAAAGATTGCACATTTAGAGCTTTTGTCCGTTCCTCGCTTGCTTCTGCCTGCCCACCAATGTTTGCACCAATATTTGTTTGCAAAATTACATCTCAGGCTTTTATACAGCTTGAAGCAGCCTGTTTGGGCAACAAATTCCCAGTAATCCGGTCTATAGCTAGTAAAGACTCAATAAAAATGACCATCAGCCAAATAAAATCTAAGTATTGGGTTACAAAAGGCAAAAAAAAATGTTGGAAAGTAAAATATGGAAGTAATGGAAAGTAATTACAAATCTGGGGAAAACACAAGTAATTTTTTGACCAGGTCACAGGAAAGGACCAGAGGAAATGATCTTTTTGGAAAGTTTCCATGTAGAAGCAGCATGTGCGTTTCCTCACTTCAAACAGAAACAGAAAGTTTAGTGTTCCGTAGCAGAGTTCCAATCACAGGTTGCTGTAGGTTGATTTTAAGGACTGCGTGACAGACTCACTAACAACAATGCTTCATTGCACTCACAGCAGGGAAACAGCCAGTGGGGCTTTGCACACACACACACACACAAACACACGTGACTCAGCACGTGACAGCACTGAGAGGCTGTAGTGGAAAATTCTTCAATCTCCCGAATGCCTTCAAATATAAAAGTTATCATTTATGTTGTGAAATGTTCTTCAATTTATGTATAAAATCATATAGTTAAACTCACAGTATTGTGGAGAAATCAAAAATATGCTGTGCTGCATGGGAGGGAACGAACACACACACACACACACACACCTTCAGGGTGGTGTTGTGTATCATTGATATTTCAGTAAAAGTCTTGTTGCATTGAATACCTTCTCTGATTCTGCTAATTTTTCTGACTTATTTCAGGTCTGATTTTGACTGTTAGGTCTACAGCGTGTTATATAACTGCTAAAGTTGTGTAACCTGAGACTACGAGGCCTATGGTTACTTTGTGGGTGAGTTAATGAAGGTAAACCATGCTTACTAAAATTCATCAAAGCATTCCTCAACGCGCTAATAAACAGTTCAAGATGTAGGAGTGAACGTGAGCTGGCACGTGCACACACGCTAACTGTCAAAAGATGATCTTGCGTCACCAAATTCTGCTGACAAGGACGGAGGTACAGCAGAGTCTAGACTAAACACACAGCGGTAACACCAAACCTGTGACACCATGATCAGATTTGAAGAAAAACCTTGCAGATAATTATATCTCAGAGCCTGAGCTCTCTAATCCTGACATCATGAGATACCAAATCACACCAGCTGTCCAACTTGGGGAAATAAATGTTCATTAATTACATGCTGTGCATAAATTGCAGGATAAGTTCCAGTTTAAAGATTTCAGCTGTCGCGTGAATCGCCCAAGTTGACGGAGCCGTCATGACGTGCAACAACTCCTCCTCGCACTAGAGGAACCAGTGTGATTACATCACTCAAGGGAGGGAGAGGGGGGGCGGCTTCATCGCAGGATCATTGCTGAGGATTTCCTGTCTGCGATGAGGGGAAGAAGCCATTCAGTAAAACTTACCAACAAAAGTTCAGTGGCTAATTTTATTTCGATGTGGCTGCACATCTCATCATTTCTGATTTGCCCACACACACACACACACACACACACACACACACACACACACACACACACACACACACACACACACACACACACACACACACACACACACACACACACACACACACACACACACACACACACACACACACACACACACACACACACACACACACACACGCGCGTCACGTTCATGTGTAAAATAAGATTTGAAGCCGTTGCTGGCCATGTTGGAACCATGACTCAAGGCGTTTCTAAAGGAAATATGTGTCCCATATTACGCAGAATATTTCGGGAAGCCTTCATATGAGCCCGAGCTTTGGTAATTTCACACCGCTGAACCCTGGTTTCATCTGGACAACGGCCAGAAATAAAACATAAAACGGCATCAGAGAGAGGGCAATAATTGGAGGAGGAGTCTGTTAAACTGATATAGACAGGAATGCACTGAAACCATGCGTCTGCTTCATGCATATTGAGCATACAGCTCCTATTGATCTACGGATAACGTATTGATCTCTCACCTTAGCCGAGGTTTCGAACCAGCCCAAAAAGCCGGTCTCTTTGCAGAAATTGTCCATTAGGGCTGTGTTGTTGGTGTTCTCTTTCTTCTGGTCACATTTGTTGGCGAGCAGCACTGAGGGTATGGGGCTGCCGTTAGTCAGTTTCACCTTGCTGTCCAGGTCGTGCTTCCACTTAGACACAGCCTCAAACGTGGAGCCCCTTGTCACGTCAAACACCACAAACGCCCCGACGGCCTCTTTGTAGTACACCCGCGTCATGTTCCCAAATCGCTCCTGACCTGGGGGACGGGAGAAGAGTTGAGTTTAGTATTAGCATTTGTGCGAGCTTGGTCACGGTAGATGAGAGGTTTCATTCTCATTTCATCCTATGTCAAAAGTCTGAGGTGATATTTCACAAATGGAAAAGCTCCAGTAAAGGGCAGGTCATATTATACCAGGTTAGCCTGAGCTCACAAACAATCAGCCAATCAGAAGAGAGCCTTATGAATATTAATGAACAACCTGTGCATTTAAAATTCAAATTAAACCCCGTATGTGAAGAGAAACTTAAATTTCTAGTTTCTGCACACACCAGCCAAACAACAAACCACGAATCCAACTATTTGAAGAATGCATTTGGATTTTTTTTTTTATCTCCTCTTTTCAGTTCATGTGTGAAGAAGCATTTGAACATTTGTCACGAAGTCTTGGAAAGAATTAAATGTATAGACATCATCGTAGTCATGAACTATGGACTGAAGTCATGAAATATTTAAAATTCCATTCTTTAATAAGCACATTTAAATGGGAGTTTAAAAAGGAAATATAAATAAGAAGATCACCACAGCTTAACATAGCTGCAGTGCACTGAGGCGCAGTTTCCAACAATCAGTGAGGGGGAAGTGAATGTGTCGGCTGGAAGTTCCGCTGTACAGTACACGGAACGGGCCTGTGACTGGGTTCTGCTGCCGAATCTTTTCTTGGATGCAGAGATCGCTAGGTGTGTTAATACCAGGCTTCCCCTACACCGCCCACAGAGGAAGCGCGGACAGGCTATTATCTGTGACGTATAGAGTCGAGGTTCCAGATGTAGCAAAGGAAAAGAATAAAAATAGTCATGGTTTGGCTTGAGTGCCCCAGTGCAGTTCCTGTTTTTACTGTTTTTGCTGCTTTTGTATAGCAGCATCAGTTCAGATGTATGTCTCAACAATAATACCAGCTTTTCAATGACTTAAGGCTGCATTCTTGCTACACCGCTCCAATTTCCAAAGGCATACGGGGGCAAGTGTAATTGCACGGGAGACATTTAACAGCTTCCACTAGAAGCGAGTTACAAAATAGAAAATGAACCAAAAAAAGATTGAGGAACTGTGAGCACAGCTTCTCCGAGCATACTTTCATTTTACTGCTGGTGCTTGCCCAACCTCATAAGGAAGAGGAGTGGCCCGGCTGCAGCGCGGGTGTGAGCGAGCGTGAATACACCGTGGGACCCACAGGCCTGATGCTAATTGCTCATAATTGAGAGTCTAATTTTAGCCGATATAACCCCAGGTGAATTCACCAGAGACACGACACAATGGGATAAAAAGCTGATAAGCCGAAATAAGGGTTTCATTTCCAGGCTTTATAGAGCTCGTACGTGGATCTGTACGAGGAGACTGGTGGTGGGGGTGGCAGCAGATTACGGACAGAAATAACTGGCTGCACAATTTCAAGGCAGTTGGCCCAAACGTAATTGTTTAGCCAGAATGTGTGATTGAACAATACTGAACACTGAATGAATTATTCGCAGAGCAAGACGAATTATAATACCTTTGAATGTTTTTACAGATGTATCGGTCAGTAAAGAGGCAGGAATAGAAAGGAACTGCTCAGCAATAGTTTCTGAGACGTATGGTTCAAAAGTCACAGGGCAAGATAGTATTATAGTGACATTATTTGAGCACAAAACTCTCTGGGACTCAAGTGTAAAGCTGCTCAGACCGGTTTTCAAGACATGTGACACACACGCACACACACACACACACACACACACACACACCTGCAGAAAGTCCTTGCTTTACAGTTACAGGCCTCGCACACACATTGACTTGCAAAAGTGTTTTAACGTATACCTGCAGGTACTCGTTTTGAAAACGAACTAATTATCACAATGAGTATAATCACTCATTTATTTAAAACACCCCCGAAAGGATCGGCTCAATAATTGTAAGGAGCCGATGAGAGCGTGCTGCTCTCTGAAACACACTACACTTGATTTTTCTGACACGTCCTTATTGGCCAGTCGATACTTAAGCGTAGCCGGTCTGGGGGAGTTAACCTGACTGTATAGGATTGCCCCTCCTGTGACAGAACTGGCTGCATGGTGAAGACTCCTAAGAATCAATATGGCTGATGTGATTGCAGTTGCAACACACACACACACACACACACACACACACACACACACACACGTGCCTGCTGTAGGGGGCAGGAGTTATACGGGGTCGTGATGAGGTGCTGCGGTTCCACGCAGAAGTCACTAACAGTGAATGACAGCAAATCCCATGATGCCTGACCTTTCAAGTGTCACAGGTAAGTCCTGACCGGTTTTAGTGCATTTGCTGAATCCTGGTTTGGTTTGTTACAGCGAATAAAATCCATCTCCACTATGTGGAACGGGTTAATGGGATATGTTGTGTCCTCAGATTCTCACTCTGCTCATTCATTTTGTAAAAAGGATCGATTTAGAACAGGTGTCAGTAGAGCTGAGCTTTACAGATGCTGGGATTGTTCAGTGAAATCAATTTATTGGTATTCATACTCCTCTGGTGTATTTTGTATGCTCTATTATGCAGATAATTGTTCTTTTTAATGTTTCTCTGCAAAAGAAACACATATCTGAGGGAGCTTTGTTTTTTCTAAATAAAGGGTGAATACAGTTTTGCAGGAGGCATTAATGAGTGTCATATGCTGCTAACCTAATCATCGTAAAACAGGAATGTGATCAGCAATATGGACAATAGAGTGTCAGTGGGTAACAGTGAATGCCAGAGAAGCATGAGACTGCAGGAGAGAACAAAGCTGTGTACTGCTGCTGGCAAACACACAACGGGAGGCCTGCAAACTAAAGAGAAGCATGTCTCAATCTAAAGAGAGACACAGTACGCTATTGTGAAATTCCAAAGGCTTTAAACAGGGGCAGTCCAGTTCACAATGATTAATATTGATACATGACCTTAAGTGCAATGAGCTTTCTGCTTATGAACACATAAAACTCTGATGAAGAAAAAAAAAAGCAGTTTAGTTGCAGCCACAGTATCATCTACTGTTTGTTGTGTGGGAGAATCGAGAAGAAAGCAAAAATCTCATCATTATCCATAGCCCTAGCAACCCCGGCTTCCTCTCCGCTCGCACATATTGCTGTACCGTGGGCGGGTTACCATGGAAACTGTCCAAGCCAGACACGGCGGTAGCAACAGCAGCAGTCTCCCCGTCTGTTGTTAGGAGGCAACTGGCTGTGAAACTTCTCCACACGACCCCCCCCCCCCACCCCCACCACCCACCATCCCCCCACCCCCAGCGACATGAGCAGCGCGGAGACAACACAGGGGCCAGTCATTACAAAGGTAGTCGTAAAGCAACACATGACCGGCACGTTCAAATTCCAGCGAGCAGCATGTGAGAGGTGACTACCTTCAAGCAGCTTATGACGGCCTCCAGCGCTGAAGGCTCTGACTGTACAGTCAGACCCGGTTAACCTCTCATTCTTGATCATCTTCGGCTTAAGTGTTGGTGGGGCTGCGCAGCATTAAGCCCCAGCACGCGGACGCAGGAATTCACTACAGAATGATAATATTTTGCCTCCAGTCGGGGCGTGGAGGTGTCACCACAAGGGTTAACGCTCTGTGGCCACTGTGTGCATCCTGTTAATGTAAAACTTCTGCTCCAAGGTAATGTTTGATCTCCTAAAAAAGGTGCAGCTTTGTTAGGATCCGCCATGGTGGTAATCATCCTGTCTGCCGGCACAGGCGAATCCAGGAGAGAGTAGCAATTCTGGGGTGAGAAGGGGGAGGGGAGACCCAACGGCGTCCCACTGACGTCCACGGTGATCCCATCTTCTGCAAGGTTCTAATTACTATCATTCCTCCCTATCTGTGAGCATTATTAAAGGTTGGTAAAAGACAACTGAGGTTGCCTTCTGTGTCGCCAAGAAGATAATTCCTTCTCCTTTTCTGCACAATTAAATGGCTTAATGGTCGGTCTTAAGGACTTGGAGAATATACCTCCAGCTTTCACACCCCTGTCTCGTTGCTTCTTTTATCCTTCGGGGTGCGCTCAGGCTGGGCCTCCGTGGAGGTGTGAATGTTGAAGTTAAATATCTGTGTCATCTAACCTCCAACTTTCTTTCTGGTCACTGTTCGTGTGTGTGTGTGTGTGTGCATGTAAACGGTTCTCCTCACCCCGATGTGTGCAGGCGTGTTCTCTTGTCTCTACGAATGATATCAGTCCGAGCGTGTGTGTGTGTGTGTGTGTGTCAGGGTTTTATTTACCCTCGCAGATCCCCTGATCGGGCGCTGTCTGTCTGGTGTGACAGGCAGACGGCCGTCCCTGGCACTCAGTCACATGCCCCCCGCGCACACAGCGCTGCCAGGGCCCAAAGTGACGGCGGTGATCTTAGCCCACACCGCCAGTCAGTGTGTGACAGACACGCAACTCGTTGGGACGATGACCCCCCCCAACACACACACACACACACACAGATCACACATAACCAACCATCCGCCCCGTTTCTGTCACTGCTGTAAGCGATGGAATAAATATAAAAGCAGCAGTCTCCTAACCATCTGTCCTGATCTGTCTCAGCATATGAGGTCTGTTTGATTGAGGGAGAGGATGAACCTGCGTAACCATGGCGGTGTCCGCATGTAATAATAGAACATATCTAGAGGAAGGGCACATTATTTTTTCAGCAGGATAAAAAAAAATATTAGTGGATGAATTTTTATTTTTCCCTGATATATTTTGTACATTGAATAAGTTATTGGTCGCTATAAATTTCCATGCTGGTGGTGTAAAAATTCCATCTAACGCGATATCTATCTGAGATGCCCGCGGTGCTCGTTTAGTGGTGTTAGGACTCATCAAGAGGGTATCTTCCAGGTACGAGTCAGTACATGGCTCTTTGTGTGAATCATTCGTGTATGAACAGGAGGAACGACTACACCGGCAGACTGTGCTTCTTTCTACGTACAAAAAGGGCAAGTGGGCAGTGTTTTAACACAGATTCCAGTGAACTTATCCTTTAATCTGCTCTGACATGCGTGTTTTTACTCTATGAAGTGCAGCAAGTGACTTTCAAGTTTCATGCCAAAAATAAAAAAAAATGTACTAACATCTGGCCATGGGTGTTTAAACAGCATGAACTGTGATAAAATGTCTCTTGCCTTGTTTTGTAGTGCGAGCGGCTAAATCAGTTGCACATGGTGATTTTCCACAACTGTGGCTATTTTTGGAAGAAGCTAGTTTTGTTTTTGTGGATTTTTGACATTGTTTATCCAACATATGAATCAGGATTTATTTCATTTGAAAGGTTAGCAGCATTTAAAACTATGCGGTACAGGCTAATCTACAAAGACACGGTGCATATGAGAAGAAAATGGACCGCAGTGTAACTTGTGAACACAAATTCCAATCGTAATGAAAGCACACATAATCGATAATTTCACCATCCCGGCTCAGCATGACGGATTTCAGGAATTCAATCAGATGGTTTGTTACAGAGAACCATCTGAGGAGTCATCCTAGGGAACCTACGGCAAAGGACAGCACTTAAAAAAAAAAAAAAGAATAAAAAAAAAACACTTGGAAGGCGATTAGATGAACCATCTGTCCGTCACAGCGAGCGTCTGTCACTGGCTGAGCCAGACGTCATCTCATGCTCATGAGATCATGCCGGGCTCCGATTGGTCAGAACCACTGTAGTTCTGACATAAGTGCAGAAGTTGAAATTCCAGAGATGATCTTCAGGATCCGAGTGTGACCTATGCATTTATAACTATATTTTCACACACACACACACACACACACACACACACACCTTTCTTTTAAACCCGCCGTTCAGGCAAATGATTAACCCACTCTCCCTGTTCCATCCCACATGTGAGATCAAGTAAAAAAAAAAAAAAAAAAATCATACACAGGCACAATTGTCTATTTTGATACAGGGCGGCACGTATATCCTGTTAAGGGACTTTTTTTTTTTCTTTGACTTAAGGAAATCTGTGGCGTGAGCCGTAGAAATCCTTAAATTAAAGGAAGTCCCATAACAGGATAGTGACAAGCCTCGTGTCATGTATTCTAAGCTATGAAAGCCACTGAACATAAAACATGAAAAGACAGAATCTAATGAGATGTCACACACACACACACACCCCTCCACTACCACTACAGTCTACCCTTTTTGAGTCATTTTGTCGGCGGCTTTGTCTGCCTCTCACTTCCTTCCTCCCCTCTTCTCTGAGCCCTCATGTCGGGCCGATACGGCCGGGGGATTTCAGCGTGGAGATGGCAATGTGCTGTGAGGAGTTTGCATGTGGGGGGAAAACTTGTATTTACACAGCTCTGATTTCTCAAAAGTTTGCTGACTCAAGCGGCTGGAATGCACACACACACACACACACACACACAGAGAGAGAGAGAGACACACACACAGCTATATGAGCTTGAAAGAGAAAGGAACTGAAACTGGTTGGCAGCATCACATGGGACTAGGAGACAGAGGCAGATAGGGACATTTGTAAAAACTTTTCACAACTTTTCAGCCTATAAACACATGAGACAACATGAATATGATGAATCTGATGGGAAGTTTCACTGAGAGAGAAGGAGGGAGGGGGGGGGGGCGCTCAATCGGTAATAACGTGACCTACATTCCACCGACAATAATGAGAGGACGTGATCGTGAAAGTCCCTGTTTTCTGATGCCTTTTTTTAAAATAATAAAGTCAGGGAAATAGTGAAAGAGGGTTTTTGGCACCGAGTCACACACACGCTGCAGCCTATTAAACTCCTGTGTGTGTGTGTGTGTGTGTGTGTGTGTGTGAGGGGAGCTTCCTCGGGTTCGGCCAGGGCTCGGTTCGGCTCGGCTCCTTACCTGCGATGTCCCACAGCTGTAGCCGGACCAGCGTTTTGCTGTCCCAGTTGATGACTTTGAGCGCGAAGTCCACGCCGATCGTGGCCCGGTAGTGCTGCGAGAACAGCTGGTGCACGTAGCGCTTGATGATGCTGGTCTTGCCGACGCCCAGCTCCCCGATCACCAGCACTTTGAACAGGTACTCCTTGCACTCTGACACCGAGCCCCCGGCCATGTCCGCAGCGACCCGACGCGTTCCGCTCAAAACTTGTTTTGTTCGCTTTGAGAGAGAAACACATATACACACACACACTTACACACACACGCACGCACTTATAAGGCGACTTGTGCTTCCTCGCTCATGTCCCGTGAGGAGCTGCTGGTGCGGACTGGGCCACATGCACACACAAATGACATTAGCCCCCCCCCCCGGGCTGTGACCCGCCTCCCCATGCATCCCTCCTCCTGCAGCCACCTGGGAAGTCACAGGACCCGGAAACGTGGGGGAAAACCTCCTGTTGCATGACATAATAGAAGGGTAACTAACTTTTAACGAAGATCAGACCCACAGGCCTTTTTTTGCTTTGTTATTACAGGAAATAAGTTTTCAGGAGAATCAAAATGTAAAAGATAGTTTTTAAAAGGTCTAATATTTTATAATATACTATTAAGATACATATATATCAATATGTTTTTCACATTCCCTTTCAATCTTCAGCTTTTCTCTATAATAAGCAGGTCTTTTATAACCACCATTAGTATGAATGAGCCTCTCTGATTAGCTCCTCTGAATGGGCTAGTGGGTGGCGACGGTGTGTCTGTGACATCACAACTTCACAGAAGTCCTGACCGCTTGTTTAAAGACACGGTTCTCTATGGATTAAAGCGTTTTAAAACATTGTCCAGTATAGGCCTTTTTTTTTTTTTACAATCTTTACTTTCTACAAAAAAACAAGGATTTGTGAAGTGATTTTTCAATTTTCTAAATATTTGCTGATAATTTCCACCCTATTGACTAATTGATTAGTTGTTGCAGTATTATTTTTTTATCCTGGACACTATTGGTCCAATACAACAATGTATTGCAGGCAGTAAACAGTCTTTTTAATATAAATATTTTTTCTTTTATTTTACAGCATGGTTCAGCTTGCCCAAAACATAAAGGCCTATTTCATTCTAGATTTGACAGTGTTAAACATTGTGGCACCTTTTATATTTTACATCGTTTAAAATCATTGAACAACTTTCACTATAATCGACTAAAAACATTTGGAAATACAATACAATTGCACTATGTACTGTATATTCTTATACTTTGAAATAATTTGCATTCTTATTTATAAAGAACTAAGAAACTTAACCTCAAGTAAACTACTTAATTTCATAATGCAAGATTGAAGCAAAATTGAAACATGTAATCTCATTACAAGAAGCAACTAATCAATGGTTACTTTAACAACTGAATATTTTCAAGAGGATACAGTTGACTCAAGATAGCTTAAAAGTTACCCAAATACCAAAACACACTGCTCCTTGACAAGTATCTGAGGACAAATTCAAAATGTATAAACTCTTTTTTTCTGTTGACATTCTAAATATATATATATATATATATAAACATTTATCAGTATTACAAACATACCACCTGTGTGAAAAAACAAGAGATGGCTGAACAGTATTACAAACTTTGAGGACTTGTACAATTACTGTGTTTCTCATTACAATGACACAGCAAAATCAGAGAACATGAAAAATATCGACACAGCATGGAAAGCAACAGTAGTTCTTTGATCACATCCCATGCTCATAAAACGTTGTTCTCAGGGTTATGATTGTAAACTGAATACTTAACATTGCCATCATCTACAATCAGCTACATCGTAAAAATTGAAAGCGAGGGATGTAGGTCGATAACAACTTTGATTGGCACATTATCCATATCACATATCATACAGCACAAGTCTTTAGCAGAGTCTCAGTTCAGTAGTAGTATTTTCGTGATATTAAGCACATCTTGCAACACATAAAAGTAATATTCAACCAGCTTACTGCACTTTTCATGTTAGTTTATTTCTGTGTAACATATTTAAATTGCAATGAGGTCTGACGTGAGAGAGCTGAGGTGAGATCCATTAATAAAAAAAAAGGCAGAAAGGAAATTGTTTTTTGATGCAGCTGTGGCTGCTGCACACCTGCACATGTCTGCGCTAATAAAACCTGGCATGAAATGCACTTGAGCTATTGCAGTCCTCAGTGACAGCTTTGTCTCTGCTCGCGTTTTAGATTGCAACGTGCACATACAGTACAGCTGGGATTTTTTTTTTTTTTGCATTTGTCTCATATAGGCTGCTTACTTGCACCACCACTATGCAAAACACAGCTAAATCCTTTATTTTTAATTCTCAGAGTAGCTTATTTCATCAAAATTTTGGCACGAGAGCTGACCGGTTTTGGCACCTCTCCCAGTGTGATGTTTTTTAGAGGGGCTATGTGCACCCACAGCCCTTTACAACGGCAGAGTGTCCACCCACGACGGATGTTTCCTGGTGGTTTTCTTGGTCTGATTAACCCCTTACTGATAATAGCAGAGTAATAGATACAAGCAAGCAAATGACATAGCAGAAAATACATGTTTGAAAAAAACTTGTGAAATGGTAAATAATGTTGTATGCATCTGTGTATATGTGTGTGTGTGTGTGTGTACCTGCGAGTATGCAGATATGAATGTCTGTGTGATGTACAAGTGTGCTGACAGCAGCCGTGTCAGCGCCTGTTTTTTTTTGCTCTCACAGTGTTGACGAGCTGTGTGCGAAGTCTTGGAGGATGTTTGAGGTGTAGGCTGAGCTCGGGGGGCTGCCGAACATCGACTCGATGACGGGGGAGCCGCTGATAGACTCCTCTGAACACACAGAGTCTCTGAAGGGGGAAGGGGGGGACAGAGCCAGGGAATCCTCCAGGGTCGGCTTGTTCTCAGTTAAATCCTCGCCCGCTCCGTCCTCCCCCTCCCCCTCCTCCTTGGCGTCGTAGATGTAGGAGTGTAAGAGGTCCAGTTGGTCGTCCTCGGGCCTCTCCTCTTCGAAAAGCCCCACCCGTGGAACCAAAGACGGGAGGTGGGAGGGTGTTAAACTCAAAGGCTCGTTGGCAGGGGGGGCCTCCCTGGTGTGGTCATTCATTGCGGGGACGTGGGAGCTGTGTGTGTCCACCAGGGCCCCCTGCGAGTGCTCTGGGGTGCAGCCCGTCAAGTGGGGGGGCAAATAGGAAGCCGGCTTATCTAAATGTGGCTCCGGGTCTCGCGTCTGTCCAGAGCAAGTGGGAGTCCAGAGGGGGCGCTGCGCATCGCCCTCGTCGTCCTCTTCCACCAGGTTGAATAGAGGCTTAGCACCAGGCGGTTCTTGGGGGAGGTGGGGATCTGTGCCCAGGTCACAGGCGGGGGGCTCACAACTGTGGGGGTCGGGGGTGTTAGTTAGAGGCCTGATGACCGCCGTCTGATTCAAGTTGGCTTCCTGTTTCCTCACATGCACAGACAGTCTGTGCCACACATTCCCCCCCCTCGGAGGGTGTCTTGGACCTGATTCAGACCATGACACAGACTTGCCATTAGAACTATGAACGAGATAAAGACTCAAGTTACTAACACAGGAAAACGGGAGGTGGTTAAAGAAAACAACAACATCAACACAGCAGCAACAAAACACAAGAGAGCAGCAGCATTTCAACATCCCTGGTGCATGTTAAAATACTTTTTAATCACACGACTTGACATTTACAGCGTTGGTTAGGGGTTCACTCGTGAGCTCTAAAGAGCGTCTTTTTATCGACAAACATGGGGATTCATAATGTGCTGCAGACAGCATTATGATCTTCAAATTGCTTTAAACATTGAGCTCATGGAATTAGGAGCCATCCAGCTCATTTTGTCCTGTCACACTATTTGTTTATGGGATGCATGCACTTGCACAGTATCTCTATCGGTGCCTGAACTGACAGAGTAGACACAGAGTTGAGTGCAGAATGAACTAGGACTGGCTTTAATGTGATTTGTAGGGAGGTGGGGAGGGGAGGGGAAGGGCTTTCATGCTGAGAAAAGTTATATGTGAGGTTAATTCAGGATAAACTGAAAGCAGCAGGGTGGCGGGTCTCCTTCTTGCAGGGCCGCAGTGTCAAAAATATGTTTCGCCACTGCCAACTCAGGAATGATAGAATCACAGGGAAACTTATTTCTTTATCTGTCAGATATATTTAACCTGGCAGATTGTGGTTCTTATGAATTCTAAATCACCCAAGAAACTCAAGCTGAGAGGCGATCAAATTAAGAATGGTTATTTTTAACACAGTTTACTTTATTTTTGCTAATGGGTGTCAAGACTAATGCAATGTCATGTCTGGATCACATAAACAGATGATCTCCTTGTGAACATCTCATGTGGTGTCTACAGCGACTGACAGATTTCAGTTTTAATCAAGCTGATTGATTGATGATCATCCGGCTGTGACTGTCTAAATTCCTCATATAGTGCAATTGTCTTGTGTTTCCATTGTGACAAATGTCGCAGTTACAGTTGACACTGCAGCTTTCCAAGAAAGGAGACAAATGACCTGACCCCCCCCCATGCTAAAATTAGCCAGCCTCTATTCTTGCAGACAATATGCTGCAAAGTTCATAAAGTTAAGGGTTAGAAAAGTAGAAAAGGCTGCATAGCACGGGTGAGAGACAACACGTAAACATATTAGGATCACTCTCATACTCCCCACTCCTTACTTTAGACAACTGCCCATGTTCACTGCTGTGAATCTCAAAAAAGTTATGAGCAAGTCTTATATCTAAATCTACACTTAAATATTTGACACCTTAGCATGGCCTATTATTATTATACCAACCTGTAAAAACAACCTGTAATGAATCTTCTATTAAATTTAGCTTAATTCTTTCAATATCATAATGTTCTCATGGGTCAGTGGATGTATCACATAAGTATTGACTAAATATCGAAATCAACAATTCAACATTTGAATGGAAAGTTAAAAAAGGATCTTTCAAATAATGCATAAACACTCAAATAGTGTATTGATATTATTTAAAAGAAGCACCCGCCTGCATATTACAGATACATGGTAGTCACGTTTTGAGTGTTTAGGCATCTCATATTTTTGTCTCACATAAAAAGGCAAAATCTGACAGAAAAAGCAACATAAAGCTTCACTCACTTGGCGTTGCGAGCTACAGGCTTCTTCCGGCGGAATATTTGGAAGAAACTGTTGCTCCCACAGGGAGCTGCAGACTTCCCGTCTCCAACGTGCATTCGCACCACGTCAGACGTGGTGAAGGCGCTTCGGACATTCCTCTCGGGTTTGGAAATGATAATGTACATCTTGGGTGTGAACATGCACCCCAGTGCCACTGTTACACTCAGGCTGACAGAGAAAGACGTGGTTATGATCTTGTAGTTGGAGCCAAAGTAGATGGGCACAAAGGCCAGCCAGATGATGCAGGTAGTGTACATTGTAAAGGCAATATATTTAGCCTCATTGAAATTGGCTGGGACGTTCCTCGTCTTGAAGGCATAGTAGGTGCAGCTCATGATTAGCAGGCCGTTGTACCCCAGTGGCGCCACCATGCCTACGTTGCTGGTGTTACAGATGAGGTAGACCTCACGTATGCTGGGGTACGACTTGATGGGCATAGGCGGCTCCAGGATGATGAGCGTGATCTCCAGAGTTAGCTGTACACTGATCAGCATAAAGGCGATGATAACCTGGGCCCAGGCGCTCATGAAACGGGGCTTCCTGGTGCAGATCTTCTTCTTACTGCCTGCCAGAATGCGCGCGATGCGGTTGGTTTTGGTCACCAGGGCAGAGTAGCACATGGCAGATGACAGGCCCACCAGGAGCCGCTGTAGGTAGCAGGAGGCCACTGTGGGACGGGCGATTAACGTGAAGGGACATATGTAGCCCAGGAAGATGCCTGCCAAGATGATATAACAGAGCTCTCGGCTTGACGACTTCACCACAGGGGTGTCACGGTACTGGATGAAGACGAAGGTGACGAAGGAAGTGATCAGGATGCCCACGCAGGAGAAAGCCACTGCGACGATGGATTCCACATCCGCCCAGTCGAGATACTTCAGAGGCAGGGGCTGGCAGACTGGGGAGAACAAATGAGACGTCAGTTTAATCTTTTTCTGGCAATGTAGAGCATTTTTAAGAGTAGAAAAGGTATATTATAAAACCAATATGGCAGCAGGTGATAAGTGTGAGAGGAGAGCAGCTCCAATCAGGAGTGAGTAGGGAGTCAGGTGTGCAGCAGAGAGTGTAGTCTTCCAAGATGGTCTAAAATTGCTTGGGAACTCATTTGCATGTGTCACCGTACACATCTCAACACTCCGGTTCTGTCAGATTTCTCTCTCATTTCCATGCTATGCCAACTGTGTACATGCAGACATGTGGGTATGTGTGTCACCTCTGCCATGATGCACCCGTTGAGTACTTGTCATCGTACATTCGGAGGACGTTTGTAGAGATTAATGTGAGAAAACTGACATCCTAGAATTCCCCCGTTTAACACTCCATAAATTACATGCCGCTAATAGCATTACAGTCACTACTGTCACAGGCTATGTCTGGAGAAACCTACATCTAGTCTGCCTGCTAACTTTCAATATTCTATATATATTAGAACTATCTTAAATAATGAGGAATTAATTCAAATTATAAAGTAACCAACAATTTAGAAAATGTGGAGTATAAATCTTTCTATCAAGCTCTAAATTACTTGTAATTGTAAGTGAATGATTAGCTAATGCAAGATCCACATATCTCCTACTTCTCATTGCCCTGACTGCTGCACATGACACTGTAGATAACGTTATATCCTGTTAGATCCCTACTACATCCACATTAGACTGTCAGTGGTTCAGTCCCACATTTTCAGTAGAGCTAAGTATGTTTCTGACAGGATGTAGATCTAGATCATTCCGTGCCACCTGAGGTGCACCTCAAGGATGCTGTTTACCCTGTACATACTCCACCAGACATGGGATATCTTTATATTAGCTATGCTGATGACACACAGCTGTACATCTAATCAGCCTTTAACCCTTCTATGGTCATGTCACCATTACATTTTAAGTTAAAGGCCTGGATGAAGACTCTTCTCCAGTTAGATGTGTTCAAACAGTTGAACAGCGACCTCTCTCTAAGAGGGTTCATCCATTTATTTCCTGATGGCTGGACTGCTGCAGTGCATTCTTCACAGAAAGCCTTGGCAGGAGCGTCCAGAAGCTCCAGTAGGCTACATTAATAACTGCACTGCCAGGATTCTGATGGCAGTGTGGAACCAAAAACATATAACACCAGTTCTGTTTTCATTGCACTCGCATCCTGTCTATTTCCGGTTAGGCTGCATAGTCCTGCTACTGCACACACAGATCCATCAACAGACAGGTGCCTCATCCCTACAGGAACTGAACCAAACTCCTCAGATCTGCCAACCACTTGCTCCTCTGGGCCCTCTCTAGTACTAAGCTCCACACCATGAGGGTACGGAACCTTATGCTCTGCTCCACACTTATGTAACAGCCTTCTTAAGAGCTGAGTCTCTTTTAAGTAAAGGCCTAAATTCTTTCTATTCTCAATAACCTTTTCATCTTATTATTATTTCCTTTTTGTTGTGGTTTATGTTCTATGTAATTAATTCTCCAGCAATAGCAAGTAAGAGTCCCTCGACAGCCTGCTGAAAACTATCCTCAAGCCTGTAATGGCAGCAACAGGATTTTACACCTGGCCACAGAGAGCTCCTCTCAGATCTATAAATCGCTGTCAGAACAACAACTGGCTCACAACAAGAAGCAGGGAGGAGGAAGGCGAGCAAAATCACAAATACATGAAACGGGTGGACTGGTTGTGGGGTGAGAAACAGTGAGGATGGATGCATGTTGCTCATTACAATAAAGAGGCTGAGCACTTGTGTCTCCTACCTGCCAGGTCATAATCAGGCCACCATCCCAGCTCACAGGCCTTGCAGGTGAACTCATCCTGAACGTACTCGTTGTCTTTGCACTGGGTGCAGATCCAACAGCAGCTCACCTCGCCCTTCCTTATCACCTGCACACAGAGAGGCCAGAAGCAAACAAAGACTGGTTAGAGGCAAGTATTCAGTATCAAGGTGATATGTGACGGGGTTGGTGCTTTGCATGCTTGATAGGAAGCAGCTTCTTTTTTTTCTTGAGCCCCAGACATACAGTTTATGAAACAAGGCCATCTGCTTATATGTTCTGCTCCCACAGAAGCTGTTACCAGCGCTGTGATATGTAAAACAGGGTGGTAAATGGGGCAAGAAACAAAAGCAGATAGAGGGTGGACGCGTGAGCAGCCATCAGAGAGGATGCAACCTCCCTCAGGGCGACTTTGAGTATAGCTGGACTGGAAAAAAAAGTCGGCCACAGATGAAGCAAATCAGGGCATTTCTTCAAACTGGGCTCAGAAGCAGTGTTTATTATTTAGCTCCTCTTCTCAGCCAGGTAGGGTGCATTTGTGCATCTGGTGCCAACTTAATATGAATTAGATCATTTAGTATTCATTTAGTATTTAGACTGAGCACATGTGCATTGTTGTACTTAATATCTAATAGATGAAGCAGGATGCCAAAACAACTCAAAACTACACAAAAAAACGCTTGTTTGCAAGCAAGCTGACGATGTGTTGGGTGATTCCTAAAGGTGGAACAGGAAGAAGAATGGCAAATCACTTCCAAGCGGTGACATAAATACCCAGAAGAAAAAGTTATTTGGGGGCACATGGGAAATACCATCTCCGTCTTAACTGACCGCATTTGTATTTATAGCCGTGGATCTAGTGATGGCAATGTCTGTCAGAAGCTGAAATGTCTCCACTATTAGATGGCCTGCTCACCTTGACATTCTAACTTTTCATCTAGCAGACATTTTTTGATTCAGAGACATGTCCTTGTCAGGTTAAATTGTAATAAATTTGGTATTTTGTGAACTTTTGACACCATCATTTCATCTTTTCTGTTTGTCCAATAGATGTGTTTATAGCTGCAAAACTAAAGACATTTCCATTTCCCTCAATTGTAGATGTTACCTGTTATACAACTGCAATGCATATGTGAAAGTTTTGTTGAGTGTTCCAAAGTACAGCCTTAAAAAAATTCTTCAACACAAACATTCTTCAACACAAACAAAGTTCTCCCACTTCTGTTGGCTTGCTTGGAACTGAGAAACACCCAAAAGTTGTGAAACTCTTTGTATGTGCGTTGTTGACCAAACGTATCTACGTGTTGCCAAAGAAAATTGGCTTCTTAAGAGCAGAAGTGCTGGTAAATTATCTCTCCTGGTATTTACTCATAAACATTGGCATGCTGTTGAATTAACACCCCAAAATAGATTTAGACAATTCTCCCAAAGCCACACGGCACATCCTCCAATGTCGCTTTTTTTCGGACTAAAGGAAAACGTGGCCCCTCACCTTGATTTGTCCTTTGGAGCAGGCGTCGCTGCAGACTGAGCGGACCATGTCGCTGCTGTTCATCCACAGCTTGCTATCGTCGATGTTCAGGATGCCCTCGTGCCAGGAGCCCACGTTTATGTAGTCGTAGCGGTTGTCCTCGACGCTCTGCAGGTTCATGATGTCGTACCTTGTCGGACAGAGGGAAAGATGCAGGACTATAAGGAGCGGGAATGAGTTTATCGAGCGAGAAAGGAACAAAGTAAGTACAGCAGAGTAGAACGGGGGGGAGTGAAGATCCCAGACAGAGAACGAGTGAAGGAAAGAAAGATTTAGAGGGATGGTAGAAGGAGAGAGTGACAGGCAATTTAATGATAAGGCGTTCTCAGGTTAGCGTCGCTCTTTTCTTATCCAAACTCACTTGAACAGCTTACAACGCCGTTAGCGTGACGTCAAGGAGCTCACACCAGCGCACGCACTTTTTATACGGCTCCACCTAACCTCTAGCTGACGGAGGAATGACGCGGCCGTGTTCTCTGACTGTCAGCAGCCGACTCCTGGACCGAGGAGGGATGAAAGTGGTTTTCTCACGGCAGACAATCTACTGAATCTGTTCCAGTCCAAACTAATTACATCCCTCTGTGCTGGAGATTTGCGCACACGTGTGTGAACCTACCACTCGTGCTGATCAGTGATTGCGAGAGGTTTTACTGTCGATAATAACCAGGTTGATGATATACATTCTACCCCGAGCACCTCTTACCTTCCTGGGGTGTCTCCGTTTTGATCAAAATAAATGTCCTCCCCGGATACTCCTCCGAACGACGTCTTGAGCAGGTAGTCCAGCAGTTTGCTGCCATCGATGGGATCCATGGCCTCACAGAGCCCCGTTTGGCCTGGACACACCTCCTTGTGCATGTCATGGAGGCCGTGGGCCATGGCATAGATGGCGTTGATGACAAAGCCCATCTTACTATCCTGAACATAGTTCTCATGTAGACTCTCATTTCCTGTTGAACAAGAAATAAATAAAGGACATCAAAAGGATGGAATGAATAAATAACAATTGCAGAAAGCTTTCTTGTTTGTCTGCTGTATTGAAAGTGCAGTTGGACTGTGGGGATAAAAGCATAATAAATATTGTGCTGCAAAAAGAAAATCCCTGTCGTTTTACACAATTCATGATGAAATTTTGAACCAGGGGCGGAGCATTTCATTGCAAAACGGAGCCCTATTTTGCAGCAAAATATATTGGCATACAAGGAAATCACAACATGACGTCCAAAAGCGCAATAGGAAACAGATGTAGGGAACCTTTGTTAGTGAAAATACAGAGACTGTGGATGCCAGGTTGTACAAACGTGTTCCACTCTCGGGCATCTAAAGGCACTGTCCCACAGTCAATGATTTTGAGGATTTTTCATCCTCATTCGTTTGGGTAAAAGTCAGATACGTTACATTTTCATTAAGATATTTCTTGCAATGTTTATCAATGAATTTACCTTTTGCCCATTCAGACAGTGCATTTAAAACATTGATCATCTATTTCTTTGAATTAAACATGCACATTCTGTGGACAACAAAGGGTGGGATCTATCAAAACATTTCTTTGGAGTGTTTCGGGGGTTTGGGGTAAACAGTGTGTGCAGGGGGAGCCATTCCTTTGTGCAGTTTTTCTCAGGCTGTTTTTTTTTAAACTATTATTCCTCAAACAGTGCTCCGCATTTTTGAGTTTGACGGATGCAATCCTGACTCCTAAACCACGAACCCGAGACTGCCAGGATCAAACCATCCTCCCATTTGACGAAATTGCGGTTTCAAGATAAGATATTAAAGAAAGTGTTGGGTTTAACAAAGCATCAGTCAAACTCTGCCTGTCTTGGAGGAGTTAAAAGCTTACAGAGTGCAGGTGCAATTCTGATAAAAGCCATCACCAGAGCAGTGGCTAGAAAAATGCACTTACCACCTTGCAGGTCTTTGGGATAAAAGAAGTATATAAGAGCGTAATACAAAATGATAAGAGAAAGTGGGAAAGCAACTATGACTGTGCTGCATACCTTCATCACAAACCTCTAGTTTATCTTTTTTATCATTTAATTGAAAGCATGCTGAACAACACATTTTGACTGCAGTATACTTTTCCTTTTTTATTATTAGTTTTTCTTTTTCTGTAGAGTAATGTGATTCATTTAAATACTATTAACAAGTCAAGAACACAATTTACCGTGATCAGCTTTTGTGAGCAAAGGGAGAGAATATTCAGGGAGGAAAACAGAGAAAAAAATGCACAGTTTTGTTATTATTCATAAAAACTAAATTCAACCCTATTCTCTCACTGATAGCTATAAGAACAGAAGACGAAGCCTGAGAGCAATGCATAACCAATAAGAGTGTTTCTATCACTCATTCCTCCTTTCCCACCCACCGGAGCAGACTTTCTTGTAGTTCTTGTTCTCCTGCGGGTGGCCCGGCAGGCGGCACTGGAAGCGGTACTGCCAGAACTCGGGGAACCACGGGTTCCTGGTGTTGGTGTCCAGGCGCAGCTTCAGGTAGTAGTCGTCGAACGACTTGACCACCTCCGACTGCAGCTTCATGGTGATCCCGCCCTCCGCCTCCCGCTCGTAGCCCTCCACCACCTCGTAGCGGTCCGCCCATCCGTCACTGCAGGGGAGAGAGGCACAGGAGAGGCTATGATGAAAGGATCACAATGGGAACAGTAAAATAGAATAATTACGAGACAAAAAACTGAGTGAGAATGATACTGTCATGATTTAGTCAGAGGCATTGGCAGGAAGTTAAAATCCTAGCATCACACCGACATGTCCATATAAAGAGCCGCAGCATTGACACTTGTAGTGATTTAATTTCACACAACATAAACAACCCATGCTCCGGTAGAACAATGGTCCGAATCTTCAGATGGAACCGACTGACTCAACATCGCTTGTCGTAACCACTGCTGGATGACAGCACCATTGGAAGCTCAGCAGCGAGACAGACTTACTGCCTGGCTAAAAGCTTACTGTGAAAGCCTCATAAATTATCAATATGGTATAACTCTAAGGTGCCAAACAGGAGGCCTCTGAGCTATTAAACCTTAAATACAGTTCTTCGTCTGAACATACTGTACTTACTATGAAACTGGGGGCAGTCAGGATCAGGGATCAATTCTATAGCATCACTGATGTACATGACTGTTCAGCGAACCACCTAGTCTCATCAAAATGATCGAAGTCAGCTAGGTGATTTGTAATTTCCACCTCTGCTTCTGGGCATAGAAGCAAGTGTAAGATAAAGTAAAAGAAGAAGAAGAGAAGTAGAAAAGCCGTGGGCTAACTCTCATGTTTTGCATGTGACTAAATAGAAACTAATGGGTGAGTTGACATCAAACAGCAAGGCCTGAAGATAGAAAGACACAAGCCAAAAGGCACAAAACTTGAGGTCATGTGCTTTGTGTTCCTTTTAAATAATGAGATTCCAAATAAATAGGTAGACTACAATCTCTCCCCTTCTATTAAGTTAAAGTACGCCGGCTGGAGACTTATCTCAAATCCAATGCAGCAATCCTCAATTTAAGGATGGAAATCTTGAGCACCTCAGCCGTAAGTGTAAGCTTTACACAATCCCTTCAGCTCGCTTCTTTGTTTGCTCCTGCAACCCGCCATGCGAGAATTTCCACCCTACCAAGCTAATTTGGAAAAAAACGCAGCTGGCCAGTGGGCTCCGAGAAAATTGGAAAACATCAGTGAAGGCGAGACTGAAAAACAAATTAACAGACAAACAGCGGCACTCTGAGCGCGGCTCCGTCTCCCGGTTCCAGCGCCGTGTGGTTCTCTCAGGCTAAATTTGACTGTCGGTGCCTCGCTATCTCTCATATGGGCTTTGGGCTGCAGCCGCGGAATACCTGCTGTTATCGACAGCTACGCACCAATTAGGTGTGACTCACCATGGAACCAATTACCTTGCACACATGGGATGTTCGGGTAATAGATAAGGAAGTGTGTGTGTGTGTGTGTGTGTGTGCCTGCAGGTCAAAGCCTCTGACCTTTTAGTCCACAATTACCATCAGTCAAGAAGAGGGAGACATTCAACTATTCAACATGGGAATGTAAGGAGGGCGCCGTGCTACCGATGTGATGGAGCTAGTGGAGCCTTTCTTTATGCTCCAAGCCACATGGATTCCGACAGATTGGGCTGACGGAGACAGGTGGTGTGGGTCCTGAAAGTGGCGTGAATGCCAATCCGGCAGTTAAAGCTGTTTCCTGCTGACCCCGGTGCCTCCACCCCCCCCCATGGTTCTGTTCCGACAGGCGCTCACATGTCTAAAGGTAAAGTGAAGCTTCAAAAATAATGCCCTCCTCAACCATTATCAAAGACCTTATACACAGTGGGTGGTGGACATTTAAAGAACAATGTTGCCTTTATCCCACTTCAGTGCTTCTCAACCGGAGGGGCGTGAGAGTCTGGGCAGGAGTAGGCTACAGGCGAAAAAAATAGTAGAAGTGAAAAAGTGATCAGTAGATGCAAGGAGATGCAACACATTCGCCAGTGTTTCCCACACATAGACCAATCTGTGGCGCAGAACCCAGCACCACTAATTTGATTCTGCCTCTCTCTTTTTTTCCCACAGTAATTCTGTCATTCTCACTTACATGCACGAAGAGCCGCACAGCTCAGTCCTTATTAATAATAATAATAATATAATAACAATAATATTAGTAATGTATTCATGCTCACAGAAGTCTGGAGCAAATGCCAATAATAGGCCAACAATAGCCTCGTAATGATAAAAGGCCTAACAGGATAATAGGCGGGGGGGGGGTGAGAGGTGGTGGTGGTCACAATATACGCCTGTTGATTTTATTTTTTCTGTATATTTAGAAAGAATAATACAACCGCTTTATCCTTGTCACTCTCCTAATTAAATTTTGAGTCAGCAACACGTGAATCTCATCGGCCCCGGTCACATTTCCCTCATTCACTGCGAGTAAATAGCATCTCTGTCCCTTCCTCTGTCAGTGTGTGTGTGTGTGTGTGTGTGTGCAGCACAGACAGAGACACACACACACACACACACACACACACACACACACACGCATGCACTTTACAGATTTGTGTTGCAAGTGCTTATCATAAACACCCCTTACCTGACATGGTGAGGGCTGTAAAATAAATGTAATGTGGTCTATTCAGTGCCGTTCATTGTTTAACACGTTTGTTCTTGCAGAATCGTGGAAAACAGATTGAGTTTTAGATTTAAAAACGAGAGAGCGACAGAGGGGGAGTGCCCTTTAGCACGGTGTATGAATTATGCACGAGGCATTGAAAACACTTGACTGTTCCTCACAGTTGAGTTTGTGATGAGGTGAAATGACATTCCCTCTTCCCTCTGTCCCGCTGCCTGGCACGACTCCAAACATGTCCCACAGCTTCACGCCGCACATCGGGAAGCCCGTTATTACATAACCTGAGTCAGATATACGGGAGGAACACCTGCATAAGTCGATTAAGGAGTCAACACCATGCGAGTCGTTTTACAGTTAAAAGGGGCATAGCATGCTGTTCATATATATTGAACATATCGGCCAAGATACTAAATATTGATATTGAGAAGTAAATGAATTTTCTTTTTTCAGGCATCACACTTGAGATGAACTCATTAAAGTCAGTATTTATTTCTTTAGGTAAAGTATCCCTATGACAGCATATACTCAACAGAAACGTGGTGATATGGCATTGTTTAGAGCAGCGCTGCACATCTGGATAATTCATAGACTCTCACACAACAGTGAGTAGACTGAGAGCTCCCCCGACTCTCCTGGATGATCTAGTTCTAGTTTGATAGCACATTTGTATATTTATGAAGCCATGAATTAATTGGCAGGGCAGAGATTTAATCACATGCGCTGTTTCCCCTAGAGGTTGAATGGGAAGAGTTACTTTAAAAAGACGAAGGTGAGGAAGAGTTTCCTAAATGCTGTACATTAGAATTAAAATAAAAGTCCATGTAGTTGATGAAAAATAACCTGTAACGTGGTTACAGCTGTGGCTGCATGTAGTGAAGTCAATATTTCCTTAAGAGATTTCGGGGAGTAGAGCAGAAAAATAAAGAAGCTTAACATGAAAATACTCGATGTACCTCCAACTAGAGCTTCCTCTAACACACAGGAGATCCTCTGGGTCCATTATGATTCTGGTTCAGCATTTATCTCTGTGCTGATTCTACAACATTCGCTACTAATTCTAAACATTACAGCTCTGGCAGGACAATAAATATTCTGCTTCTCTGCAGAACGCTAATGCCCAGTCTCTTAAATTCTGCCTCCTGGGTGCCTTCACCTCTCTCTGTCTCTCTCCCCGATCCTGCTCCATTTCTCTTGTTTCTGTTACTCTGTGGAATTAAAGCAGGTTGACTATCTCTGCCTGAATCTTTGCTGCACACTCAGATCTACGCTGGGCTTTTCTTTGTTTTTGGCTTTTAGTGAATGGAACCTTCATGAGTGCACATTACAGCACATATTCAGATGGAATTAAAAAGTAAAGAAGTGGCAGCTTGTTTGCAGGACTCCCTTTAAGTGAGGAGCCTCCAAAGCCCACCCAGGCTGCTTTTACTTATTCATCGTAGCCCAGTTTGAGTCGGCTGATCAGTCTCATCTATATTAACGGCAAACATTGCGGGAGAAAATCCTCTTTTGTTTTTCACTTCCTCAGGGCGTCAGCTCGTTGCTAAACCCCATGACGGAAATCTCTGCATCAAATATTAGCGACTGGTTGACAGATCGTATTATCAGTTGTTTTTATTCAGCGTTGAGTCTGGAGACAGAAACACTGCTGCTGAAAAGCCTTTTGTTAAATGCTTCCTCATTTTCAATTTGTGTTGCTCAGTATTAGAATAAGTACTAGAAAAGCATATTTAGTTACCATATGAGGATATACAGGCTATACAGAACATCAATAAACAGGACATCAATATGCATTTTGTCCATTTTTGTGAAACCATTACCCTGAAACTAGCGAACTTGCAGCAATTCTGCAGAAAGTTACTGTAGGGTAATTATTTTTTTACAGTAAAATTGCTGTACTTCTGTTTACTGTATGGTGTTTTCACTCTAAAATAAAAAAAAAATCAATTGTATTTACAACCCTGAATAAATAACTGTATTATAACACAGTAACTCTCTACTGTGATTTACTACTTTAAGTAATACTACTGGTTTATTGTAAAATATACAGCAATATAGTGTTGTAATCATTTACAGGAACATTACTGTGTTTCACAGATTTCACAGCAAATTCCTATGTACTTCTTATGTATGTTTGCCTTGGAGAAAGAATTCATCATTAACCTATAGTGAGATCACAACATACATAGAATAATGGAGAAAGTCTAAAGTGTTACCTTTCACTGTTTCAAACAGTTACTTATTTATGAAAATAAGAATTTTGCTTGATGCATCAGGTGAGCGGTTGATTGATGATATATAAAATGTACAAAAACGTAAATGGTATGTGCCTTCTCTTTATGTATACGTGTTGTATAGTGCACATGCACTGTGGTCCAAAGGACGCTGTGAAAGAAAGCACATTGGCCACAGCGAAACATGATGTGACAAGTATGTCCACATGCAAAGCCGGCGTGCTATTTTTGATCGCTCCAATGTCATTCAGCCATCCCCTCGCACAAGGGAACACGAGGCATCAATTGGGAAGAGAGAGATGTCCTTGACAATGTGTGGCTGCTTTCAATTAACATCAGAGGCGTGTTATAAATATTCAGATGCGCCTCATTGTGCTCTCTCGCTCGCTGTAACACAAACAGACGCAACCTTTGGGTCCTGACTTAACTTGAATATACTTTTCCGGAGTCACGTGTGCGTGTGACACCACTGACTGTCTTATAATTACAATCTTTGTTACTGATGTCGGCGATATTTTCTGAGGAGTGACAACTGTGTTTGACAGAACGACGGATCTGCAGTGAGACAATCACACCAACTCTGTATCGAGCCCAAATAAAATCTCCATGGTGACAATAACACAAGCAGCAAGCGATGAATTGCCTTTTATTCCAGCAGTATGGTAGATGTAAGGATTTATGCATGACGGACCCCAGTAGAAGCTCAGGAAGCCTACATGTAGATGTGTAGAAAGAATAATGTAAAGATGGAAGCTCAGCCCTCAGCCCCCACCCACCTCTCGCTGCCATCCTCTTTTTCGCTCTCTTCTTTCTCGTTCTCTGAGTCGTCACATTTGTATCTAACGCATCTATCGCCATTGTGCTCAAACTGGAAGCCTAATGGGGGAATTATGAGGCCAATCAAGAGCGAGCAGCATATTCAGGTCGGTTGATATGTGTTTAATTCATCTTTAAAACTACAATATCTATCAAATTGCTGCCTAGAAATTCCTTTTTGGCATTTAAAATTCTGATAAATCCAATTATAATCTAACACTTGCTTAGGGGGACCTTTAAGCATAAAACAAAATGAATTAGACTGAACCTGCAGAATGTACATGTGCAATTCCGGATGAGAAAGACAGAGATAAAGTCTGATTTCGCTCACGCCGCACTATTTGCCAAATTATTCGCGAGGATCCGATAGGCAGAATTCCACATCCTCCGCACTCTCCATGCTGAGATGGGGAGGAGATGAAAGCCGCGGAGATGACAGGAAAAGGGCAGTTAAATGTGTTGCGCCACAACTCCGCTATCTCTCTCTCTCTCTCTCTTGCTCCCTAAACATTTTATTTTTTCAAGCTCAGAGCGAAACCTCAGTCCCCCTTGTTAGAGGAAATCAAACAGGACGGCCAAACGCTGGGAACGAATGTGACACACACAATATGGCTTCACAGCTTTCCTTGCACCCCGGCGCAGTCTCAGAAGGCACAGTCATGCCCTGCCAGCGTCTGCGTACCCAAACCATTACAGAGGAACCACATCCACATCCCCGTGTTTTCAGAAATAAAAACAAAAATGAAATTAAAAAAAGATTGAGCTTTCAAAATGGGACCCAGACGGAGACTTTGTGTGTGAGACAGGGACGGATATGAGCGCTACATGTGGAAAAGCAGCTTATGCAAATGATGTTTGGTAATAACAGCGTTCGAGCCGCATTAGAGCGAGGGAGAAAATGAATGCCGCTAATTGCGGGAGAGCGAGCAGCGGGCGAAACGGGTGAAACGGGTAGGTGGGTGCTCCAGCACGCCGCCGTGCACAAACCGGGCCTGTGGAGCAGAACACAAGTCCTGTACAGCCGACGCAAAGCTGCAGAAACTCCCGCTAAGCAGAACGATTTCGTGGGACTGTCTTTATATAACCGAGTAGGTGGAAATTAACATTCAGGAGATTCTGAGATTTAATACTCAGTTTAATTGCAAGAGAGTATAATTGGCGTTTGCCTCAGGGAAGCCTTAGTTAAAATTACATTAGTTTCATGGGTTCTATGATTCCTGTCAGCGTACGGCTTCACATCATGCCCACAACTAACAATTAAAAACTTCACTCTCACATGAAAAATGTTTAAGATTCCTCTCTTTACTGCAGCGACAAAGGGCTGTTTCACATTTCACACTTTTTTTTACTTTTAATTATCATGGCCTTGGGAGCCTGAATAATTCATCTAATTTTCCAATGGTTTGGTGATTGTTCTGTGAGGCTGTGAAGTCGTGTTTTGGTTTTAAAAGCAAGTTTTCTTATAATAATAATAATAGTTGCTTGGTTGGCATTGTTTTTCCAAAGTGCAAAATAAATTACAGCGGTAAGGAAAAAAGATTTCGAACATGACAACAAACTGTAATCTATAAACGGAGCAAGTACGGCAGCAGAAAGACACATTAGCTTATCCTATTTATTAATAGCTTAGCCTATTAACTGCTCGCTAACATGGACCGGTGCAGGGAGAACGGCGGTCAGCTCCTGGAGCCGTCGTGCACGTTCCTCTCTATGGTCGAATAACAGGCAGGGAGTCTGTGGCCATTTTACAGCATCCAGTACAATCTATGTAGCACACACTGTTCCCTCATGATGTTCTGATATTTCAAGATCCCAACGCCTCCCGAAGGAGCTCTGAGTGAAACACCTTCACCTGGTCTCCCCTGAAGGAAGCCTGAAAAGAAGGTTCTGTGAAAATACATGTTTAAAAACTAAGGCTGCTGTTACCTTGCCATGCTCACAAGAATTTGAGGAGGTTTTTGTCACTCTCGTGTATTACAAGCGGCAGCCATTGATGCGTTAAGAGAGTGTATGAAGGCGTCGGCCGTCATGTCTGACAGCAGACAGGATGGAACTCTGCATTTACACAAAAATCCAGCAACGCAGCAGGTTGTACAAAGGTGTGGGCGTTTTTATTTGTGCCTTATTATTATAATTTGTGCAAAATACTGACACAGCCTTTCATTTATCTGTTTTACAGAACTGTTTGCTGATTACTTTCTGCATCCACTAGCTCTCTCTCTGTCTCTGTCTCTGACCTGCTCATGGAGCCGAGGACCAGGGGCCAGCTTTGAAATGCTGCGCTTGCAAACAGCAACCGACAAATCCTGCATGAGCTACCTTTTAAGATCAAGTGAGTCAAAGTCACCTGCCTTGTTGACCGATCCGTCCACCCGGACCTGGTGGTGACCCCGGTGCGGATCTGAGCACCACATCATGCACATATAAATATAAATATATATATATACTCTACAGGTCTAATCAATGATTTACAGCTAGCTTTAACAGCCATTAATATGTTCATGCTATGAAATTGTATGATCCTAATGTGGTTATAATGACCTGACATGCTGGTTTAATCAAGCCCTAGTACATTAATTAGGTGAACCTGCAGAGTAACCCACATGTAGGGTGACTCATGCATGAATGCCTCATTTTGCACAGAGTAAAGTTCAACATGGACGGAAACATTTGCACTCCTGCCCTCTAGATGCATATTCAGATAAGTCCTAGGCAGTTCATCTTCTGCAATTCAAATGTCATAGGAAATTCAGTTTCAAAGTTTAGTCGTCCTTCATTTATGTGAAAACATTCAGATGACAGTAAGTGTTGGAGAAAAGAAAAGTTAGAGAAACAGTTTTTACTAAACACTGATGATAAACTACCTACTTTCCTCTTAACTCCCTCTCAGCCTCTATCTCTATACTCATTTGTATCTGTTTCTCTCTTCTTTTGTTCTAGTTCTACTCCTGTCTCAGACTAACCTACTGCAGAATTTGCAGTTTATTAGTTTAAATCAATACACTTCATGTCCTCTCTCTCTTTCATTCCATCTGAGTAGAATGTGTTTCACTTCTAATAAAATCACTTTAAATTGTGCTTGAACCAAACAGGAAGACGATGTCTTTTTGATTGGAATGAAGTGTATAATCTCCCAGACGCATGAAATAAATGTCGTCTCTTTATTTTGTGCTATTGTAAAATAATGAAGGCGACTGACTGGCAAAATCATGATTGACATCCCGGTGAGAGAGAGACGAGAGCCCATGACGACAGCAGAGCGGAGCGGCTGCGAAGTGATGCGGAGTGAAGTCCGCGGGTCAGGGATAAAGTGGATGGAGCGTGTTGCCACACCTGGCCCTCGTCTGAAGAGCTGGTCAGCCGAGTAGCAGGAATAAAAAGCTGGGAAATGCAAAACGCTGCATAGGACATGTAAACTGCTGTGTGTTTGTCTGCCTCCATCAGGTTCTATATACTGTATGGTGGCTTTTTTCTCATTCCTATGATATATCTTCTGTGGTTTTACACAATACACAGCTAACATTTTGCTATCCTCCTCAAAAGTAATATCACTTGACTGTGATCCATTCCAGTGTGGCACTGATATACCTGATTGGGATAATTTAATTATTTAAGCTAAAAAAATGCAGGGAATGGACTGCATGCTGGCTTTTTCGTTACAGCCACAGAACAGCTACTGAGTCGACCTTGTGGTGAGTCTTTCACAATTTCCTCTTCTGATCTGTGCTGATACATTTGATGGGCGGGTGAAACTGGTGCACGGTGTAAATACACAGAAGACGATGCACTTCCTTTGTTTACAACAAAAATAAGAATTATGTTTCCAGGCCAGATCGGTGTTTCTTTGTTCAGTTTTAATCCACAAACACCAGGCAGTAAAAGCCTATTTGTGTCATTAAAAAAAAAGCACATAGTCTTCAGTTGCAAGTTTTGACCTTCTATCCACTAGACAATTTTTGTGCCACATAGAGCTTTAATATTTCTAGAAATGTCCATGGACCAGTAAAAGCCAATAAAAGAGAATGATGAGAGGTGAATGCATGAAATAAGAAACATTCCTCTTTAGTGAGCCAATACCTGTCTGTCAGCTTAACTCCTGCCAGGAAACACACAGCTCTGCATCTGGTTTGGCCCCCTAGACTTCCTCTGTCATTTCACACACTCTCTTATCTCTTTCAGTCTCTCTCTCTCTCTCTCTGTTTCTGTGACCCAGAAGCAGTTCCTCCGCCCATGGAGACTACCACAAAAAGCTAAAAAAAGACCCACTTTCCCTTCTCCTATGGAGGAAAGGAAAAAAAAAGGCGAGATACAGTATGGGGAGGAACATAACCCATAGAGTGTCATTATGATGGATAATTTAAAAGGCATGTTCTGAAAAGAAAAAGTGCCTTCCCTTCCCAAGAACATAAATATTCACGTATGCATTGGATGTAACACGTGCAACATAAACAGAGGCCGCTGAGAGCAGCACTTGTCTTCTCTTTATTTCTACCACTGGGAGATATTACAGAGAAGAGGAGAAGGCTTCCTGAGGGATAATAGCAATGACAGGGAACAAATCCCTCACTGCCAGCTAGTGGAGGGGAGCGGACCACTGAATATATATGTTCAGCTGCGTGCAGCCAAATTAGACGTGACAGTAATATCTCATGGAAACATGTGTCCTAACTCACATCAAGTACAGTAAATTGCTTTTCCAACAAGACAAGTTAAATGTTGGCGTGTCTGTCTTTTTCTTGGCAAGAGCTGGGAAAACAGTCCGACTTCTGATACTGTCTGACTGCCCCCAGTACAAGGCCCATTGGTTCATATGGATGATACAAATCTTTCTTAAGAAAGGATAAGGAATCACCTAGGGGCAACTCAAACGCAAATGTGGAAGCGACATGTTAGTGTCCTGTAAATATTGTAAATTATCTCTCCAGCTGAATCCATCTTTGAGATTGGGATTAGATGGCAATGAAAATCCTTGTTTATCATTTGATATCATATTACATCATTTTTTCAGACCGTAACAGTGCTTGTTCGTTTTAAGCGTTAGTGTATTTTTCCCCACAATGCACTAATTTCAATGAAAAAGTCAAGTAAGTGGGATCCAAATATCTTATTTCAAATAGAAAGTTACAGGTGTTCATTTTTGAAGATTCACAGGGCTGTCAAGCAAAATTTGAACAATCTGTTCCTTGTCTTGTGTTTTTATCTCCCTTCCTTCCTTCTTTTTGACACCGTATGAATACATCCTCATTTCTACCTTCTCTCCTGTCAGTTGTCACCTTTGGCCTGAGCAGCTGTTTAACAACAGGTTGATCTTTTCTGAGTTAAAAGGTCATAGTGTCCTGACCCATAGAGTTATACCCTACGTCTTTGCTGTGCTGGTGTAGGGGTAGAACGTTGTCATATAGAGCATTGATTTTAAGCAGCTCACCCCTCTCTATTTTCCTCATTGGCTTCTGTATAATACTACCATATAAAAAATTGAGTTATCATGGGAATGTTTAGGCTAAGGTAGAACAATGGCTGTAACCTTAGTGTTTTCCTTTCCTGTTTAATGCTTGACTGTCGACTGAACATCTTTTATTGAAAGAGACAACGAATTGCCACCGCAGATAGCGGCTCTGCATTGGAGCTGCACTCCCCTGGTGTTCGGCAAATCTCCGACGAGTACTGCTTAGCTGGGTGACAGGCCCTGATCACCCTTAGCTGTCTTATTAATGTCCTCCCTGTGTAACATATGGCTGACAACTGCCCTCTAACAGGCTGATGCCAAAAAACCTCCTCCTGATGGGGGATAGCAATGCAGGAAGGGAACTGAAAAGTAGCATCAAGGTTGCCGTGGCTTTATTCTGACAGCTGTGAATATTCCTCAAGGGGTATTTCATGGTGTAATGTGCTGCCGTGTAAGTGTGTGAGACGACACTACTTGCCCTTTTCTAATGACTAAGATTACAGCTACAGTCAGTCACTGTCACTCAACATTGACTAACAGACAGAGAAAGAGAGGAAGATGACAAATATGAATAGTAGAGAAGGAGAAAACGAGGAAAGAGGAGGGGATTTCACAAATAGACTGCACAAACAAGGAGTGAATGGACATGCAGTATTATTTTCCTCTCCAGTTTTGCGTCTGTGACAGAAATACTAATTATTCATTGCTGGAGAACATTTCTATTCAGCGCTGTTTGTATGTGGTCTAATTGTTCTCGGTTGCCTTGGTGACGTGCACATCAGGAAGACAACATGGCATCTCGCAGCGCTCCAGAGCCAGTTTCCTCAACATCCAAGCTGAACTATGAAATAAACCGGGACTGATCCGTACCTGCCGATGATGAGGAATTCGCCGGACACCCCCAGCCGCCTCATGGCCATCAGGAGGCCTCGGACAGTCATGCCCTCGCAGAAACACACCACCACGCGAGCTTTGGGCAGACGCTCCCGAAGTTTCCTCAGGAGGCGATCGAAGTGCTTCTCCCCCGCGTTGCTGTAGATCTTGTCTGAGTGGGCAATGCACAGCCCTTCCTGAGAGGCCAGCTCCTTGAAGGCCTCCATGCCACTCTCCCCGTAGTTCCCTATAGGGGATAGAGACAGCAGACTGTTGTGTGGATGCAAACAATGGCACCGCGAAACTGAGCAGCAGAATATTCTGCCTTTACTGGAATTTTCTAAAATATTGTTTTTCTTTGTTGTGAAATCTATTATCACTGTCTGCCAATTTTGTTTTTAAATTAGCCTCACTGTCCATGGATAGATAATTGCGTTCAACCATACATTTATAATTATTTCACTGACGGAAAAATCAACATTATGCTTTAAGCACCCGCCCCCCCCCAAGCACTCAACAGAGCCGAGTCCCGGCTGAGCCGCAGCCCTGATCCCCTGTTAATGAGAATCTGATTGCAATCAAAGGCAGAAAGGGTGAGAATAGCTATCCATGTCCGACCGCCGCGCATACCATTCCAATCAAGAGCGAACCGCAAAGCTGGTTCAGTCTAAATCTTCCGTTGTGCTTCCCTGATGTGTCACGGGCGGGATTGTTGATAAAGCCTGTGGCTCTTTAGCATGAGAGTTGGATTACACTGACAATCTAATCACCAGCGCATGCCTGGGCACACGTGCACACGTCTGCGTTTGAATGTTCATGTTGTTGACTGAAAATTAAAAGCGCAAATCCATGAAAATCAGAGGTTTGTCATGCGATTGGTGGGATGAGAGGTTCCTGTGGGCCCTTACATGGGTGACGGAGACCAGCTAGTGAAGCTGTGCATGGCATGCTCTTATACAGCAAGGAAGGCAGCAGATGAAATAAGCATCACCGTAATGCATTTACTCTAAACACACAATGGGCCCTATTGGTTTACGATAGTCCTTTGATGATATTTTCAATTGCCTTATTTCTTCTCCCACTGGTAAATGGAAATGATGATATCCAATTATTTTGCTCTCTCCATCCAGGCTGTGAGACAGGTGGGTGGCGGTGCATTAGTTGTCAGCCCATTCGACAAGGACTATCAAAACCTGCTTTGGAGTATTCCTACTAGATGGATGATAATCGGCACAGGTAATTTATGCAATTTCACAGCCCTAGCTGTTGCTATGGGCAACAAGCTGCATTTTAACTAGTCTAGTGGGGAAGAGACAGGAAACTCATGACCTGAAACAGACTTGGCCATTATTTCAAAGATAACAATGGAGGGGAAAAAAACAGAGCATCATGCAAATTATGAAGTGAAATCTCAGTTATCCAAATATATCTATGTAATTGGCATTATTTAATGTGGTAGGTAGATTTGTATATTTGGATGGCTGTCCTTAACTTATTGTCATCTTATTTTATGATCCAGCGCTCAGTTTTCATGAGCGTGTTGAAGCTTATTTTTTGTCCACAGCAAGTCCCAGCTGTGGTTTCAAGATGTACAGAAAAAAATAATTTAATTCTGTTTAAAGCTTACAAGTTAGTAATTTAAAGGGGTTACTCGGAAATTACAGAAATTGTGGCGTCTTTTGCATGAATTGCAGATAATGGTCATGTACATTTTTGCTCACAGCAGCGTGAGATTGTTGCAGGTGATGTCTTTTCCATGTTATTCTTTGTAAAAAAGCATGAAATATCTCAAAATTTTACATCAGCTTTTAAGATATATGGCACATAAAGGCACCAAAAAGGATTTCACCATGTAAATTGCTTCCCAAATGTTAACTCATTTAAACTTTCAAAACATTTCTGGTAACTTAGCCTCATACTTCTGTCACTCTCACATTCTACTGATTAGTTGCAGTAACTTTCATATATTGGTCTGTTGTTACCTTTAAATTCTGACTCCAGTCCCAGAGGATCTCTCTGTGGGTATATTCAAGGTCAGACAGCTGACACCACCTAGTTATTCCTCAAGGGTACTACATCTCCCAAACTCCCTCTCTTCATCTATCTGATAGCAAACCTGTGCCAGACCCCTCTCTGGCACTTCTAAGTAGGGGAGGATAACAGGGATATTTTACACTCGCTGTGTGTCCACAGCGCCTCAGGGGGGATCCTGGGTAATGCAGCCTTTCAGTCATCGTTTGGGTGCACATCACTGACTGTTTCCTCAAGACTTTAATAAAAAGCCACAGCCATATTTCACCTCAAAGTAATTAATTCAACTCTTCAACGCATTCTCCCTAACCCATCTCTTCCTCTTGCCTCCTTTCTCCACTACAATGCACTGTTTGGCCGTCAGAGCAACTGAGTTTTCCAAAAAGAAAGAAAGCCCATCGTGGAATGAAATACTGAATACTATAATTGCTTTGAGGAACAAAGAAAAATCAATTACATGCATGTGAATTTTGAAATGTTACTTCTCGTTTCATCCACAGACTTCTTACTTAACCATGAAATTAATTTTATGTTTTCAAAATTAAATGGCTAATGATAAAATGGTTTCAATGCGCTTTGCTAGAGATCAACTTACAAAACATGATGACTCTCGTGTCACAGATCAAGATATTGTAACAAACTCAACATTCATGACTTGACTCTGTGAGGATGCACAGCATGTGTGGGAAGAAATTTGAGCAAAATCCACACAACCGTTAACAGACAATCCCAAGCAAATCATCATATAAGCACAATGTGAAGTGTCTCTTCCTAAAAAGTTACAATCACAGATCATTGGGAAAAAAGGGCAATTAGGTTTGTGTGAAGCTGGGATTGTCTTCTGCCCTAATACTAATGTTGGTTGTTTGGCCTACACATCATTTTGTGGAAAATTCTAATCATAGTAATTCTTGAAATGTAATTTGTTCAACAGGTTACCTTATTACACCAAAAAATCTACATTATTATATAAAGTGAAATTTCGCCACTAAAACTAGCATCATGGGGCCTTATCAGTAGACAGTATTGCTGAAACATGCCAGTCTTACCCTCGGTGTGCACAGCAGACACGTAGGTCCAGTTGTACCGCTTGACTATGTCCAGCATGGCCCGAGCCTGCAGGGTGTCGGACGGCACGACCCGCAGGAAGTACTTGAACAGAGTCTTATCACTCAGGTCGATGCTGGTGGCGGAGTAGGCGATCTGCGGGATGTTGAAGAGCTGCAGCAGGTTCTGCACCTGAATGGCCACGGAGCTGGATCCGGGTCCGATCACCCCGGCGATGGGCTTCTTGGTGGGCGGGGGCTGGTTGGACGGGGTGCCGTCAATGCACCACTTGGACCCGTCCTTGTCATCTCGGATGGAGATGAGGGAGTCCCGGATGAACTCGATGCTCTGCTCCAGGGCCACGGACGAGTGCCAGCACGAGTCGCGGATCTCGCAGCCCAGGCTGATGTTGGGGAGCAGGTCCGGGTCGGCGTTGATCCGGTCCAACGTGTGGAACATGGCCTCCACCCGCTGGATGCCGTACTGCTCGCGGACGTCCCCGCACTTCCGCTCGGCCACCTTCTCCGCGGACGGCTGGTGGTGGACGGAGAAGAGCGCGCCGATGATCACGTCTCCGTCCATGCGGGCCACGGAGCGGGACACGGCGCGCGGGACCGCGGCCCGCTCATAGATGCTGCTGCCGTGGGAGAGCACGCACGCACGGAACAGGAACGCGGGGAGACACAGGAGAGCGAGGAGACCCATCTTTACGCGTGCCATGTTTCGCCGCCTCGCGTGAGCCGCGCCAACTGTGCAGGCATACTATCCGCTGCTGGCCGTCGGTACATCCACGTTTATCCCAGAGACCCGGAGCTGCGAGCGCGACGCCCGGGGCATGTCCACGCGCACCTGCAGGGAGAACAAGACACGCGACACAGTGACATGTAACCAGGGACAGGGTGTGCTGCACGTTTATGTGGGAATAACTGACACAGCACGCATGCTCCTTTTCCCATCAACGCCCCGCCGCGCTTTCCTGCAGCTGGCAACTCCCCACCGCCTCTGGGCTGCTGCCGGGGAGCTTTGGAGCAAGGCAGTTTCACCCCCCACCGAGCGGGTCGGGTCGTGGAGAAACCGCGCGTTTTAAAAACCTTATCTGTGTGTGTGTGTGTGTGTGTGTGTGCTAAACGCGACGCGCTCGCTGCCCATTGACAAAAGCAGGCGGGAAGCTGCTTTCAGCACCGCGGACAGCGCGCGTTTCCAAAACGCGTTCCAAGGACGAGGACGTCCGTGGGACCGCCGGACCCGGTGGTCCACGGACCCGGTGGTCCACGGACCCGGTGGCCCTCGGACCCGGTGGCCCTCGGACCCGGTCCTCACGGTTCGCTGCCTGGTTTCCAGTTATGCTCACACGCCAACACACACGGACCCGTTTGGATTCCACACGAATCCTCCGTGTGTGATATTAAATAGATGTTTTACCGAGCGTTGCTGTCATGCCTTAAATAATAATAATAATTATTATTCTATTTTATTCATATTAATAAAGAATGTAAGATCTTCCTGCGTTTGTTGCGTCAAAACTTACCTGAATCCTTGAGACATGTCGTGCCTTCGCCCTTCTCCTGTAGCGCATGGTCTTGCTGTATTACTTGAGTTGCTCTCTCTCTCTCTCTCTCTCTCTCTCTTCCTCTCCTCCCTCCACCTCTTCCCTCCCCCCACATCCCAGGCCCCCAAAAATAGTCTTTTCTAAAGTATTTACCGCCTGCAAGTCTTTTAGAAAAATGCACCATGCATCCCAGCTAAAATTACCATACTATTCAACACATTTTAACAAAATATTTTGTCACATTATGTGAAATCCTATGAATGGATCATTTGCGGTGAGTCACCATTAAGTCTTTGCCATGTACAGCAGACCTTATTACCTAAATTGGCTTTTAGAACAGTCCCATTTTCAGTATTACAGTGCCTCCACTTCCTACATATATACTGTAATTAGGTTTGGGAGTGAGCCTATAAGGTGAACCCAGGTCATATGAAACTGGCAAGTCCTGCCTATATAAATAATTGTCAGCCCTTTTAAGAATGACATATTGGTACCACTACAAGAAACATGTTTTTGTATCCAATCGATGGCGTCTCAGTGTTGGACTGACAACAAACTGGCACACGTGTCCACCTCATATTTATCATATATCACCAAACCTTGAGATAACTGAATGTGCCCAGCATTGAACAGGGCTACATTACTAAATAATTTCAGCACTACGGACAGCATTCAACACACTGCATCGCGCCATCTAGCGTTGAAGGTCAATGACGACTTGAAAAAGAAAAACTCCATCAATCAGTCAGAGGAAGGCTAATCACAGTTGTGAGTTCATGCGGTTGAGGTTTTAGGGTCCAGTCGTGACTCATGCCAGGCGGTATAAATCACAAATAAACGTATAAAGGAGTCGCCATGGCGCTGACACTGCTGGTGCCCGGGGCCTCAGGAGCAAGTATCTGATACTGAACATGAATAAAAGTGACATGTTGGAGAAGGAGAGTCTACTTGGATGCTGAAGCCGCGCTTCAGGGCAAAGGGCGACGGCGGTTTATTCATGGACTGTGGGCGACTGTGGTTGACTGCAAGGCTCAGAGATTAGTTCAACAGGATTATTGTTTCAGTGATTTAGGCAAGAAAGACCAATCTATTATGTATATAATATTATAACAAAGAAATGTGTGTGTAACAGACAAATAATTGAAGTTATGATTATGTTAGACAGACAGGTGAAAACTAATAATTGCAGGGGGAGGTTACATAGCAAAATTGGACAATAGGAATTTAAGCTCCATGCATCAGTCACCAGCAGCAGAAGAGAAAGAGAAAGATTTCAGCCCTGGGAAAGGACAGTTTATTCTATTTTTACACAGCCAGACCAGTAAGAGGGGGAAACTAGTTAGAGGTTGCACCCTGTTTGCCGCACTGAACACCTTCAAGAAGGCAGCTCGTCCACTCAGGCTTTTTTGGTTGGTTTTAGGGCTGATATTTTATGATGTGCTTTGGCTTTGAGATGCCCCCCCCCCTCACTCAGTAATATTAATGACACTGTCATTGTGTATATTTTGTTTCCTCGAAAACATAATCGCCAATCAATCAACTCAGCTACTCAGGGTAATTCAAAAAGTTGGCACTTTATTCATCAACATTTTTCTTTTTCATTAGCTTAAGATTGATGTTCTATTTGAAATGCCACATGATGCGTAAGGATCATTATGTAAATATTTGGTTCATCATCTAAAATGTCACATTAGAGCATGTATCTTCTTGCAAAACAGGGATGTGTTTTCAGAACTGGACAGTTCCAATGGAAAAAAGAACAGGTGGGCACAGGTACTATTACTTATGAAAATTTGATTAGGAAATATTTAGAAAACATATATCAGGCAAAAAAGAAAAGAAATATAAATATGTTCTTGAGTTTTTATGTTTGATAGCTACAGGTAAAAATGCCCTGAAACCAGTTTTACTGTTTCATGTGATACTAAAGCCTCAGAAACCAGACTCCTATTTACCAAGTCATGAAAAACATTGCTTTTCTCTTACTGTTGTTATATTTATCGTGGATTAAAAGAGAGAAATTTTGGAATTATTGTAGACATCTATTATGAACTCTGCATAGTCAGCTGGCAATTCACAAACGGTCTTAAAAAATAGATTTAGCTAAATTTAAGAAATACAAGTTTGTAATTTATACATTATTTCATTTGTGTATTTCGATTGGGCCTTACTGCTTTTAAACCAGTGCTGATGTTACACAAGATGCTTGAAGGTACACATGCTAAACCGAGATTGATTGTTAGCGGAGTTAAACTTTCCCCTTCCTGCAGATGCATGAAAACATGACAAACTCCAAACTACATTCATCTTTCTGTGCAGTGAAGCTCAAACACATTTTTGAGCTGAGGGGAATTTTAACGACTTAAAGGCAGACTGAGAATTTTTGGAGCCATACGGAAAATATGAGTCATTTCTATTACTAGTGATGGTCCCGCTGCTCGCATGTTTGCTTTAGGAACACCTCATGACAAGTGTGTTCAGCACCGCTAAACGCGTCCTGATGATGTGTTCCTGAGTCAGCCGCTCCGGCTCCAGAGGGGTTGCTCTGATGGAACGTGGAGCCTCCCTCGGAACAATGAGGAGGCAGAAGGTCTCCAGGAGCTGGCTGCTGTGATTTGTGGAAGCTGGTGACAAAAGCACAACAACACTGACATCTCCTGGTTGATATGGGTCACTGCAGCTTAATGGGCCAAACACATGATTGACGTGATTTCTTAAACATGCCACTGTGATTCTATCCTATTTTCTTTCCTTTCTTTGTTTACACTTGTAACTGCCATTGGTTTTAACTTCAGATTGTATTACTCTTTATGTCAAAAACATTTTACTGATAAAGTACTCAAAAGTAGTTTAAATACACCAACCTCACACACATAATAAGAAGAGGTAATACTAATATTTTATTATTATCACACATTTTCAACAATGTAAGCGGAATTATTGCCTCGTGTCATATTCATTTAAAAGTTTATTGTTGTGTAGTGCTTTATAAGTATGGGCTCATTACTATCGATTGTTGTTGACAAATTCAATTGATGCTATAATATATGAGAGGCTACCCCGTTCCATGCTGTTATATATTAGAACAAAACTTTTTCCCCTCCATGCAAAAAACTCCTTGTAATATAAACATTACATTTTGCTCAATAAAGTTTTGAGAAGAAAAAATGGGAGGAGCTGCAGCTAGCTGTCGTTAGCACGGTGTCTGCAGATGTATCTACAGGCTCGGCTAGCTGTGTTTTAGTATAACAACTCCAACATTCTTTATCGGACGTCTTCCTGCCAACAGAACGACCAGGTGAGCAGCTCCCATCGCGTTAAGCCGACATCACCTGTCCGCGTTCGGCATGGCGAGCCGCTCAACTTCCGACAGGGCTAGCTGGTGGAAGTCAACATTAGCATTACCCGGCCAGTGGAAGCTAGCACGGCACTGTTCTACGAATTAGTTGATTTAGTAGGAAAAAAAAGAAATAACGATTTACGGCAAACCTGCCCTGAGCAGCTGTTCGTGTGGGAACCACAGTGACTTTAAGCTTTGTTTGTGGTTAGCTGCAGTTTATTGTTGGTGGTGAAGACACTTGTTTAGTGAAGTGAGATGTTTATTAAAGCTACCAGATGTGATGTTGGAGTACCAGTGGTGGGAAGTAACTAAATACAGTTTGGAGATAGTTGTACTTCACTTGAAGTATTTCCATACTGTGTAACACAAAAAACATGGTACCAGATAGTTTGACTCTTTAAAAAATACAGACGCATGATATCAACTAGTTTTATATTGTAGGTGAACTGAACATTTGAAATGTATCATTCTTTTTTTGGTATTTTGTGTCAAAAAGAATCACACAAAAGTGGCTCCACATAGATGAATTACTACATTAAAATACTGTCATGTATTTGTTATTAATAAAAGCAAATAACATAACACAGTCTGTCTATTGAAGAGTTGTGTTTTTCATACTTTAACTCCATTTTGCTATTAAAACTTATGTACTTTTGTCTAAATAAATAATTATTAAATAATAATTCAGGGCCTTTACATGCAATTTAGTATTTTAAGATGGCAGGATTTCTTTCTTTTACTCAAGTAAAGGATCAGTATTGATAAACAAATTAATTATGGTTTGTTGGCTGAAAGTGAAACAGTTGTGATTTATATAAATACAAGGAATTGAAAGTAAAATATATTAAGAAATGTTTGTGTACTAAGATCTTTCCGGAGCTGTCTCACCCATTTCTGGAATCATTTTAATATTTTTCAACTGATAGCTTTTGGAGTTGATCTACATATGTTCTAGGATAATGGGAAAATTAAAAAAAACAGCATGCTCAGATTAGAATGCATAATTTTTTTATTATTATTATTATTTTTAGTAGAGATAGAGGGGTAACTAAAGGTTTTCAGTAGCTACTTTAATTTTTTCATTTTCTTGTCTTCCTATTATTATGAAAAGAAAGAGCCTTTGACCTTTTTTTATTTTTTGCTGGAAGCTCATAATAAGGTACAGCCTTTTAGGTGTGTCATGTAACTATGTGAATTCCACATAAGATCTAGTGGGGGCAGTATTTCATTATTGTTGTGCAGGCTTTAAATATGACAAGCGACAATTCAGGCCATTCACTTTATTTACCACCAATGGCAAAATATTACATCAGTTTTACTATGTTGATATTTAAGTGGCTTTTATAAATCACTGTAATGTGGTTAATTTTAGGTGTAGGAAACTGAGCAACTATGATGCTATTTCTAAAGCTAAGCTATTTCTTAAGATACAATTAGACTACCAATTTACCCACCTGATGATAAATAAAGTCTTGTCTTATCTTCATTACATTAACATAATTATCTCATTCCACTTATTTGGCAGAGTGAAGCATTATCTCACAGCCAGAGTCACCCTGAGAAGCTTACCACCCATCAGCGCTCAAGATGGAAGAGGACCATGTTCACTGCATGTCCTGTGTTAACCAGAGATGCATGGTCAGGCTGCAGCCAGGGCTTTCTTGTGATCTTATCACCTGTCCTCTGGTGTGTGGGGCTGTATTTCATTCCTGCAAAGTTGACGAGCACCAGCTCCTGTGCCCTCTATTGAGGGTCCCCTGCCTAAACAGTGGCTATGGCTGCCCTGTCACCATGACGCGCAACCAAATGTATGCACACCTCGAGGTGTGCCCTGCCGGGGTGGTGTGCTGCACTATGGAGTGGAACAGATGGCCGGTTAGCTGCCTGGACTATACTTCCTATGAGAGCCTGAGCCGTGGTGTGGAGGAGGTGGAGCAACTGGACATGGCGCTTGCCCTTCAGGACCAGCGTACCTTACTCGAGTCCCTCAAGGTGATTGCTGTGGCACCTACCACAGAGAAAGAGACACCTGTCCCTACAAGTAACGCCAACAGGCACTCAGACTCAGCTTTGCCTGCATCCATTCCTCAGGCCTCCATCTTTGAGTTACCTTCACCATCATCATCCTCATGTCGGCCAGAACCAACCCAAACCGCCTCGGCAAAGGAGAGAATTGTCAGTGGAATTAATGGGCTAAAGGAGGAGCATTTCAGTAAACTCTATGAGGCCACACTTGAGACTGCGAGAAGCTTAGCTGCCGCTTTAGATTTTGTTAGCAGTGCCAGCTCCTCTGACAGCGGCACGCAGCATTTAATCAGAGAAGCTGCAGAGCAAGAGAGTAGAACGATCAGCAACACAAACCTTCAGAACGGATTGGAAGACAAAACAACTATAGCCACTGGTAGTTTTAATACCAGAGAGAAGGATGTGCTGAGTATTTGCTCAAGCTGTTTGAGTGGAAACGGCGCTCAGAAAGGAACAGATCGAAACATTTTAAACACAACAAATGGACCACTGTCAGGAGCCGTGGAGACAGCTTCTCCTGTTGATGTACAAGATGAGAAGAACGCTGGTGTTTCTCAGGAACCAGTGACCCCTCCACTGTCATCTCCAGTGCAAGTCAACCAGGGTGTGGCACAGAGATCTAGTCATGTGGTTCTAGAAGATAGGGGGCTAGTGCTTCTTGAAAACCATGGGCCTGAGCGGAAGTTCCACAACTACCACTACTTTAGGGGCCAGGGCCAATGTTCATTACCGAACGGACGGATAGGATTCATCCCGGACAGATCACTTTATAGATTGCGACCAAAAATGGAAGACAAGGCAGTGGACACCTCAGACATGGAGCAGGATGATGACCCCATGGGTCTGGGGGAGATTGATCTGATCACAGCAGCCCTGCTCTTCTGTCTAGAGGAGTCCAGAGAGTGCAGAAGGATCTCTGATACAATCTATGTCGATGGCTACCGTGTTGACTTCGGCACACAGACTTTCACTTTCCCTGCAGCAATCTTGGTAACTAACACAAGAGTGGGCGACATGGCCTCTGCATCTGCCTGTGACCACGCCGCCCCGCAGATCTCCTACCCCAGCCCTTTTCGCACTCTCCGCCTCGGCCTTGTCCTGGAAGCTCTGGAGGTCGAGGCGGTCCCACATAACCGCTACCTCCCTCCCAACCCTCGCTACCAGCACATGTTCCCCTTTGTCTGTGGGCAGTCATTCCGTCGAGACCAATTTTCTTCTCATTTCACCAATGTCCATGGTGACATTCACGCTGGTCTCAATGGTTGGATGGAGCACCGCTGCCCACTGGCATATTACGGCTGTACATTCTCCCAGCGGAGGTTTTACCCCTCCTCCCAGGGTGCTAAGGTGGTTCATGACAGGCATCTCAGGGCCTTCGGGCTTCAGCCTTGCCCAAGAGCAAAATTTCCAAGTGACACAAAGTCTGACCAATTCAGTGGGCTGCCCATTGAGATACTGTGGCACATAGCTGCTTTTCTGGACAGCTTTAGCCTGTGCCAGCTGTCACTGGTGTCACGGACTATGAGGGAGGTGTGTGCCAGTCTCCTCCAGACCCGTGGCATCGTGGAGCTGCAGTGGGAGCGGACGCAATGCCACGGTACTGTGTCATGGCAAATCAAAAACAGGGTGAGTATTGCGTAAAAAGTATTGTAACCTACCATTTTCTGATAGTTTAGCAATCGTACATGAAAATAATTAGAGAGAAGAAAATCCCAAATGGCAGATGAGTCAATGTTGAACTACAATAAATACTACAATATTCCACACACAATAATAACAAAAATAATTGACCATATTTATAACAGTCAAAAATAATTATTACAAAGCTGTTTTAAAGATGAAGATTTATGTCAGAAAGTGCCACAAAAGATTAAAATATGTTGGTTTAATTTTTAAAGGAATAGTTCAGCAAATGGGTTTTGCTAAGAGCAATACCACTCGTGACTTTGTGGTAAATAGTGTATAGCTCAAGCCAGCAGTCACGAATTAGCTTAGCACAAAGACTAGGACCGGAGACCACTGGTACTACTAGTTAACATTTTTATTTTCTTTGTTTGTCTATGTGTACAAGAGCTAAGGTGTGTAGCTTTTCATGCATTTGTTGTAAGGACCCCTCCTAAACAGCTTAACATGCAGTCTCCTTTTCATTTCCTACCCCTTTGCCTTGCAGGTGTGGAGATTCAGCACTGCCTTCAGCCCAGTGTTGTCATGGGGTTTCACTGATCTTCCCAGCATGTCAGACCATCTTAAGAAGTGCCACTATAACACAGTGGAGCACAAGACGGAGCCTGTACCCCTTCCTGCCATGTGTACTGCACGAGATGGATACTCGCTGCGCCGCGTTCTGCGTCAACATCCACGTCCATACAAGACTGACCTCTTGTAGCTGCACTAGTGACACTGTGGTGTTATATGGATGTTGCAATTAAATGCTATTTTGAAATTTGATTAACACTTCCTGTATTACACTAGATTATGAAGAAGCCTTAATAAAATAACACCTTACTTGCCACAGTAAGGGACTCCTTTTGCGAGTGGTCCCTATGTGGTAGAAAGACACATTTTCCTTTGCATGAGTTTATGCTGCAAATGCACCTGTATACTGGTAAGAGAAAGTATATTTTCTTGAACACAAATATGCACAATAGATTTATATTATACTGTGTGATATATTGAGACAATGGAAAGAGATTCAAATGTTTTCACTATCTTGCCTTTCAGTAGTAGCCATGGGGGGAAAAAAGCAGATTACATTATTTTTTTCTTTAACGGAAGTTATGCCAGCACTTTACGCAAATTTGCTAATCCCTCCTATATATGTGACCCTAAACAATCTAGTCATTCTGATCCCTAGAGGGTGTCAATCCAATGCAAACTGGACACATGACAAGTCTGTTGTCTGTGTTTGTAGGATGTCAGGACGTGAGTTAAAATGGATGGATGTTTATATGAGGTTTGCCCAATAATGCATGTGATTTGCTACCATTTAATAAAGTGTTTACACCCTTTCATGTCTGTCTTTAAAGGCCTCCTTAATTACTCAATAGTAAACTATTATTAACCAAACGCGTGTGGGTTAAAGGAAAGTATATATATGTATATATACAAATGTTAGAATCGTATGTTAAACAGAGCCGACATGTTGTCCTGGTGCGAAGTTATCTCCACAATATTTGTCCAGTTCATGCAGCCAAAGAATATCGGTAAAATGCTAGGGAAATGTAAGAGTCCGCTCAACACACATTTAATACAAATATAATGAAATCCCAGTAATAGAAAAATATTATCTGTTTATTTTACGTAACTAGAACAATCAAGAAGTGCAGAATTTTCCATATAGAAGCTTTCAAACCATGCATCTAAGTCACTGTGTCAAACTCAGGTCCTGGGGGGCTGTGTGGGTGCATGTTTTTGTTCCAACCAAAGAGCATGTTTTTGTTTCATTTGATACCCTGTTTCTATAAAACAAATAAGTCAACCCTAGCCTTTCAGCACTTTACTTCTTAGCTGCAGTGTAAGATATATATATATATATATATATATATATATATATATATATATATACATCTTACACTGCAGCTAAGAAGTAAAGTGCTGACAAGTGCAAACGAACACGCCCCCAATGGTTTCTAATTAAGGAATGTCAAACACCTGGTAAATATAATGTCAAACACCTGTTAAATAACTGCAATGGTGGTAAAGTTTCTGTGTTAAGCGGTCCTTCACTTAGTTTGTAAGTAGTAAATGTTTTGTGTGTTTGATGCACCACAATTATATTAAAGATAAAATTTAGGATTTGGTGTGGAGTAAAGTAATTTACCGTATGTAACCAGTGTTGGACTTCTACTTTTATATGGTTTAGTTCTTGTAGGCAGTGAGGCATCATGGCATCTTACACCCTCGAAGTGGCTTCAGGAGATGCATTGAATGCAGGCACATTTGACAATTTGTATGTTACGCTCATTGGTACCAAGAGGCAATCTGAACACATTCATCTGAGCAGATTTGGACTGAATGATACAACTGGAAAGGTAAGCTGTAAAACTAATACATTTCATTGGTAATGTTTTTATTTCTTCCCCTGACATAGTGTTCAACATGACTCATTAGAGTAGTTAATTGAGGAAAACCTCTCTATGAAAGACATGTTTCTCTTAATTGGCCTCTATGTCTCATTCTTTCCAACAACAGGTGGGATCGTTTGCTGTGACAACGCTTTTTTCTTTAGGATATCTTCTCTTCCTCAAGTTGGAGAAGGATCCTTACTATGAGTCTGCAGAAAAGGATTGGTATTGTTCTACCATAGTGGTGAGGACTCCTGATGAAACCAAAATTCTCTTCCCATGTCAGAAATGGCTGTCCAGGGGTGAAGTGGTGTTGTTGAGAGGGGGGAGAGGTTAGTATTGTTGCACTATATGCCTGTTAGGAGCTCTGTGTATTTTTTTTTTTTTAAAGCACTTGCTGTGTCATTGAAACTATGTGAAAAGTGGACATTAATCCGTATCTGGTCTTGTTTGTTTTAAATATATAGAGAATCTGTGAAGAAATGTTTTAAGCCCACCCCTTTTCTGTACTCCACACAGCTACAAAACCTTATGAAGATTTCCATCCTCTATTACTAGACCAACGGAAAAAAGAATTGGTTCTGCAAAAATCTATCTTCAAGTATGCATCTCATCAACTTCCAATATAACATTTTTGTGAATATTGATTGGGTTCTTAATTCATAATGTATGGATTTTTTTTCCTGCCCATCGTCTGCAGATGGGATAAGTATGGTGAAGGATTATCTTATATCATAGACATCCGGGACCCAAAAGCTCTCCCAGCAGAAGTCAAATATTCAGTCTCAAGAACCTTTCTGGTACTTGCATCAGTAACTGCGCTTGACAATGAATTGACTGGTCTCAGTGCTTCTGAGCACTGGGAAAGCTTTGAGGCCATAAAGGAAAACCGCTGGTTTAAAGAATATCCGATCTTTGGTAGGAACATCATTGTTTTTTTGGGTTTTTTTTCTTCTCTGTAAAACTAACTGCAAGATGTGTTGTGCCTCAGAGTATGTGTCAGAACACTGGAAGAATGATGACTTCTTTGGATACCAATTTCTCAATGGCGGCAACCCCCATGTGATCGAACGTTGCAGAAGTCTTCCCTCCAACTTTGCGGTCACTGATGAAATGGTGAAGGATTTCTTAGCCAATGGAAGCACTTTAACTGCAGAGATGAAGGTTCTGTATGAATAATTTGTTACTATTGCTTTTTTTTTTTTTTTTTTTTTAAATGCCTAATTTTTTTATTTTTTTTTTAAACAGAAGGGCAATATATTCATTGCAGACTACAAGATGATGGATGGTGTGCCTATCAATGTTATCGATGGTAAACCGTCAGCTCTGGTTGCTCCCCTCTGCCTGCTGTACCTCAATCCAGGAAAGAAACTATTGCCCATCGCAATTCAGGTTTCACTTGTGTCAAATGAGCGAAGTCTTTGACTCCTTGTTTTGAGTAGCTTCCGCACTCTTAAATACATCTTCTCCCTTAGATTGGCCAGCAGCCGGGAAAGGAGAACCCAATTTTCCTGCCTAGTGATTTGGAATCTGACTGGCTTCTGGCCAAGATATTTGTGAGGCATGCCGACTTCCTGATTCAACAACTTATCAATCACTGGCAGAAGACTCATCTACTGTCAGAGGTTTTTACACTGGCGACACTTCGCAATCTCCCAACAATTCACCCCTTGCACAAGGTAAGCTGCTTCCCCCTACCTCCCTCTTAACCTAAACACCTCCTCAGTTTGTGACTTCACTGACTCTCCTGCCTTTACAGCTGCTGATACCCCATCATCGGTATACGCTCAGTACAAATGTCTTTTTCCGTGGCTCTAAAAGATTGTTTGGTCCTGATGGTTTTATAAGTCGGGTATGTATATGGCAAAACTTTAATTTGAGAACCTTGCATTAACAACATTTGCATATATCAAAGATTGATGAATTATAACTTTCGAATGGCAAATTGACAAGCTCAATTAGTAATAAAAATATGATCATAGGAATTGACGTATAGAGTATGTAGTCTGGAAAATGTTGAAATGATGAGTACCTTCATGTGGAGAAAAGTTAAACTTTGAAAACTAAAACAAATTGCACTGGTTTGTCAGACTATAGTTGGAAAAGACGAGCTCATGAAAAGAGCGCTTTCCCAAGTGACCTACAGCTCCCTCTGTGTACCTGAAAACATTGCAGCTAGAGGATTGGAGTCCATCCCAAACTTTTACTACAAAGAAGATGCACTGTTGCTATGGAACATCATATACAGGTGAACCTCTCAAACCTTGCGTCTGTGGATTGAGGATTGCATGTATGGTGCATTAGAGAAAAGAATTGAGAAAGAAATACAAAAAAGGAAGTTATAATCAACACTTTGTAAACTTTCAAAAGACTGTAGATCATGGCATAACGAATGTTTCTTCTGATACATATATATTCTCATCAGATTTGTACAGGCAATGGTGGCATATTATTACCCGTCAGACCGTGAAGTGTCTGTGGATTATGAGCTCCAGGCATGGATCAATGAGATCTTCTACTATGGATTTCTGGGAAATACTGACTCGGGTATCACACTTGCTGCTATAAAATTCTTCATGTTTTTAAAAAAAAAAAAAAATCTGTATAACTTTTTTCTAACTTGTTAAACAGCCGACATGGTGCTTAGTTTTCGGTTGTCTATCTTTAAAATTCCTTTCCTGACAGGTATCCCTTCAAGCTTTGAAACTGTGGAGGAACTTATCAAGTTTGTCACTACGGTGATCTTCATCTCAACAGCTGGTCATGAAGTAATTGGTGGAAGTGTAAGTGCTTAGTAAAACTGAAGATGAGATGGTCTAATAAAACCTGACTATTAAATGTTTTTCTTAATATTTGCTGATTTGGAAAGGATAAAACCTGCATATGAATTCAGGAGAGTTCCTTAAAAGCAGATACACTCTCTGCAATTAGGCAAAGTCATTTTCACCCAAACTATTCCTGAAACTGTAAAGCCAAAGTTCAATCATGCTTGTACTGATGTTTTTTACTGTCATCCAGTTTGCTTTACATGGTTGGCTCCCCAACGCTCCACTCGTACTGTACCAAGCGCCACCAACAACAAAGGGACAGTCTAGCATGGAGACCATTTTGTTGACTCTGCCAAACAAAATTTCTGGGATAACCTCTATGCATGTAATGCGGTATGCTACCATGCCCTTCAATGACAATGTAAGTTGGACACTGACTTTTACTTCAGTTTTTCTGATCAAAATTTCGACATGTAATAAACCAGCAATTCAACTTTTTTTTTTTTTTTTCAAACTGCACCCACACCCTAACGTGACACTTCGATGTAATTTTCAGGGGCCTCTGGGTACTTATCCTGAGCAACGCTTCGATGAGCCTGCAGCCTTGAGTATGATTGAGGATTTTCAAGCAGAGCTGTCATCCCTCAGTGCTGCGATTACCAAGAGGAACAAGGAGCTTGAGCTGCCTTACATGTTTATGAACCCTGAAATGATGGAAAACAGTGTAACTTCCTAAACAAGATCACATGGCATTCATCATAGCTTTGTCCAAACTGTCTTGAATCTGCTTAGTTGTGACTTCTGCTACTAACTGAATTAAATACTCCCATTCTTTTGGCTGATGTACTTTGCTCTGATTGAGGTGCTGCATGGTCAAACTTCAGTAAATGAGTTTAATGGGGCTATGTGTTTTGGGGTTGGTCACTATTTACTAGGATCTCTAGAACTACTTCACTATCATGCCTTTGGGCTAGGGGGGCATGTGCTAATCATTGACATCCCAAAAGTATGTTGAACAATTTATGCATCTAGATTATTCAATGCATGCACCCACTTTTAGGGATATTAAACTGAAACTACTTCACTATGTTTGGGGTTCCTCGGCAGACTAAAATGTATTGTCCTGGCTTGAACTCATAACAGAGGCTCAAATTTTTACTCCTAAAAATGGCATGATGGTTGTTGGTTCTAGTTGACTGTTAATCTATTTAGAGATTTGTTCTGAAATATCTCAAGTCTATTCAGATTGGCAAAAGATTTGTATGTAAAGCATACATGTGCTTATCTACAGAGCATCATTGATGCTGACAGTCCAAGCTCCAGGGACTTTGTGATTTCATAATCTATATTGTGCAATAAATAACATGGGCTTGTGTTGTGGTAGAGGCTAGTAGCGTTAACATGCTTAAAGGGATTCAGAGAATGTCTCCATTATTTGAGTCACTTATTCTATCAGCTTGCAAAAAGTATCCGTGCTGGATGTTCTTTGACCTGATCACCGACAAGAGGCGAATCAACTAATGAACAGCTGCTTCCTGTGGAGCATCCAGTCAGCAGAGCCACTGACAGAATAGTGTTGAGTGATGTGACATTTGACCCTGTCTGACAATTGCATTAATTCAAATCTACCATTTATATATTTTAAACTAACTTAAATGCAGCATGTTTTAAGGAAGGGATCAGAAATGTGGTTCTATGGGGTTTCATTTGTGCCTACTGCTATTTTATTATACTACACTTTGGAATACCATTCTTGAAAACAATATTGTTCACACCACCTTAATGTTAATGTGCAGTAGTGTGGAGTCATCTATTGAAGCTCCACTAGAATTGAGGGGATTACCACAAACTCAGCCTTCAGAGAAGGAAAAACCTAGACATGCAGCTGAAGCAAAAGAGTTGGAAAAGACCATGCAGAGCTTGTGACATAAACATTTGCATCTTTCACAGGATTCAAGGGATTCATCACACAGGGAGGAAACTACACATCACATTCTCGGTTTCCCATCACCTAATATCTGTTTTAAACATTTTACATATCACATTTTTCTTACAAATGGGGAAAGACCACATATTAGATTCTGTAAGAAAAAAGGTCCAATAGTAGCCAATAATTATGTTTAAGAATGTGATTAGGAATATGAATAGGTTTATTCACCTGAAATACATTTTATAATTCTTTTTTTATTTATGCAATTTAACTTTTTGTATTCCTCACTCTCTCTGTATGGCTCCAAATACCAAAAACTCTCACCGTTACCACTGATGGACAGAACACTCTTTTTGGCCCTGAAAGAGCTTTAGACCAAGCTTGGATCTGTGACTATTGCACCATTATAAAGATAAGTAATGTATTAACAAAAAACTTATTTTTGTCTTCATGAAAATTATGTGATCCTAATATTGTGTTCCTAATGACATGATTGGCTGACAGAGCTACAGCTCCCTCTGTCTGCCAGAGAACATCATTGCATGAAGACTGTCCTAGAGCTCTGATTTCTACTACAGAGGCGACAGCCTGAAGCTATGGAACCAGATCTGTAGAGCCAAAAGTGGAGTACTATTATTCTTCAGACTGAGCTGCAGAAAGGAGACGCTGCATAATGGATCAGATAGATATTTATACATGGCTTCTTAGCAAAAACGCCACCATTAACTCAATTTTTATTTGCAATTATGACATAAGTCTATGTGGCAGCCTGTGTTACAATACAAACAGGGTTTCCACACCACTTTTGGAAGAAGTGAACAAGTACACCATCATGGTGATTTTTACACTCCAGAGATTTCATGGAGCCAAAATCTACAGTAACAAGGGTTGTGAGATAATTAAACTTAGAGAAAAAAGAAAGTTCTGCTGCACATAAACCTAGTCACCATTTGGTCTTTTCGTGACTGTGCATTTTTGTAGTATTGAATTAATTGAAATGTCATTTAAATGAAATTACAAAATATGTTTGCAGGAGTGTCACTGTCTTTTTTTTTTTTACATTGAAATCACAAATTGTGACAGTGTATGGCGATGACATTTTTAGGATTCTTATTATGTTGTTTTCCACAAAAAATGACGGTAGTGTTGACAAAGAAAGATGTGCAACAAACCAGTGCAACATTTTTTCCATTTTTTGCTTGCTTCCATTTTTATTTTTGTACATCGTTAGAGAGGAGAGGGGTTACCATTTTTTTTCTTCTTTTTTGTCATTTTTGTGATTTGTAATTCTTGATATATTTATTCTTTGTAATATTATATTATTTAAATTCTAAATAACTTTATTTGTATTCATACATTTTGGTAAACTGGAGGTGAAATAATTTCCTATAAAATAAAGTACTTTCAACTCAATTTAATTCAAAAATGTAAATTAGTGAATCATCAGTGTCCGTCAGATAAATATGATAAAGTAAAATACAATGTTCCCGTGATATAATGCGGTAAAACATATAATAGGGAATTAGACTATAGAAATACTCAAGTAATGTAAACCAAAATTTTTTGCTGTAAATAATATAGTGAATTCTCACTATTAGAAGCTGTGTATTTTAAAGGGGCTTAATGTATGGTTATGGTGATTTTAACAAAGTGGGACCTCATCTTTATAAACCTATCTTTGCTGCAGAGGACACCGTCCACAACAAGTTGGGTTTATTTTTGGACCACAAGCTCACACAGGCGCGCGGCTCCAGTACAAACCCACAAAAGTCCAGTAAGTCCAGACTAAACCAGTATTCAGTCTGGACGATGTTATTCAGGTTCGGTGTCGTTCTCACTCCGGACTCGTCGGATGTAGAGCTCTTTGTTCTGGGTTCGCGGACGGAAATGGGCCACTGGGACCCGGCCAGAGCGGTCCCGATGAGAGCCTGCCAGAAGCTGCCGTCCCCGCAGGAACCGGGTCTGTGGGTCGGCGACGTGCGGCTGGAGGAGCCGTTTCGAGACACGCTGTGGTTCAAGTTCATCAAACGAGTCAGAGGCGATTATATCTGGGAAGGTACGCGCGAATCCCGTGGTTCTGTGCTGCAGATGTAGCTGCGTGGCGCGCGCACGCGGAGGTGAAGCGCGATGAGACGTCACGTTAGCCACGTGACGTTAGTTTCGTGTGATGTAATGCGAACTTAGCACCACGTGACGGCGCTAAAGTCAAACTTTTGTTTTTCGACTGCACGCTTATATTCTAGTGCAGTGGTCTACTTTAAAGACCCTTAAACTCCCGAAAACTTGACCACGGACCCCACCTCATTAGATTTGTGCTTTTAGATGTTTTATAAAAGAAAGTGCCAGGAAACCAATTTATGCGACTGAAGCTGCCATCAAGAATAAATAAATAAACAAGTAAGGACTCAGTACATAAATATAGCAGTGAATGTCCATATTTGTCCATACAATGAATTTATTTGTGTAATATATTCACATGTTATATTCTTAATTGATTTATTATTATTATTATTCAGTTTTAAATGCATTCACTCACCCCCATTCATTTTTACCTCTATATAAAGATGGAAAATAAAATGTGCAAAAGGAATACAATGCATAAATAATAGAAAATAAATATTACTAAATTGAATATTTATTTTTCAAAATTTTTGGATCTATACAAATGGTTCAAGATTCTATCATTGTGGAATTATATTGAAAAACGAATTATTATCCTTTTCTTCTGGGGACCCCATGGCACCTCAAACACCCACTTTGAGAACCAGTGTGTGTACGTAATAGGTTCTTATGAGTGGTGAAATAATTACTAACTCTAAGGTCAAAGTAGCAGTACTGTATAAAACAATATTTTATTACAAGTAAAGATCCAGCATTCAAGGTAATTAAACAATGAAAAATATGACATAAATTATTAAAATGTTTACCTACATCCGTTTCAAATTAAACGCCCTCTAGTGTTTCATCTATACACTAGGTTTGCCCTAGTCCTGTTACTAAAGAGGGGGACAATTATTATCCACAAGCATTAAATGCCTGAAATAAATACATTTAAATACATACATTTGGTCACTAACCTGCACAAAACTTGTCTTCTTTGTCACCAGGAAATGGTTCACACCATGACAGATGTTGTTCGTATGATGAGAGAAACATCGTGGATGGAGTATACTGCCACCCGATTGGTCACTGGATAGAGGAAACAGGACACACGGATGAGATGAAACACACCACTAACTTTTATTTCAATGTGGCTGGTCAGAAAGCCATACATTTTTCAAGGTAATTCATCCTGTGTCCTGAGTCAATCTTTCTCTGTTTTATTAGTTCTACATTTAGAGAAATATGCATGTTTGGCTTCCTGCAGAGAGTGAGATGGAATGATCATTACTTGGTAAAACCATAAACGTGCCATTTTTACACTTTGGGTTTTATGTGTTAAATAGTTAGTGCTGTGTCCCTTATACAGAGCCAGGGTAGCTGTTCCTCTCGTTTCCAGCCATTATGCTAAACTAAAGTAATCTGCTGTTGGCTGTAGCTTCAGATTTAGCATACTGAACTGAGAGGTTTGGCAATACTTACTCTCAGAAAGAAAGCCAATAAGCATATTTCTCCAAATGGAAAACTATATCCTTCAACTGTAGAGTATGCAGGATTTGTCAGTTACAACATGTTGGCAAACACAACATTCAAAGTCGGCCATGCAACGGGTGAAAGGGAAATATTTAAAAAAAATATTTGTTTAATTCTGCACCAAGCGGAAACATTCTAAAGCCAAAATACAGACTTCTGCACCTTTTCATAACTCCCCACATTCCATTTGAATGAGCTTTTATTTTGTACTTTTTTATAGAAGTCCTGTCTACTCTGCGTTTAAGGGTTTCCTCTCATGATTCACAGATATTCCATGTCATCTGTACATTCTAATGAAATGAGATGCAGGAATTCTGCAAACTGTCAAAGTACTCTTCTGGTAGATCTATGATTTTCTGCCTACTGTAATGAAATGTGATACTTGCTGGAAATTTTATGCCTTTGTGATGTGAAATCGGATGTGTGTACCAAATTTAATAATGCTATAAAATTAATGAGGTCCTGTGAGGCAAATTCATTTCCATGCTAGACTCTCCAAGTCTAATTGATTCTTGAGAAACCTGAATCCATCGACTGCTCCTCTTCTTGTACATTTCTATGCAGCTCCTAAATGTAACCGATCATCTCACGTTTCTTGTATTCATCTATATTCTCAAGATTGAGATTTTAGCATCCTGATATTGTATCTGCCGAAGCTACTTCTACAGAACATCATGGTTCTGCTAAGTGTACAGGGCAGTCATGCTCTTTCTGAATGGAAGTCGTTGAGCTGTAAACTCCCACAGGACGTACTGGTTCCAGGAAGGTCATTTTTTTGTCAAACCATCTTTTTATTACACCATGAGTCAACAACAAAAAATGTCCATCCTGATACAATATTAGTGACAGTAAATATTCCTTGATATGTGTGTACAGTGTTTTAACGTTTCCAGAGATGCACACTTGGAAAAGCCTTCTGTGTCCTCAGAGAATAGTTGTGATTGTAAAACTGAATAACTCTATACATATTTTAGCCACTTAGCAGTGTGGTTCTAGTGATGGTTAGACAGGTTGCCATGACATTTTTTGGATGAAAAAACAACTTGGCGATTCTCTGACATTTCCCTTTAGAGTCACTGTGAAGTTTTAACTAAAGATTGCCATGATATTTGGTATAGATATCCATAATGTCCAGAGGATGAATGTCTGTCTGTGGTCAGTCATCCACTTGACAAAAAAACAAGTTCTACTGCCATGTGTGAGCATTTTATGCACTGTAGCCTATAAAAACACATCTGTGACATAACTTGAAGGATTCTGGATTAAAGCAACATGTAATCATGGACAGTAGTGATGGCCTTAAATTATAATGTCATTTTTCTAACCATTTGCAGTTAGCCAAGACAAAACCAATTCAGCAGTGGTTTGGTGGATGCCTATTCATGCATGAATGAAGTCTACACACGCATGCCTTCCTCTTTTAAAGGTGCATAGTCAGTGCAATGGAATACCAAGTACAGCAGAAATAAGCTTGAGCCCATGAGGCAGTGAGCACATACTGTAACTTGGATAAAAAAGAGCAGCCCTGGCTTGTGTCATCAGGTTTTAATTTGTGTCCGTAGACCTTACAAGGCTTATGTCAAGGACCTGTGTTCTGTAGGAAGCACCGTGCCCTTGTATCAGGCTTATTAATAGCTTTTTAAATTAGTCTCTCACACCCTGCATCTGTGTATCATACACACTCACCTCTGCAGCAAGTCATTATATGAATCAAAGCGACTTAAACCTGCATCCTAGCAGGTGCTTCATCACTCACGCTCATATTAGATTACAGTATATTACTGTGGCTCTGTGGCAGAGTGGTTTCGGGGATTTGATTTCCAGCTCCTCCATTCTACATGTTGATGTATTCTTAGAGAATTTACTCCGTTCTAAATTGTTGTCCATTAGCATATGAAAGGGTGAATGTATACTTGAAATGTAAAGTGCTTTGAGTGGTCAGAAGACGAGGAATGTGCCATACAAATATATTCCATTTACCATTCAGACAAGAAGATGCCCAATGGTTACAGACATTTTTGTGAGAGTTTTTTTTGTTTAATCATTGTTAGTGTTACCTATCCTTGTATAAATGAGGACAATGTAAAATAGGAGAACCTTCTAGATTTTATTATTTTTATTTTTATTTTTATTCTACTGTGACGCATCAAAAGTCATTGGAGCTCTTTGGCAGGATGAGCAAACTACTAAACATGCTGAATAAATAACGTGGAAAGTTGTATTTCATACTTCTTCAAGAATTAATATAATTGCCCAGTGGCAACAAAAGACAGTTTAATCACTTATGACATTTATGCTTTCAGGAATTTTTATGTAAAAAAAAAATGGAGGTCATCTAAAAGTCAAAACTAGACAAAACCATTCTGGAACACTGCAGATTAACAGCGTCCTTCCTTTTACACGTCACCTCCTCTGATTGTTGACTCAGTGCATACTAATGAGCACTCGATGGAATCCGCCTCAGACGATAGTGTCAGAAAGAAAAGTGGAGGGACAAAAGGTCAATAAAACATCACCGCTATGAAGAAGAGAGGGAGGAATGTGGGAGAAGGAAACAGAGAGAGCTAACCTTTCACTTATTACTGACCTGCTAGGGTCAGCTCATCTGTGTCAGTCGGACAAAAAAATGTGCTTTTATTCTCCCACTCATTATAGTGGGCAGCAGCCTATTTCACACATCAAGTCCACTTCATACATGTAAAGTATTTTATAATGCTGCCACTCTATATCTCTATCTTCATAATGCTTTTTTACCCTTGCGACTTGACTTTGCATTCCTTCAACCTGTACTTTTAAAATACTTTTAGATTCATTCTGTGTAATCTGATGATATTCACCCGTACCTTATCACTTGTTTTATTTGTTTTATTTTTGGATCATCCTTCCTTGTCACTCCCAGGGTGCTGCCACGAGTTTGGCTTGGCAGCTGCCCACGTCAGGTGGAACACGTGACCCTCAAGATGAAGTATGAGCTGGGCATCACTGCGGTGATGAACTTCCAGACAGAATGGGATGTGGTCAACAACTCTCACGGCTGCCGGCGCGACCCTGCGGAAGCCATGACTCCGGAAACCATGATCAATTTGTACAATGACTATGGCCTGGTTTACGTGTGGTTACCCACAGCTGACATGAGCACTGAGGGTAAGGAGAGTGTTTGCAGACATGCAAGAATAAATTCAGTAATATTAACAGTGTTTAGTCAGACAATCCTAGCAGTGCTTTCACTTGCTTGTAAACTACTGTCATTGGTCTGAGACCTTTGGCTGAACAGCATCAAAATATTCTAACAATGCCACCTTTGACCTTTGAATGGTAATTTGAAGGTTCTATCAAATTATTCAAAGCAAAGAATTTGAGTTAGGATGAACGCTTTTACATTCACCATTTGTAGAACCAAATGAATGCAAGAAGTAATCCTCAAAAGGATCTTTGATTCATGAAATTGTTGCAAACCATGACCACACATCACCTTCGGAGGTGATCAGAATCTGAAAACAACCTCTGAAATATTGTAATATTGTCATGCTAATAGCAAAAGAAGTGCTATCCACTATCCATGCTTACATAAAACATTTTTTAGAGGCCAATTTTTTTCCTGATAAATAAACAGCCTTGTGTGTTATCACACTCAGATTTTTTACAGTAACAATCAGCCTACATTGGTGTTGACGATTACTGTTGCAGGCAGGATTAATGGGTTTGATGTAACTAACAAAAGCCATTGTGTGTTATAATTCTCCTCTACAGGTCGCATCAGGATGCTTCCCCAGGCTGTGTTCTTGCTTCACGGACTCCTGGAAAACGGTCACACGGTCTATGTCCACTGTAACGCTGGAGTGGGCCGGTCCACGGCGGCTGTGTGCGGCCTGCTCATGTACGTCCTCGGCTGGAGCTTGAGGAAGACGCAGTACTTCGTCGCAGCCAGGAGGGCAGCGGTGTACATCGATGAGAAAGCGTTGGTCCAAGCTCAGGAGGACTTCATCCAAAAGTTTGGGCAGCTGCGTTCATCAATATCTCACCCGGAGATTTAAGTGTCCTTGTAATGAGGTATTTCGATTTGATGGAGAATTTACCGGTATGAAGGGTTCCCCCAGAGACTCAAATGAATCCTAAATTTGTGTGGGGAAAAAAGTACTGTATAGTTAGTGTGGAAAATGCCAAAAGATAAATTAAAAAAGCAAGAAAATATGCTTCTTTCCATCAAAACAAATCTGCTGAGCAACTTTTAAAATCTTGTTGATCCCCATGCGTTTAGAAAGTGTTCCACTGGCTACCGGCACAGCTGTTGCAAGCAATTAATCCTCCTGTGATATGTTCGCTTTTATCTTCAGGAATTACGAGACAATATGTGCACTTGGAACCAGCTGAGGACACGAGTGGTTCTGTGAATGTCTGCAGGGGTTTTTGGAAGAACTTTTCTTTTAGATTTTTAGTAATAATCAATGAATAGAGTTGACATTTCCCGAACGTAAATTCACTCTGTTGAAGGAGATATGAGAGGACGTCTTTCCATTGTTTGAACATGTGCTTCTCAGTAAAAGATTATTCCACTGTTGCTAATGCATCAATTCCTTGCATGTCATTTCAGAGAATCCTCTCTAAAGTTTTAAATGGAAGTGTTATTTTTATTGTTGTTGTTTGGTTCTATTTTTGGAGAGGTCTTAATGCTCCTTGCCAACGTAACCAATCAATTCTGCCTGTCTTTCTGTCAGAGGGGCATTCAGTTCCAAGAAATCGAAGAACACATCTCCGCCCCGGCCTCTCTCACAGAGCTTGATGGTATTTCATCTTCATTCATTTATCCGACAGATGCTATTCCATTCCATCTTCTGAATAACAGAAGCATTCCTGCCAGACCTATTTTAATGCATACATAAAATAGCATTGTTGGAATATTGTTTGTTGTCAGTTCTGAACTTTTTCCTAGACTCCTATTGAAGATGTATTGCTTTTTCAAAGTACAGTAGCTTTTGTTTCTCATCTTTGACTTTGGGAAGTGAATGAATTGGAGAGAAGGAAGGATTCTTCTTCCACCTTCTCAATATGTTTCTCATGCAAGAGACAGAACCATATTAGCGTGCCAGTGGAGATGCCTGCAATTCTAAATGACCTACAAATATTCTTAAAAACTGCATATGAAATGAGTGAAATGCTTGTTTTTTTTCTAAGAAAAAAAATTACAAGCAGTATATGTGTAAGTTCTGCGTTTAGTTACTTGAATGAATGCCAGTCTAATCTGTAAACATGTGGCAGGTATTCTACTGCACTAATCAATAATTAATGTTCATAAAATATCTGTAGTTGGCATGATTCACAGGATCAGGGTCACCTACTGGTTCCCACTGACGCATTGACTTATATTATAGAAAGTGTTCGTGAGCAACTGTCTGAGCCTGAGCATTTCTTCAATTAGGGTCCCACAAATTTATTTGACGTTCCATTTAATCCAGAGTATGTTTGTTTTGCTTATTGTTTTGACTTTCAATCTCCCTGCAAGCCATCAGCCAGGACAATTCACTCTGATCCTCCTTTAACATTTACACTCGTATCGTGGAGAAAACTCAAAGTTCAGTTCACACAGTTTAAAGTGAACTGAGTTCACAGTCCAAAGTAGTTATTTATTTGAGTAGATATTTTCCAATACAATTTAAAAAATGTCCCTTTTTTAAATTTAATGTCATGATTAGGCATCTAGAGACTTGTGACATGTTCCACATGTCATGGTTCTGCCGATCGGTTTCAGACCTGACTTCGTGCTGTGTTCCTGCACATGTTAGTGCTGCCCTATTCAAAAACTATGTCGTTCTAAGCAGAAAATTAAAATAGGTAGATGTTCTTAACAGTGCCGTAACACAATAAGATGAGAACAAAAATAACACTGAGCATTGCCCATAAACAGATTATCACATCTATACACAAATCCAAATCCTTTCAGCTATATAGATTGTAGCACTTCATCGTCAGCGAAGGGAATAGTGGCTTCACTGCATTCCACATCCCCGGCAGGATCAGCGCATCAGGACAGCAGCTGTGACACAGGTGCAGGATGTTACAAAAGATCCATGGAGCTGTACAGGAGAGCAGCTGCAAGGTGGAATAGACTGTAGGTCGATCTACAGACTGTCACATCAATCTGATCCGCGCCATGGCCAGAAAATAAAATCCAGAGGGAAGCAACAGGGTCTGTATCATTTAAAACAAAAAAAAAGGAAAGTGATGATATCCGCAAATAAAATGTAATCAGCTGCGCATTACAAATGAAAATTAGGCTTGTGTAGTGAAACATTCATAGATTAATACACATTTACTTATACGAGGGACAGACAGACGACTATACAGACAACTTCCAACTGCTGCTAGCAGGGAGGAATCAGGAAGACATTAAATGATTTATTTATTGCAGACAACAAACATTTATTATGACTCTGAGGTGATGAAACAACACACAGAAGTGTAGTTTGTGCCATGCAGAGATAGACAGAGACTTGAAAGCCATGCAGACATTAGACAGTTAAGTCCATCAGTTCCTCACTCTCCATTCAGACGTAGATATTAGTGATGCACAATTTCCAATCTTTGCTGATATCCAATGTGACAATATTTTCCAACTCAGTTGCTGGTTAGGATACTGATATATGCTCATCATTTTTTCCGCCTAATTTCAGAGAGTATCAAGTCTCTCGTAGTGGAAAGAGCATATTTTTATGCCTATATCCTTGCTGCGATGGTCTACTGGAAGATGTAGGAATAAAATAAAATGCTTTAAAAAATATTTGCTATGCAAAATAAAAAAAGTTACTTCAACTTTGTTCTTTTTTTTAAACATCTTCAAACAACTGTAAGTGACAATAGCAACACACACAGGGCAAATCTGACCTATTTCTCAAATTGCAGTTGTCATAAATGGTCATTTCAGTCCAATATGGCTATTTAATTCTAAACCCTTTATTTGGCCTATATAAATGACATGCTGATATCATCACGCATCCCTAATAAATATTTAATATTTTCTGGCTATACATTATTTATTCTTATCCATTGCCTCATATCATAGAAGTTTGGTAAGAATCCTGTTTTCAGAAACCTTCCAGCCCCACAGTCCACAGCTTGCAAAGGCTCATTAATTGCTCTCTGCATTATTTTGCATATCTGTGAGATGGATGAGTGGAGCAATTTGAAGTCAGGCACACAAGATATTATAATCTAAATTTAGCCAGGCCGTTTGTTTCAGCTTCGGAGTCTGAATTGTGTCCGGCAAGCATTTGTTCTTTCGAGACATGTGATAATCTGAACATGAACTCTGCCCTTTGAAACATATGCCATTCATCTTCCATGCAGTTCTATTAGCTCGGCCAATCTGTGACGAAAACTCATTCATCATAGCGAGGTAACGTTTTTTCTTCACCTGCACGGACAATCCAGAAAGTCACACAGTCAAAAGAGTGACAATTGATTTATATTCATCACGTTTGGTCTGGGCACTGCAGGTCAATTTACTTAATAGATTCCACATTCATATCATTTACATGATCTTGGCTCAATCTGGGCTCAGGAAAAAATCCAGCAATGAAGACACTGCTCTTGACTTTGCTCAATGTAGAAATGAACAGGTGTGATTGGACTAAATACCATGTTTCAGTGCCATGCACCAGCAGCCCATCGTGATAGGGGGCAGGGGTGAGGTTTAATTAAAGAATATCTGACTATGAGGCAGTCTGTGCAACAAGAGGCGGCATGAGTCATACCGTGAAAAATACAGTGAAAAATGCCAATGAATCCAGAAAGTCTAAGTGTTGAATAATAAATAAATCCAAGCTTCCAAGACGTAGACTGTGTAAAGTTGAATGGCAACGCCTCTTTGCGGCAGAGGCATTTTTAATGTCTGTGACAAGCCAAAATATGGCATGTCTTCTGCACAACACATAAATACTTGATAGACTTCTATATTGGTTTGTCCCCATGGAAGAAATTCAGAAGAATGCTCTAGCAGAGAGCATTTTTATGAAAAAAAAAAGATTAAATGATGTTTGTTTGAATGCCAAACAACCTATGGGACATGATGTGGGGATGTATTATAATATATGTATATATGCATATATGCATACCCTAGAAAAGAGAGTTTGTTGCAGTTCCATCATAAACCTGCAAATATCCTGCTGTTAGCGGGTTAGTTACACTGTGGGTGATATAGAAGGATGTGACAGCAGTAACTTGAAGTTCAGAGTCAAAGTGAGGGGATCGCCAGAACATCCGGCAGAGCCAATGGGGATTATCCAAGAAGCCAACATCCGCTGAGCCGGTCTATTGGCCAACTGAACTTTAATGCATTATTCGCTGTCCCACAATCAGCTCAAGGCAGTGACCTTCTGCAATTCAATAATATCTAGCCCAAAACCTGGGGGAGAAGCATAAGAAGGAGCGGGCCGGTTCATGCAGACTCAGCATTTCTCATTGAGACTGTGTGAATACAATCTGAAAATTGTTTATTACTGCACCACATAAACTAACTAATTAATGTCCTAATTGGCTCTTACCCTGGGTGGCATTATGTCCTTTTACATCAAGTTTACCCTTTTAATTATATATACTGGCACTCTTCTGCCTGCCAAATCAATGACAATCAAGAGTAACAGTGTAGTTTAGCTAATAGAAGATCCTTAGAAATTGCTGTTAATACCACATGTTCCTGTAATTAGAAGGTTTCTTAGTTAATAATCGGTCATACAAAGGCACTTGCATGCAGGTGTCATGTTATTTAACATAAGAGCACCTGATTTTCTGTTCACTAGTAGTTGAAAGGGGGAAGAGATTTTTAATTTCCACAAGAGCCTACATGCAATATAGATGATTTCTGGAGGTTGGAATGTTTGCCTATACTTATAATGGTGGAGTACTGCACTTAATTTAAACTCATTAGTGTGCATCATTGAGAAAAAAAGAATGGTGGGAAAAGAAATGAGAAATGGATGAAGCCATTCATTCTGACAAGCCCCCTACCACAGTAAAAGTCAGCCGTAAAATACACTGCTGCTGCCGTCAATAACGCTGTTGTTCACTCATTGATCATTGATCAGAGTCAGCGGGACCAATCGTGATAGGAACCACAAAGGGAGATACAAAGCCGCTGTACTGCAGTGAATACGGAGAGTGATTAAGTGTCACGGGAGAAAGAGTGAGTGTGAGGCTGTGCACAAGCGCAATCGTCCATGATGTCTTACTCTGTCAAGAACTGATATATATTAAATTTTGCAGGTCTATATGGATGGGATGCCATTCATCATGCACTTCACAGATGCAATACACTTCACAGGTAGATGCTGGGATCAATGACCTTGGGCTTGGTTAATAGAGATATACCCCGAATCAATAAATTCCATCTGTTACCTGGGATCTGCTCTGAGTCTGTTTAACGCTCTTTCTCGCTATACTTTATTTCACACATAAGAATATTAAGCAAATATATTGTCGCATAGAGGATGAAGGAAACAACTGAGGAGATAGAGGAGGATATCCATTGCTGATAGTTACCTGGAAACTATGGTTACTTAATACCTGACTCTTAAATCCAATTGAATATATTTATTAAAATTGTTAGTTCTCCCCGGAGAAAAGCTGTAAGGAAGTATATTAAATAAAGGACTATTACTAGGATATCAACTTCTGTTTCAGCCCATTAACTTCATGCATGGTTTTAATTCCTGTAACCACTATCTAATCAAATTCCTACATTGTTTTTTGTATATGTGTGTGTGCACATTCCAATGAAACTAAAAGGCTGTTAATTGGAATATTAAATAAAATGGCAACCCCTGAAAATATTTTCTCCTAAAATGATTTATGATGCTGCACACGAGGAAGAAAGTGTCTCTTTTTTCTCCTTTTCTTTTTGCTGCGCTGCAGATTTACAGCATAATATATATGAGCCTCGATGCATCGCAGATAGTATCATTAAACCGCTAATGGAGGTCACACCCTGAAAGGTTTCTCTCCTCGTATGATTCTGGAGGTAGGCAGCCATGTTTGGCAGTTTGACAAAATAATCACTCAGGTGTCTATGCTCCAAATCATGTTTTGTGTTTATTTTTTTAGTCAACTGTTGTCAAGCATCTCTTGAGCCACTAATCCATTATGCAGTGCAATCAACAGTGGTGACATGTCATTAAAAAAATAAAATATAAAATATTGTCTGTCTATCATTTCGCTCAAGCTAAACAAGACTGGACAGATATACCTCACTTTGTGAAAGGAGTTGTTTTGAAGACATTCTTTTCATGTAATTAAGCCGGCTAGCCTTTGGAGAAGGTGAATGGAGACTGTGTGGCCATGCATGATAAGCGGAGCTGCCTTCCTACTTTCTAGTCCCCCCCCTCCTGCTTAAATCAGTGATGCCAGATGCCAAAGCTGACAGCTCAGTTAACATGATAATCATGAGATCAATAAGCTCTAAATGATCCAATGAGAGACATGTCCATCATTTTAGCATGACTGCAAGAGAAATGCTGCTATGTGATTTGTATCAGTGCTTCACTGAGTTTTTGAACTTTAGTTTGTTTATGAAGTGCACTGCCCAACAATGAATATACTGCTGCATAACTTTAATTATGCTTTGACAATGAAAATGTCCTCGTGCAATAAATATAAGAAGTTGGTTAGTTAGTTTTCATGGTTTATACCTTACTTGCATATCCCTGTGAACTTTGGTACTTTTATAGCACCGTCTTAACTGCTTTGGTTCTACCGAGCATTAAGATACTTCTTGTCTTTTGGTACTAAATTTCTATTCCTAAGGAGTTCTGTTAAGCGTCTTATGTAGCATGTTGTAGAAGCTTTCAGGAAAACACTTAGAGATGGAGACAATTGTTTGTGTTAAATGTAGTTTATTCTTAGCTGAAGACATAGCTACGTAGCCGTGCACGCAAAACCCTATGACGTAGGCTGACATGCGCCTTCAAAAAACTACTTATGGTGAAGGAACACTGTAATAAACTGGGACCAATAGCATAAAGAGTACTTGTATTTCCCCACCTGGCTAGGGAGCTAAGCTAAATTGGTAGCTGCTAGCTGACATCCTACCAAAAAAAAACAAACAACTCTTTGAATGCAGTGGAAAGTTCAATTCAAATAGGAGACCTTCAAAATAAAAGCATACTTCTGATGAATAGGTGGTGATATTGTGGTTGTGGAGGTTTGATAAAATTGGTATTGAAAAAAGTATTAGATATATAGATATAAGAAGCGGTCAAGAAATCTGTATTGGATCTATTATCGAAAAAAATATTAAACTATATCCACCCCTGTCCCAAATCTTTTGTCACTGAATTCAGGCAGTTCACCACAGTCCTGAGCCAGTATCATGAATATTTTTTTATCATCCATTATTCATGCGAATGCTGAGATATGCTAGCACACTATCATGACTTTGAAACACAGCTTGCAGAGAGGAGCACTCTGATGAAACCGTGTCCTTGAATGTCCACAAGCAATTATTAATCCTGGAAGGGAATGTTATCCCACAAGGGAAAGCAGATCCAACATGGCAGCCCAGATTCAATCTGACGTAGCAGTGCGCTTAAGTTGTCCATGATCACAGAGACCCAGCAGGCTACTGGGGTGGGAGGAGCACGACCTGAAGTGACGAGGGAGACATTAACACGCTTCAACACTCTCCTCACACTCGCACTATTTGATATGGACTCCCTGCCAGAGCAGATAACATTTACTACAGCACGGTGAACATCCCAGCACAGATGGCTCAGGAGTCCTACACACACACACACACACAAACACACACACACACACACTCACACTCCACTGCAACATGAAAACAATCACATGAACATCATGCTAGATAAAACAATAAGATCAGGCCTCACAACTGACCACCCATCAAGGTTAATATTTAAGGTGATAGACTATTAAATACACAGCTACAAATTATTGCAAATTTCTGAAAAACAGTGAGGAACTGTGTTTACTATAAGGAGAACAGGTAGTGTGCATCTTATCATTTACAGGGTATTGCAGCGCTAATAAGATAATGACTCACTTAACACATTATCAATGAGATAACATCGTTTGACCTAATGTCATTTCCTGTCTTACGATCCAGTGCGGCAGTGGGCTATGGATAAATTTACTGGAACGAAAAACTGTTTTCCTCTCCCCTACTGAAGTCTTTATGTCGTGTTTGCTTAGTGGTGCTGAGAGATTAAAACAAAAAAAAAATGGAAGAGCTCAAGTAGTGTTGATTTGTTTGTTTTGTCGTTTGATGATGAATTGGAAAACCATTAATAGGATAATCCTCTGTGAATGCGGGTGGTGGTGGTGGTGGGAGGGGGTGTTTGCAGACATATGGCTGCCAGTATCCCAGACCAGCACACTCATTAATCACCTGTGACAACACATAATGAATGCAGCCCTATCAGAGTAGATTGGTTGGCCCATCTTTACAACGGCTCTGTGAAGTGAAGATAGAATATACAGTACAGGATGTTTCCGCAGGCCAAGTATGAATAACTTATGGCCGGGACCAACGTATTACTTATTGACAATTTACCTGTTTATTTTTGTATTCAAATTGAGTCTGTGGGTTGAAAGAAATGATTTATATATGTATATAACACTTTCCCTAAACTTCTGCTCTTGCTACCCTGCTCTTATTAACATTCCACTTCAGCACATCTGGACCCCCTGCCAGTCAGATGGAGAGTAGATGAAGCCTGTCTTTAGTCTGGGGATTAAGCCAGGTGTTCAAAACTCACTTACACACAGAAATATACTGGTTATCAAGTTAGTAAGGATCTTTGGCAGAGCCTTAGAGGCTCCAATGTTGCTGAATGTGATTTCAATGCCTTGAGGCACTATTCATAGGAAAATTAGTCTTTCAAATCAGACTAATAATATACTGTGTATAAGTTGTCATATGCTGTTAGGAAGCTGACATTTTAAGTGAGGGATGTTGTGCAGCAGTTAATGAGGCCCTTGAAGAATTTACCTTCAGTGTCAAATCAGTTGCCTGTCTAAAATGACTTTGCAAATGAAGCAGTAGCAGAAGTTTGCGCTATTTGACTTCACCGATCGTTCTTTATCTTCTCAAAGAAAGTTTCATTCCATTCAATGTCAATCTTTCATCCTGGAGTAGATGAGTTATCTCTTTCCCATTTCTTCATGCACACACACACACAAACACACACACACTCAAATGCAAATGCACACACAAGTGCACACTATTTCTCTTGAAATCCCCACTGAAATTATACTGCAAGCGGGGGGCTATGAAACTGGCAAGTTGATGGGAGGCCAGAAGGGGAATTGTGGGTAATTTCATGTCAAATTTCCACCAGACTGATGTCTCTTTGGACAGATAATAGCCTACTGACAACAGCAGAAAAGGCAAAGTCATAGCACACCCTGTCTTCAAATACTCTACTTTCCCCCACATTTCCAGAAATGGCTTTGTGATTCTTTTTTGTGCAGGGCTACTTGCAAATATTCCCACACTATTGAATTTGCATAGGCATATGGAGATTGCCTATGCAAATGTCTAAATATTGGAATCATGCCTCTACTAACAATATGCAGCCATTACCATGTGAGTAGCATGGATAACTGAGACAATAGAGGAAACCATGCACTTTCTCCATCTCAATAAAAGGACAGAACAATGTCTTCTGCCAACTTCTGTCAAATATTTTCCACATTTCAAAAATTTTGGAACGTCCATTCACAAGCTGAAATATAATACGATCAAAGTCGTTGACTTGTTCTAAATCAATTCATCAATCAATTGGGCCCCACAAAAGCATGAATTGATTGCCAATCAGAGTTGCTGAAAACAAAGCAGCGATGTGTATAAATCCAGCAGCAGAGAGGTTGAAAAGTTGTGACCAATTAAAAATAATTCATTCTGTGGCTTGTCCCTTTATCGGCTGTCTGGGGTGCTGATATCATGAACCCCATCACAGTTTAACCCCCTTTTATTACAAATTTCAGATAACCACAGAGCTCCATCAGCCAGGGAAAAACAAACCAATCACGTTCAGCGGCAGCTCACTGACAGGTATTGCAGATGGGTGGAACGCTGGTGGTTTCGCTTTTTTCTCACTGTACACTGGCCTCTTCCTAATGTAGGTCTGATCATTCACTGCCCTCTTCTCCTACACTTGCACCTTCTTCTCACACTTTTGACTTCTTCTTGTTTGGTGCTGTGCCACTGCATTACAAAATCTCAATGGTAAATATCCTGATTTTTTAATTTATTTATGGTATTTTTTATAATGTTATTTGTGATGGTAAAAGTTATAAAACTTGGGGTGAACATTTGGAAAAATGACACCCAAGTTTTGTCTTGTTTTCCAAACAACATTAAAATACATGACTTTAGTTAGTAATTATGCTATGAGGCCAACCAAATGTACCATGCCCAACTGGCTGTTTGCCCTGTGGCCTTGTTGACCGATTGAATTGTTGCGATTTTTTTGCAGAAGTTTTGAATTGGGTCCTATCAGACAAAGTGTCAACATATCTGGACTCCTCAGCTAATTCAAAAGGCAAATGTCCATTGTTTCTCTCTGTCCTTCTCACCTTCTCAGCTGTCTCTCTCTCTCTCTCTCTCCCCCCCTTAATCTACATTCATCTTTCTGATTGAATTAATCAACATCTTATGAGATGAAATGACTCAACTGCTCATCTGCTTGATGAAAAGCTGCAGGTGCTCGCCATGCAACACGTTACACTAACACAACATGGCTCCTGCGTGGAAGCTCGGGCCCTCTAATGCTGCTTCCGGCTTTAATACAGATTGGCACCTTCACAGGTAGAAAATTGCAAAATGTTTGGGTTTTTGCTTCAGTGGACACAGTAAACGGTGCGTCCTCGACACACCGGATGCAGCCAAACATGAACATTACCCCCCCTCGCCTCAACCCCCCCCCCCACACACACACAGTGGTTTATATACAACGTCCAAGCACATTTTATTCTCTTGGCATCACAGTGGACATGGCACTCACAATATTAAATTTTGCCAAGAAAAACAGAAATGTTTTTCACTTGCTCACTGGTGTGGAGGACAAGGGGAAGATTAAAGTGGGCCCGAATGAAGAGAGCATAAGGACTTAGTTAAATGCCTTCAAGCAATGCTTTCACATGGCTATCATGTCAAATTAAAGATTGAAAAAGACAAATGCAGAGGTCTACAGTTTGTATTATTACAAGTAGATTTAAAAATAATAGAGATAGATCAATGCATTTTTTTTACTGTTGATACAGATACAGATTACTAGTAGTCAAGGAGGCTGAAAACCAATACAGTGATCCCTCGCCACTTCGCGGTTCACTTATCGCGGATTCGCTATTTCGCGGATTTTCATAATGAATTTTTTTTTTTTGGTGCATTGTGTTCTGCATTCTGATTCGCTAAAAACTCACTCCCGCTTCTTGTATCAAAACATGCTACGAATTGTGCTATCATTTTGTCGTCTCGTTTGCAAAGAAGAAAAAAGAGCGACAACAGCTGCCTATCACTATGTTCTTCTCCCGAACAAACACACCTGCACCGCGGGCTTCAGAAGAAGAGAACACTGCAGAGCGCAGTCAGGATGCAGCGGCCCAGTCTGAAGAGCAGTGAAACGGCCTACACGCGAGTCACTGTATTTGTATACATGTAATAGTTGCTAATTGTAAAAAAAAAATAAAGTTTTCTATTTCGCGGATTTCACTTATCGCGGGTCATTTTCGGAACGTAACCCCCGCGATAAACGAGGGATTACTGTATTTGGAGCCGATATTAATTTGCAGGAAAAGTGCAAATATTTGCGTAAAATTGTTTGATTACTTAAATTCCAACACTTAACTTTTAACGTTTAATTGCCTTCTTACACATGTTTATTATACTGTTCTAGTTTTCTTATCTGTGTTCAAAGTGAAAACAAATTGTAAGCTACAGCAGCAAGTTTATAAAAAATTAAAAAATAAATAAATAGCTACCGAAAGAGATAAAAAAAAAGGTGCAATATGCGTAAAAGAGCTGATCTCTAATAAACCTCACAATTTTGTTGAAATGTGGTAACAAAATGCAACCGAGTCAGAAAAACAGAGCAAATATTGCTGAGTTTACACCAGATTTATGGGACACTTTACTTTTCTTGACAAAAGCCAGGCCTGTGTTTGGCAATGAACCACAAAATTTTGATATACTCTGACAAGGAAAAAAAAATAATTTACAGTGTTCATTTTAAGGCATAGTTGTGTTTTCTCCGAAAACTTTCCATACACCAAGGATTTATGGTATACTTCCTTTGAAACTTTTGAAGCAAAATGGACAGAACTTCTTAAAAAAAGTGCTTGTCTTTCACCATTTCTGCTTACAATGCACCTTTAAATTTGCACACAAAGGAATAAAACATCTTTAGTCTTAAGTTTATGATGTAACTTTCTTGAGAAAAAAACGAAAAAAAAAACAAGGGGATCTGTAGACCACTACCACTGTTGATGAAATCCAACTGGCTATGGGGCATACATCATGGTGAGGACCCCTAGATATTGTGTGGGTGGACGTTAAAAGCCCGACATAAACTCCAGCCCACTAACTCTCAATGACAGCCATCTCCTTGGCCAACTAGTGAAGGGTGGCTTTACGACTCTTCTGCCCTGACATGTCTGCCTCTCCACTTGTCATCCAACACAAAATATTCCCTCACCTCCACAACTGCCCATCCACTATCAGGAAGGACGGTCTTAGGTGGAGGAGAGAGAGACTTAGGAGGTAGAGAGAAGTGGCTTAAAAAGTAAATATTTGACTCCAAGAACTACAGGCAAGTTATTACCAACAGTGTATGGATCTGTAGCTTAGTAACACCTAGAGCCACAGAGAGCATTGATCAGGGTTGAGGAGGTTATTTACAGTAGAGAACAGGGGTTTTGGGGTTAAGCCTGGAATCATTGATTTTCTTGGATAGTTGTTCCACTGGACAAAATGCTGGTGTTAAAGGAGACATTTTTTGTTTTGAGAAAAGGTCACTGAGTCGAGGGAGGCAAATAATGTGATGCTGACGTTACTGGTGAGATGGTTGGGTGAGGTGGAGCCTGGTTCCAGGGTGGGAGGGGATGGATGGATTGAATTGTGGAAGGTTATTTCCCTGAAAAGGTGTGGATATGGAAGGGTAAACTGGACAGAATTATGATCTAAAAGAAGAAATGAGGACAAGTGGATGTTGAGAACTGGTAGATTGACAGAACAGACTAGGTCAAGGATGTGGCTTTTTCCCTGTAAATCATTCTGAAATCAGATTCCACTTGAGTGCTAACTATTAAATTAGCATTACGGGTGTTTTAGGGGAATTGGACAATGTCAAAACTGAATGAAGAAAAGATAACGCACATAATGCCCATAAATAATAGCAGTTTGAGTCCCCACTAACAATCAAACAGCCCATCAGGGTTAGTCACTTTGATTGGATAATCGTGTGCCAGGTAGCCCTGATTCAACATTCAAGATTTCTGCAAATGCTCCAGAAACACAATTAATCCACTATCAGTGATATTCAAAGTGATTTAAGTCAGAAATGAAAGTTTCTTTGTTTACCTCAAGGTGAGGAATGAAGTCATTTCGACAATGTGCTATGTGCTAAAAAGTGCAAAAGAAACACGTTATAAAAATATATTATTAGCGAAAAAAACACAAATACCAGAAAATGTAGAGTGCAGTCTAAGTTATAGAAACTGAACACTGCTTCTCCATGTTTAGTTTTGACTCAGGGACAAAATAAAGACCTGCCCCAGACAACCTTGGAGGTCTGATGGTTCATAACGTAGCAGATCAGAAATATTATTTAGGCCCTAAATCATTCAGTGCTTTATAAACCAATGGCAGTATTTTAAAATCAGTTCTTTGGGGGACAGAAAGCGACATGAAAGCCTCAGAAATGTGATGTGATCCACTTTTTTGGTCTTAGTGAGGACTCACGCAGCACCGGTGTTCTGAGTCAGCTGTAACTGATACCAATAGACTTTTTAGAGATCAGTACAAACACTGTTAAGGTAGTCAAGAACACTGAGGATAAATCCATGCATACGTTTAGACAAATCTTGCTGAGACATAAATCCTTTAATTCTTGATCTGTTCTTCATGTTTTTAATGTGACTGTTGAGATTCAGGTCAGAATCCATGACGACACCAGGATTTCTGGCTTGATTTGTGGGTTTTAACGATACCGATTGAAGCCGACTTTTACTTGCTCTTCCTTGTCTTCCAAAACAATGAATTCAGTTGGATCTTTTTTTTCCCAATTGTTAATTTTTTCAATGCACTTGTATTGGATTACAGTCCCCTGGTGATAAGGTTATGTAAATGTTTGTGTTGTTTGCATAATTAAGGTAACATAATTTGTTGTTTTCATATTCTGAGCTAGTTGGAGCAAGTAGGCATTGAACATAATGGAGTCCACAATGCAGCCTCAGGGAACTCCACAGATTCCATTCTCTTTTTGTCATTTCTGAAGGGTTCATAGCATACAGAGTGGTAGCATACACCACCGGTTAAGTAAAACTCTATGAATAAAAAAAAAGTCTTCACAGAGACAATCACATAACAAACCAAATGGCCAATGAATGAATTCTGAGATCAGTCAGCGCACAGAACGAGCCAAGCATCACTGGCCAATTTTCACACAGCCGGCAGGAGAAAAAAGATAAGATGCATAATGAGTGCATAATAAACTTGATTGAACCCACAATTGCTATTGATGTTTCGCCTATTCCAATTAGATCTAAACCAAGGCCTAAGCCTATTACTAGAGTAATTTATTATAATCATTATCATCCAACAGGATTGAGTAACTCGTTGGGGGTCAAAGGATAAAGTCAATTCTGGAACAGAGCACAGCAATCAGGTCTGTTCAAAATTCTGAGCAATTCCTATATTCTTCTCTTACTCAGCAAATTGTTTATATCTTGGACTCCATAAATGAAGTCCTCAGTCACTGAATTCGCTGACATTCTTTTAGGGGGGAAGTGTCACCGTGTTATTTCTTCTCCCAGTGCTCCAACTCTCCTCTCATCAAGAATGACATTTTGGCTGAGGCTAACACAGACCCCACCAAGGATTTGATATCTAGCATCTGGACATGACCGGAGTCAAAATATGACGACTCAATCAAAGAGTTGATGCATGTGGCCACATTCATTGATCTATGGTATTGTGAAATCAATTTTTGCAAAGGCCGATTGGGGCGGCGTTGCGGCAAAGTGGAGGGGCAAGCAGTCGCTCTGGCAAGGCAAATGCACCAAATTAGGAGGAGTGGGAGGCTGGGGATGAATCAGCCCATTCACCACCTTTTTTAAAATATAAAAACATTGGGAAGTCTTCTTGGCAGCCCCTGCAATTCCCAAACCAACAGAGGAAAAAGCTGCAGCAGAGGTAGAACGCTACAGACAGAAGGCCGTGATTGATGGAGAAGCCCTCCCTTCAGAGGGAGGGAGAACCAACAACTCATACTTTCCTCTGATATCAAATTATAGTGCTTATGGTAATTGTGCTTTTGTGTGACAAGCAACACAGAGTGTTTAGCACAGTGGAGAATGTTGATGAACCCTCCTCTGAAGCCATTAAAAGTAGACATGCTGCTGTTTCTGAACAATAATTTGTAGAATTATTTGCCCTGAGAAGACCTGGACTAAGCCAATGTCATGCAAGCTTGAAATGGCATTATTTTGTATGCTTGCATAGATTGCAGCGTTACATGACAGGTTTTTTTCTTTTTGGACAAAACACATGGGCTACGAGCTATAACTCTGAAGCATTGCTGTTTTAGATTTTAAATGATATTTGTCTAGGCTCATTTATGCCTATTTATTTTATATTTGCTGGGCCCTATAGTATTTGTTAGAATTATATTTTGATATATTTGTTCTTAGTTTCAAAAGTTGCACTGGCCCAAATTATATTTGCCTTATGTTGTTCCTATTCAATAGTCCCCTTAATATATATATATATATATATATATATTTACACATTGGATTGGTTGACTATGCTGCAGGCTGCAACACACCCATGCCATGCATTTTGCTGTTCGCTGTGCAAATGAAGGGTTGCCATGTGCCAGTGTGCCTTCTTTCCTATGCCAAAATGATCAATCAATCAATCGTTTGATTGCTCTTTCAACATATTACTGACATTCTGTGAAAAACATAACCATTTTCAATTATCTAGGCTACAATTAACATCACAGCAGGCCCAATGTAGCCCAAATGTATAATCTAGATGTGATGTGTGAAAGGAATCACTAGAGGGATATTTCTGAACATTTCTCTATATGGAAGTGAATCAGAAACATGGTGGGCCTGCATAGATGATAGAGCATATTAGGATTTTTTATAGCTGTTACAGTAATTCAAACAATTATGAAACTTCAACTTAACTATGGCTTTTGCAAGGATATTTTAATCCATTTTTTTAATTGTATTAATCAAGAACACAAGTTCCACAATGATCCTCTCAGTACTGTGAGCATAAACAGCAGCCCTTGACCGGTTGCTCCTTAATGTCTTTCTTGCAAGTAACCATTTAGCTCTAGGCACGGCAAAATTGAAAATTAAATAGAAAGCAATCACAGCATGCAACAGTTAGATAGTAATGCATTTTTCCCAGCTGACATTTCTCTGTCAAACATCCACACATGATACTGGCAAAAAGTCTGCATATGTCAGCTTACATAAAACCTGGTGCAAAGACGGGAAGCATCTGTCCCGTTGGCCACCCACATATCAGCAGCCAGTTCCTGTAACTAACACAGCACATTTGATACACACACAGAATTCTACAAATTGCCCTATTGAAGTCAGACCGAGTGTGTGTGTGTATGCGTCGTGCGTGTGCAGAAGGGATTTTTTTTTTTTTGTTGGCTTTTGGAGAGCAATGAGCCGACAGCCACCAGAGCTGATGCCAGGGATTAAATCTGTAGTGTGGAACTTTTACATATAAATGAACAGCCGATCCATTCAAATTCGTCCTCCATTCTAACAGTTCACGCAATGCTGATTAAACCTGTCACCACCAGGTAAATCTATCCGTGTTTCACAGTAGACAGTGTTTTTTTAGTGTTACATACTGTGCATGCTATATAACAGACTTCCACCATCTAAAAATGAAGTGGGCCAATAACAGGCTTATCACACAGTCAACATCTTTTGACCCAGACTAATTTATTAGAAACCAATAAAATGGAACTAATCAGAAAGTAAGATTATATGTATTCCAGTTTAAAAACTAGATGAACTATATATATTTAGGCGATGAAGGTTATGAAGTCTCTTTAAACACTCCAACTCCACTAAGCTTCATCAGTAACAACTGCACAGCTTTCATATTGCTATTGCCTTGCCAGTATCTCATTACTCCTTCCATCTGTGTCATTCTGTTTTGGGAAAATAGTTTGATGGCCTCAGTTCTCTGTCATCATTTTAGGATTTAATATATGTCTGTTTTGTTGTTTTCATGGACGAAACACAATGGAAGAGGGAGATAGGGGAAAGCTATCCAGTGTGCCGGGAAAGGAAGCATCTGCCCATTTGCCACCTCACATATCAGCGCCTGCTTCCTGTAACTAACACAGCACGTTGGACACACTACAACAAATTCACCTTTTAAAGTGCGACTGCATGTGCATCTGCGCACACACACACACACACACACACACACACACACACAGTGTGTGCGTGTGTTTACACAGGGGTATTTTTTTAGGCATTAGGACAGAACCGACAGCCACCGCAGCTGATGCGATGTGTATCAGAGAACACAATGACATAGAAATACTGGTGATACATCACTGTCAGTGTGTGTATCAGTGCAGCTGGTGACCCTGGGACTCCTATACTGTCACTGACATTTTACAGAATTTCTCATAATGCTGGATGCTGACATATACAGGTACCTAGAGAATCAGTAAGCATACTGGTTGCTATTGTTTAGGACTGATAAAGGGATGTGTTATGTGCATATATAGCAGATTTGTTTCCTCCTGTAGGTCAAAGCCATATATAATCAGATGTATGAGACACTCCTTAATAACCCCAAAAAACACCAAGTGGTTAAAACAAAATGATACTACTTAAACTTTGAATCTCCAAAAAGTGCCCAGCATAGAGTAGAGAGTGAAAAAAGTTCTATGCAAATTAGCTCCTAGCTATCCGTGCTGTGGAGGATTAATCCTTTCTAACAAACGTGTGCGGTAAAATCATCTGCTTGATAATGTGTTCATTAAGTGATAAATGGTCGATAAGGCCTCAGCAACTTGTGTCTCTGACAAGAATCAAACAAGCCTTTTAGCGTAAATGAAAGGAAATTGCTCTTAATGAAAAATTTGAAGTGATAGCTGACTTCAGTTGAATTTATTCTCTCTTCACTATGAACATCATAAGCTGCTATCAGATACAACTGGTGTTATTTAAATATTACACAACAACTGCAAACACTGAAACCCAATTATTTATGTAAATGTTTTATTGCTTTTCAGATGATTTTAAATGAAGGTTAGAAAAAGACCAACTGACTGCAGGTCCATGCAACTGAAAATAACAGAAATAGCTGCAGTCTAGACTTGGATTGTCCATTCACTCAATGCAGCCTGAAGCCAATATTAAATATTTCCCCTATGCTTTACCTCTCACATAGCTTTTTCCTGCTACAGTAGTGGTATTTGGGGTATCCAGGTAGTCTCCCGACTTGTATGTAAACTTCTGTAAGATCTCAGTTTCAACAGTTATGTTAATTACACTGCGCTTGGTTACACTAGAAATTATGGAAATTTAGACACATTACTTTTTTGCAGAGAGAAATACAACTGTAATTGAATGAGACGAAATAATTAGTGTTTTAGGCTCTATCGAGAAAATATATGCATATAATTATTAGTCGTTTCAGGTTAAATAAATTCCATCAGCACATTTCTGTCATTAAACAAGCAGGAAATAAACATACATATACATTAGAATACAAGACGTTATTCCACATGAAATGATGGATAGGAATAAACAGGGAATTCGTCTTGCTACCGCATTTAAATGTGGTGTAGCGAGTTCTTGAAGCTCATTATTCTGACAGGAAGTAATAAATGGGGCACATTTAAGGAAATGCATGAAAAATACAAAAAATATGGGGGCGACACGGTGGTGCGGTGGTTAGCACTGTTGCCTCACAGCAAGAAGGTCGCAGGTTCAAGACCCGCCTTGGGCCTGGGTCTGGGGCCTTTCTGTGTGGAGTTTGCATGTTCTCCCCGTGTCTGCGTGGGTTTTCCCCGGGTACTCCGGTTTCCTCCCACAATACAAAAAACATGCTCAGGTTAATTGGCAACTCTAAATTGCCCATAGGTGTGAGTGTGAGAGTGAATGGTGTGTGAATGGTGTGTGTGCCCCACGATTGGCTGGCGACCATCTGGGGTGTATCCCTGCCTCTCGCCTTAACGCGCTGGGATAGGCTCCAGCAGACCCCTGCGACCCCGAAAGGGAATAAGCGGGATAGACAATGGATGGATGGATGGATACAAAAAATATATGAAAAAAAAATAAAAAATGTCACAAAGTGTTCCCTAACCATGAGAGACGCAGGGGAGAAGTAGAAAAACATTCCATATTCCCTCACCTTGTGACTTTGACCATAACACTGCACTCCTCCAGCACAGGTGAGAATGTGTGTGGTGACTTTTGTTTAGTAAGAATATGGTCAGTTACTTCATCTCTTTCTGCCTTTCCACAGAAACACATTCTCATAAGCAGCAGGAACCCTGAAATCCACACAAGAACACAACTAACAAGTCAGACTTGATATAGTAGGATTATGACGATAATACTTTTATAGACTATTTTGTTTAGGATTCTTCTAATCTTATCTGTTTATTAACTATCTTTAACAATATGTAGGATTTTAGTCTTCAGATCTGTGGATTTTAAATTACAAATTATATGCTGGTTATCTAGCTCCCTGTAAAAACCTATTTAGACTGGGAGCTGGCTAAACTCAACCTAAAAAAAGAACTCCTCACACCTTGAATTCCTCATTTTAAAATTTTCTTCATCATGTACTAAGGGTTATGTGCTATGTAAGAAATGTCCAAATGGACTAATTAGTACAATTCAGGGTAGAAAAAAGGAATCTCAATGAAATGTGCCACAACAGATGCATGAGCAGATGTGAAGAGAGGATGACAAAGTGTCTGAGTCAGAGAGAGAGACAGAGCACGGTGCAGGGTGGACGAACAATAGTCTATATACCCGCTGAACCTTGCATTTTCAAAAGAAAGAATATTTAATTTATGTGAAGTCATACTTGGTAATACTTGACTAAAGAAATTATCAGTCTAGAATCCTTTTAAGAAATAATTTATCTCATCATTTACACATTTCATGCCCTGTCAAATAGAGGTTTTGTGTTGGCTTTTTAAGAATTAAGAGGTAAGGAAATAGATATATAGAGGACAGAGGGAAGGTATTTGTTTTGGGACACAAGTCTATACTTGGCATCGCAAATCACGCTGGTGCATCCTATCAGTCTGAGCTCTGCGGCCGTGCATATCCCTGATGTCTTTGTGAAACCTCTTGTTTATCCCCAAGCTTCTTAAATCCTCAATCATATTCTGAAAGCCACCGGGGTGGGAGCGGAAAAATAGACATGTGAAATCTTATATTTTATGGTTTCTAGGGAGGAAATCAGTCACAATTCTGAATGTGTTCCAGGAATTGATATTGGATGCCGCTGAATATTAGACAGCTCTATTGACAGACCACATCTCTCCTTTTAGTTAAAAGGCAGCATCTTGTGGAGAACACGGAATGCAGGAAATTAAAAGATCAGTAATGTGATGCCTGATCTGGTAATTATGAGGCTTAAGTAATGGTCACTCATCAATTTACATAATGCATTTTTCTTATCATTGAGTTGTAACATAACAAAGGCCGGTTCCATTCATAAATTTGCTATCCTTCTTGTTCCCTCAGTTTAAAGTTTGAGCTTCACTGTGCAAAATGATGTTTGTGCTGTTTTCACCTTGATCTGCTTAAAGTGGAACGTTTCTCAATGCTCCTTGAAAATATCATTTTGAGAGCGGGCATAACTTGAAGGCTCCAGTGTACTAAGTATGTTTGTCGATTGGTCTTTCAACTCAGACTTCTGTCCATGCATGGAAATGAAATTTATTTATTGATGAAATTATATCACCTCCGCTACATTCACAATATTCACTCTTTTGGCTTCTAGACCATTAGCAGTTGTCCTTTTTGGGACAACAAAAGTCAAAAGACTAATAAACTAGCAATTTAGTAAAACAGAGATAACCTAGCATGACAATCTTGCAAATATGTGCTTCTCAGCTGCAGCTTTCTTTCTGTACTCTCTACTTATCCCTTACCAGTGTAATCTGGTTCGAGTTATTCTGTTTATGTTTTACATGCTGTTTGACTCCTAGGTTATTGTTGACTCACTGCATTTCTTTCTATTTTCTCCCTCCAAGACCAAACATTCATCCAGCTACAAAGGGAGGAGAAGAAAGAGGGAGAAAAAAGAAATCTAAAAGAATCATCAATTTTATATTATAAATGTTATATTTTTAGCTGCCTAAAAAAAGACGAAAAAGATTTTTGTTTTGTATATGATGGCATTCAAACCAGTGACATTTAAAAGCTTGAACAGTATTATTTTTCTTATTCTTCTTATTATTGTTGTAGTGTTTTGTAAATTGTCAATAAAACAACAATTACTATTTATAACACAAACGCATAATTATCATGAATAATCGTGACAATATTTGTATCTAACTATTTAAATACAAATATAATTTATTAATAGTACATATTATTTTATTTTTTTGGGAACTAAATAACATTAGCCAAGGCTACAGACTGTGGGTGTAGCTCCGGTACTGGCTGGACCGCTGGTGTCCTCTGCTGCAGGAGACTGGCACCACCTGAAAAACTGGGGGTGATGGCACCAGACCCTGTGGTGACTGCTGCAGAACGGTGCATGTTGCCTCTTTACTGGCCTTTCTGGGTTAATGAGCCATGGTCCAACAATATCTGACCTCTGCCTTGCCTGGCCTCCTGTTCTCTCTGGCAGCTTGTACTAATGAGCATCACTGGGTCCTATAGCCTCTACATGCAGGGTTCTGGACTCCTGGAGAGGGTCTTTAGCTTCAGGTAGGGGCGGCAGTAAACTAGTATCCTGCAGCAGCACATCCAGCTTCTGTCTCTCATTATACCACTGGACAAGAGTGTAGTGATTGACTTCTGCCAGCTGCAGGCTTGTCTGGGTCATAGCAATCTAGTTTCCCGGCACAAGTTGTCTAATTTTTCTGTAGTCCTGAATCATTAGTGACCACCTTGACATGGCTCCTCACCCCTTCTTCTTTAGGCTGGTGTGGATGTCACACAGCCTGATAGGATGGAACTGTGCAGGAGCACCACATGCACCAAGATGTGTGTGGGCTTCTTTGGGATCCTGAACCTGCCACTCAGGAGTCTCTCCTGTTGACGGGCTGCATATACCACACAATCGCTGCCTCTGTTGTCAAATTGGTTTCAGAGCAAAACAATAACACTGGCCTGCACGTGTCAGAAAATAGTCCATTTGACCCTACAGCCATTCTGTCCACATGCTGGTAACCCAGCACATTTTCATCATCCACAACCTGAACAAATAAAGAAAATACATAAAAGTATCATTATTATACCAAAGCTGTCATTTCATGTGAAATTACTATTGACTTAACAAATAAGCTGCCTGTTGTTCTTTCTAATGCGAACACTTTGTCAGTGTCAACACTATAAGGAAATGGATGTTTGTCTTGGATGTCATTAAAAATCTACCAAATATATGAGGCACTTCTAAAAGACGGATTTTTACCAGCTCTTCATTTTCATCCACACATGCCAGTCCAGGATCTATGGAGGTTTCTGCAGCATTTCCTCTGGACTGGACCAGTCAGTCAGGTGCTTAACATGGTAGGTTAACATAAACGTTTCATTATTGTTGTTAACCATTGTTTCGAATTAATGTTACAGATGACAGCATAACGTTAACTTTTTTTCTATGGTGCTTCCTCCTAGTATACGCCTTGGGCTTCCAATTTTGTTGCACTTTGATTGTGCAGAATTTTTAAGTGTTGAAAGATTGTGTGCTCGCGATTGGCCGTGCTGACATACATCATCCAACATTTTCAACATTCTGCCTGGACAGATCTGCAGCAGCTAAGCCAGGGATTGTGAGTTCGAGGGGTGACTGACAAATGATTTGATGGCTCAATCCAGGAAGTCGGTTATATATAACAGTAGAAGAGTTACCATGTATTTGTCTGTGTTGAACTGATGACCTGATTCAAGCCTCATGCACTTGTAACCCGATGTAGTACCTAACTTACCATTCCAACTTCGAAGAGCAATGACGTCAAATTAAATCAAGGCACATTTAAAGGTAGATTATTCAGGATTCGTCTGTTGCTGTTCCCAATCACATCATTCCAAGTTGGCCATATCTCTGCTCAGGCAGAGTTGGTCTCATCTCACCGGCTCCGCACAGGCAGATAAGAGTGAAAGTGAAACTTCAAAAGAGAAAGCATCTAGGCGAGGGCACACATGACCCTCCAGTACACGCAAAATCAATTAGATAAGTAGTAAAGACAGGAAAAGGGCAGGATCTCTGCACATAAACACACCACCGCACACTTCTAGTTTGTTCTAAATGATGAATGGCGGCATTTACATTTGTATGAAATCATGTATTGTCTACCTTCAAAGCCCTCTGTATAGTTCTGCTTACACAAGTACAATAAGGAATGTCTGTAAAACCAGTGTTAGACAGCAAATTCTTAGTTGAGTTCATAAATTATTTTGACCAATTAAAACAAATAGAAATGTTGTACAAAGTTGTCAGTTGTCAACGCTACTGTTTAGGGAGTTAAAAGACACAATAAGCAAATCCTAAAACACATTAGAAAACTTTTGAATGCCTGATTTTTCATTGACAACCCATGCTTATTTTATAATGGGAGGGAAACATTGTTGTCATAGCTCATACTGGGTCAATATTATCTACACAATACTTTAGGCATGACACATTCATCTGAATAAAACTTATGACTTAGCATCAGTTTGGAGGTTAATGTTGATTATTTTTTTTATTTGGAGGAGAAGAAACAAAATACATCTGGGGTATAGGGAGTGTAAGCCAGTGGAGTCATATTTAAAGCAGAGTGAAGGAAGATGTTAATCCTCCCTTAGGTGTCTGAGCATCCATGTACAACGACCCTGTTTTCACCCATTGAGTAATGGAAGTAAGTGGAGGGAGGGGTAGAGGAGATGAATGAGGTACACTGTCAGCCCAAAGTATCATGGGTTCACTGTCAGTTGTAAGCTTAGCTCCATCCTGCTATGTATGAATCATAGGAAATACCTGCAGACTTATTTCAATGAGGTTTTGCAGGTACATCTGCACTATTTTCTTGCACCAAATGCATAACTGAAATGTATTGTTGGTGATTTACACCTGTGTACTGTCCATCATTGTGCCCACTGAAAGAACAATCTCACCAAGTTAACCTGCAATTCTCAGAGAATTGGAACAACACTTATGATGGCAGCTGGGATTCCCCCAGAGGGAAGGTTAACAAGGGCAAATTAGACCACTATTGAAATACAGCATGAGATAAGATGAGTTTCAGTTTTCAGCAGCAAGGCTACGCACAAACTGAATGAAGTTTTAACTGCACTGTATCTGACGTTTGGTATGTTCTTTCTAACTGCTGTAAAATATTACTTGTTTTTCTATCCTGGTTTGTAGTTGTCTGTGATGCTTACAAAGACAGCTGACGAAAAAACATTGTCTGGCCTCCCTTGATATTTCCATCTCTAAATTGTCTCTCTAAGACATGTGCGACAGAAGCCCCAGTGGCCTAATGGATAAGGCACTGGCCTCCTAAGCCAGGGATTGTGGGTTCGAGTCCCATCTGGGGTGACTGACAGCAGACTTGATGGATGCAACCATCTTCTGCTAGCCATCTTTTCATGAAACTACTTATTTAAAAGAGTTGAAGTAAACATCTACTTTTCTGTATGTTTCTCTGTTAAACTGATGAGCTCATTCAACCGTCCTTTGTATTTGTATTCAACTGTAGTACCTATGAAAAACTGTCCATTCGAACTTTGAAGATCAATGAAGTAAATTTAAATATAAAGCATGTTTAGAGGTATATTATTCAGGATTTGTCTGATGCAGTTTTCAAACACAGCATTTAAAGTTAGTCTCGTCTCTTCAGCTCCGCACAGGCAGCTAAGTGAAAGTGAAACCTCAAAAGAGAAAGCAAACCACACTAATGTTCTATAGGAAATACAGGCAGAGGGCAGGGTTTCTGCACATAAACACACTACCAAACACATCTAGTTGGTTCTAAACAATAAATAAAAGCATTTATTTTTGTGTAAGTTTATAAATGATATTTTTTTGGGAAATTATGCATTCTCTACCTTTAGCCAAAATAGTTTGAAATGCCTGACTTTCTGTGAAAAATTGCTGCTATTTTAGAATAAAACATTGCTGTCAACCATGTTATAAGTGTTGGGCACACAACTTTAAAAAACGAATTAGTTCTAATTACTAGTTACTTCTCCCAAACAGTAACTAAATTTGTAACTCAGTTAATCCACTATAAAAGTAAGCAGTTACCAGGCAAAGTAAATATTGCGTTACTTTTTTTAAGTTTAAAGATGTACTAGGATTTCCTGAGAATCTGTGAATGCTGCAGTGAGTGAAAAACAAAGGTGCAGCAATCCTGAACTTTTCTTGTTTTGGCTACGGTCAAAGTAGCCTGTGTCATAATGTTGGGAATAAAGCAGCAGCTAAACTAAAATTTTATAACCTAACTCTTTCTTTTCACCCATAAGATGCTGCTTTACAATCATCTGACTCTCTGACCTGTTGCCAGTGAGAACCAGTGAGGCATAGTAACAGCAGGATAACAGTGTCATACCGATAAAAGATTACGCAAAAAGAAGCCCTGTTATTCCCATCACTACATATTACTGGGTCAATATTCTTTACTCAATATTTTAGGCACGAGATAATAATTTAAAAAAACTTTATAAGACTCATATGGATTAATTAAATAGAGTGCTCTCCTCACTCTGCAGCATCAGCCTCTTGATTATTTTCTAATTGGAGGAGGAGAAAAATACATCTTAGGTACAGAGGTAGAAAGCCAGTGGAGAGAGTAATATTTAAAGGAGTGAAGGATGCTGTTATTCCTCCCATACCTGTGGGTGTCTGAGTGTCCATGAGCACTGACCCTCTTTTCACTCATTGAGTAATGAAAGTGGCCGGAGGGGGGGGTTAGAGGAGATGAATGAAACACACTTGCCCTTGTTAACTTTTAGGCTAAACTATTATGGGTTGACTGTCAGTTCTAGGCTTTATGCAACCCCATAGAAATATCTAATTTCAAAGAGGTTCTGTGGAACAGATGATGTCCGTGCACTATACAAAGACAGCTGAGCACAAATGTATCACTGCTTTCAGCCGCCTGCATCTCTCCTTTCTCTAAATTGACTCTTTAGAGAAGCCCCAGTGGCCTAATGGATAAGGCACTGGCCTCCTAAGCCAGGGATTGTGGGTTCGAGTCCCATCTGGGGTGGCGACAGCAGACCTGATGGATCAATCTATCTGCCGCTAGTAGTGTTTTCCTGGCAATTTGTTATTCTGAAAGAGCAACTCCAAAACTTCCATAAAGTTGGCAGGCTGAGATTTCCTAAGGTCATGTCTAGGAAAAGAATGGCAGCTTTTGGCCATAATTAACCTTTTGTCCAAGTTTTTTTTGTAAAATTGTCTCCCTATATGATTCTCTCTCTAAATCACCTCTACAGGACATGCTACTTTAGCCCCAGTGGCCTAATGGACAAGGCACTGGCCTCCTAAACCAGGGATTGTGGGTTTGAGTTCCATCAGGGTAGAATTGTGCAGCAGGAGTGCGCTGGACCCTTAACCCTGGGGTCGATGAATCAAACGCATCCTCTGCTAGCTGTATTTTCCTGGCAGCTGGTTATCCCTACGGACATGGTGATTTCTAGGAGTTACTCCGACAATTTAGTTCCAATGCAGTTAGACAACTGAGATATCCTGAGGTTATTTCAGAGAGCTTGGCCATAACTATCCTTCCATCCTTAAAGGTCTTGGCAGTTGGACAGAAACTGTGAATTTGTCTGTGTTAAACTGATGACCTCGTTCAAAACCCGCTTGTTCTGGTATTCCACTAGAAAACATATATGTAAATCTGTCTATTTCAACTTCGAAGTGCAATGAAGTCAGGTTGAGTCATGTTTAAAGGCCTCATGTCAGCTGTAATTGTTTTGCTTAAACAGTAGTGTCAGTGAAATCAGTGTTAGTCAGCAGATTCTGAGTCAGGCTCATAAATTATTTTAACCATTTCAAACAAAAAGAAATGTTCTGTACCATGTACTAAGGTTCAGTCTACACCAGTGCTTAGTGAGTTAAAAGACACTAAATTAGGAAAGCCTCAAACACATCAAAATACTTAGAAATGCACGACTTTCTGGGGAATCTGCTTCTGATTTGGCATCAGACAATCATTTGAACAAAAATCATGGCACAGAGACTAAAATTAGACTGGGGTGACTGCCGGCTTCACTCTGGAGTAACAGTGTGGAAGTTGCTGTTTACTTTTTACTGTTTGGGGGAGGAGAAATGAAAAAAAGATATTTCGGGTATGGAGAATGCAAGCCAGTGGGGACAGTAATATTTAAAGCAGTGTGACGGATACTGTTAATCCTCCCATAGGTGTCCGAGAGTCCATGTGCACCGACCTCTCTTGACACCCGTGGAGTAATAAAGTAGAAGTCAGAGTGCCAGTATCCTAATAGCACCCCTCTGTTCCAGGACAGTGGCTCTGCTCTCGCCCCCTGGGCCCTGAGCGGGATCGCTTTATTCTGCCTGAATCCGCTTCTCTTTCCAGCCAGCTGCTGCCCTACTTGGATTTCCTATTCTGTGCATACGATTGCCTTCTCTGCTTAACGTCTGTGCCACTTTCATCAGCGGTCTATATGAATCTATTCCACCTTGAATAATTGCGCAGGTCAAAGCTCTACACGGTGGCACACAGTTTGAAAATGGTTCGACATGCAGGTTTGACTTCAACTTCAAGCTTGGGGGTAAATTAGTTCATTTGAAAATGCTGCATATCGCAGACAGCGACTCGTTCCAGATATAAATAACATCCAGATATTTCTCCTTTTTTCAGAGTATTTCTCGCTCTGCTTGTGTATAAGCTGTCTCTTTAGTATTCACTTTAAGCACCTAATGCATTAATTTAAACAGCATCACCATGTTATAGCACCATGGGCCATTTACCATTACTCAAGTATGCATATAACTCTTTATATCATGCAGAGGACAGAATACTGAGAAAAAGATGTTGCACGAAGAAAGGAATTGTATTTGTAATAAATACAACTTGTAGGAACATTAAACTTCCGCACCAAGTATAGTAGATTTAGTAGAACGTTCAGAGTTGTCAAGAGGACCCTCGGTACTTTACAGCTCTCTTCCTATTATCATTAGCGAGGTGAACATGTGCAGTTAGTAATAGATGGGCTCTGTGCTCATTTGGCGACCCAGTATCCATTTATCAGAAATTAACAAGTAGATGTGTTCATTAAGCACACATAAGCTCTGGAAAGAAGGTTAAGTGGTAGTCGCAGAGGTTAAAGCCTTCGCACTTCCATATATTGTGCGGAGTGAGAGGAAAGGCTGCGACTAGTATGTTGTTTCCCCTTTTCTCATTGTTTGTGTCAATAATTGCAATGTGCATATGGTATGAGCATTTCTGAGGCATAACTCTTGACATTTACTGTGACAGTATAAGAGGTGAGTCAAATGTACAATGTGGTACACAGAGATAAAAAGGACAATTAGGAAGAAACGCAGTCATTCTTTGCAGTCCCTCTATTAGCCCTTTACTGTGCAACCCTGATGCAAAGATAGAGACCTAAACTTCATTTCTCCTGTATTATACACCCTACACCTCCACCTACTGCCAGAAGTGTTCCCTCTCCTCATCTTACGCAGGCTGCTTCTTCAAGCAGCTGCTTTTCCTCCTGCAGCTTCTAACACTGACATTTTCCTTTCAGACGTCAGTGTGTTCCGGATGTGATCGCAGTGGCTACGGTTCTCAAGCCTAACCCTGACCCAGGGGAAGGCAGTGGGTGCAGGCTTTTGTTCCAACCGAGCAGTTACACACCTGATTCTGCCGTCAACCATCAGAGCCCTTGTTAAGGACCTTGGAACTAAAAACAGCACCTTCCCATGCCCCAAACATACTCATGAGAGTTTTTCGTTCCAGGCTGATCCAATCCAGCATCAACCTTCTCAGTTTGTGGCATGTGTGTGTGTGTGTAGGTTTGTACTGGTGTGTCGTGCTGTGGGAGTGGAAAGGCAAAAGGGTGAGGTTCAGCAAAATTCACATGTATCCTGGTTGTAAATGACCTTTACAATAAATGCATTCCTTTTTTTTCAGGCCAAATAGACAGGCAGTTTTTTAGTCAATGATGATGAAGGAAAGTTAAGTATTCACTTTGACTTAAAAAATATATAAAGAACATGGGACTGTACAAACAGAACAAAAATGCTATTTGAATCAAATAGTACTGTGAGTATGTGTGGATATTTGAGAAGGAAAAACGTATGCAGTATGGTCTGGTTAGGGTTGAGTCTGCATTTTCTGAGCAAGTAAACAAGAAGTTCCCAGCATCTGAAATAGTGTTTGTACTGCTGGTCCATGTTAATGGGTTTTATTTACACCAAGCAAAATAAACTAATACGTGTCGACCTTTACCAATGAGCAGCTCTATCAGATTTCTTGCAGAAAGCCTGTCTTTGCATTTGCAGTCATGCATTTTCACCTAAATTTTACAACAGAGATGGGCAGTATTTCTGTAACTTGTATTTTAAATATGTTTTTTCAATATTCCCTCCAAGCAAACCACATATGCTTCTTGCCTCAACTCAACTAAATGTGTATCCATCACCTCATATAATAGATAGATAATAGTAAAAATTAACACTGGCACAGGAGATGGACATTTAGCTCTAATAGCTTTATGAGTCTCTACTATTACCAAATAACTTCTCACTAAACTTATTTGCCAGTTTCATATTTTTACTTCACAGGTAACATATTTATGGAGTTTATCATTGAGCTCAGCAAACTGCGTCAACCTCTCGCATCATCTCGGAGCTGTTGCCATGGTATGGATGAGCGCATGTTAATGCATCCTTCAAATGATTCACATGGTGGGTGGAACTGACTTTATTTAGAGATGGAGGCAGAAAAGGACATCTGAATACTGTATTAGAGTAGAGTTTGTTATTTTGTCTCTTGTTTCATTCTCTTTGTGAAACTTTTACCAGCCATTATCCCCCTACTTTGCTTGATCCTAGACAACAAGTAAAGGGGGGTGGAACGGCTGTGGTGGGCCGTGTTTAGCCTAGACCTAGAAAATCTCATTAAAAGTGGCATAAGGGAACTATTTCTGGCTGTGAACATGGTGGATGCTGGCTGGCATTTTGGATCCAGCCCTCAGAGCGGCTGCTAAGAGTTTTGTGGGATGCGGTTTTCTGTTACAATGATGTCTGAAGTGGGTACACTAATGTCAGAATTAGTCCCGTCTTCCTGTCTCCACTTGGCTTGATGTGGACAAGCAACCGATCACATCACATTATCCACTGGCCTGTCATGGCCCAGGTGGAGCTGGATGACTTTGTTTTTATAAATTTAATTTTATCAACAGCTGGAATTTGATGACTTATTTGTGACATTTAATGGGTAGAATCTATCTAGCATTTAAGTGTTGACAATTTTCACAAGAATGACCAAAACAGACATCTGACTAAGCTCTCTCTATTAGATATGCTTACTTAATATAGAGGCCTGACTGTTTGTATTTTTGTTGAGAGAGGGGTTATGCTAGGTAAAAAAGAAAAAGAAACAAGTTAAAAGCTTCAAGCACTTTTGTTTTGAGTGGACGTGATGCACGTTGGCTCTCTGGCCTGTTTCCGTGTTCCTTTATTTATAACCCACAGTGGCATTTTAAAAAGGGGAAATGACAGGTAACAAACACTGCAGCTATTTTCGCTCCAAAACAGCCTTTACATTGAGTGATCACATAAAATGAATTAAATAACTTCTTCCTGCTTTAGAGGATGAAAATGTCACGAAGCAAAACAAATGTCCACAGTGAAAAGTGTACAGCATTACTGACTGGCAATTAAATGCAGTGCTTTATATAGTATGTTCTCTACACACTATAATGTGTGTGAGGGCCGTATAAAATGGCATTAACAGAATGATTTAAAATATTATTCCTTTCGCTGGTAGAGACTCCCAGAACAGCCCCCTCCCTCCACCCACAACTCCTTCAGTCTCCCAAGCAAAAGTCGTGACTAACATTTGGTGAGATAAAATTTGCATCTATTAGAGAAATGTCGAGGGGAACCAGCAAAATAAAAGGGTGTCAGGAAAAACAACTAATACTGCACAACCCTCCAACGGATATGAAAATAAGAGAGCTGTGGCTTATGTTTATTTTTATATTATGTCTTTCTACAAAATCCCGGAGAATTCAGGAAAGAATGTGACAACGTGTGAAGCCTGTCCGGCTAATTTTACTTCTGACGGTCACGTCTACCAGGATCAATCAAGAGGTTGGTGACGTGCCTTCACATCAGAGATGTTCGTCATAAAACTTATAAATTTGTACTTTAAGCAATATAATATATTGTTGTTAAAACAATGTGATAACACAAAAAGATCCATCATTATACCATTTACTACACATGCCATGAGTGTGGGGAAGTCAAACACTTCTATCATTCTAGTAATTTCAAATTAGTAATAACCTACAAATATGTTTTAAAATACTGTATACAAATAATAATTTGTGTCTGTGTATTTTCCCCCAAAAAGTTCTTCTTCAGGCAGGATGGTGTTTGCCGACTTATACAAACGTTTGTTTATAGACTGTAACTGCAAATAGTCAAGCTGAATAATCCTAAAATCAGAGCAAGACAAGACAGAAGGAAAGACACTGAGATGTCATGAATGATTCATGGAAAATAACACAGATTACTACAATCAACACAACTGCTCAGAACCTGATCTCATGTAACTTTCCCCCCAAAATAACATGGCTCTGTGTTATTTTCCCTGTACGTCCAAACATCGTGGCTCATTGAAATGGAAAGTGAAATAGTCACATTTTTACATTCCGTTCCCAAGATTTTCACTTGGAACAGAATAGGAAACATTCTTTTTTATGCGATATTATGATACTGTGTTAAGTCCTCTCTTCTCTGAGTCTCCCGTCGATGACGCTGCATGCCAACGAAGATTAAAATACTTAACAAGTACAAACAAATCATTGTAATGATGTCTGCAAAGAGGTATGTAATTTGTATTGATTTTTTTTAATATATAAAATAATTACCACCCTGATCACAGCCTGAAACCGATACCTTGCAGATAAATTGCTCAGTATGTGTGAGAGCTTGGGGGATCTGAGGAGAGACACATGCAGGACTGGCAGTGAATGACAATGATGTATTTTGTCCATATTCTATAGAAATAAATTGGAGTGTTAAGGCAACCCAGTTCCTTGGGCTCTTGGTTGATTTAATATTCAATGTCTATCCAGACAATTTTTTAAAAATCTTATCAGTTGAATATCTTGATCTTTGTTTTCCGATGAAATTGGTGTAAAATCACAGTTCACAGTTGTTTTTCATCCTGTTGTTCTTCCACTTACTTTACTTTTAAACAATGGGAATCTGTTTACTTGTTCATTTTGACAAGAAGTCTTAGTCATTTACTGATCATTGTAATGGCTATAAAGTCACATTTTGTCTTATCTTTTGTTTAAGTCAAGATTTAGTCATTTTAGTTTAATTTTCAGCTGTTGTAGTCATAATTTATTCCGTTTCATGTTTCTGTAAAAGGATATGGGTTTTTACTGCCTGTAAAAATTCCATTAAGATGTAAGCATAGCTTGATTTATGCATTTAGTTATCCAGGCTGAAAAATGTGTTACTGACTTACCATATTTCTTTCATATTCACATAAAAATGAATACTTTAGGTTTATTAGAAATAATGTCATACAATCATATTTCCTTGTACTTGTTCTTGTTAAGCAGACAAGTGGTATCTGGTAAACAGGAATGGGGACCAGATCCTGCTATTATAATTTAATGGGCCCTGGGACTAAATTATTAAAGACTGTACTATTGATAAGCTCCGACATTACCAGTTCTTTTACAGGCACTTTTTTAATATCCTGGTGTAATTTATTATGAGACTGCAGCCTCTCATTTACTCCCATCATATATATACATACATACAAAAGATTAAAGCATAACCAGTGGAAATCAGACTATTGAGGCTGTGGTGAGAATGAATCTTACAGTTTTGATTAAAAGTGTAACATGAAAATAAACAATGCATGTTTTATAAGTAATCTAAGTTGAACTGTACTTCATGATTGCTTCTGCCATCATGCCGACTCTTACTCAGGATAAGAGCAGGCGAATGATATGTTAATTCCTCAACTGGAGAGACTTGCTGTTCTCTGTAATTAAGTAAAGAAAAAGATATGTGCATATATAGTGGTTTCCAAACTTTCTGAGACTGACACAAATTAGATCTTCTAAAAGGTTTTTGCTTTTAAGTATAGCATTGCAGAACATGTACGGTATGACCGCATATAACTGTATATATCTGTCATCGTGGTATAAATGGATGGAAATCTAGTGAAATGAATGATTCCCTTTTCTTGCTGGGGACCTCATCACACCAAGAACCAGTGATATATCGGCAAAGAAAGGTAATATTGTGCATCATTAGTGCTTGGATCTAAGTAATTTCAAGTAGCTTCAAGTATGGAACTTGTCTCAAGATATAGATAAAGAATGTCACCTACTGATGATTGTTGAAGCAGCTGCACACACTCACACACACACACACACACACACACACACACACACACAAAGAAGGGATTGAAACAATGTTCACATCAGCCAACCATGACGAAGCTGACGGGTAGAGAAAAGGACATTCAATGTGTCTCTGCCTGAGTCTTTGTGTGTGTGAATATGAAGATGTGGTTGTGTTGATGTGTGGAGAATAAAAGGCTTTCAGGAACGTGGAGGGTGAAGACACTGGAAGCCTAACATCTACCCGTGATCAAGGAAATATACGATTTTTACTAAAATTTGTAACATATGCTGGTTTTAAAGGAAATTGTGATGTAAATCGCTCATATGATTTACATGATCACAAAATCATGGGCAGAACTGCAGAATTGGCCAATTAGTTTACGTGGGGCGATGATTTGACTGAAATGCTGCTTTCATGGGGCAGAGCCTGAAATAAATGCCTTTGTATAGTGTCGGCTTCTTGTCAATGACCATAATCAGATCACAGAGAAAGAAAAAACTTTGCTTTTGAATTCAACATTGTCACAAACTCTAACAATAAAGCTAGTGACAAAACGACAGCTCACAAGTCACATCCTGTTCACTTCAAAATAAAAGCATTTGGTTAAGTTCAAATAATACATTTTGGTAGTGACTTTAAAATAATTTCCTTTAAAAAAACAGTTTTTTTTATAAAATCTTGTTAACTGGAGATATAACTGTAAATATATGAATGAAAATATTGTAAAAATTACTTAATTTACATTCCTTATAACACATTTGAACTAAATGTATTTCATTATTTAATTAAGTATCTGATTTTTTTAACTCACACAATTTAAAAAATACAGACAAGTAGTTCCTGAATGAGTTATATGTGTCAGCTTACATGTTGTTTTGCAAATTCTACCAGCACACAGTTGATGCATGCACAAAAAAATACACGCGATGACCAAATATTGTCCAAAATGTATGTATGCATGTGTGTATGTATGCCTGTACTAACACATGCCACTCTCCAATATATTTTCTATATTTTCTGTTCTGAATCAAAAATTACAAATACATTTTTTTCATGGTGCATGGCAAAGATGATCAAGTTATTTAGATGTGGCATTGTACATAAAATATTCCATGAAATACGTCTTCTGCAGCGGGGCGTACATTGTTTACATGTTTAGTCGTTAACAATGAGGTTTTATTATGCAGAACCTGAGGGTACAGCATGTTTGCTTCCACACAGTACTTTACAAGGTTAGGAAATTAAGGCAGATGAAAAACACCACTATTATTCCCGGTGGCCCTGAGTACCTCTACATATGCATGCATTAGTGCACAACTTATTGTAGCACAGCACCCACTTATGTAGTGTACACCCACACTGGACCAATTAGTTTACAGACAGGCTTCTGTTGGTGGGAGAGAGCAACACAACATGAATTTCAGTCAGAGGAGGTCTGAGTGCATCGCATTAACATGAAAACAGACAAATAAGGCAAATAACCGTGCTGCTTCTCACCTTGGCAAGCAGACAAAAACAGTGCCCTCACAAGGGGATGGGCAGATTTTAACACCAACGCACGACACAGTGCATCAGGAAACACACTCACAGGCATAGACAGCATCAGTAGGGCGCTTCATTTGGTAGTGGATTATAGAAAACCCACAACAATATGTCACCAGTGCCTGGAAAGAGCTCCTGTACTGTATAATGCTTAGAACAGTTTATGTGTGTGAGTCTATTTTTGTGTTCTGTGTTGGGATGGCAAAGTCGGTCTGTCAGTTTGTTGGTCTGGCTGTCTCTTCACCACTTTGGCCCAGACTTACAACATGGGTATTGGCACACAACGAATTTGTGTACAAGTACTCACAGTGTGCAAAGGATGAATCCAGAAAACATTGTTGATTCTCTGACTTCACTCTATAAGCCCACTGACAGGTATAATAGATACATTGGGTAAATACAAGATAGTTAAGGAAATAAAGGGAAGGATGGTTTATGAAGAGTACTTTGGCATTATGATAATAACTCCAAACATATACCCAAAGTCATAAAGATTTAAAAGATTAAATAGTCTGGAATTAATTATATATAATTTTTCAACAGTTTTTAATGTGTGTTTTGCAAAAGTGTACAGTATATGTCAGAGAATTTCTTCTCAATTCTCTACTGCCCCCAAAGTGATCAACAGAATACTCCATCAGTCCACTACTGAAAATCCCTATCTGTGCACATCGAGACATCCCTGGTGACAAAAGCTTTCCTTCCCACCCCACAATACCAGGTGTCAGCATGGCACGCTGCTCTGTCAGGCCCTGTCATTGGCCGGATTAGCTTGGATCAGCGCTAGCTGCTGGACTGATTGAATTCAACTGGGCTTTGGTAAACAGTGGTTTGTACAGTGTCAGGCACAGATAATCCTGCACATAGAAAAGGATTAGCCTAAATCAATAATGACCCCACATTGTGAGCATGTTATGGCAACTGGCATCTACCTCACAGAGCTGTCCGCGTGTGTTTGCCCAGGTTTTGTTTTGAAATCAAGGGGAAGAATTAGTTTTTAGGATACAGAGGTAAATCTGTGGATTACTGTGAAGCATATGAGGATGTTGCCCAGTGGAGGAAACCACTGTCACAGATACAAGCATTAAACCCACTGTGTAATTTCACTTATTGTCTGCTTTCTGTGAATCATACAGATTCTCTCTCATTCATGAGTATTGAATATATATATATATTTATATAATGAGGCCGTTTCAATTAAAAAATTCCAGTCAATAGACGCAGCCTAGGTTTTTGTTTGTCATCCAGTGAAAAATATTCCTCTCATTTTCTCAATACTAAACCCTAGGCTGTCCAACAGCTAATTGATGAACATTTCAATCAAGACTAATGCTCATACCTCTCACTTGTGTAAGAAGAGGAGTAACCCATGTATGAAGGCTTTTCCAAAAATGATAAACCAATGGTAGATTGTTCTTATTTGTGCAGAGCATTATCGGCTTGATTTTGTTTTGTTTATAATTGCAGTGGAGCATCATTTTAGGAAATAAGAACTGTATTATTTATACATGTATGACAGTCATTCGATATACATGCACATACAAGTAAACAAATATGCTATGACCTCTCTTTAGCATATTGAATAGGAGGGCAGTGAGAGAACAGAGAACAAGGAACATTTACAATTTTGACAGAAGAGATTCTTGGAGTTGAAGGAGGAAACAGAAAAAGAGAAAAGGACAGTGATTCATTAATGTTTGGGATGGATATGGACCATTAGGTGATGGCTATAATGTTTTTTCAATAAGACTCAGGACTCGGCTGATTCACCTGCAATCATTACTGTGGGTTTAAACACTTGCACAAAGGCTGATGTTGAGGTTTTTTAATAACCACACCCCCCAAACCACAGAACTTGCACAAACTCAACATGCCCGTGATGACCCCTGGTGTTTTGTTGTGGTTCACCTGTCTGCTCAAAGCAGCTGGGTTTACTTAAGTTTACTGAAGTCTGGATGCAGCACGGCTCCCTCTCACACACATTTTCCACTTGCATGGTTCACATTATTTCCACACTTCACCTTTTAATTGGCTTTGATTTTTCTTACTTAAGAGTAGATTTAATAAACTTGTCTTTTGTTGAGAGCAGTTTGAGGTTAGCGGTGTTGTTGGAGGCATGAATCTTTCTTTCTTCTTTCGAGGCAGCTGAAACTCTGAGGGGCCGCTGCTGGATCATTGTTGGCATGGTGCAGCAGTATTGGCAGCACTCAGGAGTTAGAGAGAGATACTTGGAGACGCTGAATATCCATGCATGTGATGCAGAGAGGATAGAGACCTCTCACTGATATGCTAAAACTGCAGCTGGGCAATGGAGGGACTTTCTCTTGCCGCTCCCTGGGGGTCCCCTTAAATGCAGTATCCATGGCAAACTAAAATCTTGACATTAAGCAGCTGAAAAACACCTGACAGCGATTAACGGCTAACAATAAAGATGGAGGTGCAGCTCACTTTATTGTTCTAGGTTGTTCTGAAAACCATATGAAGAAACTGATGGCAAAAGGAGCAGTAAGTAGTGAATACCAACATTTGCTGACTACCTCGATGGCAGTGTCAAAGAACAGGTAAATGAATAATCCAGACATGCAGGACAACTGAGGAGCTTGCATGATCGTCACTGTGAAAGGGGGGGTTCTTATAAAAGGGGACAAACTGGCCCTTGCATGTCAAGATGATTAGTCTGTCTCAAACAGATGCGGTTTTATTACATTCCATAAATGGTCAGGCGAGTAGGCATTTCCAATACTGAGATATCGAATGGGATTTGAAAAAGAACAATGAAAGTGTTTGAGTATCACAAGAGCCCTGTCAAATGTCTACTTTCATCTTCAGAATTTGATCCATCTGACCTGATAACATCTGGAGAATCAAGAAAAGCCACACAATAAAATTTTATCCACATTGGGGATTGATCAGTCAGCAATTGATTGAGACAATATTCGGTTAAAAACGTGTGATAAGGATTTCCAATAATGTTTCCCTCTTGCTAACAAGGGTTTCTCTGCAGCAGTTCTTTGTTTTAGTACCAGTTCAGCAGCACAGCTGCTCAGTAAAGTAACAGGCTGTCATCACTTATTTCACCTGGTTCTCTGTCCCTCTGTTCCGGTGGTCTACCAGGAAGCAGCTGAAGGACGTGTGTGATGTGCATGCTCTACCCGTGAAACATGCACAGTATGCATTTATCCAACCAGTGGTTATGTTGCTGCAAACACGAGATGTAAAATCTCAGTCTACAGTGAAATAGAGAGATTTACCTGGCAGTGACAGACTTAATCTGCATTGTATTTACGCAATTGGCAAGCACTTAAATGTGACTTATGTAATTTATATGTGAACATTAGCCGCTCTAGCTTTAGAATGGTGTTTCCCCTTTTATGGCCTAAGAGCCAGGTCATCACAATAAATTACTCACAACACTAAGTATTGAATACATGTATGAAAATGTGTCCACATACACATCACAGACTCACACTAGCTCTCAGGCTGTCTGAAGGTCATGACCACATTTTGTTTCCTTCTTGTCATGCTGTTGGTGTTTCCTCCACCCCTGGTGATAATTATCAATTAACCTTTAATTGACAATGCTAGTTAGAGCTCACACTTAACATGTCCATTAGTCTCATGTCAATGCGCAGCCGATATCAGCAGCCTGCACACGCTTAATATCTCACATAATCCAAAGTACACAAAGTCTGACCTTCTAGTTATTGAACAGATAATTAACCTTTATGCTCATTTTGCCTCTGGTTCGCTCCATTACTTGAAGAAATTTTAATTACAAAGCTGAAATCATGTTCTGAGAGCCCTCCTTAGAAATGCGCACCAAAGCAATTCCTTAAATTCATCATAAAAATATCATCTTATGTGCAAATTTAATCCAAGCACAAATTTCTCCCTAGTTCGCAACAAGGAAAAAGACAAACCTTCACTGAGGTGTAAATGGGGTATAGTAGGTTTTCGGTTAAAATTTTTGTCTGAAAAATCTCCTTGTGTTCAAAAAAGAAAGAAAACCTCTTGGCCTCAGTCTTTGAAAAAAACAATGTTAAAACCTGCATTATCACAATCTCACAATCTATGTTCAATCGCAACGGGAGTACATACTGAATGGTTCTTCAAACTTTGCTACTTCAAGATGCAGAGCTTAACAAGGATTCCTCAAAAGCAGATGTTGTTTTCCATAGTTAAAGGAGAAAGCCAGAGAACTACCAGAAAAGAAATCACTCCAACTTACTTACTATATATAATAGTCAGTCATAAAACTAAATAAAGCTCTGCACACAACAAATAAGACAACACAACTGAACTTACATGTTGATTATTTCATGTAAAATTACAAATGAGCAGACACGTAAAGCCAGACTAATGTACTGCATCATCATGTGTGCTCATCTGGCAGTAAACAGCTTTTTGTTATATTTAGCCGTTTGCTCCACTTTTGCACTTTGTCTTATCTGGTTGTCAGCAGAAAAGCCATTCTGCAGAGAAGACAGGGCTGGAAGCTCCGGATCAGCTGATGCCAGTGCACCGCTTCAATTGTTCTGCAGCGGATTTGGGAACAAAGACAAGGTGTGTGTGTCATGTCATCCCAAGCCTGTTTATGTGAAAAAAACAACCTGCTTTCCGACTGCAATCTGTGTCGCAGACAGGAGCCTGGATAATTCTCATGAAGACTTAAGCAACGGAAAGGAGCTGTGAGGAAAACACAGAGCAGGTCTTAAGCCAGCTTTACATCTACATATGTTGAGTGGGTAGGGAGGGGAAGTGGGGCAACATTTTCCCTGGCAACTCTTGCCATGAATAATGAAATGCAGATGTGGAGGAAGCAAGGAAATAAAATAAGGTAACTGGAGATTTTATCCATGAGATATTGTTTTATTTTGAAAGCCGTCATGTCGCTGATTCTCACTACTTCTCTTCATTAAATTGAAAAAAGCATTTGTTGTTCTTTAAAGAACGTACTAATTGCTGTCATGGACTTATATAATGTTAAGCTTCGTAAAATCAATATATAAAGGCTAGATTGAAGCAGAAAGCGTAGCTCTTCTGTATTTAACACTGTACAGTATTTTATAATAAAACTATGCTAAAGGGAGCTTCACTCCTAAGGGATGAAATAACATTTGAGAGATGAATTATACAAGTACTCTACAAGGGGACTACAATATAGTGCACTGAGATGGACATGATCCAGGCCGTCAACCCCATCATGAAATAATACAGAGGAACGGAGAGGGACACTGTCGGGCAGAGGGAGAACAAAAGACACACATACAGACATTTAAATGACAAATGAAGATGGAAGCTCGTGTTTGAGGGATGAAACGAGAACAAGGGGGGGAAACAAGAACATGAACAAATACAGAATAGCATGAGGCTTTCACCTCATGTTGCACAACTGAGAAGATCAAGAAAAAATGAAAACAATCACGGCCAATGATGGATAGCTGCAGCATTCGCCGGCATATAATTTAAAGCATTACTTCCTCAGTTGTTATCAGAAACCCACATGGAAAACTGCCTCTGCCTCAGCTCACACACTGTATCAGTGCAGAATCAGAATATGAATATCAGGCAATTTAGTATTCAGTTATTCACAATAGGACTGATTAGGAAGAGCTGAATCAGAAGTATCTGCTACCAGCTGACAACATGATTATCCACTTACCTTTCATTTATCTTTATCTACTTCATTATTTCTGCTCATGATATACTATAGAATGTTTGCTACTCAGGTTTCCCTTTGTTCTGGTTCTTTTTGAATTCTTTACAATTTTGCAAACTTTTTCTATTCACTTTATTTCCTAAACAGCCTTTGCTGTAGCTGTCACGTGAAATATCTTTATCTCAACAGCCTTGTTTTTAGGACCATAATTAGTATTTTAGGTTTATTCAGAGGAGCACATTAAGGCGAAATGAATCTTTCAGAGGAAACCCAATTAGAACACTGCCTTAAAATGAGAAAAAAAGTAGGTTTGAGATTGTGAGACACACACATACTGACACACACAGCCGGGCTCACTCTGATGACAGGTCTAATGAGCGAATCATTCCACCCTCACACAGAAGCCCACCTACATTATTCACTGCCTGGCATCATCTCCCTTGTTTCTTGGGTGGTACATACAGTAGTTACCTGTTCTCTCGACACAACAACTCCCCTTCCTGTCTTCAGTCTGACAGGCTCTCCAAAGGCTTCTGTGCCTGTGAGTTGTGTTGTGATCATTAGCACCACGTTTGTCAAAAAGAATATGCATATCCTGAAAGAGAACTTGGCGGGGGGTGAAAGCTCAGCTGAATGCCATGAAGCCGCTTCTCTGTGGAGCGAGTTTTCCTCCTCGAGATGGGAATCAGATACTCTATTAGTGTCATCCATTAACTTTAAGACTTACTTTAACTGAATATGCAAAGACTTAGTTCATTGAGTTTGCCCTGCTACCTCTTCTAGACTTCTAATGATTGACGACCGTATTGACTATTGAAGATCGAAGAAATGCGCTGATTGATGATGCCTCTGCAGATTTGAGGACTATTTATTTATTTATTAAGCGGTGGGGCAAAATTAATTCATGATATGTAAGAAAATGATGATCAGTCCGCTGTGGGCTCCCCGACACCAACTTTCAATCAGCTACCTCCTACTCTTAAAAACTGCTGTATAGACAGGGATGTTAACCAGGGAGGAATAAAATGATGAGTGTAAAGTTAATCAGCAAAGGAAACTCCACTTCTTGATATAGTTTAGTTAAATCAAGCAATGGCGATGCAAGCAATATACGTAATGTGATATAAATTGTTGTTTATCCTGAACTGTGAAGAACTGTTGTTTTTTGTACAAAAAATACAGATGATCAGCCTACACTAACATTGTTTTTGTCTGTATACCATGATGATTTTGTTGCATTTATTGTATAGTTAGTTCATAAATAAGCTTTGCAATATAACACCATTAAATAGACAGACAATATATCCTTCCTATGCATATCCTCGGGCTAATTTGAAGTATGTACCTGCAGACACATTTCGCTCCATCAACATGAAGAACATTGCACAAACCCGGTTTAACAATGAGCAAAAAAACACCTGTGAGCACATTTAGCATGCCAAAAGCTCAGTCCCATTTAAATAACAGCACATCTGTGCACCAAACAACTTTAATTATGCAAAAGTTTTTTTTAGGAAACCATGGTGCAGAATAGCAAACTCATCTCAAACGCGACTAATTCTACTATGTCTTGGTGGAGTCTGCCTGCAGTATCTCATTCACATTCACCACGCTGGTGTCATGGTGACTCGGCTCTCAGCACCAACACCAAGGACAACCTGTAAATAATTCAATGTGTTTTTCAAATACAATCTGTGGGATTTCATCAAAGCGTTGTAATGCTTCAACCACATCCACAGAGGTGTGATGAGCATTAGGGGACAGGGGACAGTTCTGTTATGAAAATAGAGAGTGTGAAGAAAGGGTGTGTGGATGTTACAGTATATAAATCAGGTTTGAGATATATATGTTCTACACACCCTGCACAACACACAAATCTGCACTACACGGAGGTTTATACTGTAATTAATAATCATTTTTTATAACACAAGAAGGGGTCCACTTCATATTTCCCCAGAAATCTTTAAGCAGCCCCTCTACAGCCAATACAAAACGGCAATCAAATTTCATTACAGCCCGGTCTTCTGTGTTTACAAGCGGCCTGATTGGTTCATAGTGGCGTTGTGGCAGCAGAGCTCTTAACACCGTGAGCAGGAATGTCAATGACCTGCCTGCAGCTAATGGTCCATGCAATAATGAAACCGGGAAGAGATACTGACTGATTCCCTGCACACCTCCTACTGCTCCCATTTCAGACGCACCGTTCTCAGTTCATCTCCCTTCATTAGTCTTTGGCCCTGACCAGACATCATGAACGTGGCTATTGCAAAGAGGTGGTAAACATTAAATTGGCTGACTGTAGGAGGCCTGCTATTGTAGATAGATGTACAAAGAGTGGTTTGCTACAAGTGAATGTGTACAGTATCTGTGCTTGTGTCTATCACAACCATTGACGTGTCAAGAGGAATGCTGGCAAATGGGTTGTTGTTGCTAAGGATGACATCAGCGGGTAATGAGAAACAAGTGAAGGAAAAAATGTACACACACACACACACACACACACACACACACACACACACACACACACACACACACACACACACACACACACACACACACACAGACAACCATTCAAAAGTTTGGGGTCACCCCCAATTTTGTGTTTTCGGTGTAAGGTCACACTTTTATTTATCAAATTAGTTGCAAAATGAATAGAAAATATAGTCATAACATCTACAAGGTTAGAAATAATGATTTGAAGTTAAATAATTATTTTCTCCTTCAAACTTTGCTTTTTGTCAAAAAAAAGGATGCTCTATCTAAGCAGCTATAATTGCACAAGGGTTTTCTAATCATCCATTAGCTTCTAATGCCATTAGCGAACACAGTGTACCATTAGAACACTGGAGTGGTGCTTGCTGGTAATGGGCCTCTATACACAGATATTGCATTAAAAACCAGAGATTTGCAGCTAGAATAGTTATTTACCACATTATCAATGTATAGAGTGTCTTTCTGGTGAGCATAAGGTTATCTTCATTGAAAAACAGTGTTTTTCTTTCAAAAATAAGGACATTTCTTTCTTTTACTGTGCCATAGAAAGGCCGATATTTAAAGACGTACTTTATGTTAAGATGAAATATATGAATATATACGAAGGAAAGCATACTTCATATATCAGGTTATGCAATCAAGAAAAAAAGTAAATGCTGATATGGGACAAATGCCCTGGACTTTGGTCAAGGCGTCCAAGATGAACCCCGGAACAGGTGCCAAAAGAAGGTCCAGAGCAGTTAGCTCCTTAAAATTAATTGTCAAAGAGAGAGCTAATATGGTGCTAAAGCTAACTCACCATGTTCACTCAGCATATTTTCAGGATGTAAAGTGCTTTGAGGACAATAAACTTTAGAAGATATGTACTACAGGGGATCTATTAAAGCTGGGATGTTCATTAGGATACAAGTTTCACTAAGGTTTCATGCGTGGTGGAACATTTATGTGGAGGACCACTGTGTCAGCATAACAGAGACTCGGCTGCCAACATAACACAAACACAAACTGGATATTCTCCTGACATGTCTCTGCTTCTATCATCATAGGTTGCTTACCTTGCACTCATCCAGTGATCTCTCTCCCTGGCTCGGTCTCTCTGGGGCTCAGCATGTATCCCGTATCCCACGCAGGTCCTGCGGTGACCTGCCTGCCCACTCCTCAACATCTGTTCCTTGTCCTTGCCTCGTGACAGGGGCACCAACCCGCTCAGACACCCACAGCATCAGCACCAGAGCTGCCGCCGCCTGCCAGGCGTCTGATCAAAGGGGACAGCTGTCGCACAGATCTGCATGCCAACCGGCATTGCTGCTGGAATGAGAAAACGAGCACACGACGGGAAAAAATAAACATCCAGCACCATCAGCATCACCGTCCCATCCAGAAATATTCGCTGCCATACCCCGTCGGTGGACAGCCGAGGCCACGCAGCCAAGGCCTGGAGGAATCATTGTGGTGTGTTCTCACCCACACCAAGAGATAATTAGCAGATCACAGATGGCAATGCTCAGAGGAGTACGGGGACGGGAGGACAAGGATTTTGTATGATATCTTGTGAAAAAGCTCATATACGCACGATAAGCTCGGACCTGTAGCCGGTTTAATTCAGCATGTCGAGCAGAGCACTGATGGGACTCGGGGAAAGGTTTGATTGGCGGTGAGGTCACTTCTACTGAAAAGGAAGCACCGGAGGAAAAAACTCAGGGTCTTAAACCCACAGAGAATATAGGGATTTAACATACTAATCGTTTCAGACTTGCTCTGCTGCCTTTTGAGGGTCGTTTGTGTTTAGCCGCGTCGCTTATAGGACACCCATGAGCATGCCCGGTTACTTTTGCATGCATGAGTTGCTGGTTCTGGTCTTTCGTACCCTGCAGCAAAACCGGCCTCCTTTTGAAACTTGGAGATAAAAGATGTTGGGACCACTGTTGTCTTTCTGGTCTGGATTATTCTAAAGATGAAATATAAATGTGTACAGCACTTTAAAACACTGGGCTGTAATATTCAGCTCTCAGAGCATCTATCGAAATGTGGCCTTAGTTACACTCAAATGTACATTTACATCTACACTGATAATCATACTTCTATTTATATTGCGCTTTTTTTGGCACACAGTTTTAATTATGTCACAACGCAGGCACATAATCCAGCCTGCACAGAATATTTATCAATAGAAAACAGGTGTTACTAATCACGCTGATTAACAGAAGCTTCATTAATGTCATTAGCAACCTGTATTTACCTCACATTTGCAGTCAAAATGTCTCCTGTGAAAAACGTCTATTTATATTAAACAGTAGGCAAACGCAGGCGTTACCAATTATACTAATTGAGTAATTGATTTCTGTGATATTGAGTGTAGAAGAGCATTTTATCACGTATGAAACATACAATAGTATTATAATGGAAATCCAGGATACACCAGGTCTTTAATTATCGCTGCCAAATTAGAGTTGGAAAATATATTTTACACATTTAAATACGTTCCAAATAACACATTGATATAAATGTAATATTTATTTAGAAACAATAAATCTAAAAATAAATACATGTAGGATGTAGTTACTCTCTATAATAGGTAAAGTATTAAGGAAAATATAAAATATTAATATTTCAATAATTGGGACCATTAAACGTACCTGTCTTTTCACACCTAGCTACGGAGCTAAGCTAACCTGTTAGCCGCTAGCCAACGTCTTGCGGCCGAATAGTAAACACAACCCGCTTCGTGTAGCACTTTAAATAAAAATGAATTAATTTAATGTTACCGAGGTTAATAATAGTAAATAATAACGTTAGTAATACTAAAATGTTGCTCTTAGACTTCAAATTTTTTATCCATATCCAGAGAATCTTTGTCACACGTATTTCCGTATGAGAGACCTTCAAAATAAAAGCCTGCAGCTGCCAATTTGCTGCTTATTTTGCATACTCACACGAACATAAAAAATAAGTCAGATGAACGATGACAGAAACACATTTTTTTAATGGATTTGACAAATCAACGTTGCAAAAATGATCAATCAGGATCCAGTATTAAAATTAAGGTATTGGTATTTGGACCAGTATTAAAACATTGTGAACATACTTAGCCCTACACATCATAAGGTATGTACTTGATTTGTATGTAAAAGTAAATGGAATGCATTAAAATAAATAATGTATAACATAAAAGTATATAATGTTTAGTACTTTTTTTGGTATTATTGTGGCATTTACATAAAAGGTGCTATATACATCTGCCTAAGACATCCTAATAAGTGCTCAGTAGTAATCCATCCATGGCAACTTGACAGCTCCATCTGTTGAAGAAGATCATGTGATATGATTAAGAAAAAAAGCCCCAAAAAATATATTGCAAGGGCCTTGAGTTAAGCTTTAAAGATATTTGGAATAGAGCTTAGTGTGAAGTTGTCTCACTGTTCTTTATTTGTGAAACAGCTTTGTTTCCTGTAATAATCGTGGCAGCCACATTGTCAGTCCACTTTTTGTCTTAATGTCCAATATACATTTGTTGTACAGTGTTCTAGCTGAGCCTGAACTCTGACCTCCATTTTCATACCATAGATTATAACTAATAATTCATATAGTTTTCTTTACTCTTTGGTTGCCCTATTTTTTGCAAGCCTGCTGTTATTAAAACATCCGTAAATGCATTCTGTTTTTTGTTGCACTGCAGAATCTTCACTCAGCCTAACACGCAGCCTGGCCCTTTGCTGGAGCCCGACAGCCTAATGAGCTAAGTCACAGAGCGCTGCGTCTGAGCTGGATTAAATTCTTCGGAAATATTGCTGATAATGCATGCGATCGGGTTTTGACAGAGTTTTATATGAGCACATTAGATCGTCGCAGCTATTAAACCAAATCTGCCTCCACGCACAGCCTAATTGGTACAAACAATTCCAGCACACTTCTTCTTGTAATGGCGATTCATTACAGGACAAGTACCACCTCTCCCTTGTGTATGATAGTTTGTTACTTACAAACTCCTTTGCCTTTACAAACAAGCGGATTCCTGCAGCATACAACAGAAATGGGAATGGTCGACTGATTAAAGCTCTGCAGGGATCCCCGAGGGATGAGAGGACGCTGTCTGTAAGGAGTCTGAATACGTACGGTAGCCCCAGATCCAATTAGGGTGCAATTCTACTTTGCTACTATTGCATTATTGAAGCTTGTTATGGTCTGTCTGGGTTATAGATGTTAGATAGCACTGTCTGGAGAAAATTTTGTTCTGTCTAATATGCTCATCACAACCAAAAAAAATTATGGGAATGATCAGAGGATTTATGTGTTGGACAGGGTAGTACAACTATATTGCTTGTTAAAATTTACCGATGGATCTAAAAAAAGAATGGACACAAAGGGGGGGAAAAAGGATAAATGAAAGTAATGATAGAAAGGCGCAGCTAAAGGAATTTAATTTTGGTGCAGTCTAATAACTCCGGCGTTAAGCGCGGAGACAATTTCCTGTTGGGACATCGTTTCATCTGACAGGTTGCTAAATCAGATCAGACTTTACACCATGAAATCACCACTGCAGTCAGATGTGATTCATAACAAGCAACAGGCAACAGAAGCAAGCGAGTGCACGCAAAGCGGATTTAACCCAACATCACTTTAAGAAAGATGGGATAATTCAAGCATGCAGCTCGGAATATTAAAAACAAAATCTGTGTTTAAAGGGGTATAGTAAAGAGACAGATTACCCATTTAAGTAATTAATTAATTATCATTACTTTTCTTATTACACAGTTGAAGGGACTGACGGTAACATGTTTTTAATGTGATCATGCGACAAATAAAGATTTCCTCATTCATTTGGTATTTGTCTCAACAAACACCGCTACAGTTCTTCCTCGACAACATGGAATAAATCATTATACAAGGCTTATATCCCTGAAAGCAGGTGGGAGCATTAGATGTTTTTTAAATTGAGAAAACACTGCGCATAAAATCACTTTAACTAGTGGGAGGAAATTCTGATCAGTGTTTATGAAATTCTGTGAAGTGATTCATCTTTATTGCCTTTAAATATTCAGAGCATCATTCAACATTTACACTCCTAAAAACGTAATAAGCTCTCAAGATGGGATTTAATTTCCCATCTTGAGAGCTTGGCTGTGTACTCCTACAAAATGTACAGCCACGCTATGACATTCAAAGCCCAATTGTGCTGTAGTGCTCATTAAGATTGAATTGCAGATGGCTGTAAAATAGATGCACATTAAACAAATAACTGCAGTGGGCGGCCGGTGTGTACTTGTTATAAAAATTTTTATTTAGAATAAAACAACGTAGCCATATTACACTTAGTGTGGTCAATCTATTTTACATACCTCAGGAGAAACGACACAGTTCTGCCATGGTACGGTTCATGATTGTAATCAATAAAATCATCACCAACATCATCATTGTCAGTCTACAGTCAGAGGAGGTTATAGTAGTGTTGTTCAGTATCACAAGTTTTACAGGATAGCATATAGCACGACAACACAACGCAGTGAGGAACCAGTGCTAGAAGGCCAGTGGAAAAACCAACAACAGATAAAGTAATACTCGTCATCAGCTTCAGCAGGCCACAGACCCATTGTGGTACAGTAATAGTAACTCTTCTTCTTTTTTTTCACTTGTTATCTCCTGTTTGCAGTGTACACCAATACAGTAAGCAAAAGCTTTGAATGCTAAACCAGGTTGTACATGTTCGGTAAATGATCACAATAGTTTTAAACAAGTTTACGAACCACAAAAACAAAACTGTGTCTATGAGTCTGAGGTAGCAAGGCAATCATGGCTTTCCTCTGATTTCTGAACATATATCTTTAAAAAAAAAAAAAACTATTCTACATAATGAACGCGGGCCTCTTACAAACCCAAATTCAGAACAAATTTAGATTTAAATCTATATATTTTCCAAAACTTCTCTCTTTATACACAATCCACTTTTCATTCATCCTCTCTCGTCTCTGTCTTCCACACGTGGAATGACAAACTGTATAGGCACAGAAGGGGTTAAAGTTAACATTAACAAATCGCAGGTGACACAAAGTCTGCCGGCATAGCAATGCTTTAAAGGGGAACTTGACATCAAGCATGCTACAAGATAGATCTTCAAAACTAAAACGGACGCTTTGAGAAGAGACAGTTCACACCTTCAAAATGATCTCCTCAGCCACTACGTGTTATTACTGAGGAACCGTGCGTGCTCCCACATGTGGAATGAAGTCTGTGGCTATTTCTATTGACAATTGATAGAAACTGGGGAGTTACAAAGCAGTGGAATGACAAGAAAAGTTGATTCCCAGTGAAGGCAGAACTTAACAAGAACAAAACACAAATCCCAAAGCACACCTCTGAAAAACAACAAAAAAAACAACAACAAAAAGCATATTTTACTTTACAAAGCCCCATGTCCACATACTTCTCTGCATTTCTAAACAAATCACTGACAAATGTTGAACCAGTTCAGGTACAATCTACAGTTCATAAAATGTACAGTTTGCATAGTACAAGACAAGGTGGTAAAAGTAGAGAAGTTGTCTGGTCCTGTGCGTCTTTGGGATTTCGGGTCAGGAGTTGTTTGTTTGGGAGTGGTCCTGTCTCTTTAAACGCCTGCACACCCATAAGTGTGTGTGCACAAACATACACACGCACGCACACACACACGCACGCACGCACACACACACACACACACACAAACACACACATCCTCTGTGACGGTCCTCACATCACCTGCAAAGAAAACACAAAATGAAATAATCACATTGGGGAAAATTGGGCAAAAAGAAAGAAAAGTACAGAAGCCACAGAAAGTGACTATTATTCCTACAGTATGTGCTTCTCCTACGTCAAAGTGCAGCAGGTGAACCCCGCCTCATTTCTCTTCATCAAGACATTGCTGTGTGGAATCATCAGAAGTTCGCCCCCAAAAGTAATCAGGTCTGAAAGCTGGTAAATGGACTGCAGTCCCTCAAGCCAGTTACAGCCCATTAGGAGCCCGGTGTGGATGAAAGGGACGAAGCGCTGCTGGTTTTTTGATTCGATTTTACAAAACACCCTCTCTTATTCGCAGTCTTCCTTAATTGAATTAGGAGGTCAGACATGATCACTTGCAACTTTGCGTGACAACCAACAGAAACTATGCAGCACGTTTGCTGAGGACAAAGATGACGACTCACATCATTTCCTGCTTGTACTCAATACAAAGCGCATAATATGGGATTTATACAGTATCATGTTCAAATTAATCTGATAAATTCAATTCGGAGGTGGATCATGATGAGAGCAATAACTTGGGGGTGTAATGGTCTTCTGGAGTCCAGAGGGGAACTCAAAGAGAAGATATGTGTCCGTTTTGCAACAGCCCCCACAAATGGATCCCGAGCAAATAAGCATCCGAACTGCCGTGTGAAGTTATTAACGGCGTGCGGGGAGACGAGCAGGGCAATTTTAACTGACAACGCGCGAGAGAAAGGGGCCGCGGAGTTAGCAGAGGGGCAGTGGAGCGGCGTAAATGATCTTTCGACTTCACCACTGTCCCAAAACCTCAGACAGAGGAGCTGCTCGCTAATGGCCCTCCACAGAGATCCATTAGCCGTCTCCTTCCTCACAGGCTGCCAGATGTGGAGGGCCGAGGCAGGGAAGGCTGCACGCTGAAGGACTATAGGGGCAGCACCTGTAATCACCTGAAAAGCAACGCTCTGCTCCTACTTTTCCCACCATTACCAATTACTAAAATAGTGAGCGGCAAACAAAATGGAGCGGAAGGAAAGAGAGAAACACAAGCTCGATAAACGCAGACTTGATTTACTGCTGTGTATCCGCAGGGGTGGAAGAGCTTCATCTTACCTGTGGTCTGGAGGAGAGGCTCGAGGCTGTGGGAGACAAGACAAAGAAACAAAAGTGGTTTAACACTTGAGCGTCGCGGGTCCTCCCTGTTTTATAAATCTCTTTTAAATTAGCAGCATCTGTGTCTCTCCTAAATACTCATGCACACAATCAGCTCCGTGCCTTGGGAGCCACGCTCCATCCAAATGCTAATAACGCGAGAGCATCTGCCAGATTTGAATAGATTTTTAACTTAAAGGCCTCGATGGAGGCTCGATCTGAAATATTCAAGTGCAATTTTAAAGTCAGTGAGCTCCAACTTGCAAATCGGAACATTTTTATTTATTTATTTGAAAAGAGAAACGTCCCCAGAGTTAGATATTCTTCCATATTCTGCTATGAAAAATAATGAGGGTAATAAGTCTGGTCATGACAAACATCAAATTTAAATGATAATTAAATTAGTAAAAGTAGTGCTCTACTTAAAAATGTGTGTGTGTGTGTGAGAGAGAGAGAGAGAGAGAGAGAAAGTATTTCAAAGTCATAAAAAAGAGGAGGCAACATGCACAGCATAAACAATGATTACACCACAAAAAAGGAAGCTCTTTACACCGCTCTGCATTTAAATATAGGACCAGACCTTCTGAATTCATTTCTACAAGCCGCCTTCATATATACGTCACCCAACAGAACACACACATACACACACAGGTGGCTAACATATTGAGGTTGCTCACGCAGTATGTGAGGTTTTTACACTTTGTTTCCTATGATCCTCAGCACGTTCTGTCAGACATGTTACTATTGCTGTGCAGTAACGGAGCCTTTAATTACCGCTGCCCTGTGGACTTTAAACAACTCAACTCACACCTCATTTTTTCCAAGGACACATTTTACTAGAGACTTTCTGCTGCAAAGGAACACACACAATCAAATCACCAGGGGAATGCTAGATGCTCAGATGCCTGACAACAGAAATCTGATTTGTGATCATCAGATTGGAGTGAAGAAAAGGAAGCAGTAAAAAAAAAAAGAGAGGAAACAGCAGCTTGACCCACGCAGCCTGGTGTTAGAAAACATCTGCGTGGCGTAAACTTGACGAGCTACAACAATACTTTGCACGCTCTGCGAGACAAAGACAGTTGCCTCGTGATATTCACGGAGTCCTGGCTCAGTGAGCAGAGCGCCCAGAGCCATGTGTCTATAGATGGATTTGGTACTTCATTTCACCTGGATCGAAACAGCAGAGGTGCCAGGAAGATCTCGTGGAAGATGCACGTGCCTCTATCTCAGTAAACACCAACTGTATCTGTGTGTGTGTCAGGAAAAGCGTCTGCTGCCTGATGTGGAAGCGTCGCTCCATTCGTGTTACGCCCTGAACCCCCTCAAATATTCACACATGACTGTGTCTATCAATCCAAATCATATTCTTCCTGCCATCAGCACCACATTTTACCCTAGGCATCAAACCTCACACTTGGAGATTTGCACTATGTGTCCATAAAATAGTCTTTGACAAACTTATGCCAATACGTAACTTACCAGACAGAATCTGTGATGGTAAAGATAAGCAGGAACGTTTACTCCAATAACAAATGGTGGCTGTCTCAGGGCGTATCCACGTCATTACCAGATGGGCTGACCTAAGTCTATCGCCTCCTGCGTGGACACACAGGCAGACGACTGCTGCTCAGGCTGTCCGTCCAGACACGGGGTAAGACGCTTAAATCTAGCCTACACAAGAAGGAGAAGCTGCTGTCCTTCAGGGCTAAACAAAAGTATAAAACAGAGAAAGTAGGGAGGAATCTTGCTGAGAGGAGCCTCGCCTCAGCTTAAGACACAGGCACACAGCGAAGCAGGAAGGAAACCAACATTATATGGCATTAGAATGGCAGCCCGATGGGTGCCATTTAGGATTAAATAGCAAAAACTATTTTAGCATCATTTATTTTTAATGCTGCTCTCTTTTAATATTGTATGTGTTTCTAAATGTATTGGTATTTTATTTTTTAATCAATTTTTATTTTGCTGACTAATGTTTTCTATAAATGGAAGTGACAGAGCGTAAACCTGAATTTACTCGTGCAAGGCCATTAAGTTCTGTCTTCTATGATGTTTTCAACATGTCTCTGAACCTACGTGTATCTAACCTGTTAAAAAATTCTAATGAAACAACAGAAGCCTGTGCAGGCCACACAGAAGGACTGAGGATGCTACTTAACCTTTAGTTTAACACCTAGAGGGGAAAACCCAATGCGAGACTGTTATTTATTAACTTTACTTCAGTCTTAAACACTACCGACCACACATTTTAGCCCTTAGGCTGACATTTGGAGTTGAGTCACATTTTCGTGGGTTGGATAATGGATTTTTTTTGACAAACATAAAGCAAGGGTTGAAAGTGAACAGGCTTTTATCAGATTCATTTTTTTGCTTCTACTGGCTCACCTCAGGTCTGCGTTCGCTTGCCTTTATTTTATATTCTGCACAATAATGTGCCAAAGTAATGTTGTGAATATATGATTTATGGTTTGTGAAATGTGTGACAACAGTGGTGGAGGTTGCAGCAATTCTTCACATTGTTGGAACCAGTATGAATTTTTATATTTGTTTCAATTGATTATTCGGAAACCAAAAGTCACACAGGAATATTTGGCCCGGGGAAATGTGCACAACATGCTCTGATGCCACGCAGGATTCTTTGTGCTGACCAGCAACCTTGTGGAGAAACACAAATCTGTCCTCAGAGGCCGGGAAGACACGGTGGGAGAGAGGAGAAGGAGGAGGAGGAGGAGGAGAAACTTACGACTGCATGCAGGGAAGGAGTTGTTAATCTGCTCCATTACATCTGCCAGGTCAGAGCTGCTGTTGTTGGAGTCCAACAGCTCATCTACATGCACAGAAGTGGATTTTCAGTTACTACAGACGCACTTTATTAGGGTGAGCAACACGTTCGTCATGAGAAATATTTAACCTCTCAGGGAGTTATGCAAAATGGTGAAAAAATGCTTTTGTGAGCTTCAACAATAGCGGCTAAATGCCAAGGAGAGGTCTACGGCACAAGTACCAGGATAATGCGAGTGTTCTGCCCGAGTTTTTCTCATATTGAGAGTCTCACCTGAGTTTTCAGTGAGTGGCCCTCGATCCTGCACAGTGGGAGAGGACACTCCGTTTACCCTCGAGTCCATCTCCGGCTGGGAGAGACAAAGAGAAAGAGATCGAGAGAGAGAGAGAGTGTGGGGGGAAAAAAGATAACTCCATTACTACAACATAATTATTCCACTCGAAATACGGCTGGCTTACAAATTAGCTTCCCAGCAGCAGGTGGAGGCGTGGGAATACCAGAGGTCCCTGCCTGTGTTAACACGCCGTCACTCACGCTCAAGGATCTCAAAGCATCTTTACTGTGTTTTGTGTTTTTACTACGTGTCGTGTGCAGACCGATTTCACACAGAAACGGAAATGCTGAGCCACCGACACCTTTAACAAGAGACTTTTTCTTTTTGCCATATGGTGTTTATGGGATGGCATATTTGATATGCACTCCAGATGTTACACATATTTTTCTTCAAAACAAAGGTTAAGAAGGATCTATGCTCCTCACCATGAGGGACTGAATGAGCCATTAGGAGAAACTCTAATTTAAAACATATTCCTGCATTTTTACACCCACTCACCTCTTGGATTAAATCAAGAAACAACCACCTGGACTATCTAGATCAGTCAGAGTGAGTGTAGAATACTATATATAAGTGGGTGATTCAGTCTGTCTCATCGTGGCATACTGTGTGTTCTCTCACTGTTAAGCCTGAGGGTTTCTATTCCTATTACTTCCAACTAAATCTATTAAGGGGAATTAAATGGCCGTACAACAAACCTGAAAAAACAAGTAGAGAATGTTCAGAGTGACAGACAGAGAGCCTCGCTGTAAACGCAGTAATTCACTCTCACTCCTGGATGTAAAAGGTGTCAATTGAGGGAGTGTCATGGTCAATTGCTCGAGACTTGGCAGCACTGGAAAAGTGCGTTGCAACATTTATCAACGTATCTGTCAAACGTTGACAGAAAAAAGCTCAGGGAAGAAAAAAAAATGACGGAACAATATCTCAATCAATCAATTAGATCTGAGGAATTTGTTAGGAAAGTGTTGTGGACAGTTTATCAATCGGTGAAAACAGGCGCTGTGGCTCAGAGGCACTGAAGCACACACTTGTTCGGTGACATTTGCAGCAGAATCTCACATTCCCTTTAGCTTTCAACTGCAAGAAATGAAATCAATGTTGCCCCCCCCCCTACTTTTCCTCTCCCCCTTCATCTCCTGGTGCACATTGGAAATGTCTCAGGCGAAAACATCTTCCTGAGGCTCGTCGTAGAGCGGCCAAGGTCAGGGCTTTAGTGGGCTTTCAGGAATGGGACTGACTGAATGACGTGTTGACGTCAGGAATCCGGGGACTTAACTGCAGACAACAGAGGTTCCTATTAAACGTGGGGATGTGTGTGTGCATGCAGGTAATTGTGTCTGCCTGTTTTTCTCTTTCAGCATCAGAATCACTGTCATAAATACAAGAAAAACACCAGATGTTATTGGTGAGGTGGAAATCGCAACAGTTTACATGCTAAAGCTTGAAAAGTATTTAAAGAATTTAGGGAATTAAATGGAAGAGAGCATTTGACTAATTGATTCCATCAGCTGACGCAGTGGGTATCTATTGGAGTTTTAGATATGACGCTATATTGCTATTGATAAATCTAAATTATCTACAGAATGTGGACATTACAAAAAGCTTCTTAAATGTTATAACATCAGTAACCACTGACCAATAGTGTAACATATCATGATAAAACAACGACAGGGACAATACTGTACTCTAGATACAATTGTTATTTTTACTCAAATTCTAAAAATGAGTTTTACTTACAGTGAAGTATTTCTATTATTGCTTCCAGTTTCCACAATATTAACTGGCAGAGTAAATCAGTATGATTAAGGTTTAATGATACGCTATAAAAAAATATGAGGGGAAATCTCCAATTCGGTGCAGACTCATATATAACTCTTTTGTCAAAATGTTAATCTTCATCCATTAAAAATCTGCAGAGTCACGTCAGCTGCCTTCCTGGGGCCATATTCACTGTGAGTTATTGCTGTGCCTCCGGCTCCAGAGCTACCAGAGAGCCAATACCTGCCACCGTGTTTGCTCAAGTCTGATTTGTCGGGATTGCTGTTTGTTTGGCTCGAGACTTGTGCATTTCACACTAGTCACAAACAATCCGGCCTCAGTAAACTATTAGGCCGGACATAAACAAATCTGTTAGTTATTGATAGAAGGAGCAGGGAAGATGCTGGACTGCTGGAGAGAATGCTAATGGTGTGATTAGGATAAATATGAGTTACTGTTATTCAAAGGCACAACTAACTACAGGAAAAAAAGGATGGTGAAGAGGGGTGTGAATTTCTGTATGAGGGATCAGCGGGTGCACAAACGGATATTTGTGTTGAATGAATGAATCCCCTAAACTCACTCAAAGTATTCTGCATCAGGGCTGCGCTTTGAAAAAATAAAATGTAGTGCTGTAGTGAAACAGCCCTGCCAGCTGGTTTATGTGACTGAGTCTGAACTGTGATTACTGCCCTGCAGCCCCACAATAACAAGCCTAATGAACTAAAAGAAAAGTGCATTTATGGGAGAAATAAAGCATCACAGTTGTATAAATGCGCAGTGCTAAATGGGGAATATTTAACAGTAAAAACAGAAGTTCATCTGGAAAATTAACAATTAACTTTGAAGGACAAAGGTGTTTGCAAATCGGAGGAACTTTTTTTTCATAGTTTAAAGAAGTTGGCTGGAAGACCTGCCCCTTTTTATTGTGCCGCTCTGCAGGAGCTGGCAACGACCGTTATTCTCAGAACTGTGTTTTCAGGGACTTTTTTTAAGCTCCTATTGCAGGGACCTTGAGCGACATAAGTGGGTAGATCCTCTGAGGGATCTTTGTATTGTCCGGAAATGCCCACGCAATTAAATCACCTCTGCAAACTGCTACAGAAATGTTTCATATTAGGTTGCCGTTCAGCAGGAATCATCCATCCCTTAATTTGCTGTGTATACACTCCTAGCTGTGTTATAAATGTGAGTTGTTTCACTCATTTATATCGCATAATTGTGGTTCTGCTATTTCAGATTTTAAGTGCATTTGCCCGCATAATCTGCTAATAAAATTCTGGCAAATCTGTCTGAGTGTGTTACCACCTGGTGCAATAGCTGCCGGAGACGGTGGAGCTGAGACTCCAGCTGCTTGTTGTGTTCCTCCAGGATGTGCATGCGGGCCTCCAGCCGGCCCTTGTGTTGCCGCAGGAGCTTGGCCTCGGCGAGGAGGTCGGCCTCGTCGGGATGGGCGGCGGGGCCCTCCGACTCCCAGGGGCCCCCGCCGCGCTGGTTATGCTGTTCTTTGAGCTGCTCATACTCCCTCTGCAGGGTCCTGGGAAAGAAAGGTTACACAGCACAACACCTGTGACACATGTCTAGACTCACATGCATGAACACGCAGACACACACTCTCTATTAGAAATTACTGTCTATTATTTTAGTTTAAAAAGCCTTCAAAGCGTTCTTCAAAGCATTAACCGTTTGATTCTGTTCTCAGTGAAATCCTGTTTGAAGTGGATAGACAAACATAAAGGACCCCCTGCCAAATCTCCCTCCTCATTCCCCACTCACCCTCTCCCTCTCCGTCTCTCAGTGCAGAACCATAAGCTGCAGTGCTTTACTTAAGTTGGCATTTATGAGGCAGGCAGTAAAGCTCTCTCCTCCTTTCTCCCGGAGCGTCTGTGTATGTGTGTAATCAGTGTTAAATCACTCCAGCCGAGCCACTGGCTGTGCTAAGGCAACAATAGATCGTACCGGGAGTCCGAGCCATCCCCATTTACTAATCAAACCTGGGAATGACTTGGCGTGTGTCACAGACAGGGGGGGGTGCGGGAAATGTGTGCATGTATATGGGTTGCGTGTTGGAGTGTGAACAATGAACCTAAAAACGACCAACTGTGAATGCAAATAAATAAAATAAAAAAAGTGTTTGATGATTACCACTTCATAATCATAATCTCTCCAAAACTTCTTCCAAACATAAGTTTCCTAAGACGCATGTAAAACCCACCTCTGCTCCTCCTCCAGGCGAGCTATGATCCGCTCCAGCTCGCCTCGCTCCTCCCTCTCCACGGCCTGGAGGATCTGGGCCGGACTCTGGGGCTGACTGCAGGGGGAGCCCTCCCCCCCCAGCGTCTGACAGTACTGCAGGATCAGGGCATGCTCGTCATCCCTGTGGAAATGGGATAGAAGGGTCACGTGACCACTTGGAACCACAGCATCTCGTGTCCGTTCAGGCACGTCGCTTCGCCTTCCGCTCATGTAGAGATGTTGACACTTAAATGTTGTAAAACAAAAAAAAAATCTAAATGTCTGGACATATCGGTGCATATCACATGTCATCGTCCTACTGATACAGACAACACTGCTGACAGAAGCAGTGAAAAGGCTGAACAACTGATAGAAATGTCCTTTTATTTTATGCCTGATTATAGCTGCCATAAAATGTAACTGTTTTGTTAGTGTTTTGTGTCTACTATTATTTATTATTATTTTATCTTAACTAAACTGAAGTGCATCAGTTTTAAAGATCGGATGGAAGTTACTCTGCTAAGCTAGTTTGTCTTTAATTTAGCGTTACAGTATCTACGACCATTTAGTTTTGTGCTGTAATAAATTCACTTACGACTAGATATGCCATAATCATTTTTGATGTGGCATTCCTATCTTAAATATGTAGTTAACTGAATGCTACCTTTGTAAGACAGAATCGATCACTACATTTGAACAGAGATAAAGATGATTGTAACCCAGATCAATGAAGTGGCACAATGTCATTGCTTTATTGAAGTAGAAGAACTGATGCCACAAAAGCGCTTTATTGTATTTAAAATGAATTGATTGACATACAAAAAGCATAGGATGGATTTTTTCCTCTGAAAATCCAATTGAAGCTGCAGCTTCAAGCAGATAAGCTAAAAGAACTGTGGTAGCTGCCATGATATACATGATGGTCAGCTATTGTGCTAAAGGTACACAGCTCCTGGTGAAACAGCGACATGTCAGTCTCCGCTATCTGATGACTGGAATAAGGGAGGGCAGAGAGGAGATGGAGGGAGCAGAGATCAGGAAGCTTGGCGGACGGATGGAACGATAGGGGAGGGAGAAATAGAGGCTGGCGTCGGTCGTTGTTGTATCTGTGTGTGTGTGTGTGCGTGTGTGTATGTCTCGGCTCTTTATGTGCTATCTGGGTGATCTGAAAGGTGCTGGCAGGTCCTGCCAAAGCCCAGCTGTCACCTTCATTCTGAAACACAACCTGAGCCTTGAAGAATAAACCTGATATCTGCACGTGCAGAAAAATGAAATTAAAAAAAAAAAAAAAAAACACTGGTGCTAAAAGTGATTGTCATTTCCAGAGCTACTGTAGATTGACGGCATGAAATGAATTTCGGATGAGAAAGTTGAGCGGCGTGGCAGCTCCACGTGGGCCTTCATATCCACTCCTGACTCCACTTTGAAATTTGTTCATAGATCCAGCTTGTCACCATGTCCTCCACCACTGCTGCTGTCAGGCTGTGATGTGTTTATATCCTTTGGTGAAGTAACGTTGAAAATAATATTTCCTTATCAGCGTGAGACCACAAATATTTGAATATGCTAATAGGTCCTATAATTGCAGTTAGTTTCTATTGATAATGGTGGGATTCTGCTCACCAAATAAGTAAGTGAGAACGTGAAACACGGCCACGTTGCTGCGACAATGTTCAACGAGGCAGGGAATGCTGGTCGTCAGACAAACAGGCCGGTTGTAAACAAGAGAACAGTTAAACCAAATCATTAAATCATTTTATTTGGAGATAAAAGAAAGTTAGCGAACCCCAAATGCTGGTGAGGATTCATCGTTGCGGATAGGAGAATGATATGCGAGTCACTCGGTAAACTGTGGTTGATGTTTGGAACGGCCAGTGTGGATAACGACTTTACTGTTTGCCTTCAATGAGAGTTAAACATCAGATGAATCAAACATCTGCAATACGTGAGATTCAAAACGCACCGGATCTGAATTTGTTTTTGGTGTAATGGGTGCATCTGCTTCAAGAGAAGAATAATGTACCTTAGTTGTATAAACAGGGGTGCACATAACCTGTATGCAGGTATACATGTGCAACAAAAAAGCATGGTCTTTTAAGGCTTTCAAAATATGCAGGAAAATATTAAAAATAAATTCTGAAACTTGCATGTAACCGGTGTGATGTGGTCACTTATCTTCCGAGGTGGGCGGCAGTCACACTACGTGAGTACCCAGCTCTATGTCCCGGTACTCATCCGAGTAGCTCACTAAAAATGTTTTGTGCACGCCTGTGTATGAACCTGTATAAGGTCAAAACTGCTCTGTTGTTTTGGCCACATATCAATCAGCGATATTCAGGTAAATTATGCAGACAGCTTGTAGAATATGCAGTGACTTGCAATAAACCAAGCTCACAAACTGTTATCACTGCCTGAGCATAACTGGGTACATAATCCTCGGCTATAATGAGTAAGTTAATCAAATATGCTCCGCAGAGCAAGACAGCAAACTGACGTTGTCTCGGGTTTTACATAAGCCGCCATTAAACTGCGTCGTAGCAGACAATAGAAGTATTCAGTAAATATTCAGAATGTCATTATCACCGCTTGCGTAAGAGAGGTTACAAGTAGGAAGCTTTTTTCTTTTTTAAGAGAACACACTCATCATACTATTCATGAGCAAGGTTGAGTGGAAAGGTAGGAACAAATAAAAGAACAATATGTCATCCTATGAGCCCTCCACAATATTCTTGAATTAATAAAAAATAAAATAAAATAAAATGTCTTTAATTATTTAAGAATGGGATTTTTTGTCAAATTTAACCATTTCTTTGTAAACAGTGAATTAAATCTATTTTGAACCTTTATGCATACCTAATTAAAACATTTCATTGTTTTTTTATCTCCTCACTTAGCTATTGGTTGTCTAAAAAATAGTAACTATTCCAGTATTTCTGAAAAAAATAGTTTGCATTTGTTTAGCTATATATAGTTATCCATCAAATTCAGTGTCTTATGAAAGCTGACTGCATGCTGACTGCTGAGTTACTTAAAGATAACACACAAAGCAGAGCAGACTGCTACCATTGCAACATGCAGCAATATAAAAACACAAAACATGTACAATTTCTCCCTGATACGTGGGAATGCGGAGACAAGGGAGACAAAGATGACAAAGGAAGGCTTATTTCCTGCAGAGAAATGTGAAAAAATTGGTGGCAATGTTCTCTGCTGGGGCCATGGGACAGGGGGTCCTGCACCAATGCAGTGACCAATTAGCCTGGTTCCTGGCAGCAGGACGTTTGGGTTGGTGGAGGGGGGGGGGCCCAGAGGACAGTGGGAAAGCGATCATTACAAGTGGAAATTGGGACTACAGGGGGTAAAGCTGGCTCCAAAAAAAACCCACCTGTGTGGAATATTGGGAGAAAGATGAAAAGCTGTAAAAAAGAAGCAAAGGCTCAGGCAGCGAGGAAGGGGAAGAACAGGAGGCGAAGAATGGTCCCAGAAATGAAAGAGACGACAGAGGAAGAGTATTGAATGCGAATAATAGTGATGGATGGCGAGGCTTCGAGTTCACTATAGCTGCAACGCGTTGAAAATGAGGTTTGTGCTATGTTAGGGAGAACGCGGGTTATATGCGGAGGGGACTTTTACGGCTTCTATCCTGCAACAATAGTCTCCAGGCCTAATGCCTGGCTAACACACCACAAAGCCACTCTCAGGCTGAATAGCGCTATCGGCTGCCTCGACTGAGCTCGGGAAGAAACAATGAGAGATAAGGACAAAGAGAAATGTGAGAAAGCGAAACAAGGAATATGAGAGGGGGGGGGAAATTGTTAAGAAGGAAAGAAAGAAGAGGATATAAGTCTTTTATTCCTCGAATCCGCTCAGATTTTAAATCCAGCTCAGTGGACTTGTGGTAGCGTGTCTGTCCTGAGACTGAGAGGTTTTGGGGTTTCAATCCCAGGCCGGGTCATACCACTCACTCCATTTTTTGGGGGAGGGGTCACCCAATGATTCATGGGAGTGGCACCGTTGCTGCTCACGATCAGTGGAACAATCAGTGGAACTTTAACTTTAATATCTCTTTAAATTTAAAGTCCCTTCTTTCTAAAGGGATTCCACACATGGGCACTGATTAGCTCCAGCCACTTCTGTTATAGGAGGTTTTGTATTCGAGTGTTTGTATCTCTGTTTGGTGTTTAATCTAAAGGTTGCTTAACCTCAAAGGCAAAACCTGATTGGAATGCAACTAAAAAAACGTAAAAGTAGGAGAAGAAAAAGACGTGAGGAGAGCGAACGGTGAAAGGAGGTTTAAAAAAGAAAAAGGCAGAAAAACATTAAAGGGCCAGGGACAAAAAACAAAAGGGCAAGTATAAAAAGACAAGAAGAAGGGACAGCACTGGGGGAAAAGACTGGAAAGCGAGCGATAACCAAACAAAACAGCCGAGTGAAAAAAAAGGCGAGTGGGTTGCCCGGCTCCGCTGTGACTTCCTGAGGCGTTGATGAAAACGCCGCGTTTTTGGCTGGAGGTCAGAGAAAAACCAGCGACACCAACTTCCTAATTACGGATTCCGTTTTAGATAAAAGCAATGCCGGATACAAATCACACAAGGGCACACATACACACACATACACTTTATGTCAAGCGCTCTCTCTCTCTCGCTCTCTTTCATGCACATATACTAATTATTGATCATCTCTGAACAGCTGGCTTTGAACGATCAAAAAACAGAAGCCAAAACCCAAACATTCACGTGAGTGATGAACGCAGTCATCCATATTCATATAAGTTCAAACGCTGCCAAGAAGCCACTTTCTACTGCCCTGTCAAGGGAAACCCGCTGGTTTTCCTCATAAACAACCAGATGTGGTGTTGTGATAGACAAAGAGGATTTGGTTTTCTGTAGGCTGAAGAAGAGAATACGTCTTACATCCGCTACTTTGGTCTTAGCTCAAAAATCTGACAACACAGTGTACAGCTTCATCCTTTAGGCTGAGATATGACTGAGGCTGCTGTTTTACTCCAGTGGTATCTACAACGCACAATACTGCTATTTTACAATATCTCTTTAAGCAGGGTTGATCGACAGTCTGCTGTATGGAAGTGGACTGCCAGCTGCTTCTAACCTTTAGAAACAGAAACTAATGTGAATGACATTTTATTGTAGAAGCACTTAGTCGACATGCCCAGACCAGATGTGATAGGTCCATTCAAATAAGTTATTATCCTCCACAAAACCACCAATGATAATCAGACAATATAAAACAAACAAATATATTAGAGGAATTTATGAAAACTGAAAAATGACAGCAGAAAAATGACATGTTAACTTTTGTTCACAATTCCAGTGAAGAATACTGCCGTGCCAAGGCTTTAAAACTGAGTCACAAATGAAAACTGAACTTTTCAATATTTGTTTTACCTTGGGTTCAGTATGTCTCCATCTCAGAGAAAACTTGAATGAAGAACTGCAGTAATCAAAATCACACAAACTCAGAAGCAAAGTGCACTAAATGTAGTTAAAATGAAAGATTCTAATGTTTTGTAACATAATAAAACATTATGAATGTTATTTAATGTAAAATAGAAAAAACTGTAACTGTAGTTACTGCACTTAGTGACAGTTTCTCTATCACCTAATCAACTATTTAAAGAAACCCAAAGGCAGAGTTAAGCATCTACATTTTTAAGGCCATGGATCAAATCTGTGCTCATGTTTTTTTAATAATATTACTATTACATATCAATCAGTAAACTACCTACACACATTTGGCGGGATCGTCAAAGAACTTAAAGCCATTTTTCTCAGCCACAGTTGTGTAAGTGCCGACAGCTTTTAAATGCAGAACACATAAATCTTAGATTTTACATCATATCTCGGACTTAAATATAGCCTTTTTAAAGCTTGATTCTTCATTTTCTACATGATATTTACCTGATTTGCCTTTTGCATTTTTGAAATGTGAAAGCACACATCTTGCACTTTCTTTGTCGCCACAGTTTCTTTTTCTCCTACAGATACGGCACAGATGTAAAAGTGAGTGAAACCACAAGAGAACTATGATAAAGTTCTGTGACCCAGTGGGTGATTCCTTTTTTTCCCCCCACTACTGTTAAACCTATTAGGCTTCATCAAACATTAAATCATCTTCATCACCTCATTAGTGCCCTTCTGTGTACACATGTCATTTTTGTTTCAGAGCGGGTGAGGATAATGGCTTCTTCTCCTAAATAAGCCAGAGTACAAAGCACAAAAGAACGAGAGGGAGCGGGGATAATGTGTTTTTCCTGCATTATGAAAGATTGGAGAGGGAAAAAAAAAATCTAAATCTCTTTCTATCTTTCCACTGCTTGGAAACATTTTTTTGTATTCCTATTCTGGTATCCTTCTGATCAGTTGAAAGGCAGTGAGCACTGAGAAACGCAGCCATTGTGTGTCTTCAGTCACACACACACTTTCTCTCTTCTACAACCGCTATTCTTAGCATCAAGGTCAGATGAAGGTGAGGTGTGGGAGTGCTGGTCCACACCATGCACTGGCATCAGGAGGGAATACAACCCACAACAGAATGAAGCTGATGCATCTTGTCATCTACACGCAGCGTTTCAACGTCTATTTACTCGGATGTGCTGTACAGCTCATACTTCAAGACACATTTACTATGACTTACACAGGATATCTTTTTGGTTACACACTGCTCATACACTCTTATAATGGCTATGTGTTGCTTTAAACAGTTATTAAGATTCACTTTATTTGTAATCACTGAACATTTTGCATTCCCAAGCATATTCCTATACACACATGCCTACACACTTTGCTGGTACAATTATAGGAAGCATAGTATGATATTAAGCATAGTAAAAAATGGGTGCGTTCCTGTTTAAACACATGTGCGTTCAAGTCCATGAGCTCAGAGGGCGCTTGAAACTCAACAGCTCATTGCTTTGATTAGGATCTTGGTTAGAAAAAGAGACTAATATGCCCTTCGACTCAGCTGGTCCGTAGAGGATCCACACGGCTGCACATGCACAGAATCAGGAACTTCACGCTCCCCGTCAGCTTTTCCCCACTCGTTTTTTGCGATTTCTTCCTTTTTACAAGTTTGCCATGTCCTCATCTCCTCTGATCAAAGATAACAGGCCATTATCAGAGATCCTGAAAGCAATCACTCGCACTTCCCATTGTTGGCACTCTCATCCATTACATTTCTTCTGAAGTCCTCTCCTTCCTGATGTACTCAGCCACACTGTCCATCTAACCCTATGGCTGCACACTTATCTCCCAAAACCATTCTCTATTCTCTCACACTCCTATCGATCTCTTTTTCAGAATTGTGGATAGCCACTTTGTCATTTCTTTGGCAGGTTTTGATACATTGAAAGCAGGGACTTTTTTGCCTCGCCATGGCAGGTAAAAACACTGAGATGCAAAAAAAAAAAGGGTTATGTAATTGTTTACAGCAGCTGGGAAATAAAATCACAAGAGAAGGATTGACAGTCACATACTGCGGTCACAAAGTGGGGTCGTGTGAAATGTGGGAATTAACCAAAGAGGACTCACATGCTTCCTGTAGCCGAGCTGCTGTCTGTGGGCAGGGAGCCATTGGACCGCTCCATCTGAGCCAACCTGAGAAATACACATTAATCAGTGACTGAAACCAACACTTAAAACTCAGAGCGCTCATTTATATGGGAAAATGCAAAACAAACACAGAGGAGCTCAGTGACACAGCAGCACACCAATTAAAATGTGAAAAATGTAGTTAAATCTCCAAGCTGGTTATAAATGATTAAGGATCTAAGACCTATCTTTGACAAAAAAAAAATATTCAACTATGTTCTAGTATATGTGTGAACGACCGTACTTTCTTTAGACACTGCAAGGCATGAGTGTGGGTGCGTCCATGTTCAGCAGAGACATGTGGCGTGTGTGTGTGTGTGTGTGTGTGTGTGTGTGTCGCAGCATCTGGCTGTGCTAATGAGGCTGGTTTCCCAGATCAAAGCCTGTATTTACTGAACTCTGTAATAGAGGCAGCAGGCTTGTCCAGCAGATTTAGAACATGACCCACACGCTATCTTTTATGGTGAACTTGATAGCTTTAAAATGTGATTCAAATCTTTTTTTTTTCTTTAAAAAAAAGCAAATCCATAACTTACAGTATAATTGACAACATCAGTGTCTATATTTGAGATTGAAATTGTCTTTCACAAGGTTCATGTCTGTGTCTTTGCTGATAATAACAAAAAGAATTCAGGCAGGAATAGTGAGCGAAGGTTAATGGCGTGTGACCAGCGTTAGGTCACATCAGAAGACCCTTCGTGATTAAAAGCTCAGGGTTCTATTTCCGTTTGACACAAGTAACCCTCGTCTGCTTCCAGAAAGATAAGCTGTGGACCGATTCATTCGTGGGCAAGATGGGATTTTTTTTAAAGATCTTAATATCCGGACTTATCGTGATATCAAACATGACAGGTTTTCATCCTCAGCGTGGTGGAACATAGTTTGGCGCTGTTAGTAATGATTAAGCGAGGCTCGCACGCTGTGTACATGGGTGTGTTGATGTGTGCAGCGGGATCATTCGAGGTGGGTGGCTGCAGACGGCTCTCAGGCTGATCCGCCGCTCCGCTCACATCAGCAGCACATCTATATGTCAGCAGCCGACGTGGTGGGTGGCTGCATGTTCCCTGGCAGTCATCTGACTTTAATTTATGCATGGTACAAAGTGAAAAGCAGGTACACGATGTTCAAAAGTGTATTTTATGATTGCTGTTTACTGAACTTTCCCCAGACGCCAAACAATAAAAAAGCTCATTTAAAAACACAGTGACACTACTTGCAGCATTTTCCCACTGCACAGTGGAAATAAATAACTGTTAATTCAGCTTTTTTTCTTTTAGGCATTTATAAACGAAAAATCTGACTGACATTCAGGGTTCCATATTTCCAAATACTAAACATTCATGGAGCATTTATTTGTTTTGATTCATATCATTATAGCAATCCAAATGGTCATTATCAGTGTCTCTGGTGCTTTATGAAAGAAAAACAGAGAGCCTCTCTCATTTGACTGCCACTACATGATGAAATGGGTTTCAAGATTAAATATACAAACAGATAAAGGGTTTCTGCATTTGTATTCAGTCTGTAATGTTTCAACTCGATAGAACCATTTCAGTTTTCGCAAAATAAGTAATAATGATTCTTTAAATAGATTCTGGTGTGGTTTGTTTATTTGATTCTAATTTAAACGTATCATTTGAAAGCTATTTTCCCATGTAATGAGAGCAAATAACAGAGGAGAAACAATTCTTTCTCCTCTCGAAGCTCAGGAGCAACTAATGAAGACATTTTAAATTTGGACCTACAGCTCTACAGCTGTGTATGATGGCCTGAAAGCAAAACTATTACATTATAACAGATCCTCTATTGGACAGTGTCTATTTTATGAAATTGAATGAGGTCTTATTTACTACAAATTCACTATACTGTACATTGGTCTTACATTTCTGCTGGCCCTTTGAGGCTGCTATTGGTTTTCACTTATTTAAAAAAAATAGTATATTCATATGCAGACTTGATTTGGTTGAGAATAAACTGTCTGCATTGTTTTTTGTCAAATTCAGATTACTGTTGTATAATGATTTATGCTCAGACTGAAGGCAAGTGCTGCTAAAACATTATGATAAACCTTGGAAAATGGTGGAAAATGAATACAGAAAAGTATAATTGATTAAAAGTTAAGTTAATTAGCTTAAACTTTGAAAAAACTCTGGTGTGGCCCACAATAAGTGGATTTCTCATTCTATAGTGGAGCTCATTAACATATAAATGCAACTTTTGACACAGGTATGTCTCCTCTGAGGCAGATGATGAGATGACGGGAGCAGAACGCAGTGCGTATGCGTACCTGCTGGCATACTGCTCTATCCTGGAATGGGTGTCATCATGAGAGAGCTGAGGTGACTGGGACAGCCTGGAAATGAACGGGGTAATGGAGATGAATGAGATTCAGCATGCTCACACAACCTCATTAACGCACCTAGATTTCACAGGCACATGCGCACGCACACGCACACACAGTCTGACACACACATAGACACACATCCTAATGATCCTTCACAACATCACCTAAAACAAATCTGATGATCCTAGAAAGAGAAATAGGAGCGCAGGATGATCTACGGAGGAGACGGATGATTTTTGACAGCTGCTGCTGGGGTTAGCAACTGAACGCTAGGTGGATGCTTTAGAGAGGAGGAGGAGAAGGAGGTGACGGTAAGGGGACAGCGGGGTGAGTGTTTGTCGCATGTTCAGCCAGTGGATCAGGCAGGCAGGCGGGCAGGCAACATGCAGTGCGATCACGGCTGGGTTGGTGTGAGGGCGTAGGAGGAGGTGAGTAAGGAGAAAAAAAGGAGTAAAGGAGGCGTCATTAAGGCATTCCGGTCTGGAGACGAGATTGTTGCTTGTGGTCCTACTGTAGATACTCACTCGTACTGCTCCGGACACATGCTGATGAGGGTGACGGGACTGTAAGAGAAGTGGAGGGAGGGGCGGAGGGAGGGAAGGAGGGGGGTAAAGGTACCACAAAACAGTTCAGAGTCAAATCCACTCAGTCGGTCAAAACCAAAAAACACAGCACGTGGTGGAGGAAAGTGGAAGGACGAGTCTGGCCAACGGCTCAACAGCTGGACCCATCACTGAAACACACCTGAAACACCAACACATGTGCCCCTGCAAAACACACTTGGCTTTCACAGCACTTTCTGTGTGTATGTGTGTGTGTGTGTGTGTGTGTGTGTGGTGTGTGTGTGTGTGAGAGATTGCAATAGTGCACAGAAAAAAGGCTTGAGTCAGTTCACCTGGTCGCTGTCACACACATTTCATTAACTTTTTCTTTTAATTCTGCCTGCATACAGAATGATCTACCTAATTAAATGCCCCTTTTCTCATTTATTTCCAGCAGGATGAAATAATGAGCCAGGAAAAAAAACAGAGAAACTATAAACTATTTCTAATCTTACACACAGCATGTGTTTAGAGTATATGAACCCATTATTAAATGACACTAAAGAGGTCCTGGAAATTAAATATGACCAGCCACAGTTGCAGCTAATTCTCAGATAAAGTGTTCCTATTAGATTTGAATTTCATGGGGAATGGCTGGTGGGAATGCAGGGGAGTTTACAGGGAGCTGATAGTCATGGTGGTCATGTTCCTGCAGTGAGGCACCGAGTGTTGTCACATTTCTGTAGCTGTGAGGAGGAAGAGAGAAAAAAAGACTAAGACAAAAAGACGGGGTAGACAGGGAAGACTAGGCTGAACACTCAGAGTTGGCACTATGGCAGCGCGTATACCCCCCCACTGATGTATTTGACATAAGGAACAGACAGTGCACTCATTTAGTTTTTCAGGATGTCAGTTTTCATCTTCTGACAAATTGCATAGCCTCCTGCAGATGTTTTCTTTCACCCAACTCTTTCAGGACTACGTCATAACGTAACCAACACAACTTACAGATGGCCGCCCTTTAATAGACTTACACTGCGCACTGTAACAGCAGCACGCAGGGAGAGGGAAGGAGAGAGCAAATTCAAAATGAAGTGTGACAAAAAAATAAGTGAAGAAAGTGTGACTGTGAGAGGAGGGTAGGAACCACAACAGCAGAGACCTTGGGAGTATTTGGGGTGTGATGAATGTGGCTGCTGAACAGTGCAGTGTGTTTTTAGATGGAAGCCTAGCTTGTTGTTCCTGCTGGAGTACAATAACAGCACCAGGGAAGCATATTTCACTTCCAGTGGTGTTCTGCAAAACACCTTAACGGGCAAATTTCAAGGCTACAAACCTAAAACCAAAAAACAGTATTCATAAAGAATCAGTCAGTCTGAGTCTTCTATGAATATTTTAATTATACAGTCTCAACTTCAAAAGATAAATTGTTTTCAGTGAGAGTATGGTTTGTGTTAAAAAATAGTATAAAAGCAGACTTATTCATCAAAATGACAACAACAAGACTTGCTAATGATCTGAATGATCAACGTCAAAAAATACAGATTGAAGACGTGTGTCAAATTAAATTCGTTAATAAAATTAAAAGTGTACTGAATGCCTGGTATAGACAAATGGTAGTAGACATTGGGTTAAGAGGGGATGAAGACTACCAAACTTACACTTACTACTTTTATTTCAGAAAACCTGGAACTGCTGACTATGAAGAAACTGGAGAAACTGCCAGAAGAGCTGATGTCTTTGTCATCTCTTCATGGAGTTGTCGGTACTTGTTTCACTGTGTTCTAAAAGGCTCCTCAAAATCAATTTAGTCCATCATGCTCTGGTATTCACTTTGTCGCACCGCTCCTTTCTGCTCCCCCTGCCTCCCGTTTTCTCTGTCTCTGTCAGGGATATATTCCATTTGACATAGTAACACCTGTACCTGTCCATCAGAACAACAGCTAGAGAGGAAAGTGTGTGTGTGTGTGTGTAGACTGAAAAGAGTCCTGTATTCTTTCACATTTAGACTGAGCCCTGTGTAAGCAAAGAATCATGAAAGAAATGTTATTTATTGCAAACTATGTTTCCCTTTATAAAATAAATACATGTGTGTGATAGATTAGAACAGAGCTCGTCTCCTAAAGTAGCAGACAAAAAGGGACGATTTGAAGTGCAATATTGTAAATCTGCTATGGCCTTTAAATGATGATACAGAGTAGGTGTATATACTACTGGAGATTCTGGGGTGATGTGTTAAACAGGTTTTATAATCAATAAAAGGTTAATGGGAATCCACTCATATATACAGTACCTGCAACATAGACCGCGCTTTATAGTTTAGTGTCTGATTTCAATAAATTAAATAATAATAAGTTTAATTTAAAAGTGCCTTTTAGGACACCCAAGGACATTGTACAGTGAGCAGAATTAGAAAAAAATATTTTAAAAAAGACAAATGTACAAACAGTAGGCAGGGAGAACCATGAGATCAGCAATATCCAGCAATGATACTACTACCATTGTCATAATATTATGTTTAATGGATGTCATTAATGGCAACAGATAAATCAATCAACTGACACCTATAAAGATGCAATCCATTTAAAAATAATTAGATTGACCTTACTAAATTATATACATCCCTAGATATTGTAATAGTGTAATAAATACTTAATTAAAAAATCTAATTTGCAGTTAACATCTGTAATTTATCACAATGAAGATTATTACCTTGTTCAGTCCTGTTTTATTTCTCTCTCATTGGCTGTTATCCTTTAAATAAGCGCAGAGGATTTTTTTTTAAACTTTGTTTTCTCTAATAAAGAGAATCAATGTACCGGGACTTGATCCTGGAGAAAAAACGTATAAAATATGGTCTTTCAATTTAATGTCAGAATCCATTAACCTCTCTGCGAAGCTTAATGTAGCAGAAGCTCATAACTCTTTCTGCTTATGTCGGATAGACATTTTAAAAATACAGATCACAACACGGTGTGGGAAAGCATTCGAATGGTTGTTTCACATTATTAAATATAGCCGTGAAGAATCAAAAATCCTATATTGTGTAAAATTGAAGCAACAATATGAGTGGGAGGTGAGAGTAGGTGGTTTAAAAGAAACAGAATAGAAGGAGAGCGACAGTGAGTGAGTGCATCAGGATCGTAGTCAAACAGGAATTTCTATTTCTCTTCTGCTTCTTTAGTGCCGAACAAAATTAACTTCTTAAAAGTGCCATTTGTTAAAATGACCAATAGACCCTGACAACATGTTATAAAGATGAAATCTCTCAATAGGTAACGTTTCTGGATTAAAATGTCTAGACCTATGTTATAGATGTTGTTGAGTTGTAAACTTTTACGACCCAAAGGGACATTTTGCTTGGATTCCTGTCAGTGTGTCACCCAATCTACTAAATATTACACGACCAGAAGATAATGATCGCCATGATCCACCGGATTATAAAGTGACTTTTTATCTAGTTTTAAACCACATTTTTACGATACACCTTTAAAATCTGGGTTGTTTTCAACAGTCCGGCATGAAAGATTTAACTGCCTTCAGTGTCTTACCCTATAAGTCCAATCCATCATCACTAACTTAAAAAAAAAATATTAATTGTAATTAGTGGTATGATTTAAAATAAATAATTAGTCGTTTTTTTGTTCAATTTTATATAACCATTGGCACCCCTAGTGTCTTCTATTTTTCACCGGATCACTGGATCTGTTTGTTTTGGGGAGGAGGAGACTGCTGATGATTTAGCTCCCGGCAAAAAACAAACAAGTCATTAACAAAATTGACGTATTGTGTTTTTTTTTTAACATATTATTAGAAGCAAGACAAACTGGAATACTAAACTATACGGTGATGTTTTTCTGAACGATGGTTATATAACTTTTTTTTATGTGCACAGAATTATGAACAGTGTGAGTAATGCTTATTACAGGCAACATGGTTGACAAATGTTTTGGTGTTTACCTAATCTGCATAATACCCCTTTAAGCAGGGGGCCTAGACCTTGCCTTGTTCCAATTATAGGAAAATCTATTTCAATTTAGGCCACAGTGTTCACTTTAACGGCAGGCAGAGCCAATTAACTGTGACAATAAAGGTCTGAAATAAATGTGGTACACTGAGCATTTGTTAGCGCCAATCTTACTGTATATTACAGGCAAATCTTATAGGCAGTTGAAGATAGCTGCTTCTTCCTGCTCATAAAGCTGTCTATAGAGCACACAAGCCTGTGGCCACACGTGGCAAGGCCAGGCTCACAAGGGAGACCTAATGGTTCAAAATAGACAGAAAATAATTAGAAAATAGTCCTACATTTCTCTGAGAGTCCATTCCCTCCTGCTTCATTGTGGAAAGACCTTTGGGTGTGTTTCACTACAATTTCTCTACCCTTCAGAGGCATTTAACAGGCAGGCAGCTCTGTAGGAGTCCTTCCACAGAGAATTGAAAGTGGAAGGGGGAGGTTGGGGAGACAGGGGACTTGGCGATGATGGGAGGGCTGGAAGAGGGAGTGTAATTTATCAGAGGTGATTGTGTAACTGGATATCTGGGAAAATGTATTGTGGGTGAACAGGTGAGCAGTTTTGTGCGCACACGTGAAGAACAAGATGCACAATTTCATAGTTCAGGCGTAAGAGACCATGAAGTGGAAACCGTAGTCCAGAGGTTACTGAGTGGCAGCCTATTGCACGAAATGCAAAAATACGGACAGGCATACGTAATGACGCAATAGATGAATAGATCAAATGTGGAGGAGTGACATAAACGATGCATGAAACTACAACTGGAAAAAGAGCGGCAAGGTAGACACGCGCTGGCTGGGAAGACGAGGCACCCACCGGGGGCATCTGCATAAAGTGGGCCAATCTAAACGGCGCTCCGGGGGGATTTATGGATGCCAGGGACGGGTCCATGAATCACACACAGTCACCAGCGCTGATGCCGCATATATAAGATCTACAGTGTGGCTATGACACCTGATAAAGACTGGCACAACAGGCAAGTGAATGCTTAAAGCGAGCAGGGAATTAACAGTGACCGGAGCGCGTCCTGCAGGAGGTTTTTGAGAAACAGTGAATACCTGAATACCATCCATCCATCCATCCATTTTCTATACCTGCTTATTCCTCATTAGGGTCGCAGGGGTCTGCTGGAGCCTATCCCAGCGCGTTACGGCGAGAGGTAGGGATACACCCCAGATGGTCGCCAGCCAATCGTGGGGCACACACACCATTCACACACCATTCACTCTCACACTCACACCTATGGGCAATTTAGATTTGCCAATTAACCTGAGCATGTTTTTGGACTGTGGGAGGAAGCCGGAGTACCCGGTGAAAACCCACGCAGACACGGGGAGAACATGCAAACTCCACACAGAAAGGTCCCAGACCCAGGCCCAAGGAGGTCTTGAACCTGCGACCTTCTTGCTGTGAGGCAACAGCACTACCCACTGCTCCACCGTGCCGCCTACCTGAATACCATTTGAGCATATTGTTGACAGAGAGATTTGACAGTAAAACCATAAATAGAAAACAGTAGATGCAACCAGTATACTTGACTGGCTTGGAACCACAGCTCATTCATCAAATATTAGGGTAACATTAATTACTATGTTATGATGTTATAATTTATTTTGGTCCAAGTTAAAGTAGCTAACATGCTGGTTATAAAGTTTCTGTTTAGCTAACAGACCACTGATGTTCAGAGTAACAAATTAATAACTTTGGCTTACTTTATTAATGTATAATAGTTATTTGAAAGTTACCTAGCTCAATAACTGTTGTTTTAGTTGACACATATGTAAAAGAAAAAGCAAATCTCTTCTTTTTGGTCCTTTGCTGTATAGCCAAAACCATATAATCCATAGGTGGTGATTATAAACAATGCTCAGTTACCACGAGTTATGACATAATGTTAGATAAACTATTTTTTATCTATAAATAAAACAATAAAACACAGCCTAAGGGTAATTTTGGTTTGAGCTTGAAAAGTCCACATTTCTTTGCAATACAGCAGCCACCAACTGGATTCTGTGTGTTTTGATGTTTGGAAGATGTGGTTTATTAAAGAGGTTTATTCAAAGCTTTTGGAGCGTAATGTGCAGTATACTAGTAATTAAAAATGAGAACATCATGATTTGAATTACTTGTTTTCAATCATAACATCTCTAAATGTTATGGACAGGCAATTAAATCACTTCTTTCACACAGTGTAAGAACCTTTGCCAATCTATTTTGAGCCTTGTAAGGTTTTATATAGACACTTAAGTGCTACTTACGTTTCCATGTTATCGCCCTCCAGAACGGTCTGGACAGGTAGGTAGCCTAGCCGAGGATGCTTGGCAAAGTACTTCTTAGACCGGAATTTGTTCTTCAGCACTTTGGTGAAATCACGCATGTCCTCACCCGACGTCGTCTGCCGGAGGAGGAGAGAGGAGGAGAGAGAGAGAGACCGCGTGCTATTTATTTCAGCGTATGTGAGATAATGCGGTGCCACAGTCTCTTGGGCACACATAAGCAGCGTATTCATTTGTGTGGAAGAAAATGTGTTTTGTTGATTAGTTACTTAGGCAAAGGTGATCCTCCTTCATAAGCGCCTTTTGCCTTGCAAGCAAAAAAACGAATTACCACAACAGTGTAACCGGAGGGGGAGAAAATCCCTTTGCAGAGGATTCAGACAATTAAAAGCATAGGTGCGCGCACATGCACGCACACACACACACACCAACACACACATGCATGCACAGACAGACAGATGGACATGCTCACACAGTGGACAGATATGCTTAAATGAACAGGCTTTCAGTGAGTTCACTTGGCTTATTGACTAATCCGTTTAATTTAAGATAGTAGCTTGAGCAAACTAGCAGCAATTACAGAACAATTAAAAAGCTGGAGGAGAATTGGTCCAAATTTACATATGAGAGTGTGTTTATGTATGTTCCTTACAGTGTGGCTTAACAGATGTGCTTTTCTGTATTTAAGATCACCTTTTTGGGATTAGTTAGACAATAAACATGTAGTTATCGTCATAAAACAATAGGAGGGAGAGTATGACGTGGTACATAGGTCTTTGCCAGAGTTATGTGCCTTTTACAGCTATGGCACAAGTAATATTCAGAGCTGGGTTTTTTAAGTTTCAACAAACCCCACAAGCGACACTATATCATACAACATTCTCACTTAGGAAAGTAAAACATTAAAATCACAGTAAACAATACAGCACAGGACCAAAGCCCATTGGAACTATAACTACATATACACAGTATACACACACACACACACACACACACACACATATATATATAAACAAACCTAATAAAAAAGCAATATTGTGGTCATAAAATAATATTACAGGGGGAAGACAAAGATGAGGGAAAGAGTCTTAAATGAAATGACTGTGCCTAGTCTCACAAGTCTCAAGAAATCCACTATCAATCTTTGACTCCCCACAAAATATGTTTTGTTGCATCTGCCCAGCTTCATTATTTAATATGGATCTGATATTTCCAAAGGAATACAAGTGAAACACAATAAGGTTTTCTGCCTAGTGAGAGGAGTAAATATAATTATGTTTTACGCTGTGATTTACTTTAGTGCAAGTAAAGAGAAACAATAAAAAAATTGGCACCTTCACCACGTTGAATAAAGTTGACTCGAATAGTTTTCCCTTGATTTCCCCCAGGCAGGAATTACATGTCTTGGATACATCTGTGAGCTTGGAACAGCTGGATCTGACTTTCTGCTTTTTTTTTGCTTGCGGTTCTATAATTCTTTGGTTATACATGCGCCATCTAAGAACAGCACGCCTTATGTCACATCGCAGGTTCTCAGCGGGATTCCTGTCAAGGCTTTTAAAAGGTTTCTCTTAAATTTGTCCTACAGCCGTTCAGCTACAGATCTGACGGCATATTTCAGATCATTGTTGGTGCAGAACATAAGCAGTTGCACCAAGGTGTTTGGCACTGTGCAGAGATCCCTTCCTAATAATTTTCCTGAATTTTGGCTCTGTCCGTTGCTCTCTTCACATCTACCGGTTGCTCCTGCTGCAAAGCCTCTAGCCAGCTGTCACGGCTATTCTTCATTGCCGTGATGGTGATATGTTGTGAGCGGTTTCTGGCAGACAAGAAGCTTAATATTGTGGCTGATGAGTTCTAATATTAATTTAATTAGTCCATGTCATTTGTCTCTCAGTCTTTCACAGGACTTTTTGCAGATTGAAGATGCTGCTGAGTCTCTGTTATACCAGTAAAACTGTTTCATCAGCGTATAATGTCTTTACTACACCCCTGCTATACATATATGTAGATATGTAGATGTAGTTTACACAAATAATGTATTAAGATAACTTAATAAATGAAGTGACCACATTTTAGAAAAGCATAATTTCATTCTATGTGTTACTGATGCAATGCACCCTAGAAAATATAGAAAAAGTCAAGGAGAAATGCTGAATCCTCTTTGAGGAGATTGTTTATATCTTCATTTGTCACAAAGTTGGAAGGTAAATGCCTTTGTGAGTAACAAATCCTATAACGCAGTACAATAAACACATTTTAACTGTTTGTGGCTGCAGCACGGCTGAAAATAAGAACGGTTTTTCAAAGTCACGGCAGACAGCTGCTGGGCATCTTAACTCAGGCAAGAATGATAACTGCTCCGTACAGCTGCTCCTCCAAAGTCAATAGCTATCCAATTTAAAAAATTGAAAAGCAAATTAAAAGACAGAAACGAGAAACGCCTTCACTCAAGTCACTGAAAGTTTGACATTGCAGCAATATTGAAATGGGTTCGACCACAGGTTTGTGATCCTAATTGAGAAAGAGAGCAATGTCCAATTGCACAGCTCCCCTTGATTTTTTTATTTAAAGTTTATTGCCAAGATATCCTCTTACAATAGAAACATTTTTCACATCAGGCCACTTTTCCAAATTTGATGGAATCACTCAGGCCAAGGAGCTTCTGTCGTTTTTTCAATAAAGTCCATCTACCCACTATTCTAGATGGTTTGGATCAGTTAAAGGATCACTCCAAAACATATTACCTGGAAGAGTAATATCAAGTATATAATTATCAACTTCCCAAATGTCTTGTGTTTTTAAGGCCTAATTGATGTAGTCTAGACAGTGTCCAATACTGTAGAAGTAATTTGACACGTAGTCTTGTATCTGTCGTGACAGCCTTCTTTGATAAGTGCATATCCAATTCTATTCTAACGTATTAAATAAAAGGTTTGCTGAGGGTGTGGGTGCTCGTGGAGAGTCCATCGCAGTACACAAGTGCCTTGGGGGTCATTGGGCAATATGTCGCAAACAAAACGCATGATAGTAAAAATAACAGTTTTGGAAGTCCCATATGTAATAGCTGCAGAGTGCTTATGGGACTGTGCTCCTGGGGAACAGAGTCCCATATGCACGCTGTTCCCCGGGAGTTGTAGTTTCCCCAAACACATCCTTGGGCCATTTCCCATTACAACGAAATTGGTAGCATATGGGGTCAAATTGCTTTAATTTCACAGGAATAAGTTTAGAGAGAGGTTGAAGGAGGTAATTTAGCTTAGGCATGCAAGTGATTTCCAAAACATTCACTTTTTCTCATAAGGATAAAAACGCCCATCATATCACATAATATTCTCCTCAACAGCAGGTCAGAGCTTTTCTTCACATTTTTATCTATTCATCTACATGCTAATGGCTTCTAAAGGCCATTGAAAGGATCCGGCTTGAAACACATTTTTTTGCAGAATGAGATTTGCTGCGGATTTTTTTCAGTTTGTTTATGATATGAAGCAGATTTGGAATAGATGCTACATGATCACATCGAGTATGTTGTTACATATACATAGACAGTGCTAATTATATGTAAACACTCTTTTTTGAGACTGAATTTACTGGTTAGTTATTGATTTCAAATGTCTGTGTGCTTTTTTATCAGTAGTTCTTTTATACTCAATAATAATTACATTTTTACTGTTAAATGTTCTCTGATAAATATGAATTAATACTAATAACTCAACCTGCTCCTTGCCCAACACGGCCAATCCATAAATAGCGCAGAAGAGTTATACAAAAAATTATGTTAAAATGAACATAGAATAAACATAAAAACTGCTGTAAGAGTGTGAGTTATTATTTTTTTGGCATCAGAAGAAGACTGATTTAATAAAAGATGAGAAGGGAGGTAACCTTGAACGTGTGAATGTGCATGCTTTCAATAAATTGATGAGTGGTGTGTGAGCGTGTGGAGAGGAGCTATGAGATGATCTGAGTGACGTGTGTGCGTCGGTGTGGACGTGAGTGTGTGTTTATGTGTCCATGTGTTACTCCCTTACCGGTGTGCAGTACTCCACCATGGGGTAGTTGAGCTTGTGGCCCTTGGCAGTGCGCCCAGAAAAAAAGCAGCTCTGACACACGTCGTAGTTGAAATGCTTCAGACTGCGATACCTGGTGAGAGAGAGGGGAGGAAGGGAGATGGGGGGGGGTGAGATAAGTTGAGCTTGGAAGCAGCTTGTGGGTATATCACGTTCATTTCCCCAGAGAGAGAGAGACACCTAGAGAGAGAGGCGAGAGGAGCGAGATGGTGTGAGCATGTATGCACTACAGCAGGACTAATCTGCGGGGTAAACCGGGGCATCTTGGAAAGCTGTCTGTTACCTCTGTCACACAATCCGTCACAAAAATCCGTCCACATGCACAATTTCGTAGGTGCAAACACATCACATTCAAACCCTCCTCGATATGCAGACAGGGTGACAGACATTTGGATTTCCATCGAAAACAGGGCAACGTAACAACTGTGGAGCTGTTGTCCCCAGCAGCCAGCACACGGCTAAATTGAGACAGAAGCTGTTCAGGTTGAGTTTTTTGTCTTCCTCTACTCTCCAGCTCTCCCAAGGTTAGCTAACTGATGAGCTATGAGAGCGAGCCGTACATCAACGGATGCAACATTGCACACAACACCGCCAAGGCGAATGCACAATTATGTACTGACATGCAGCGTACTATGAGGAGAGGGAGTTAATTCACTTCCACAGCAGAACGTGACGGGATGCCCCATATGTAATGAGTTCACCTACTAACAATTATGGAACATAATTGTCTGCTTTGAGAAAATCATCATTTAACCTTTTGAGTCTAGTGCAGGCTGCTTTGCAAGGCTATGCTTAATATAATACAAATTAAATATAATAGAGAAACAATAGCTATTAAAAAAGACGAGGAACAAAACTTTCTTTTTTGCTTAGAATAAATCAGTATCATATTTCCTCAGAAAGTGAGCTCTGCTCCAAACCATAGCCACAAACACAAGAACAATTAACAAAAAGAGATTAAAACAAAATTAAAAAAAAAAATTAACATCCAATTGAACATTAATAATCCTGCAAATGCCTGTGCTAAGAACACCATGAAGGTCTTTTGTTTAACTAGAATTTGGTAGCAGAAGCTATTAAGTTTTAATCAATGCGGAGGAAATGGTGCATGTTGAAGAACTCATTTGTTAAGAAAAAATGTAAACATATCGTCCGACAAATTATCCTCTAAATGCTGTTTGAGTTTCAGATAATCCATGTGCGCTGATAATTAAGGAAAAAATAGTCAAATTTACCAAAAATAAACAACCTAGAAATCTACTTGGGACACAGTTGGTGTCATATCTCAAGACCACACAAAATGCCCGCTATGCATTTTCCCTGTTCTATCGCTCTCCCTATCGCTCCCTGCTTAGCTCCATCTCATCGATCACTGACAGAAGTTGGGAGATGTGTGCTTCATCAAACGTCTCACTGTATTTCTCTTTTTGCTGGCAAAGCTGGGGATTTGAAACAGACAATCGTGACACTCACTATTTCTGTATACTATTGATTGGGGAAACAACTGAAGCAAAATCAGTTACAGGTGTGTGTCTGTGTGTGTGTGTGTGTGTGTGTGTGTGTGTGTGTGTGTGTGTTTGATTCAGTCTCGCTCAGTATCAGAGGATGGTCTGTCATGGATTGAACTTCTGAAAATGTGATTTGTATTATACGTTTGTGTTTATGAGCATGTTGTTGTGTTTGTGTAGGTTTCATTGCAACCCTCTGGATGGTATTTAGCCAGTGGTATATCAGCTGCTGACATTTAGATAAATACCTGCCCCGCGGAGCAGATCTACCCTTTATGCTCAACCAGGAGAGCACAGAACGGAGCAGCATATTGAACGTGCGCATGTTGCTGTGTTTGTGTGTCCTGTTACATGTCCCACCGCTCTGTGGATGTGGATCGACAAAACCCTTAATTAAACGCCTAATGCGAACACGTGTGTGTGTTTACCTGAAGCCAACGATAGGACACTCCTTGCAGATGTTACACTTGGCCTGGTGCTTGGCCGTCTCTGCCGCGGCCACTCTGTGGAGGACAGGAAGCCAGACCATGGACTGGGGCTCCAGACGCATCCAATCAACAAACTGCCGGGGCTCCAGCTCCACTTTATTAATCACCTGGGAATGAAAGAGGCAGGGCTAGGAGTTAGGAGACTTTAAATCCAAAGTTTAGCCACCATGGTAAATGGTGAACGCACAGCGGCTATCATACAAGCTACCGACTGCCCGTCAGAATGTAATCTAATGATTAACAGACATTCACACGCCACTGGAGCGGACGACAGGAGCAATTTGGGTTAGTGTTAGCTCGTATTAGTGGCCGAGCACCAAGTCCTGAGCCACGGCCATCCAATATGAAGTTTACAGTTTCCATAAAAGTTCAACAAAGCCGGCTATTAAACTGTGAAGGCACGTTGTAGCGTGACAGAGATACATACAAATCATTTCCCGGGTTGAAGAACAGGCTGTAAATCTTTGCTTGTTACAGAAATATAAAAAAGATGGAGACAAATTTAAGATGATCATACATACTAAAGTGACGTTTCCTATAGGCCTTGAATTGTGGAACCAGACTAGATAATTTTTATGAGCTCCTTATTCATGTTTATTGGTTGAAATATCTTATAATAAACATTAACACCCTCCCTGCCGTTGTCCTATATGCCCACAGCTTTTGCGTTGAACTTTTTAAGCAGTCAAATGTGTGTTCTTGCTTTGTTCTAGGTCCAATGTTTCAACATCTAAAACATTGTCAAAACATCCTTTTAGGGATTGGATTTCTTTGTTCGAGTGCAGATTATAATGAGCCCATTGGGAAAGCCAGCACGAGAGTGGGAATCCATGACTTGGCCGCTGTTACTGTTAAACAAATCAAAGACGACCTTTCCATCATTCTTGACAGACAAAAAGGGCAGCGTAGGAGCAAAGGGCAGAATAGATTTGAAATAAGAAGAGAGACTAATCAAAAGGAATAGAGCATGTGGGCATGAGCATCAGGCTGAGGTGTACAAGTTTTTACGTTCATAAATTAATGATGAAAATGTGTTCACAGCAACAAATATCAAAATTGGTAAGAAATATTTATTCACGGCTTCAGATATAGTTTTTTTGTCCAAGTGTCCATTTTGCCATAGAAATATATCCTAAAAGCAAGATTTTGCAAAAAGCAGGATATTGTATTATTACTGGAACTATCTTACAGTAGGTATTGTATTATCATTGTAAGTATTTAAAGCTCCAAAGATCATGTATGTAATTGCTTTTCAGGCAAATCCTTATTAGTTTTACTTCCAATATTGTGTACATAATTAATTAGATGTGATTCTTTCCCTCAGTTAAAGTGCATGTAAAATCTACTTCAAATTAATCTTCTAAAGCCTTCCCCTCTCCATTTGACCTTCCTGATCACCTCTTTGTCTAGCCTTTATGATAAGTTAGTCTCTTCTTCGCCTCGCGCCCTTCCAGAATTTGAGCACTTACAGATTAATTACTGCAGTGGAGAGATTGCTGAAAAGGATGACTGGATGGATGGATGGATGGGTGAATGAAGGAGAGCGACAAAGGAACATTTGAAGAGGCCGTATTTATGGCGGCGCAACTCCTTCATCATTGGCCCATTAAACCAAATGGATTGGGCGACGGCGCTGTGACTGGCAAGGCAGACTGACAAACAGGTGTCACAGAGCGTTGCTCGTATGAGTGTGTCACTGGGAGAGAGAGAGAGTGTGTATGTGTGTGTCTGAGAGAGAGAGAGTTCTACCTGAACACTTCGTTTTATGATTGAATGATTCAGGAGCAACTGGATTACAGCTGGCAGAGCAATTCATGACCAAATCTGAGAGCAATTTGTCGTGCGTGCTTGTGGGTGCACTCGAGCGTGCTCACCTCTAATCACGCATGTGTGTATTAATGTCATCGGGAGTGTGAATTGTAGGCAGGCCGACAAGGTGGTGTTCTCGCCTTTCGCATCGTTACAAAAAAAATTTAAAACACCGGCATCCGCTGCATTCTGCTATTTTCTTTTTTTGGAAGCACAGCACATGAATGAAATTTAATTTATAAGCACCAAATTTTAATATTTGGGTCTCATTTATGGCTGCTGAAGCATGAGCCAGAAGAGAAAGAATGAGGAAAAAGAAGAAATGATCCCAGGAGATGAAGACATCATTAAATGCCAGTAATGTCTAGAGATAAATGCAGAAAAGTGGTTAGCTGGCCACAGTAAAAACCCTAGAGGACAGCCAGCAGAACACTGGAGGCCATTTAGGACGTCATGGTTGGTCAGCAGAGCTTGAACGTTCAGCCACTTTTACAGGTTAGAAAGAGGCAGGTGTTAGATGGCTGGAGGATAGCAAGGTGCTACATAACAATTGGCCTCACAGAAGATCCATTGAAACATTATGTCTTACGGTGTTTGCCAAAAACTATTACCAGCAACATTGCCAATTCTAACAAGATTGATTATTCTGAACGAGCTTTAGACTCAAATATGTAATGTCAGACATGTTAGTAGTTATAGCTGCATGTCCTTTACAAAAATGAACAACCATGCCATGAATTCAGTTTAGTATCAGCAATGTTTACAAGGATCTTTAATCTATCTGATCTCATGAGTAATTAGCTTCCTCTTCCATTATGAAACACTTTTGTCAGGAGGAGCTCATCCTTTTTCAGTAATTTAATTTTTGAGTTGAGAATGCATCTGGTATTCATTCGTTTGTTCATTATATCGATGAAAGTAAATCCGCGGTTTATGTGCTTCAATTTGTCTTCCAGATGTGGACGCTGACGTGCTCGTGTGCAAACATACGTGCTGGAAGCAGCTGCGGACGCTGGGTTCGATGTTGGAGCCTCCGAAAGCCGCCACCTCCCCGAGCTGCCTGGGGATCTGGATGGCTTCGTGAAGCAGGAGGCCGAGCTGCCGCTGGTCACACGTGTCCCCGGCCGACGCTACCTGGCTGAAGAGGTCTGGGGAGGGAGGGAAAAAGGCATAGCATGTGGATGATATTTAAATAAGTAATATAGGTAGAAATAGGTAAATGGGTAAATTGACATATAAAAGTGGGAGAGATAGTTTGGGTTAGTTTTAGTGGGTGGGGTTTAGTAGGGAGGACATGGATGGAATTATATAAACTTATTTCATGGCTTAGGGCTTTTTCTACCTAAATCTCTCCATCCATGCCTCCAACTCACATTCTTATGGAGATTGACAGAGCTGTGCCGGACATGTGGGACGCCTGCCCAGTGACGCGCGGGCTCGGCCAAAAAAAGTAAACAGCTCCGGGGCTCATGCATAAAACTTCTAAAACAGGAGGGTGATCCAGAGAAAGAGTGGAGGGAGAGGGAGTAACAAAAGAGCAGGGCAGGTCTTTCTTTGATCTGTGTGTGTGTGGTACATGAAAACGCAATTATTGGTGCCTGTTTGCGATCTACTTCCACCATTTGTGTCATCTGCCTGATCAACCCCCACACCTCGCTACTTGCGGCTCTTTTGACATATGCAACTGTCACAAAATGAGTGTCAAATGCCAGCATGCCTGATTACGCATTTGTGTGTGTGTGTGTGTGTGTGTGTGTGTGTGTGTGTGTGTGTGTGTGTGTGAGTGAGTGAGTGTTGCTGTGTAGCTATACCATACACAAGGGACTGACAGCCAATGAGACGCTAAGAGTAAAGGAGGAGGGACGCAATCAGGCGTGCTTGATACCCTTCTCAGGCTAATAGAAACTGCCAGTGGAACGAATAGGCTCGGGGATGAAGATCGTGCCATGGCGAGAGAAAGAGAAAAAGGGGGGGGGAAGAGGAAGAGGATGGAGAAAAGGATGGATATGAGGCAGTGAGATAGGACCAAAGACAAAGTGGCACTAGTAGATGGATGAACAATGGTGTGAGCAGTGACAGCAGGGGAGGATAGGCAGAGAGCGATAAAGCAGCAGAAACAAGGAGCGGCAAGCCAAAATGACAGTCCCCAGTGCAGTTAAGTCTATATTCATGCTTCCTAATCCGCGAAAAACAAAATCAGAATAGAAAATGAAATAAAGTACAGGGTGGGAGGTCTCTCATCCAATTATGTGACCAGTTTTCTCATTGTGGACCACCATTGTGAGTCCGATTAATGCTGCTGGGATTACAGCTGAGCTGGAGGGGTACGGCGTGGACTCGGTGCCAATCGGGCTGCACGCGGAGCTGCAGGTGCGCGAGTGTGTGCCTCACCAGACATATTTCTGCTCATTGACACCTACATTTGTATTTCTCCTCCAGGTGTCCCTTAGAGAGAGAGAGCAATCCGATCTTCATGGACAGGATGCGGATCTTCCCGCTGCGACCACTGCACAGACACACACACACACACACACACACAGCAATCAAATTTACAGCCTGTATGTACAGTTAGTATTTTTGCATGTACACTTCAGATCTAAATTCAGGGCAACAGCACGGACAGAAATGGAATACTTAAGAATTCTGTTTATGTGTGATCTTATACTTCTATCGCTGAGTGAGAGAGCCTATGAGCCTCTAATGGTCTACACAGCACACACACACACACACACACACACACACACACACACACACACACACACACACACACACACACACACTGCTGTTCAAGCCAGTGCTATGTGTAGATACATGTCTGTTGTTTTTTGCACTTATTGGTGAAAATTGCATGTGTGTAAATGTGTATGAAATCATTATCATTCTAATGTGACACTGTAGCACTTTTCCAGAACAAAGTGAGGGGATACAACACTTAAACACTCTAAACATTCTACATAATGTATCACACATTTAAATGCATAAACAAACAACACCACTAGGGACCCTTGAACAATTAAGATAAATTATTAATTAAAAAAATAAATAAATGGAGACTTGATTCATAATCCTCTGGCGTCAGCGCAGCACCGAGGGCAAACGTACGTGTCGTAGACGTTCAGCAGCCAGTTGAGACACATGTCGACGCAGAGCGGCACGTTGACCAGGTCCTTGTGCTCCTGCTCCAGGCCGTCGTAGATGGACGTCAGGCAGTTGATGACGTCTGGCACAGTCAGCAGTTGGTTGTTGTTGGTGAGCTTGTGCTGCTCAAAAGTGTTCTGGGCCACGCTGAGGTCCAACAGGTCCACTGTCGTATTCAAAGATGAAGAACAAGTGTGGATAAAGGAAAAGAAGGAAAAAACAACGATAAATTACATAGAAGGTGACAAAGGACAAAGAGAAAAAAAACAATTATTATTTTGTAACATTTCTATGTTTAGAAAGCTGACAACAAATGCGGAAAGAAGACAAATAGAGGACAAGGAGCTAAAAATGGATCTGACTATTCATAGAGACAATTCAACACCACAGGCTTGAATAATATTTTGTCCAAAATAGTTCAAAACAACTGTCTGGAAGAGTCTGCAGGGTACAGACAAAGAACAGATGGCTAATTGTGGTGAAATATTAATACGCGGGAGGATCTGAACAAAAAGACAAATGAGGGAAACATTAAAGAGTCAGACTTAGAGCAGAATCCAGTTTCTTCTAATTTGTTGGCTACGTCTTCAATGACAAAGCAAAAAATATTATATTTATATCAATTGTACTTCAATTATGCCTCAGTAGCAACATCTTTTACATTATTTTTTGAGAGTGAAAGAAACCTGGAGAGCGTATATAAACAGAATAAATCCCTTAGGACCACATCATTAAACAAAGTAGCCAGCTGCTCCAGGTGTGGGAGATAAAAATACCTGCAACAGCTGCACATGCACATGCACACAAACACTGGCAGCCTGTCACTGAAATTGTTTTACATGAATTTAGAGATAAATCATTGATGGAATATGTAAATTGTGCTTCATCCAAGCTCGAAGGATAAAGTTTGACCAGTTAAACCCATGTTGGTTAAAAACATGTTGCAAGACCAACAAACCAACAAACAACATCTATGGATCCTTTTTGTTTTTTTTGCACTATTTAGTAAATACCTACAGTAAAATGTGCAATACCGTTGGCTGTAAAACGCTTATTAGTAGAGACAGATGACAGGATACAGTCACAATGCTGTTCTATATGCATTTCTGCTTCTGACTCATTGGCACTCGTCCACGTACAATTGAAACGGTGCTCCCTTATTCTCCTCTGCAGCACTTCTCACACCTCCCCTCACTCGCCCTGCTGCACGCCCCTGTTTTCCAGACAGTGCTAATTACTGAGATATATCCACGGGAGGGGTGCAGCGGGGAGGCCGCGCTGTCAGAAAGCAAAACTTCGCTCCTCTCCGGCTTTATAACACATAAGCGGGGAGCCGCGCAAACCCATTTGCGCCCCCCCCCCCCAACCCTCCTGCGCAGACTTAACCCAATTAGCCGTTTCAGAGTATCCCGTCATGTGTGTTCCTTTGTGGTGTGTGTTCGTGCAAGTGCCGTTCTCTCCCACACAGGCATTTACACGAATGTGCAACCGTTTATACGGAGGTGCACAGGTCCCAGAGCAAAGATTCCGCACGAATCCAGGCTAATAACTAATAACCAGTGATCCTTCTGACGTGCATGTGCCTCTGTGTTTGTGTGTGTGTGGCCGCGTTCGGCGGAGTGACTGTTCTAATCTAATGGATGAAATTGAATTGCATTGCCCGAAGGCGAAATCACTCAGGCTAATGCTTTCCCATCACAAACACACGCATTCGTTCACAGAAGCAATATAAGATAGCAAACTAAAATGCCTGAATCATTCAAAGTCATTAACAGCCAGCAAACACTTTGATACCTACAATCATTCAGGTGCACAGGCTAAAGCTGCGTGCACACCACACACACATTAAACACCACACACCTTACAAATACCAGGACATAAATGAGCAGTGTGTGTTTCTATAATAATTTCACCAACTGGATAATAGTTAACATTTGTCACTATTATTACACTATGCTGAGCCTGTTGCTGCTGTCATGCTGGTTGAAACCACAATGGGGTTGTGTGTGTGTGTGTGTGTGTGTGTGTAGACGAGGAAGATCGCCACCTGAGACTTTCTTTATCAAAGCTTGCATTATAGATGTAAAAAGAGCAGCGCTCATGTTGCAAAAAAGGCAAAAATAAAATCCCACCTGCGTACACAAAAATGAGGCTATCCTCAGCAGGCTTAACACAAGCAAGCAGCTGTGACTGGGCACACACACACACACACACACACACACACACACACACACACACACACACACGCCAATTACACAGCCAAAATATCTTTGGCTCGTGTGCTGTTCAGGCTCAGCATCTGGCGAAGCTTCAAATCATTACTGCGTCCCCTCATTACACCCAGACTTCAAAAGAAGCTGACCACAACCGTAGGAAGTGAGGTGTGTGCAGGTAAGTGTTTGTGTGTGTGTGTGTGTGTGTGTGTGTGTTTATGCGCCTTACTTACAGCACAATGCTTTTTGTAGTCTGCGGATCTTCATGGCTGTCCTATATGCTGAGAATCTGACGTTGTTCAAGTCCCCTACAGGCGGAGATAGAACGGAGAGATGAAAGTTAGATGGACGAAAAAAGAAATGCAAGGCATAAAATCTGAAAACAACGTGCAACAAGTATCTGCCCACTGGGCAAACACGCACTCTTTCGTCAATGAAAGATGACTTTTTGTGAGTAGCCGTCTATGGAGATGACCGAGGGTGGGGGGCAGCATAATTGGGTGAGGGAGCTCCATCTCGGTGGGTGCTGCTGCTATTTGTTGAGCTGCTGGCCAGCAGCAAACGTTCCCAAAGTTTCACAGCTAATTACTCATCTGGCTGCTCATTAAAAACCAGTCACGCCGGCCACCCCGCGGGGACGGCGACATGCATATGGATATTACCAGGGTGCACGAATGAGGGAAAAGATCAAGGTGTAATTTCAATCCGTTTTAAAGTAAAAAACTAAACTGACAACTGAGAAGTAGGCTTATGGGATTTAGTTGAGAGCCTTCAAAAGATCAGGGACCTGTTTCACCAAATTTGCAACATGATACAATTTACCAATATGTGTTTTATCTGTTTCACTAATTAAAAAATACTTAGAGGAACATGCAAGAACCTCGTAATACTTGCAAATTTCCATGCAATTTTCAAACATAATAATTTGGGCAATTTGCTACATATGTGTAAGCAGTGCTCATAAAATTGCTTTTGTAAAAATGGGTCCCTGATCCTTTAAATAGCATAAAACAAGTTTCATGTGATTGTATTTAAAAGCCTAGTTCACCAAGAGTACACTGCCTCACGAAAGCCAGAATGCTGGCACTCTGGATTAAGGAATGAGCCTGGTTTTCTGAAATATGTGCGAGGTATCTCACCGTGGGACTATCGCCCTGCACCGTCCCCAGAAGCAATTTTACACTACAGCAGTCTTTACTGGCAGAGAGGGGTGACGTCCACTCCCCAGAGGAGGGGCTACCTCCTGCTGTATAAGCATGACGTAACGTCATTCCTTCAGTTCAAGTTAACAGGCCGCTTCCTCGCTCCAGGCGAGGAGGGCGATCTGGGGAGATAACCCACTCCCCGTTTCAGTAAATCAGTTTCATTTCTTAACTTAAAAGTTTGATTTCAACATTTATTTCTATCTGTCAACATGAGATATAGAGACTTGCATATTGCTGCTATCAAAAAACTGGACCCACACTCAAAATTAATGCCAGAGTGGAGGTGCAGTTATATGCAATTTAAAGATAGGTGGGAGCTGCACATATCTCCTGCTCACTACGTAGCCGTACCATGAGTGGAAAGGGGCCTGCAGATCTACAGCTGGTCGTAACCCCTTGCTATTAAAGGTCAGGGCAGTCGAGTGTGAAAATATGATGTAGCCTATGACGCAAACAGCTGCTCCAATTTCCTGAATCCAGCTGTCCCATCAACATAAGTGCGTGCAGCTCACACTGGAAACATTACACTGTTTATGCTCCTGCGTGAAAAAAAAGGAGGAGGAAAAAAGCCTGCAGCTCAATAGCGCGGTATAATGCCAAGATAAAAAAAAACCTTGGGCATAAATACGGGATTAGATTTGAGTAAAACCTCAGAATACCCTATTAAACTGCACACATGGCGCGTTTCGCAGAAACCAAGGTGAGCGTTAAAGCCGTTTTAAAGAAGAGCGTCTCAGGTTTAAAAGGAGAGTCTGACAGAGTATCATGTGCCACTGATAAATCCCACGAGCAGGACTGGATCCTATTGGACCTATTTCTATGAGGTGGATGAACAGGGAAGTGAAAATAAGCGGCTGCAGATCTATGGGGTGCACAAAGCATATCGGAGTGTTGAATGAGAAATACGCGTTTGGTCGCATTGACTGCACTTCAGCTAGCTCAGGCTGGAGAACAGCCACAGTCGGCCCTAAGTTAAAATTTGCCGAACTTTTCCCTTTAGTTGGAAAATGTATTTTGTCATCCAAACTAGTGAGTAACCACGCTTGTTATATTACATGAATTATAAGAACTAACAGATTGCAGAGTGATTTCATCAGAATGATTTCCTGCTTGGTTGCAGTTGGGGATATTACTCCTAGCGTGCTATTATTAAGATTTTACAACTAAAATAACTGTTAAAACGTCATTTATATCTTCATTGTTTGCAGACAACCACGTCTCCTGACTTAGTACCTGTTGTGTGTCTCAACTGAAATAGTTTAAAGGCCAAGTTTTGAAAAATAGATCCATCTAGGTGCCTTCCACAACAAATAGTGGCAATGAATGGAATTTTGTCCTCGGCTCTCAAAGCGGTGACAAATGACATTTTAAAAATTCAACAGAAACCTCTCTTTTCAGGATCAGGAGCTCCATTACTCAGGAAAATGAACAATGAGAATGGTTTGAATTGGAATTACTTCTACTTAAGAAATGCTATAAAAACAGGTGACAGTGAATTCTGTGGAGGTGACGGGAACACTTTTTCTCTGGGAATGAAATGGTCAAGCTGAATTTTTTAAAGGACTTTTTTAATACTTTGAGCAGCACAGATGAAATTCATCTCTGTTGTACTGGAATGGAGGCTTAAATCTCAGAGACAGTGACAGTATCTGGGAAAATAAAATCCAAACTACATGCATGGCTAAATAGCTCTATTAAAAGAGACAAATTAAGGGCCTGGAGATAATGTGTGTGATTGTGTTTGCTTCCCACCTAGTGACTGGTAGAGCTCCGTCATCTTTGGATGGTCCCAGCAGGTTGTCTGTGTTTGATGGCTGAAAACCACAATAACAGACCCATTAGACTAAAAAAGAAGAAGACACAAACAGAACAGTGGCTCCTGACATAAAAATACACACTCAGACACACACACAATCTGACTCATACTGAAACAAAGACAAAAAAAAAAGATGAAGTCAGACGGGATACACATTCAAAATCAATACACACCTATAAAAGCACAGAAGCTACATCACTAATTAAGCTGCCACCTTTGTCTGACAAACACTGTCCTCGCTTTACTGTGCTCAAATTGGGTACAGAAGCTACAGATGACTTCACAGCTAATAAATCACAAGACAGAAACCAACAATCGATCAATATCCTTTATTTAAAAAAGGTAAATTTATTGAGATTAAATTCTCTTTTCTAAGAGTGGCATGGAGAAAAGGGGCGGCGTGCATGTGTAAGTCTGACTCTGTATAAGCTAGCTTTACTTAGGTTGATTGGAGACTCTAAATTGCCAGTAAGTATGAATGTGTCCCATGATAGGCCCTGTCTGGGGGGCAGAGCTCCTGCCTCCTGCTCCAGTGGACCCCTGTGACCCTAGTAATGAATACGCGGGTATAGAAAATGACTGACTGACTCAGTACATTTCCTAAGAGTATTAATTTCTCTATCTTTTTAAAACTGACTTAAATTCTCCAAGATTAATCAATTCAGGTAACCTCAGGTCCATCTGTAAGTCATTCAGTGACCTGGGGGCAGCATACGTTAGCGTGAGCTGTAATAATCAAGTTTCTACAAATGTGGGAACACAGATGAGCGGGGTTGAGTCCAAGATGCTTTTTGTATATATTTCTATATGTATGAATATATTCATCAATAAAATCTGACAGCAGATAAATTTGTGATTAACAGGATCGCCAGATCCAGTAAAAATAAGGTATATAACATGTTATATAAAGTGTAAGCTCACATGTGGTGAAAAAAAAAGAAAAAAGAGTCACAAGAAACAGGCAGGCATGCCACTGTGCATCCCTCTCAGCACCATAGGATCTGCCTTTTTGAAACATGGGAAATAAATATAAAGCAACAGAGTTTCTGCTTCAGATAGAACCTACACACACACACACACACACACACACACACACACACACACACTACAGGAAAGGAAATTAAAAAAAGACCCTGTCGTGTGACTCCTCAGACATGGTTACAAACAATGTAGGACAAACAATCAGACTTTTTCTCAAACGGCCTTTATTTGAGCAGTGCAGGTTTTGTGTGTGTGTGTGTGTGTGTGTGTGTGTGTGTGTGTACTTCAAAAAGGTATCTGGAAACCAGAAGAAGCCAGGCGCACGTTTTTGAAATAAAAATTTTAAAAAAAGTTCTCGAATGCAGTGGCTCCCCTGGTGTTTCTGAAATGTCTGGCGTTCTACTTCCAGGCGCCAAGAAGTGAAGTTGAGTGCTGATAGTGAACTGGAGTCGGGATGTGGGTGGCAGGCCCGCCGCCTTGTACGTAACAATAATCGCAATTCACCGGCCGTAACAGCCTGATGACCCCTTCCACGCCTCGACCTGCTCGCGCCGGGAGCGGCCTCGTATCTGTATATTTTATTCAGCCCGGAAAGACCTCGGCTGAATTGACAAAGTGGTTTCGATGAATGCACGCCGGGGGATTTGCTGATATTTGCTGCGCACAAACACAGCTAGGTGGAAGAATACCAGCGGAATTGGCAGGCAGCCATCGCTGTTAAATACAGTTTTATCATTGAAATCTAAGTTTTGCAGGACAAACGAAAGAAGTCATTTTTATGTGCTAACAGCAAAAGTAGGCAACATTTTCATCAACTATGTCATAATGAGGCTTTGATGGTACTCACACAACACACATTCTCTTTGTTTTGCCCATGCAATCTTTTTATGTCCTATAGGATGACATGTTCAGTACAAATCTGCTGCAGTTAGGATAACAGCGGGAAACATTCACAGGTGAGGGGAGAGGTAACATGGATTATTAATGAGTAGAGGACAAAAGCTGAGATCTCTGGCAAAGCAGCACATTTGTCTTGAACCGAGTGTGGGGTATTCCTAATCTTATGGGGGAAAAAAACCTTGGGGGGGACAACTTTCGGTTCAAACCATATATACATTTTTATATCATATGTTTCCAGCTTTTTTAAATGTCAGGATTTGTTTTCCTCTGCTTTGTGTCATTATGAAAGAAATGCATCGACTTCAGGTAATTTCAGCCATATACACCTCTAAATCCATACTGTATCTAACAAGATTATTGACATTGAACGCTCAGTCCTATTCTTCTTAGTCATGCATCTCCCACAAGGACATTATTTCTCATCTTTTGCAAGATGGCCTCTTAATGGTGGTTTTCCTGATTTTTCAGACAGTGGTTTACTGTGAACTGGAGCATCTGGGGCTAAAGGCACTTGGGTATTACGCAATACACACGACATTTTCCATCATAAACATCATTAAATGGCATCTTTGAAGTAAACATCAACAAATCAAATAGGGTCACGGAAGGAGAATACCGCGGCAGATGGAGGAGGGATGAAATTTAAGTGCCCACCAGGGTATCATGGAGGAAAGGAAATAACCTTTTACAAGATATTTCGGAGTTTCTGTGTGAGTAAGCAACATCATCAGAAGCAGGCGTTCTGACCCTCTTAGACTAACAGACACCATGATAACAAGCTTATGAAAAATAATTGGCATTTCCTTTTTCATTTCTGTTTAGTGCAGCCGCTACGAGGTTAAAGTTGTTTTGCCAGTTGCTCACATCTTTTCTGCTGCTCCATAATCAAACATGACCACTTCACAGAATATGAAAAGGTATAATCATCAACCTATCAGGAGTAAGAGATTTAAAAAAAAAAAAAAAAACCTTCCCTGATGCATCTATCCTTTGCCCCGCGATCCCATCACACGTTTAGCTGCAGATCAGCCACTCCTGCACTTTGCTTGTGGGAGTTTGTCACTGTCAAACACTTCCAAGAAAGGACGTCATGAATAAACATGAGTCCATGAATGAATGATTACTGCCATTTCTGGATATCCGAAGAGACGGAATTTGTTAAATATCTGAGTAAGCGAGAGGAAGATTTTTTTTTTTCCTCGTGACAGCAAACCTTCCAGACTAATCACGAGGAGTCTGTGACAGGTGATAAGTGTCTGCATTCACCAGCTGACATCTGTCTTTCTCCGGCTGTCCCCTAACCTCCTTTTGCCTCTTTTTCACCCTTAAAAGAACACCCACCTCTCTCCCACACATTTCGATTAGCTGCGGATTCTTCTTCAAGAGTTAAATGTGAAGCACCACGCAGTACACAAATGATCCAGGTACAACAGCTGCACACAATGTCTTTCATGTTGTCATGGTTAAGGAGGGAAAATACAGATAGACAGTACAAACAAGCTACAAAGATGACTCGAAAAGTCTCAGAATGTAGAGTAAACATTGCAGATTTGCGGTTTTCTACAGGGGTTGGAAAAGACACGATTTTAATCAGGGACTCTTTGTTAGCTCAAAAGAGGCATGGCATGAGGGGAGATAGCAGAGAACGACGAGGACGGGAAACGAATGTGTCAGACTGACGGGAGTGATGTTACAGCACTGAAAGTGACCTATGATTAGTCCTGAGATCAAGCATACATTAATGTGTGTGTGTGTGTGTGTGTGAAGAAGGAGGGATCAAAAATGTTGGTGATCTCTAATTAGACAGTCCAGTAGCTGTGAATGTTCTTAAAGTGAAAATCAAAGAACAGCCACAGACTACAGAAGTTATGTTTCCGTCTACTTGTCAAGCAACGTTGAAGGAAGCTTTGAAATCTCGCAAAAATTAGTTTCAGTTGGGCAAATTCTAATTGTTTCATGTCAGAAGGTATTAAGCAAGTTTCAAGCTGTGGATACGATGACAGTATCAGTATGTAGAGTCATCTGAGTTATATAGTCACTACATCAGAATTTATTTGACATAGTGGTTTCAATTTTCACATTTACTGCATTATCTCTTTTTCAAAAAATTGTGGACATTTTTACAAATTTGGTGCAGGCAGTTTGCAGTTAATGTGGGAGCTGCCATGGAAAGAAAAGAACAGGTCCCACTGACTGAGAGGCATCAACAAAACCTATAGTAAAGTGTGTGATTTTCAGTTAGCACGTCCCAGCTTTGTCCTCAACTTGGAGAGTTCATGTGCATCTTTAGGTGTTGGTGTGTGAGAACGTGCATCACAGCTTGTTTATCGTTTTGCACGAATGTCCCTGTGCAACCCGTATTATGTTTGTACAAGTGGGCGGGTGCGGGTTTCATTGGCGGGGCACATCTGTGATCGCAGGCTGTTGCTGTTGTCTCTAAACTTATAAGCTTGTCCTCTGAGTCACTGCCTGTCTCTGTCAGCTTGTATCCCCCTCTAGTGCCATGCCTCAGGCTCAAACACCGTGCAGGTGTCTCTCCAGTCCTATTTGTATTAATCCTGTCCTTTTTGAAATCAGTCTCTGGCTCTATATTGTCTGAAAGACCTCCTCTCTGATTAACTCCAGATTTTTTAAAAGATTTAAATCACTAAAACTCTTTTTACATTGCTTGAAGAATGTTTTTATTAGTTTTCCTCAACCACCAAGTAATAAATGCTTTGGAACACTTTTAAGCCTATCACTGACTAGACTAGACTAGATGCTGTACTGAACTTGTAAATCTTTGTAGAAATATTTATGGTGGGTTGCTTGCTGGGCGATGGGGGAATATAAAAAAAAACTCAAATTTGAATATTTCAACATAACAACGTTACCACCCCACCATTTTTCTGAGCACATTAAGATCCAGACACACTACTGCAGCAGCACACTACTGATATACTATCAGATGGTTTCTCAATAATGTCATTCAGATGTTTAAAATAGACATTTTGCTGGTAACTATGGTGAGTCATCAGGGCTATATTTCTTTCTAGTCAATGTAGTTATGTTTGTGTATGTTAATGTTTATGTTGAATGTGTTGTAATTGTTTGAATTTTATTTTTTTAATTAGTTTTGTGTTTTAAATGTTGACCTCAGACTTGCTGTGCTTTCGGCAAATAAGATAATTCACCAATAGCCATTTTCCTTCCTAGTGAAGCTGGGACCGACACATATATTCTCCCCCCCCCTGTTTAAATAGAAACCTGCTGTTTAGCCTGATTCGCCATTACAATGGGTAGCAGGACGTCAGGCTTAAGTTGTTACAGACACTAATAGAACTGTGTGGGAAGCTGTCATGGGATTCAGCAGTATTCTGCATTCAAAGGGAGTTGCTATTGTTACACTGAAAAAGTAATCACAAGGCTTGCATTGTAATATACACACAACAGCAAACTGGCAGAAAGTAGTTTATGACTTTTAGCAAAACTAATGTCATGGACAGAATATACGAAAAGTCAGGCTACCCGACAATTATTAGATGATGTATGTGGCTGGAAAGATTATCAGAGAGCATCAAAGTAGAGACTGAAATGGGGTAATGATAATGAATGCTTTTACAGTCAGAGGTGAACACTATTTTGCACTTTGGCAGAAACATTAACTCTACTCCATGAAACTTTTCCCTTTTTGTTGCTTTCTCTTGACTTTAGTATTATTCTTAATTGTATCTATTGATTAATTAAATCTATTAATTATCTCAGGCTTAATGTTCTAATGTCAAAGATAACTCTATAGGATGGGACTCTCATACCGGCCCAGGTGCTACATGGGAGCCTGGATCTGGGCAGCTTGGTGTGAGGGCCTGATCCCCATTCAGCTCCCCTTTAAACAGACCTCAGCCCTGTTATGAGGGAGTCTGACCTGCAGCAGGTCAGCGTGCTCCTGCAGGTCTGGTAACATTGAAAAGCAGGTAAGAGCAATAAAAGCAAGACCTATCCATGGTTTCACACTGGCACCGGTTCTTTCTTGGAACACATCCAGAGATGCCCCTGAACAGCGCTGTAGCCTTTCTTTTCTCTCCCTTGTCTTCTCTTTTATCCTTGCTGCACCCTGTATCCTCACACACAAATACACACCGACACTGTATTAAGACAAAACGTATTGACTGTCCTGCTTTTTTTTTTTTTTTGTGGTTGTCGTCTTTGGGTTTGTCTGCTTCTGTCCCCCCACAGGACCCAAAGAAGAGGACACGAAATGTATTTGGGTTGTGAGATAATGGCAGGGCCAGGGGATACAAAACCAAACAAAAAAAACCTTTGCTCTTCTATGCAACTTGTAATTTTTTTCAGGCTTTTCTCCAACTTTTTTTTTTTGAAGGTCAGTATACTTTTGCCTCCCCTGTCCTCCAACTGAGATAGAAAAGGTCTCTTAGATTTAGCTGCTAACAACTCACAAAGAATTGGACCTTTTGGCAAAGCACAGGTAGACACAGGTAGACACATTGTGATGTAGTAAAGGGTCACGCAAAAAAAAAATCTTTTGGAAATCAGTAGAATAAAATTGGAAGATGCAGATAAACGCCTTAAAAACAATGGAAATCAATACAACGATTCTTCATTTATGCCCTTAATGCCTTTACCAGTGTAAAAACACCATCCATATATTCAATATCTACACACACAGACGCACACAAAAAAAACAACAAATGCAGTTTACACAGAGGCATTAAGATGGATATCATTGCAATTTCTCACCACTTACTTGATATAATATGGAACCTTATTCTGAGAAACTGCACGTTGCCACGGGACCTGCACAGAAGCTGCAGAGAGCGAAAGAGACAAAGATTGAAAGAGACAAAGGATTCAGACATCTAAATTGAAACACCATCTTAATAAACATCGCACTATTTTACAGCACAGTAATCCTTTTAGTTTATGGAGCTTGACGGGAAATAATTCTTATATCTACTATTTTCCCTAAACACATAAGTCTTGCTATATAAGGAAGACTCTTACTGGTCAGGAAATTGAGAAGAAGGGGAAAAAGTAAAAGGGTATTGTTCTCTCAGCGGAAAGAGGGAGCAGGGAGACAAGAGGGCAGGAAAGGAAATTAAAAGGTGCCATGTGCACAGTGAAATATTTGTGGATATGATGATGACAACAATTACAGACCAAAGGAAATGGGAAATAAATTAAAACATTATCGAGCCGAATTAGAGCTAACACCGGCCAAATATTCAAGTAGCTCTTATGAGCAATATGACTATTAATGTTGCTTGATTTATTATCCGCCCACTTTCCCGCCTCCTCGACACATCTCTATGTACAGATAGAGAGATGAAAAGACAGTGAGAGAAAGAGATTAAGCGAGATTCGGAGGTATACTAGATGAATGGGGCATGATAACAGCACAGTACTTTATTGATCCCTGAGGGAATATTAAGCTACTAGTGTAATGAACGCGAATGTGTGATGGAGGAGATAATGTCAAAGTGCCAGGATGATGAAAGCAGAGTCGGCAGGGTTTTGTCTGGTGCAGCTGCTGAGCTCTCAGCGACTGCACCAGGCCATAGATGTGAATCTACTTACTTAGTAAATTCACATCTATTGGTGACACAGCATGGCGGCCAGGCTAACCACCTGCTCTGAATCACGCTCGGTTCATTTTTGGCGACGTGTCCAACAGGCGGCAAAGCAAATCAGGTGGAGCCGAGAGAACGCTAATAGCGGTATGATTATGGGAAATGACGACAGGGCGAGGGACTGGCTGCTTTGTTTAATGCGGCTAGACTCTTGCTCCTCTCGCTTTGTTTAATGTTCGCACTCCTGCATTTGTCTTTTCTCTATCTTTGTCTCTTAACTCCGGGTTCCTCTCTTCCTTCCTCTCCCCTAATGACCACTCTAAAGAGGTCACTGGAGAACTGTAATTAAGCTTTGTATTATTCAAGAGCAAAGTGCCTTGTCTGCAAATTGTGTGTGTGAGGAAAACGAAAAGACGCGCACACAGACACACACACACACACACACACACACACACACACACACACATACACAACCATTGAGCACGCAAGACTGTGAGGCACATGGCAATAGAAATATATTTCATAGATAAGATGGGAAATGAAAAAATTAAGGGGATGTGAAGCTATGTAACTGAGTGGAAACAAATTCAAAGATGCTGAAAATGATCTAATTCTCTGAGAAACGTAAGTGGTTCTGTACTCACTGGAGAGGAAATGTTGGGAGGAGGGGCCGAAGTCTCTGTGAGCTTCCTGGAGGAGCTTCAGTCTGTCCTCTACCGCCACCTGCAAGAAGACACACAAGAAGAGTTCTTTAGAAAATATCAGCGCAACAGTTCCCAATTTTCACCTTTGCAGCCCCTACAGTGACAAGTGAAGCTCAGGAGAGTTTGTGTTATCAATCAGACATACATTCACTCCTGTACTACTGTGTATTGATCTCTCAGCCAGTGCACCTGTATCCTACGTGGCTCTGTGATTGCTTTGAGGCATCGGTCTGACCAGCAGGACAGTATTGGCAGGCTGTAATACTGAGGCTGACACCTCCGAGCATCATGGCTGCCAGATCACAGCTGTGTACACGGATATCCTGAAAATAGGCATAGAAAGCTCCAATAGCTTTGTTTCTTTCTGGCCGATATTGGCTATTACGGTCCCACAGAGAGGAAGATGGAATCTGTCTGTGTATCGAAACCGAATCATCAAACAACACAGTCGGAACCGGCTTGTTTGTGAATGTGTCCGTCTTCCTGCAAACCGGGAGAAATAAGAGGGGACATCAGACAGACAAAGTGTGCAGTCCACTGAAACCCTGCCCTCCCCCCGACTCAGTGTTTGAGTTATGGTCATTTACCAGGCAGTGACACTATTAACGGGTGTCTGTACAGTACATGGCCCCTGGGAAATATCACAAATTAGTCCAGCTACCCAATTTCACTCTGCTGCAGTGTATAAAGGGATGACTTTGGGATTCTTTCGAAGATTTCATTTTTTTTTCCTGTCCTGCTTTTTTTTTTCCAGCCCAGGTTCCTCACTTAATTTATCTACAGCCATTGTGTTGTGTAGTTGCACAGAAGGAAAACTTCAAACAAGTTTCATAAAAACAGGACGGTGACGTGGTATGTGGCAGTTCAATGTCCTTCAGAGGCCCTCAGAGCTAAGCAGTGTGACCTGTATTCATTCTTGTACCACTGGGCAAACATGTAATTAAAACCAGGCCATGATGGTGTCTAAAAGGATTCCTCACAGTTGACTATTCCTTGATTTTAATTTACAGACTAGTACGCTTTTGTTTGCATAGAGAGTTAGGGGGGTGGATTTCACTCCCTAAATCAAAACCAACATCGCTTTTCCCCTCTTCGCCCCTGATGACTCGTAATGAGACTTCCACGACTGTCCCTCTAGGATATGAGACGTGCTCCACTCTGAGAAAAACTCAGCGAGTCCCGCAGCGTACAGCATTCAGGAAGCGTCCTGAGCCAAGAATGTGACTGCCGCGCTGTGATAACGGCACCCATTGATGTGTAGTGACAAAGTAATGCGTCGAGCATGGAGCTGCGTTCAAATAAAACAGGTACGGAGACGACTCTCAGCACCCTCTGTGTTTGGCTGACACAAAGCCAAATCAGTACGCACTCGCAGAGACAAACCAAGGGAGACGGAGATGAAGACAGACAGGAAAGATATAAAAAAACAAAAAACACAGAGGCAGGTAGTAGAACGAGGGAAAACGGGGAGAAGAAAGGGGAACAAGTTGTCGAAGACAGCGTTAAATTAGGCAACGGTGGGGAGAGAAAGAAGCAAAACGGCACAGACACAGTAAAAATAAAATGTGTATGTGTGTGTGAGAGGAAAACCATGAATACTTCAACAACCGCAGGAAGATTCAAACTACCTGTAGTAGTTTCCATCTCATGTTGAGCTGGTCCAGTTGTCTTGAGGCAGTGGAGGACAGCTGTATGTCCAGTGGCGTCAGCTCTGCAGAGAGCTCGTTCACGTTCCGAACATCCTGACGCAGCGGGGCCACCTCCTCTCTGAAGGCCTGCAGTGGAAGGATTCACGTTGGGGCAGGGTGAATAATTGATGTCAACACGGCAGGACAATTATGAAGCGAATCATGAAGTTTGTTTGCTTTTTCGTTTTTTTTACTGCGTTGACCTCATAATTCTCTCTAATTGCAGATCAATGATGTTTCAGATTGAGTTTTGTTGAGCTCAACTTGAATTTAAAAGTCTACTGTGTGTGTCACGTAGCTGCAATGCATGGTCTGTGGTTATAATGTAACCAGTTTATCATGTTGATCCAGAGAGTCCCTACATGACATGGATATTAAGAAGATTAGAGATGATGTAACAGACTACATTAAACTAATGCAACAGTAAAACTGCTCTCTTTCCCCATACAACTGGATAACCACGATTTGACAGTTTTAGCACTGTCTATTTCTGCGTTTTGACTCCTTTATTTATATTTCATTGTTTATTAGAAAAAGCTGTCATTTTTCCTCCTGTTAAGAGGATCCTAGTGTAATGACCAGGTCTCCTCGGGACAAAATGATTTGATTTTTCCAAGGCTGAACGCTACCATTATACCGCTAAGACGCAGCGCCAAAGCGTTTTTGCACAGAATAAAAAAAATAGCCGAGACTCTATCACAACTTTTTATATGTCTTCTCTGTCCTTTTGTGGCTGGTGTTTGACTCACACATGCAGCAGTAGAGAGAGTAACAAAGCGCAAAGGTTTTATTAAAGTTGACAACTATGCTCATTACTGTGACTGCAACAAACTAAAAAAAGCCAATAAAGTAATTATATATAAGCCGATAATGTGTCAGCAGCTGGACTTTTTCTTGTAGCTTGAAGATGTTTCCCCTTTCATCCAAAAGGCTTTTCAGTTTTGGCCTGATGCTGGAAATCAGGAGCTATATCTCTAACAATAACAAGGTGTGGTCTACAGTTTCACTCTGTGATCCAGAGATGTGGCTCCTGGCGGTTTTGTGATGTCTTGATGTGATGTCTCCAACTCACCACGGTCTTGTTGATGTGGTCCTGCAGGGAGTCGATCAGCAGGTCGCCCACGGGCTGCCAGGTCGCCTTGGCGTCCTCCGCCTGACTCAGCCGCAGATCGAGCTGGTCCATGGAGCTCTGCAGCTCCTGGAGTCGCTCCAGGGCCTGCTCCACCTGATTGTGCCAGCCACCCACGTGCCCTTTCAGACGGTCCCACCGCTCCCTCACCTCGCCTGTCTGTTTGCGGATGGCCCGGGCCAACCCTCTGGCCTTCTCCTCTGGAGTGAGGTCTGGATGGAAAGACGAAGAGGAGAAAGTAGGGAGGGAGAGAGAGAGAGAGAGAGAGAGAGGCGGGTGCAAAAAAAAAAGTTATTTTGCTGGCAAAGTTAGCTTCCATGCCCTTTATTATTCAGTGATTCATGCCCGCTATCCATACTGCCACATATAGCAGCAGCAGTAAAGACACTGTTCTGCAATCCCTGCACCAAAATAGATCCAGTGTTTCAGGAACTTTAACTTTTTGCAATTCATGACAATAGATTTTTCTGAATGTGTCACTCCAAGACAATGCACTATTCACAGAGGGAAATCTTCAAGATAATTTCATGTCTCATTGTCTTATGAACAATAGGCCCACAAATAATGTTGATGCTGTGATTCTGATTTGTATTATTTAGGTTTAGGTACAGAATAAGGCCTTCAGACACAAAACTTTCTACAGTTATTTGCAAGTCTTTTGGAAAATAAGTGAAACTCGAAATAAGAGGAGAAAGAGGCAGGAAAGGAATAGAGACAAAAACGGGAAATGAAAAAGGAAGAGAGGGGAAAGTAAGAAGGCATAAGAAAACAGATGGAATAAATGGTGGGAGAAGGATTTAGGGAATAGAGAGGGCAGGGAACATCAGAGCATATTATAATTTGTGCATATTTGAACACAGACAAAAAGAAAGAAAGGGGACGGCGGAAAAGAAAAATGCTCCTAAACTACCATTTTATCTCTACAAAAGATGATCAGCTTTTACGAGGTCTCATCTCCAGGGTAGTGATTGAATTATCATCTCTGACTGTTGCACCTCAGGATTTTTTCCCCTCCCTCCCTCCTGAAGTCTGAGCATCTGCTCAGCCTCACCTACACACAGTGTGACACTGTCCATCTTTTGTACAAGAAAAACTATTTAAGTCAATTATGATCATTGACAAATCTAAATGAGAAGAGAGAGAATGTAGAATGATTGGCTGTTAAGATGGTATCATAGTGTCACTCCACATAATCCCATCTGATTAAACAGCATGCACAGCCTCAGATCTAAAATCAGCTTTTTATCTTTTTATACAATGAGGCGACTCTTTGATATCTGTATCACAGATCACAGGAAACGGCCCTCGCGGTCGGGTGCTCTGAAGTCTTGCCACACCCCAGCGACGTCCCCCGGGTCGGTTTAATTATTTACACTGAAGGGGTTTTAGTTTGAAGGGGAATGTGCAGACTTAACCTAGGCTCGCCTGCCGCATCCAGGAGAGACAGAGGGGGAATGCTGATTGAACGGTGCATATTTAATTCCTGGCTGCTCTATTATCTCGGTATTACCACCAGCTCAGATTTGAATGAGTTGTGTTTCAAGGGTGCTTAACCTCAAAACAGGGCCAAATAAGTCCTCACATTTTGGTTTAAAGACAACCAGATAGATTTGCTGTGTATATATAATTGGTTTACTCATCTGGTACACTAAGCTGGTTGAAAAAGAGTCCATGGGGGCTTTCTTGTGACAGAAGGGTCTAAAGGGGCCAGAATAATCCTTCAGCGTAGCTTGTCAAATGGTGGAATAGCTTTAGAAATCCCCCATGCCCCCAACCACCGACACACCTTTTGGATGGAAAATTAAGGGGGCTGCGCGGGGCCTTTTTTCTGTAACTTTATGACACAAACAAGCTGATTAACAGCCAGGAGCCAGGCATCTGTCACAACACGAGAACTGCCTTCCAGGAGAGACTGTCAATAATATTAAATTTCCCCGTGTGCTCTCCTCTTTATGGCGGTCAGGTTTTTTTCACCTTTCAGTGTGTGGCTGCTCGGAAAAGCTGTGAACACATTTTGATTTCCGAGATGGTCAGACCACACATCCAAAATACCAATTCTGATCGACCATGAGGTGACATTAACAGCTCAACGTCCCCGCGTTTAAGGAGAGCCAAGGACATTCGTGCATGTTATGCCTCTCGTGTCTCATAATTTCGATCCTGTCCTGTAGTATCCTACCTGATATACATGCCTCGCAGTACATTATTAGGCCCCCTGAAACTTTTTGACCCTTTGACACATTTCAGGCTTCAATTATAAATTATATATTATAAGATTGGATTTTTTTTTGTGAAGAATCAACACCAAGTGAAACACAATCGTGAAGTGGAACAAAATTTATACAATACAATTTTAAACTTTTTTCCAAAATAATAAACTGAAAAGTGGGGCATGCAATAATAATCGGCCCCTTTTACTCTTAGTGCAGCCAACTCACTTCAGAAATACCCCGAGGTTTCTGAATGACCTAATGTTGACCTAAAAAACTGATGATGATAAATAGAGTCCACCTGTGTGTGTAACCAAGTTATGGTTTAATAGCACCTGCTCCGTGATAGTCTCAGAGGTCTGTTTAAAACGCATACAGCATCATAAAGTCCAGAGCACACACCAGGGCTGGTTTGAGATGCTGTTGTGAAGAAGTTTAAAGCGGGATTAGCATATAAAAAGATTTCAGAAGCTTTAAAATTCTTGTGGAGCACTGTTCAAGCAATTATATTGAAATGGAAAGAGTATCAGACAACTGCAAAACTACCAAGACCTTGTGAAGTTTCGCCTCATTGGTTCAAAACTAAACATATCCAGGCATTGAAAAGTCATGTCACTGTCCAGCTGAAATTGCAAAAAGCCATATCTACAGTATTAACTCATTACTAATAAGTATCAATAAGTTCAAGAGGACCAAATACTTTCACAAGGCAGTGTGTAGGTATATAGTATACTTTTCAGTATATTCACCGTTTACATTTATTTCTAATGCTCAACACATAGATTTAGTGCACCGACCAGTCTTTGGCTGCAGGTTCTTCCGTGGTTCCCCAGGACCCTCGATGGGCTGCTCGGCAAGAAACATCCGGGCTTGGTCCAGAGTGCTGACCACAAGGTGCTCACGTTCCTTCAGCTCTGACCGTAACATCTGCAGGGCAAATACAAAGCAGCGGTTTGGAGGGGGCTTCAGTTTACATCAGAAGTTTGACCTCGGCAACAGATGAAACATTAAAACGAAAGATGGCCAAGTTTAGATGGACGAATGTGATATATGGCCGGGGAAGAAATGAGGATAGCCTTGAATTTTTTCTTTGTTTTAAGTTTTTTTGCAGGTCACTCAAGTATTGATATTTTATTATATCAATATTATTATATTAATATAACAGCAGTCAGATTAAATGTTGGTAGATTGTCTGGAGGCTTTAAATGTTTGTAGAATCGAAACAATGTTGGTGAATTATTTACAGTATATCAAAGAGGCAGCATGTAAATAATGAATGGTAATAGTGGGGGGGGGCACCTTAAGCTGCTAATGGAAATAAACTCTCCTCCGGCTGTAGGATGTGAACCATGAAGAAACGGCAGTAAAGAGACCCAGTAGTACTAATGGGTTCAGTAGAATGTTATGGCAGACTGTGGGTAAAATTAGTAGCAAGAACTACTGATTTTACATATGTATGTAGTTAGCAGCTTAAAGATGACTATTGGAAACCTTGGTAAAGACAGTCTCTCACTTAAAGAGTTTGGCAAGAAACGTGAGATCAGGGAAAGGTCCAGAGCTTTTATAGTGCTGGTCAGTATTGATATTTAGTTTTACGACTTGAGTAAGAGCAGACATTTTTTAGAGTGGAGGCAACAGAGCCAGAGATGCATACGTGATCTGTGTCAGCAGGGGGCAGAGGACAGGCAGACATGATTTAATCAGAGGAGAGGCCGTGGGGTCAAGAAGGCACGTGGCGGACCTTGAATTTTTTCGACAAATTCACTTACAAACCGCACGTCAACAGGGGAGAAAGCTGAAAAACAGCTGGGGCTGTGGGGGCGGGAGTGGTGATATCATTTAGTTGAGTGGACATATGATGTAGCTACTGGAAGATGGAAACAACTTTGCCCTGGAAAAAATCCATAACATCACAGCGGAGTTTAGTAGAGGCAGCCAAAGGAAATTCTTTTTTAGCCAACTGAAATATCGTATTGATGGTGAAACAAAGGTTACTGAGTTACCTTGTCCCTATGCAATGAGGTTAGAATAGTACTCCTGTTCATTGTCTTTGTATGCAAATGCATGAACAGGTAATGTGGGTTTTCTTCTCAGATGCTTTAGTTACTACAAGTCAAATCACAGAGAGGAATGGCAGAATGTGATAAAATGAATGAATTAATTAATGCATTTCCTTTGCAGATATGTGCATGTTAAACTCTCATCTCCTGATTTGGTCGGCACCAATGAACTCCAAGTGAACCTGGCATATTTGTGAAAGAAGGGTGTTGTATCCAGATTGCTTGCTCCCACTCCCATAGAAATATCCACTAATCAAGCAGCTCTGCTTAAATCAGCTGCAGCTTTGATTATATTACGAAAAAAGACACTTGTTCTTAACACTCACATGCACATGCACACATAAGAAGTGAAAAACCAACAGCAGATGTTTATGTTCGGCTTTTCGGCGAGATAAACAACGCTCTTAGGGGCTAATTAGGTGATTGCTGCATAACAAAACCGCTCTTCTGCCCATTCTTTGCTTATTAAGAGAAAAAGAGAGAGAGAGAGCAACTACAGCAGGATTGGCAGCGAGAGTGAGAGCAATGGGAACGGAGCAGCAATTGAAGGCGAGAGAACAGGGTCAAACCGGGTATGTCCTTGGGGTCGGTGGGAAATTAGCAGAACGATCCGCGGAATAAAGTGAATTGCCGGGTGATGTAACCCTGCAGGAATCATCATTACAGAGTTTGTTAGCAATAGCACATATCTTGCTGATCCTCTCGCGCTGCATTACTCAAATGACCATACAAACACATGGCTTAAATTACCTCACTTTCGGCCCTATGGCTGAGGAAAAAAAAATTGATTGATTAGGGACACTTGTCTGATCCTCCTGTCAACAATTCAGCCTGGCCACAGCTCACAGCAGGCAATAAAACCAGATAGATGGAGTGAGCATGGCATGTAACAGTGTAATTATTCTTGTTTTAATATAAGTGTGACCCCGGGGGACTTCATTGCCTATCGGAGTGTGTGATTGCTTTGTTGAGGAGGCGCTGTGGTTTAAGGCGTTGAGAGGCAAGTTGATTAGATGAGACAGCTTGCTTTGATAAAATCTCATACGTATGAGACTTATCAAACAGATGAGTGCAGCAAAAAAAATTAAATGCCAAGAGTTCAGGGTTTTTTTTATGCATGAGCACAACATCGACTGAAGGGCAGAGGACTGCGTGCCGGGTTCAGAGGTATCAGATATACAGCGTGATTTAAAGAGATGAGAAAGGAGAGGGGGAAATGGGAAATTACAGTCTGCTCACAGGCCTTGAGATGAACACATTTTTTTCCCCCCATACAACTCATATCCGGGAGTACGTTCCAGTAAAAGTTCAGTTTGGACCACCGCAATGACAATTTCACGGCATGCCGTGGACAAATGTACCCTCGCGCTGAAATGGAGAACCCCACTGAACACAAATTAAATCAGCCCTGATAATAAATGGTTCGCCCCGTTCCAATGATTTCCTCCCAACTCACATACAGGAAACATAATAGGCAGGTAGCTCAGAGAGGGGACCTAAAGAGATAGGAATTAAATGACTGGTGAAATTGGGGAATAGGGGAAAAAAAGGGGTGTACAGGGAGCTAAGACAAGGAAGAGTGGGGAGAAAAGCTCCAAGGACAAATACCAGTAGAAACCAAATTCTGTCTTATTGTGCTTTTTTTTTGCATTCATGTTTGTTGGGGGCTTGAATTAAAATTCAGAAGGGACTGGACTGAGTGCGAAGAGGCCATTTATTCATAAATACTATTTGCATATCGCTTCAAATTTAGCAAGTCAAATATGCAGATATAAGTTTCATAATGTCACATTGAACACTTTCCTGCAAATTACAGATATTAGCTTGCTGTGAGTACAACACGTCCTTTTGTCTTCACTGGTTGGATGAAGAAGTTAATGATGGCAAGCAGATAAAATGGACTAATATTAACATTATCAAACTTGTGAGCTGTTTACTCTACACAGGATAATATTTCCTGCAGTAATGGAGCATTGTTTTAGTTGTATGACATTGAAGCCAATTATACACCTATTACTGCACATCACAGCAGCTGCTGCCCTCTGATTTCTATTCATGATTGATCCTTCCAAACTCCTGGTACTTTTCATTCTGTGCCACAATAAAAGTTGATCAAACCCAGCAGAAACTCTGTCATCTTGGGTTGGAACCATTGAGAGCCCAGGTTGAAACCTTCAAATTTATTTTGTTAGACCAAGACTCAGAAATTTAGACTAATTCAATTTATAATGACATAAATCAGAGAAAAGTATTGAATCCACATGTTTCAGTAGCTTGAACCCGAGCCAATTTTGCATTGTCATTTGTTAATGTCTTAAATTATTAAGCAATAATCAACACTGTTGCCAATTGAATTTCTCTAAAACAATGACTAATTGTTTCTTCACATTATCCTTAATTAACTTTCAGACAAATCCTGTTGTGATGATTTAATTGATTTCACACATATATAAAGAGTTTGTACATTAATACATTAAACAGTGTTATATGGCTCACAATATAATTACTTTGTAAGAGATTTTGTGAACATAAATGTGCATCACATTATATGTTATTGGAAGTCTTTATTGTGGTAGGTATATATTATGTCACCAGCTGTGGTTTGCCTAATGTGACAGTATTAAATGTAGATTGCAACAAACTATGAAACTACAACCTTCAATATGTCTTATCCGCTTCAGAAAAATATCAAACACATGTAGAGCTTTCAGGTAAAGTTAAATCCCAGTTAGCCTGTGACTGATGTGACGTGGCTGTCTATGCCAAAAGATAAAAATGACCAGTCTTCACTTTTTCTCGCTCCACTCTCAGTGCTGGCACGTCGCCATATGGTGTGGGGGGGATGGGTGATTTGTGAAAAGCAGAAGAAGAATTCACAATAGTTATGGGGTATACCTTGTATTTGTGAGTGACTGTGACCTTGGTTGTGTGGCTGTGCGTTTCGGCGTCTGAGTCGCTGTGTTTACGTGCGGGCCTGTTTGTGCCTTGCGTGCGGCCGTGCCGGGGCAGCAGCCTCTTATCACCGTGAGCCCTGTGCTACGGCGGCAATAAGATAACATCACAGCAGCTACTTCCAGGGCTCTGCCAAACATCCTTCTTCCCGCTTTCAAAACCTCGCTATCTCAGTCTCTCTTACCGCTCCCCTCATCTTCTTCCAGGAGGGAGAGAGAAAAAAATAAGCCTCCCAAAAGGAACACTCTACTGGCTCTCAAAATCAAAAAGGCACCTGACCAGAATTCGATGAGACTTCACTAAAGAAGCTCACCTTCAGTCCTATGTTTCTCTTGTAAGATACAAATACAAAAATCGAAACTACATACATGGATAAATAAAATATGTATTTCAGGTCAGCGCAAGTGTACTTTTGCATACAGTTCATGAAGGAGCCTCAGAGTGACTCAACCTGAAAGCAGATTTATTCCTCTCTTAACATTCACTGTTGTAAATAATGGGATGGACCACTAGGTGGTTGTTTAAAAATCATTACGCTCCGATAGGATATCTATGCAGCAACTTTTGAGTGACACGTTTATTTAAAATAATATACTGTATAACGGATATGTTTAATTCCAGTCTATTCCCAAGGCAAGTTAAATGATGAACATTAATCATATAGCTTTTCTCACATTTACGGGCTAATCATTTCTATTACAAAACATGCAGTGAATAACGTTGTTGCTAGCCACCCGAGGACAGTGGAAAAGAGATGTCAGTGCAACAGTGAGAAATTATGACTAAGAGTGAATAATAAGGATTATTTACACATCCACAACCCCAAACTAATGTAGTCGCTCCCCTTTTGGGTTTTTATGGTCTCCAACTACAACAGAATAAAATCTCTTTAGCTGTTCAGTTCTCTCTAGTTTTTCCTGTTTGTCCTTGCTGGGTGATTGCGTACAGTAACTTTTCAGAGCTCTTTTGCTTGAAAGAGTTCTGTCAAGTCAGAAATCAAGTCAAGTGGACTTCACAGACTTGCTGCAGGGGACGTGACAGTCTGTACAACGCTTTGCTAGTCCACTCACCGTGCTCAGGCCCCTGGTTTGAAAGAAAAAAAGAACTCTTTAAGGAAAAAAAATGCAAGAGACATCAGAAAAAGCCTAGCTGGGTTTGGGAAAAATCGATAGTTACTTCTTTATTTTTCTTTGAGTCATTTCTTTGAAAGGATGTGGGGTTACATATCAAATCTGTTAAGATCACAGAGGATACTGCAAGGTGTCTTCCAGTATCTTCTGCTTCTGACCTGTTGACTTCCTTCTTCCTACTGAAACATGCACTCAATGAAGTGCAAGGCTTCTAACTTCCATCCTATTGACATGAACATTTACACACAAACACTGAAAAAAGTGTTTGTTTTTTTCCATAATAAGGCCCCTTCAAAATCAACCTATTGATTATTGCTGTTTCAACGTTCAATGAAACAACACTAGAACAGTGAGAAGAAGCCGAATGAAAATAATTTAAATTTACAAAAAAGGAGACAATTTTGAGTTGTTGTCCTTTTTTATTTTTAAAGAAGCCTTTCCTCACAGATAATTTAAAGTCCAGCATCACACTTTAAACCATTTCCTTCTTCTTTACGGCATGTCCGTTCAGGTGTAAATGGGCCTAATCAATCAAGCAGACACAATGATTAAGATGGGTTCTGTGGTGGATTATTAAACCTGCCTCGGTCTGGACAGGCTAATTATACACTATTTAAACAGAGTGAGACAAAAAACTGAAAGTTAAACAAATTTACAATTCAAGCGAATCTCCTCTTGTTAATCTTCATATTTATCCACAGACATTTTGAAATAACCAGATTGAAGCGTCCTGACAATGAAGACAAAATAGCCGCCTGTTACAGAGTGATAAGAGTCATTAAAAAGGCCCACAAGCACTTAGTCCCTTCTTCCTTCTTATTCTCTTCTTGATCTAAAAGATGTTAATTTAATAGAGCAGACAGATGAGTTTAAGCAGCTGTAAGATGGAATTTTACTGAATAATTGAATGTGTGATTAACGAATTCTACTATGCCGACTTTAGCAGCAAAAAAGGAGAGCCACAGATCAATACACAGGTGGGAGTAGGAAGTCACTGGAGTAAAACTGGACAATAGCCCTCCTTCTACTCCTTGACTATGTGCTTTCAAGCACAATTTAATGCAACACTGACGGTGAAACTTAACCGCAGTCGGGCCATTTCTCTCAATCTAATTTTTGCCTCTGTCTGCCACTTCCTGTTCGTCACTTTCTTCTCTAACTGTTTGGACCGTTGCTCTCTCTCATATTTGTCTCCTTCTGACTCTTTAATAACTGCAATATCCGCTGTTCTCTGCCGGGCTAAGTGGCTTGGGCCTAACGCTTTTATCTCCCTGAGCCCAACAGAAATAGCAGAGGAGGAGGGGGAAAAAAAGACAGGTTTTTCCACTTATCCCTTCGAAGCCCTCCCTACCTCATAGATACCAATTTCCATATAGCTACACAAAATTCCTTCCATCACTCTGACAGAATGTGTGTGTGTGCATGTGTGTGTATGTCGGTGTAAGCAAGTAATAGAGCATGACTTGTTCAAAGCACCAGCTCTTTGTGCAGCTCAGCCCACTCGCCCCTCTCAGGGTCGGCCAGACCTCCGCCGGTCTATTAACAATCCAGAGGAAAGGGAAGTGAAGGCAAAAATAAAAAGAGTGAGTCTTCCTCACTTTCATCTCCTCCGTACCATTATTTCATATGTCACTAATCTGACACCCAAAGACCTGAAGATGAACAAAGGAACAGGGAAGAGTGTGAATGCGAAGGGCTCTGTAGAGAGTGTAATGAAAGGAGATGCGACAGGGAGTGAGACCAACATGGGAACGAATGACAGAGGAACTGAGAGGAGGGTGGTGAGAAAAGTGGAAATGCAGGAAGATTGTGCTCTCCCGCGGTCATTGTGTGATCTTGGCTCCATTCCTCATCTAATGGACCCTGTCTGATCTGCTGAAGCTCCTCTCCAGCAGGCGTTGGGCACGAGACACAGGGCTCGCCTCATCTCAGAACGCAAGAGGACAAATTCTGTCTCTTGGCTTGAATCACACACACAAATGAAACTTTGATATTCATAATTGATATTCTATAATCCCAATCCTCCATAGATGCAGTATATTGTGATTTCTGGACATCCTTCCTTTACAGACTGCACCTGATGAAGTCCAAATCAATCAGTTGTAGTTGATGTTACATGAATTAAAAAGGGAACAAATACCCACACGACTTGGCATTTCCCAGCAATATTTATTTAAAGTATAATCTTTAGCCAGGATCTCGGGGACAACTAATGTTTTTCAAAATCTGTTGTGCTTTAAATCATTAAAACACTACACTTAGCAGGCATTACAGCAGCTAAGAAATTGATTGTCCTCCACTGGAAAGAGTCCCACTCTGTTTCCGCATTGATTATCTGCCTTTTCCATGTTTTTTCCCCATGTGCTAGAATGCCCTGAGCACATTAGGCTTTTCTTATTTCTGTTAGGATGAGGGTAGTATTTTCTATATTTTATAGGATTTTGTATATACGTATATATAGATATAGCCTTTTTCTTCCCTTCTCATACTCCCACAATTTTTTTATTTTCCTATTTTTTCCTGTACTCTGAAGTATATTTTGCCGTCATTGTGAGGGTGTTTTCTGGGCACACCTTGACCTTGAAACGCTCACTTTATTTCATCACGTCTTTCTTCTTCTGTCTACAATGAAAAATCTCTCTCCTCTTTAGAATTAATCCAGAAATGAAGCCACTCTGATTTTAACAGGTCCAGAAAATGAGAACACATTACACCTGTCCCTTTCGTCTTTGCACTGGCTGCTTTTCAGTGTACATTGCAAAATGTCATTTATCACTTTTAACGCTCAGAATGGTTTCGCCCCGAGCTATTTTCTTGACCTTTCAACTCCCCATATGCATGTCACAGTCGGTCCCCGTGGTCCTTTAAAGCTGCTCTGCTGGTGGTTCATTTCCATTCATTTTCCTGGTGGACTTTGGAACAACCTCCCAGAGGAGATAAGGAGGTTAAAAAGCTACCGTCATTCTTCCTTTTAAAACACACTTTCAAGTCTAGGCCTTCCTGTGATTCGTCTGCCTCACCTTTCCTACACCAATTATTTTTTATTGTCATGTTTATTACCGTCTTTATTTTCTTACTCTATTTTAATTACCGTTTAAACGATGATACTAATGTTTTCATTGCTTTTATGATCATCACTTTCATGATTCCTGTTGCTTTCTTTGTCTCACCCTGTAAAGCACCTTGTAAACCCTTTTTTGAAAAAAGCTATATACAAATAAAGTTTATTGTTGGTATTATGAAAGACAATATATCTAATTTCAGCTGCTTTTTTTGTCTGCTTGATATCTTAAATAGCGTTGATTTGTATTGTAGTATCAAAATGTGGATTAAAAAAAGAAACTATAATAAAATATACAATATATTTACGTACCGAATCATATTACAAAACATACAGCTTTGTATGACTGTTGTGTTTGTGTATGTTCCAGAAGGTGCCTGCTGTTCTGTTCCAATGTGTCAATGATCCCACGCTCACGCCTGACTGCACATGTATTTACTCTCAAGGTGTTTGGGGACACAAAATAATCGTGTGTTGAACAGGCTGCGGATAAACAGCGGCCAGCAGCCCGGGAGTAAACAGTAGCCATCGGCTGAGTCATCTATCTGAAAGCAATTACATGCCAATGCAATATCAAAATAACCAGTGGTTACGACGAATAATACAATGAGGAACGCTGATGAAAAACAGCAATGATGATAAAGGCTTGGAGGGTTCGGCACAATGAAGGTTTTGAGCCATTAGAATGAATGATAAGAGTGTATAAAGGTAACAACAACACTAATTATAATAATGAGATCGTTTAGATAGAATAATAACATGAATTGCGTTATTTCTGCATTAATATAGGGTATGTGCATGACTACTGCTAAATAACCTGAATGACCGTACTGACTAATAGCGTGCTGTGATTACAGTTCCCTGCTGCAATCTGGATTTTGTCGGTACTGTAGACAAAGATGCTGAGTAGACTGATGCTCATTAATGTCAAGGTGGTTTCTGCTACTGCTTTACATTCACGGTACGTTCTTGTGGTTGAATACTGACTGTTGAATACTGAGCACAGTAACTTCATCTATCTGTTCAACAGTTCTTTAAAATACAGTACATCAGCTGTCCTGGATTATTAGTTATCATTATATCAATGTCAAGAACATTACAGAGTGTAGATAGAGCAGACACATTAAAGTACTGTTCACTTTCAAAGTGATAGCCCTTAGTTCCAAACAAACTAAGGGCTATAAAGGGTAAATTTGATATGGACTCACATTTTAGCGTCTACTAATTAAGCAGATTCAAGCTGAAATCACCCCACTTCTATCATGAAACCTTCTAGCTGGGCTGTTTTGCTTTCAAAAAAAACAACCAAAATGTCCGCTTAGGAAAGCAGTGGGGAAAAATACAATACTATATATACTGTATACTGATCCTGTATTATCAATACACAAACAACACCAAACTTATCTTGTTTGACCTTCAACATAAGACCCATGGCCAGGAGTCAAATCATGGATTTTGTGAAACCAACACCTTAATGTGGTGAAAGAAAACATAATTATTGCTCTTGGCCTTTAAATATTGTGCTGTATCGATGTGATGTGTATTGTTTGGGAAATATGCCTCATGATATACAGGCTCTAACATTTTTCAATGGTCTAGTTTAAAAACAGTAAACAAAAAATCACAATATGTTAAAAGCAAATTGGCACCCAAGTATTATAATAGTATCTAAATGGGAGGTAAGCATATTGTCCCAGCCCTACTTAGAAATGCAAATAGACCCAGTCAAATCAATTGATGAAATGAGTTTGATTGACAGCTATTACATTCTGCTCCAAACAGGCAAACGCATCTACATTGCTTTCTCTGCTCTGTGTTTCTTCCCAAACAAAAATTTCTGTGATGTAAATACACTAATTGGGAGCTACAGTACGGTGTGGCAGGAAGCGCCTGCGGTGAAGGCACGTACCGAGCAGTGGTTCTGCTGTTGCAGCAGGGTGGGCACGTCTCCTCCGATGGGCATCTGCTTGGCCAGCTCCTCGTCCTTCATGCAGATCCACCTCCACAGCTCCTCCAGGAGACCCAGCAGACGAGACCAGCGCTCCGCACTCGCCTCCAGGTGGGCTCTGCCAACATGAAACAACCCTGTGTTAGGATACTATTTGTACCACGTATACCACGCCGTGTCTGGATGTTCACTATAATAAATTACAACTTGTACAATCCACGGTTGAAAAGTCTGTTTAATAGAGCCATCTGCTGCATTGCTTCCCACATGTTTCTACTGATATAAATGTAGATTGATACTTGCATGTGAACACATTTATTTTTAAAGAAAATCACAGTAAAAAGGTTTATGGGTTAGTAGCTTTTCACTGCACAGAGCTGTGGTTTGATGCTGAACTTGTTTGTATATTTCTTCTGAATTGGTGAGTAAACAAGCTACAAGCTATGAAATAAGTAAAATAATATTTAGTACAACTCACAACACAAACCATGGCTAAATCCACTGTAAATAGGGGGCAGTGTTTCTGCTGTGTGGTATTGTTACTGTGGTGGAGTGCTGCTGATGGAGGCGTGTAATTTACTGGTTAATAAGATTCACCTGTGGTGAGCAGGTGGGTTGTGTTTCCCTCTCGCTCCTACGGGACCAGAGGTTTTCTGCTAAACTGACTGGAACCATGCTATTGTTATTGCTGTCGGGGGCGAAATAAGTGTCACATAGGCGTCTCGCCTTGATGTATCTGTGTGTGTGTATGTGTTTTGACGTGTGCGGTGGGTAGCGTCAATGGCAAATCCTACCTCTCTCTGTGTGCACTGTGAATGAATGAATGTTTTACTAGAGCTAGCAATGTGTTCATCTCAGTATACGTTACGCCCGTTTCAGTGAGTCGAGGAATATGTTGCATCACATAATTGCACAGAGGGCGAGGAGGATGTAGGCGGTGAATTACCTCTATTAATTTAGTATTACACTTAGGCTGTGCAATTAATTGCATTTTGATTGAGGTGTCAAACGATCTCCAATCTCATATAATTGAGTTAAAAGATTTATTTGCAATTTTTTTTTTTTTTACAAAATTTCTAAAAGAGACACAGAGGTGCAACACATTTCAACATTGGACCGAGCGTGCGAGAGAGAGGGCAATCTCGATCAAAAAGCACCATGTCACTCATGCTGAATTGTGAAATTAAAAAGTTAATTGTGACTAATCGTGATGATTTTTTTTCCATAATCGATCAGCCCAATTTAGACATTGTACTCTTTAAAGGTGAAAGAACCACAACAACTCAAACAAAACCCCTCATTAAAAACAGCTCATTGACCACCCGAGGGAACTTCTGAAGCACATTTGTAAAAGGAAACAGTTGGCTACTAATTGTGTGGGTGGTAGCATGCGTGCAATATGTGTAGACTTTTCACTTTTGTTTTTCTCATCTCCTCTGAGCATAATGTATCTGAACGCCGTGTCCCGAGGCCTCCTATTGCCGCTCACAGGCCTAATTACACATGTACGGTAATTAAGGCGTAATTGGTTGTATGCAATCAATACACACAGTTCCCCACCTCCCACAAACACACGCGCCCTCTCCTTTCTCATGCTTGCCTTCAATTTCTCTCTCACTTTTCTTCCCAGAGAAACAGGTTTGGCTTATTATGTCTGACCCGCCTGACCTTGACTCACTCTCATTTATTCTTTTCCGCTCAAAGCAATCTGTTTTTTTTTTTTTTTCGACACAGAATCTTTCCCAGCACCTTCTGCATTTCCCCAGGTGTAAATTCTCTCTGCAGCATTCCTAACCTTTTCCCCCCGCTGCCCCTGTGGCTTTGTTGTGCTCCACTTCTGCTTCCCTCAAGCCTCGCTCCCTTCCTCCTCCTCCTCCTCCTCCTCATTGTCTTTGAACATCTCCATCTGGCCCTGTCAACCTCGCTTCCTCCTTCACTTTCTTCACCCCGCCACCATTGCCAATATTATTTATTCATGCCCAGATTGTGGCTGACTGTGGCACTGGTTGTGTCCTCAGAAGTTTACAATATATATCACATGATCCAGGTGCTTTTGGAGCCGTATATAGGCCTACTGCATCAATACAGCTGGAATATAATAATAAGAATTTCAATTAATCCTAAACTGAGACTGGTGTGCTAGCACTAAATCTGACTGTTGATTGACACACCTGCAGGTCTGCAGAGTATTAATGTAGAAACATTGTTGGCCTCTTGTAGAGATTGAGTGTTTGATGCTTGAGATGGAATTCGATGTCGGAACCTTGAGTGCTTGAGATTTTTTTCCTGTTACTTCCTGTGATAATCGCGTGAAATTAACTAGAATGCTCAGGTTTGGTAAAATTTTGAATCAGGCAGCAGAAAAGCAGAACAATGTTACGTTTGTAAGTATGAAATGAAGCTTCACTGACCGGATATTGGCTGACTTGGCCTTCAGATCGCTCCAGCGTTGGTTCATGTCATCCAGTCTGTGTTGGAGGAACACGGCTTCCTCCGAGCTGCCCAAAGCCTTGACCATCTTCGACTTGTTGCTGTCCACGCTCTTGTAGATGTCATTATGTGCATCAATCTCAGCCTGGATGTCCTACGAATACACAGACAAAGAAGTGAAAATGGTCAGAATTGGCTTGGAGGTTGTGAGCAATGGCACAGTCAAGGACAGCAGCGGCGTATGTTCACATCACAAAACGCCAAAATTGAATGTCAGTCATCTGGGCTGTCACGGCTGATTCATGAACCGAAAATAATGATAGACATTTTTTTTTTTGTCTGCAAAGACTAGTCTAGAGGGACTTCACGGCACATTGCACACAACATTTTCAGAGGGTAGAGAAGTTTATATTTATTTTCTTATTGAATATACTTGAGGGAATTTTTGACTATCGAGATATTAACTTCTAACCTTTTACTGACTTTGAATTCCCATCTCAGGCTGGGACAATATGGTCGGCTACAGTGTGCTATGCTAATGTAATGTTGTGCTATACGAAAATACTTTGTTATATGTGTGTGGCTGCAATACAACAATGTGACGAAGCAGTAAAATATGTGTGCTATATGTGTGTTTATGTGTGACTGCCCTCAACGCAGCAACTCTACATAGTAGCTACATTGCAGAGAGTGTGTGTGTGAGTGTTTATGTGTGAGGGCTGAATCACATGGGAAGCTGATGCAAGCAGAGGATCCTGTCAAATGTTTTATTTTTAGACGTGTAAAACTGCTCCATTTTCTTCTCATTCTCTCCCTACTGGGACTCCCCTCAGTTCAACCCATTTCAACTGCAGATAAAGACTCTGATACCATATGGATGTGTGTAACAGTGCATGCCGTGCAGGCGAGCAGATCTGCAAATGGGACAAAATTAGTGCAGATAGGAGAAGTTTAACGAGACCTATAGACTCCAATATAGAAAGTTTGTTTAGTACATGTTTCTCAGTATGTCATTACAGATTTAAAAATATGTTATTAACCATGTTTTGTTTTTACATTACATTTTGTTATTTTAAAGAGGCATGGATAGGATAATGCAAATGTGTTGCTGCAGGGTTTATCAAAGCCTTTTAGTCAATTAAATAAATTGGCAATTACAAAATAGACTATTAGCAGTTAACAGAAGATTGCTCTCATCACAAAACTGTTAATTAAGTGAAATACATCAGAGTTAAAGATGTTCATTCATTGGATATCCTGAAGTATTTTTCCCCAGGTATTATGAGTATACAAGTACAGTAATGGAAACTTGTAGAAGTGGCTTTAACGAGGTACTACAGCATAAATAGCAAGATACTTAGAAAACTGTAAAGGGAAAAAAGACATATAAGACATATAAGACAACATATACATCAGCAAGTTGTGTGTGTGATGTGTGAAACAGATGGGACACACACGATAAACCTAACATTATTGGAACATGTGGCAGCTATTCTGTTGAGTGTCTTTTTTTTTGAAAAGTGAAAAAAATACAGTACAGCTACAGTAGAACTGCAGACAAAACTAAACTATTGTAACCTACCACAAGCTCAATGCTGCAATTTACCGAATGCCAATAGACATTACACCAAGGCTGAGGCAGATCCTTCCACTGTGATCTGCAAGGATAATCACCCCATTGGCTTTTTGACACAAATCAAATGTCTCTTAAAGGTCACAGAGAAGGGGGGGAACGAGAGAGAGAGAGAGAGAGAGAGACTGACAGACAGGCCGGTGGTCGAAGACAGACAGACAGAGCATGGAGAGAGAGACAGAAAGACACAGAGTGAAAGACATTTTGCCACTGAGCCAGCTGGCTGTGTTTCAAGTCATTACCCAAGTGCTTCCCTTTTCTTTAGCACTTTGCCTTCCAGTGGAAATAACACTGACTACACACACACATGCACACGCGACGCGCACACACGGAATTCATTGACAAAAGCCCCCTTGAAATTTCATTTCACCCAGCTAAAGACTACCTTGAGGCAGTGGTTTATGCATGTCGATGTGTATCCTGAGTGCTTAAGTGTGATGACTGATCGCTTTCTCTTTCTCACAGACGTGTTAGTGTGGCAGAGGTCACCGTGTCAGCTACAAATTGCTTCTGTTTGCCAACATTCTATGTTTTATTTATTAATTTAATTAATTCAATATTGAATTTTCAGTACTGGCAAACAATGTGGAATGTGTGGCTCTTTAACACCTACCAACGCAAGCACTTGCACACAATCAAAAAAAGGTAAGGCTTTAACTTCAGAATAATTATGAAGATGCTGAAGACTGAGTTAAAAAAATTTGCAGGACGTATATGTGTCACGTATAGTCACACACATTAAGTGTGTCAGTCTGCATGTGGGTGGGTAGAAAAGCAGGAGAAAGGTTAATGGGTTCTGGATCTCATGTGCACTGTAATGAATGATGGAGATCCGCTGGCTGTGGGCCACTTGGAGAGCAGATATGATGTGATATATATTAATAGGAAGTTTACTACTACTACTTAAGAGCTTTATGAAGGATAACCGCATTAAACACACAGTTAAGTTGTGGAAGAAAAAAAATACGCATACACAATCCTTAAAAGTATTTCACACTACAAAAAAAACAATGACAGTGAGCCATTTTGCTTTTAGCCCTTAATAACACACTCATTGTAAAGTTTTGACAAATTACATCTAATTCAAGGCTCCGTGTCTCATTCTATACTAATTGGCTATCTACATGGTAGCATTCACTAATAACCACTAAAGCAGGCCAGAACTTATTATTCCATTTTAATGTGTCCAATAATGATGCTCAGACCTCATAAAGCTTACTGCATTAGCTCCACAACTACAAACACAAGGGGAATGAATGGCCGCTGTGTTTGTATTCATGGCGTGCAGTGTCCACATTTGTTGAAAAGAAAGCAGCATTCAAAAGCTAGTGAGAGACCGAGGGCAACCTGCCATCAAATACTTCCAAGATCAGGAGATATATATATATATATATATATATGTATACCTGTTCAAACCTTCTTAGCAGCTCCTGCAAGCTGGAACTCAAGCCAATCATATTGGAGCGTGTGCTGTGGCCGCTGAGAGTTCCTACATCTTCCCCGCTGTCATTCAGGTCGAAGGTTGGTAAAGAGTCGGCATGGACGGGTAAGTCCTCCAGCGGTTACGGTCCAATCCCTCAAACTCGGGGCCCAGATCGATACTAAGTCCAAAATTTAAACAATCTCGAAACAACTCACAAAGAAGCCCAGCTCTTGTACAAAAATCAATCGCGAGGGGGTCAAGTCCAGGTTGCAGTCCACAGACAGGCGACTTACACACGTCACACACCTCTTGGCAGCACTCGTGCATGCGTGCCGGTGTGTGTGCTCGCCCAGTCCCGCTACATGTTCGTAGCATCCTCTTCAGAAACGCCGCCAGGCTGAAGGGGTTGGGGACAGCTACCCTGCGGTCATGCTTCAGAGCCGGGACTGGGATTAACGGGACGACTGAATCCACCGGAGGTTTGATGGCTGCTGGAGACTCACAGTGTTGCACCTCTAGCCAGGCACGGGGAACTGAAACTGGGAAGGAAATCCAACAAATCTTGAATCTCGGCTATGGGTCTGGAACGCGGAGATAACAGGCTTGTGTCTTCGGGGACTTGCGGGCTGATGTAAACCATTGAGTGGCCAAGAGGACGGGTCTGGCTCTCTCCTTCAACTCTGCTGTGCCTTTCTCTTCCTCCACTTTCCCCCCCCGGGCATGAAGGAAGCTGTTTACACGACGTCCGACAGTCCAACCCAGGGCAGGGCCGCAGAGTTTGTTCTCAATTACTCAGATAAAGAGCACTCTATCTCTGCCAGTCACACAGCCCTACACACTTCAAGAGGAGAGGCGACGGCACAAAGAGGCACATGGTTTGGCCCGCTCCTGAGCGAGGGTAACACCGACTGAGGGAGTCAGAGTCACCTCGGTGTCTGCCTCGCTGCCCGCCTATCGGGTCTCCAGCTCCGGTCTGGTCTCGCTCTATCACACCCTCCTAATCACTGCCATGACTGGGCCACTTACACAAAGAATGCCTTCTTTTTCTGGATCTCTGGGCCACGTGTTCACAGGAGAGTCTCCTCAGCGACTCGCTCCTGGGCAGGGAGTCAGACTCGCCGGCCTCCTTCGGTCGAAGCTCCGTCGATTACTTCTTCGCCTCTTGAGACGGTGAAGGTACAGTTCGACCTGTTTGTCATGATGGCTTCTCTCCCCTCCGGGTTGAGGAGACTTCTTAAAAATAAGTTTCTCCACCAGGGTTTTTGGTCCCTCAGGGGTCACTTACAGACCGGTATCCCCATCCCGCTCTCTCCCTCTGTTGCTCTCCTTCTCTCTGGCCACTCTCGGCACCACTCTTTCACACAGCTGTTTATTATTTTAATCAGTATCCTCCCTTTCCCCTCCTCTCTCTCTTTCCCTCTCTCTCTCTCTCTCTACCCTCTAAACTAAGTTGACAACCTACACACCCACTTCCTGAGGCCTGCACGGGCAAACGGCATGGAAAAGAGAGGAGAGAGGGATTTACCGATGGAATTTAGCGGTGAAACAAGTAGCTGTATTCACTATAAGGAGTAAAGAAAGGATGGCTGCACGATGGACGTGACGGAAACAAGAAAGTGGGCTGAGTGCAAGTGCAAGGTGACAAGAGCACGGGATTGAAAGGAAAAAGGATGCCTGGGAGAGTTTAACAGATGCACGTTGGAGGCAGGAGGCCAAGTGTGTAGAGCTTCAGTGAACCTTCTACCTGTCTGCTCGGCAGTGATAAAAACATATGGCTCTTTTGAGGAAAAGGCGGTGGTTGACGGTTCTTATTTAAACTTCAACCCCTAAAAGTGAGCAGCGGCTGTTACGGTTTAGATCCCACGGTGAATCCGTATACCAGTAAACCTACAAAGGAGCGCATAGAACAAAGCGTGCCTGCTTTGAAGTCGATAAACGGTGTGTTAGGACATGTTTCGTGAGGCCAGGGCACTGGCTGTGGTCTTTAGGGCTATGTTAAAGAGGTGTGAGTATTCCATATATTAAACCTGTATATGGATGTGTTTCAGCCTGACTTTGTGTGTGTGTGTGTGTGTGTGTGTGTGTGTATCGGCATTCTGAACAGAAGGGTAGACATGTGGTGTACATCAAAGACAAGCAGACAAGCTGTCAAGCGGAGGGGGGGAAAAAAACACAAAATACAATAGAATGATGCATATTCATAAAGCTAGAGCCTTTGAAGTGTGCTTAGCTAATTACAAATATTTACATACTCCAGGCTCTTAAACAGCTATTCTGATGTATACCATCAGCAAGTGTACTGTTTGAGGGCTTTCTTATTGAAGGGTGCAAAATTAACTAGCAGGAAATCGGCATATTTGACAAGCATAACCAATTCAACAAGAGTCAGAAATTAAACAACCTATTTATGAAGTATTTTGGCATATTAGGGGTTTTCATACTGCAAGTTTATGTATGGAAACATCCGATTATTAAACGTATAAACGCGCACATGTGCATGGTTTAAGGCAGGAGACGCTGGGGTTAATGTTGGGCTACATTACTAAACTAAGCGGATTAGGACCATTGCAGGGGTAAAATTGTAATGCTTCCAATCTCTCAGGCAAAAAGAGTAGGGGGTAAAAAAAGTTGACTGACAGAGTAAAGAGGAACACATGCACACACAAACACAAAAAAATCAGAAACGGAAGATGCACTAGTAAAAAAAATTCTGTAAATAAAGATCAAGAAAATGAAGGCGAGAGAGGAGAAGTGAATGAGAAAAAAAGGAGCTCCTGCCTTAATTTTCACTTGTCAAGGTAAATCTTTTGAGCATGGATTACAGAGAAGACAAAGCAGTGCAAACTCTGCCAAACATCGGTGTGGGACATTACATACAGGTCAAAAGAGATTAAATAGAAACATATACTGGATATAATGCAATGGTGCAACTCAGCCTTTCCGTTCCCTGCTTTTGTACAGCATTGCTATTGTTGTGACTGACCGTTGCCTTTCAAGGCCTTTGAATCAGGCAATGAGTTTGTATATAGTGTGTTTTTATGCTCTAAATGCAATGCTGAATTTGTTCCGGATTTTCAAAAGGTCTTTAAGTGCACCTTTACTCAGACACTCAATAATGTAAGCCTTTATTTTCCCTGAGAATACAATCTCAAAGTGGAGAGGAGCTTCAGCTGTCACATCCTGCACAAGCATCGCCTTTATCAACACAGGGCTAGAGCAACTCCCAGTTTTCAATATTGGGCAGGAGGATAAATTGTCGGAAGATGAATATACCGCATAGACAAAATGATTCTTTTTATCAGCCGCACTCATTTCTCATCCTATTTCCATGTTTTCCATGTTACGGTCTCAGAGCTCGGCACTCAAACTGCCAGGATGATGTACTCACATCTGACAAAGCCCATCCACATGACTCCGTTGAAGGCCTTACTAATCTAGTTTCTGTCTGAATCTGAACAATAGTCCGTCTAAACAAGACCCGGTGGGGTGTAATGAATCAACGGAATAAGAAGAGCAAAGTCAATGTGATAAATCACGTCCCTGAATGTGTGAACTATTAATATCTATGCACACTACGCAGAACTGTCCATCACTCAACTGACAGCTGACCTCCGCTGATGTGGCAGAGCTGCCATTAGCGGAGTCAGCTGGAGTCAAAAGGTCACGGAGATCACTAATGACTCATGTGAGGGATCCAATTATAGACGACGAGTCACATCCTTTTAATTATAAGCAAGGAAAACATCATGCTAGAATTCATATGTAAGCTGCTAAACGGGGAAATTGAAATTGATTAGGGGCACTGTGTGCTGTTGCCTGATAATCAGCTATTGATTCCGGAGGGCTTTTTGTGTTTTTGTGTGTCTACAATACAGTCGGGAGCCGACCTTAAGATCGAAATAAAACACAGAAGCTTTTAAACGCTAATGCTTGTGTTGAAGATAAAAGTGTGGCTTTGGGGTTGTGCATGTGTGCGTGATAGTGTGGTAGAGGCACTCACTCCTTTTTTTTCTATTCCTGTCCTATCATTTATTTAACACACCTGTTTGTGGAAACATGTATACACTCAGACCTGTTTCTAGAGTCATAGTTAAAGCTGTCTTGACCACCAGAATTGTGGTTTTTCATTGGATTCAGTTCAAGACCATGTCTCCAGTACAATAGGAAATACTTATGGGTAACAGGCTGTTACAGTCAAAAGATTTGCAGTCATTGAATTTTAAATAAAACATATTTGCTGAATCGACTGGATTTTTAAAACCAGAGGCCTGCTGAGGGCTCTCTGAGGTCTTATCACCCCGCTCTTCACTGGCGTTCAAAGACTCTACCTCCCTCTCTCCTTTCATCACCGGCTTCCTCTAGCTTCTCCTACTTTCTCTCCAGTCCTCACAAGTATTTGAAGTGCTCTGCCTCCTGGGAACTGAAGATCTAGATCATAGTGGGTGGGCTGTCAGCACGTAGCCACAATACAGCTATTGTAAAAAAAAAAAAAAAAATTAAGTAATAAAATAAAGTAAAAATAACATGACGTGACATGATCGCTTCTGATCCCCTCCAACACGAGTACAAGTACAAATAGCAAATTAGCCCATCACCTGCTGCGCTTGGTCGGTCCTTGAAAAGGTTAGGTGACTGAACCAATTAGCAGGCTGCGCTAATCACTGAGAAACAGACGTGTGAACAAAACTGAGGGGAGTTATGGAGGACATGTCAAAACAATGGGCCATAAAACACATCATGGCTCAGATTAAAACCACATTAAAGGGATAGTTCAACATTTTTAAAAAGAAAATTCACCCATGGTCATGATTCTGTTTGTCATATAAAATTGTACAATTACAACATGTGAGGCAAATACTCAGGACTACTTTCTTCAGGAAGCCACTGGGCGGAAGGACACAGAGTGTGCACCTCAGGCAGCCTCAGCACCGCCGGACTTGGCACTAAACATGTGCTTCTGAGATCACTCCGCCAAGCAGCCTGGAGCGTGGAGTGTGAAGGCCGGCTTCACGTTTACCTTGAAAACCGTTCCATCTCGTAACATTCCGTTATTAGCTCGTAGCGTGGTAAATGTGCAGGTCACAAGTCAGTTTCCCGAGTGTGATGAAGGAAACCAAAAAAACACCATTTAACCGTGTAGTAGCAGCTGAGCAGCTTGTGGCTATGCTCTGCTGGTCTCAGCAGTAAATAACTTGTTTTTTCGTACAATTGCTCTAATAATAAATACAATTATCCTATTCTACTGACAGATAGATTTGGTGTACTTACATTTTTGTTTCTTGATTTTAGTTAGTTAAACTTTTTTTTTTAAGAAAACATTAGTCTTGTTTTCTTAAAACAAGCCAAAAGTGACCCAAATCAGGGAAAAAAAATTAATTAGCTAAATTATGTGTCAATGCAATAGGATAATTCTAGTCAATATTGAACTCACTGTACCAAAAACCAGATATTATCACCTGTGAGTTTCCAAAAATGTTGAACTATCTATTCCAAGTGCTTAAAACTATAAAGGCAGTGAGTGTTTTAAAGCACTTTCTATCACTTTGATTTTTTGACTTTGATTCTGTTGATTTTGTCAGAAGACATCGCAATCACAAAACAAGGATTCTATCAGAGCTGCAGCACCTCAGGACTGAATGCTAGTTAATATTAAGTGTTTATGTCACAGTTTCAGTCTTAATTACCTGATAACAGAAACAAGTCTGTGTCTGTAGCTTCCCAATCAGTCGTAGCAGTAGATTTTATGATCTACTTTCTCTGTGATCACTCATTTTAAATGTCAATATACGGCAGACAATGAAAATCTTCAAGAGTGATGATAAAAAGCTTAAAAACTAACAATGCGTTGTGAACGCAGACAATGAAAATGACACTCGAATGCACATTGTGGTTTAGAGAAAATGACTTCTAGCTGAACTAGAGAAAGAGACAAGGTGAGGGAAGAGCGAATGGATGGATAGATAAGGGATGATGAATTTGTAATTGCTATGAAGTAAAAGGAATGCCCTCAGGAAAGCAACAGTTCAGAAAATTATACAGAAAATTGGAGCGTTCAATTCCAAAAAGCGTGATGATTACCACGGGTTATTTTTCATTTGATGTCTTTGAGGATCACTTGATCTAGATGGATAAATAACAGGTAGCAGGAGAAAGCGTCCATTCAAACAGCCTTCCACCAAAGTAAATTTCATTTGCCAAAATCCACCTGGTCATCATATATTTTCCAAGGAACATGCGTATCGCTGTCACCAGCACCACCCACACATCCTCTTTAATACAGTCAACATATCAGCTTGTAATCCTTCATATGTGGGATTAAGGAAAAAAAAATACAAACTCCTTTGCTGGTACATTTGGTTAATGAATATTCATTTTGTCCTTCAGTTCACCCACATCTTCAAACATGATCCTTTCCTCCCAGCTGCAGGAAAAACTGCAAGGGAAAAAAAAGTATTCTGAGGTACAAAAGGATGACCTTAAAATTTCTGGACACTGAACTAATAAAAACTGACCTACTGTTTCCAATATTGTTTACAGTAGCCTTTTATTGAAGTTTGAGATGTGACGTTCAGTGCTGGTATGACATTTATTTTCCCTCTGTCTCCGAGACAATTTACTGAGAGTTCAATAAAACGCGGGTTCACTGGAGGGGAAGAGGGTGTGTGAGTGTGTGAGCGTGTCCCGGGTGTACCGACGCCTCTGCTGGAGGCCCGCTGGCTGGGCCCGGCTTTGAGCTCACAGAAAAGAAATAATCTGACAGTTCCTTCCGCCGTTTTAAATCCCCGCTGCATCAATCTAACAGATCGCCCAACTGGCATTTTTGAGATGATGCGTGGATGAGAATTAGAACTTTATTTTAAACGTGTAATGTATAAACATATAATACGGTTCCTAGTGAATACTGTGCAGATCAATGGCCCAAACACACATTCCTACATTCTGTGTCGGTCTCAATTTAATGACAAACAGTGTTTTGACTGTTTATGATCTACATTTCCATGACTCCAAATCACACGGTGTAGGGGTGTGTCCCGTCGCCTGAATGCCACAGACAGTTCCTGTCTGGTCTCTCGGGGACCAGGCTCTGGGTGGGACCCACAACACTGGCGCTGTTCAGGGAACAGATAAGAGTTTCCAAAGCTCAAACCCCTGCAGTTACCATACAACCAGAAAGAGATGAAATACAACAGAACAGATTCACATTTGTTTTATTTCATCAAAAGAAGAGTAACTGAATTAGCTGGTACAAAAGAATATCTTCAAAAATTAACTTTTGTATCAGTCTTTGAAAAATCCACACGGAACGGATGCTCTGCCACTGACAGGGTTGAAAAGGTTCGCTGCTCAGCAAAATATGTGAAATGTTCCCTTCCCTTTCAATCCTTTTTTTCTGTGATTACTTGCAGCGTTATAAGTCAAAGAATAAAGGATTTTCAAAACAAACAAAGGCAAAAGATTTCTTCGCAAAACACTATTAAGACCAATGCCAAGTACCAGAAGAAAAACAAAAGCCGGCTATGTTTGGTGAATGCACAAGAAGACAAGGGTGTGAAATAGCGGTGTTGAGAATAGGAGAGGCTGAGGAGGAAGAGATGACACTGACATAGTGGGCGCGCAAGCGCTCGATGAATTCTTTTTATTGCAGTGCAGCATTCTGGTTATAGAGCCTATGCACCCTCTTCACGCCCCTGCTACCCCTCATAAACTTTTCTTAGTCATATTCTTCTTCTTAAGTCCTCCTCCGCCTCTATCTCTCAGTTTCAGCTCCTCTATTTCATCCTACTCGCCTTTTTTTTCTCCTCTTTTCTCTCCTCCTCCCAGTTAGTTTATTGCTGAGTGAAGGTGAGTGAGCTATCTAATCCTCCACAGGTTGCCCTCCCAACAACAGACTGACGGTCGGGTTATTACTTCCAGGAATGTTTACTGTAGGTGAGCTGTATCGGCCTCTCGCATTGCGGCATTTCTAGTCTTGCCGTGCTAAATTGCTTTATCCATTAGTGACGGACACGTCTCTGTCGCCATTCCATCCGTCTTCCTCTGCTGTATTAATATTCATCGCGTGCCACTATTACAGTTAGAAGCAATTTGCTGTGTTCCAGTGAAATATTATTAATGTAATGGCGTGAGATCTGCACTGCCCTGATATCCAGTGTACCACATCAGATTTAGAATGGATCTCACCCTAACCCTAACTCAATATCATCACAGCGGGAGTGGATAAATACTGCCTCTCATGTACATGGCTGAAGTTTCTTCCATCTCCTGCTGTGAATCCATTACAAGTTTAGATGAATGTCATCAGCGCTTGGCGATACTTTGCTCCCTGAAGATAGTTTGAGCAGTGCAACAACTTAATGCATGGTGTGCGCTCCAATTTTCTTCTCTGGAAAACGAGCACCGAGTGATATTTTTTATTTGGGCATAAGGTGAAAATAAGAAATTTGAATGGAGACAGTGTTTCCTGTGGTCCCAGTGCTCTTCATCTCCAGAGACACTGGCCTTCATTTAATCAGCGAAGCAAGAAATGTTCTCTCATTGCCCAAAAATCCTATTGTTAAATGGATTACCCATGCCCATTTTCTTTCCCATTGCAATAACACACATCCTTTCTGTGCTCCCCGTTGATTGTCACACAGACAGAACATAGGGGACTGAAGCCAGACTCCGGTACTGTAATATTCTGGGCCTTCAAGGTATCTATCAGGTTTCTCAGATCCAGCTCTAATAATTGAAAACCCTGAAGTGAGGACAGCACACTACTAGAAACTTGCCTGGACTACTACTCCCTCCAGAGGAGGAATCAGGACCACTTAAAATAACTTTACCTCTACTGAAGTTGGAGAGGTCCACCGACCAACAGGATCTGAATCAGGGCTCTGCTGTTACCTACAGCACTCGGTAGTTTACTGAGCTCTAAGCACAAGGTAAAAATGAATTAGCAATACATGCAACCCATGAGACATTACCTAAGATGCATGCAAAGTTATGAAGACCCACTCCTACCACTGGTTTGGTGTCCTGCTTAATGCCCGCCAAAAAATTCAACCACCTACATATTCTAATCAAGGCGGTTAAGAGAGAAAACTCATTGCAGGACGCTGAGGGTCACTGAGAGAGGCTGAGGCAGGGCATCATTAATCTGCCAATGGATCAGATTTAGGAGTTCATTAATGCAGTGGAACCAAACAACAAGGTGCTATTACAAATAAATATCAATATAAACATTGAATAGTGACACACTGTTGACAGGCACGGAGCATCATGTTCATTAACTCAGCTAGTCTGCCTCGTTATCAGTTTATAGAATCGTGACCCTTCTATGGGGTTTCTCTTAGTGTGACATGTTTATGTGAGTGTTGTTTTTTTTTTGTGAATATAAATTAAAGTCATTTATCTCTGCTGCTAACTTTTCACGATCAAACTCAGTCTCTCTTTTCCTTGAGGGGACAGGGTCACTCTATGAAAAGGGAGAGTACATATAAGCACTTAGCAGATGTCTAATAAATATGGTGGCATTAATGCATTCGTCACATTAAAATTAATCATTAAGATGCACAATGCATTTTTTCTGTCATCTGTTATATGGCTGTCATCACAAAAACTCTTCAATGTTGAAGGAGTTCAATGCATTTTCAATATGAGAAAGTGACTGTTTAGAAATAAAATTCACCAAAAAAAAGTTCTTTAAAATACATATATCTTTATAGACAGCAGGACGCAGCCATTCCTGTACATTAAATGGGCTTTGGGATTCAAATTCTAGCCAATAATTTCAGGTGATTTTGGCAACATCAAGTGAATCAGCAGCATATTTTTGTTCAGTAGCTGTTAAGCACTGTCTTGAAGTAGTTTACAGTATCAAATGTTAGGGAAAATTTGTCAGGCAGCAAATGAGATCTCTGGGGGCCACGCACTGTTTGACAGGGCCAATTATAGAGGATGTGCCTCTTCTGTGTAAAGGCACAAAAAAGGCTGATGGTGTTATGTGAAGCTGCTTTGAAGGTATATGCTTTTTTAAATCGGGAGTCATACACCCCCTTGAAGAATCAATCAGAAAAGTTCACTTATGCCTTGTCCCAAAGAAGTTTGTGAAAATCCACTCCTCACATCTAAAATGAAAAAGGCGGAACCCCGTGTGAGGTTTTTGTGCTCATTAAACCAACGTGACCTCATCGTGGAAATCAGGGCAAATCCAATCTGCTTTCAATCGAATATACGAGGGGAGGATACGGTGACATGAACTTGCACTTACAAGTGTACCAGAGGGTTATTCAAATGAGACTGCAAGAGAGACAGGGGGAAGTGGGAACAGACAGACAGACAGAGTGTGTGTGTGTGTGTGTGTGTGTGTGTGTGTGTGTGTGTGTGTGTGTGTGTGTGTGTGTGTGTGTGTGTGTGTGTGTGTGTGTGTGTGGCCTGAAAAGACTGACACTTCCTTTTTGTCTGGAATCACACGTACGGAAAAAATACAAATTTGATCTGGGGAAGGAAACTCACGTTAATCTTATTAGCCAGATTGACAAACAACGAGTCTGCGAAGACAAGATGCAGGGAAACGTGCGCCGAAATAAAATCTAGGTGTTTGTGTGATCTTAGATTCCTGACAGTGTGCGTTTACACAAACACGCCACTCACGAAGTTAATGAACAAACAACAGCTGCTTCGCTCCATCGCCGTGGAGCACGAAGAGTGGGAAGAGAAGGAGGGAGACGAGGAGAAAAAGGAAAGCGGCGCTGCTCGTACTGGTCTCGGCCGCTGCTGTGTCTGCCACGGCACAGTACCTCAGATGAAGATGAGAGGGGCTAAGTAGGGCAGGAATAGTGGCAAACACACACAGACTGGGTCAGCCCCACGGAGGCTACACCTCACGCTTCTTAAAAGCACGGAGCGAGATGAGATGAGAGTATGTGTTTTTCCCTTAAATTCACAGATGGATACAAATACACTGTTAGTTAAACATCTCTCTTTCTGCCTGGGAGACCTGCGCAAGTCGTGATGCATCACCAGAGCCAAAAAATAAAGACACAACAAAGTGAGCCCGGCCATCTGCCTTTAGAATTGACAGGAGGATGATGACTGAGCATGAAAGTCACAAATGTACAACATCACAGATCTGGTACTAGATACATTTAGACAAAGAAAGACACATATTGCATGTATTGTGACTAGGCTTTCAAAATTCTGGAAATTTTGAAGTTCCATGGGAATTAACAGAAATATATGGGAATAGATGTGAATTAATACTAAATTTCAACATTGAAGGCTGGACTTGAACTTAATATTATTATTATCTCATAGCGTGGTGAATGTGTAGGTTGTAACTCGTCCATCACAGCGTTTGCTAGTTGCTGGATTGTGTCTTTGCTGAGTTTTATGAGGGAAACCAAAAAATACCATTAGGTGTCCAGTAGTAGCTGAGCAGCTCTGCTGGTCTTGAAATGACTTGTTTCGCCCAAAAAAGGTAAAGCATGTATTGCTATTACAATGCGAATTCTGACAATGGACGGATTTTCAAAAGTGTTAAACTACCCCCTCTATGTTGAATGAACATGTTTCATATCCACAATTGTGACCATTACTCATCACTAGGGCCGATGTTCTTGGTGAGTTTCCCAGAGGCAGAGAACAATCCACTAATAGATGCAGCACCAGGCACTTTAAGATTGTTATTGCATCTGAACTAAAACTGATTTACTGCTCGCTTGTGAGCATTGACAAAAGGCATACATAGCAAAGCTGTTGATATCAACGTCGAACCAAGTGACTTTCTATAATGTGAAAGGGTTGCTATTAGGTGGATATAAGCACAAATAAAGCTGAAAATCATTCCAGTTTGCTGCTGCCTGCTTTTGAATGAGTGCGGGCCGCTCCTATTGTGTAAAAAAAAGTAATAAATGAAGTATTAAATAAAGAAAAACTGTTGTTCTGTATCTACAGTATGTCCAGTAAGTCATGTTGGGTAAATATTGGCTTACATGTTTGCTGTAAGCACTTGACAACTTAATGCAGTAGGTCAGAGCTATTTGCTGTGAGCTTGGAAATCTCTGCTTTGCAGACCCAGCAGCTGTTTTTTTCCTTTTAATAATATTGAATGAGGATTCCGATACGTCACAATTTCAACTGGATGTGGCTGTGCAATACAACTAGATAAGGATTAAGACAAATAGATAAAAAGTGCTAAACACAGAAAAGCAGGGAGATGATATCAACGTTCCCTCAGATGTTCTTTTTGCAACACACATGCACAATGCATCCACACACACATTTACACTGTCTTTTTAATCTGTAAGCACGGCCTTTCATCTGCCTCGATGGGGAAACGCACTTTCAGAAGCGGCAAGAGCGAGTGATGAAAGGCCTGTCCAATTACGGTGAACTAAAGTGATCTCTGAAATATGCGGCTGTTCATAAACACTTGTACACATTAGTTTGATACACTGCGAAGAGTCCAAACGCCAACACATTTATAGCAGCACAGAGGTTGGAAATCATTACAAATACATAAATTATTCCTGTTAATCTGTCAAACAGAGCAAAAGGATACACCGCCACGCTGTTAATATCAGCATACACATTAATTATTGCTGTTTGTTTTTTTTGTTTGTTTTTAATTATTACTAATTCATTATGGGTCCTTTTTTTACTGCACGATTGAGGGAACTGACATGTGATTGATTGAGTGAACACGGAGAGTATTGACTGCAAGGTAGAATATAAATAAGGTACTTTATTAACAAATCCAGAGCCTTTTAAGTGTTATTATACAGCTTTCAACTATTTACTGACTGACTGATTAACATAAAGGCTATATACTGCATTACTCATCGCCATGGCAACTTTAATTCTCTAATCTCCTTGGTCGTGGTCGACCATATCTACCATTCCCACGATAAAATGAATTACAAGCATATGTAGATGATAAAAAACACCCTTGTAACAGAAAGCTAGTAAAGGAGTACAATAAGCCACTAAAGCGGACTTGTATTACAGTGACTTTGTAAAATCAGAAACTAGATTGCAAGTTGTGTAACATTTCTTTTGTTGGCATGCCATCAAATGAAAACTTAATTTGAACAGATTGCTCTTTGAATGGATTCTCCGAAATGCTTGTTGGCTTGTCATCAATTTCATGGTTTGTTTCAATAGCTTGTCTAATCATTGGGCCTTCTGCTATTACAGCTGTAACATAGAGACGCTTTAAATAGACAAAAAAATGACTTGTCTATGACAACTAAATCAGCCCTATTTTCAATGGATATTTAACAATCGGTAAACGCAAAGTGAGAACCCGCGCAACATATAACAAATTACTTTAATGGAATCGATCCTTTGTAGATAAACAGCACATTTAATACAGAACAGTGAAATTAGACCACTCAAACAGGTAGTGCATTAGTGAGATAAGACCACTGAGCACTCATAATTTCAATAATCTCCCAGATTATTTGTGCATCATCACCAACAGTGATGATAAGTTCTTTAATGTAGAGTGAAAAACTAATCAGAATGATGAGTCTGTAAATGTCAGTAATATCCGTCTGAAATAAGAGGTGGATGCCTGCCAAAGATCAGTTTTCATGTCTGTGATTTGCATCCATTTAGTGCTTATGGGTTTGAGCAGTTTCAGCAGATGCTTTCTATTTCCATTTCTAACACACTGTACCTGCACCTGTAGCAGCTTTATTAAAAAGGAAAAGTTCATTAAGCTGCAACAAAGGCCAACTAAGGCCAAGATGAGAACTGATGACTTCACAGTGCAGACACACACAGTAATAAAAAGGGGGAAAAGCAAAACAATGAGAATTTCAAAAGTGGAAGCCCTGCAAGAGGCTGCAACATGAGACATTTTAAATTCATTTCACACATAATCAGAGAGACAGAGGTAGACGCAGAATGAAAATGACAGAAATGCCTCAAGCCCTTAAAAACTGAGTGATAAGAAGTGAGTCATCAGTGGGCAGTCTGTTCAAATCTATTTGTATAATCCACATTACTGGACAAGTTAAGTGTTTAAATCCCATGGAATTGATTCATATCATAATAACATAAGCACATTTTTTAAATGTGTTTCCAACCATTATGCTAAGTTAAGCTATCTGGCTACTGGCTGTGACTTGACTTGAGAGTATTGAACTACTCCTTTAAAAGAAAAGTCACACTGGTGCTGTAGTATCTAAGTAATAAAAACTATGGAAGCTTTTTTTCCATATTGTTCAGCAGAAGATGCTCACCAGAGCTTAAAAAATTAATCGTACAGTTCCCCTTTTCTTTAATGACGCCTGAACTGCTGAGCCATCCTCCCTGATGATAGCAGCTTATGTAATTGAACCCAGTATGTGGCTGAGATCCTGTTCTTCCAGGCTAAAAAATAATGAAATAATAACACGCTTTGAAGAATCCAGGACATCTCGGTTTGATAGATGTTTACCATGATGAATCCTTCGAACGCACACTTTTTACTGTCTGTGTGATGGCCTTCATGGAGTCGGCTGAAAGCAGAAAGAGCAGTGGGCACTTGGAAAAAAAAAAGGGAGGAGAAAAGGAAAGAATTGGTGAACAAGGACATCAAAGCTGTCTGCACTTCCAATCTGACTGAAGGAAATGTCAAAAAAAAGAACATTACTCGATTATATTGTTATAATCAAATTTAAGATTATAACACTCTGCCCTTATTTTTTTTTTCCATTATCTTCCCCTGACCATCATGGCTGTCATCAAATCCACTTGGGAGTCAGTTAGCAGGATGTTATTTACGCTTCACGCCTCTCTGTTAGTCCACTTAACCCTCGCTGGGAGAGTGTTGATGCAGTAATTGCCTTGACTTAAAGCCCGATCTCTAAATCACATTGCGAGCAATTTAAAGTCACACATGCACATACACACGCACACACACACATTTCAGGTAACATAATTTTTTCTCCACTTGACCACCTCTCTCTGACACAGCACTCTTAAGAAGCATTAGGGTGCTTCAAGGTTTGGAAATTGACAACACTAATAGCGGCTCTTTCTCGATCACACACAAACAAGCGGGCACATTTTACACAATAAATGAACTAAGCGCAGTGGTCCAGAGTAATGGTCACTCAACGTTACAAAGGTTCTCTAATAGTTATAGCGGGCATCGATTTTAAACTGCAAAGTGGTGCTCTGAGAGCTTTAGGAAAAGCATAGCACGGCTCATCTCTCTACAGCATCTGCCCTTTCTGAAGACGTTAGACAGTGTCTAATTTGTGTTAGTCTGATGTCTGACAGACAGGGAAAAAACTGATTTTCAGCAATACGTGCTAGTTTGAATGAGGATAGCTTTGTTTGTTGCAATGTCACTACCGTTTATTTCAAAGTGAAATTGACAACTTTTTTTTTTTTTTGCTTTTGCTTGTCATTATGAAGTCAACGTTGACTGCAATGCGTTATGGCTCCGAATAATGACACCATCTGTGTTTAGACTGGTTCACTATAAGACTCAATTTCACCATGCAATTCTGTCTCCCACCCAGGCACGTTCTCCTGGGAAAATAAAGGCTTGATTTATGGCATAATATTATCTGAGATTAGATTAGACAATAGAATAAATGAAGATGAAGTATTCTTCTGAAGTTACTCCACCCTGATGCCGGTCCCATTCCTGTTTGTGCAAAGTTAAGTTATTAGTAAGCAATGCATGTCATTAAAATAGCTTCCCGATTTCAATATAAAATTGTGGCGGTTTCATTCTACCTCTTCGATAAACATTTGAATTCGATGAATAATTATAAAGAGCTTTGTCAATCCAAAAAAATCTAAGAATACTCTTAATTTTCACAGGAGTGAAGCTGCGACCCTTCAACTGAGCGATATGAAAATGAACAAGTTAGGGAGTCACCTGCCAAGACAAATATGCAGCACATAATATTATCATAAAGGTCATCCCATAAAATGAGACTGCATCAATAAAACAAGATGCCAAAGAAAGGCAGCGTGACAAACAATCTCAACGGAGTCAACCTTCATCATCAATGAAAAATGAGAGGTGCCCCAGGCTGGAATGAAAAAACAATATCAAATCAATTTAGATTTTTTTGCTTCTCATTGATTGAACAATTACACCAAAAATACACTATAGAGAGAAGGGGGCATGTGAGAGAATCAAAAGAGAAGGAGAGACTAAAATAGCTGGGAGGTGAGTCCTTGAGTAAGGGGAGTAGGACAGCCAAGTATAGAGAAGAAAGACACAAGTATCTGAAGTAGGAAAATAGGTCTTGTCATGTACTCCGGCTTATTTTTTCGTTCGCAAACAAATCAACAAAATCAAAGTGATGCCGGACCATAAAAATTTAGCTACACAACACTGTCCTCGGGCGAGGTTTCCTGTTAGTTTCAGTGCTGCTGTGGGTGTTTGTTTTATATCTGAATTGATTTCCATGAAATATAAAGCAATGTGGAATTATAGATACATTCCACACATAAAGATCAAAAAACAAACATCTGAGATGTTGAAGAATGCCTCTAAATCACAGTTGTGAGTCAAAGAGAATATGCTGTACAGTATGTTGCTTAAAGGAAAGCCCTCACGTTGAAAAATATACCTCGCTTTGCATGGATTAATAAATGAATCTGGACGACACTATATATTTTGCTTATCTTTCTCAGCACAACCACAAAAATAAGAGAAAATCACTGAAGATCGCTATTAAAGCAACTAAAGCACAAATATAGCTAATTGGCATTTTAGTGATTCCCTAAATCAAGGCCTGAAACAACTTAATCATTATAAAGGAAGCAGGCACTTATGAATGTCAGTGGAGCATTAACAAGGCACTCAGTGCACTGGCAGACAGAGTGAGCGTGCTAGAGCCAAAAGAGAAAGAGCGAGCGGGTGAATAAAGATGGAAAAAGAGATAGTGACAGAGGTTATGCGATGTCTTAACTGTGCAGCCAATCGGCGTTTATCCACAAACACGAGTCAGCCCCTCCAGTGTTAAAGCCATTTGTCAATAGAGTCTGCCATGTGACACGCGTGTGCACGCACACCCCCTGCGTGTGTTGGTTAATTACAGAAAACTAGTGAACGGAGCCATTAGGGGATGAATGACACATCTATGAAAAGGTTGGAGCCCTAAATTGATTCGCTTTGTCAGTGAAAGTGTATAAACAGCAGCTGGGCTGAGGAAGAGGAAAAAGTGCAATCTCACTGGGGCACAGTCTCACATGAAAAAAACAAAAAACAACAACCTGGAAATGAGAACGGATAGACATAATAGAGAGAAACCTCTTCCTGTGATTGCTCCGTATTGGAATTGGAGAAGAGTAGAGAATAAATCCTACAATGCCCTGTGAAAAACTGATTTACTGTGTACAACAGACAGAGCCTGAGGCCAGGTTGCATTACAGTAACTATTTGTCCCCTCTGATCCAGTCCTTTTATACATATGGTTTCCAGAGGCAATTCAGCAACACAGCACATCAGTCCAATATCCTTCATACAACTGGGAAAATACAGTTCTGGGGGTTTGGGAGCAATCCAATCAGACTTACAACAGTTTCATATGATGAAATGGCAACGTGGCAGTGATATCCCCGGCAGTGCTCAAGAGAGCTCTGGCTGGATGTTATGGTTCAGTGTGAATTCACGTCAGAATGCTAAGTGCATTACATCTCACTCAGCTGTGGAGGCTATGTTCCAGTATTCTTTTATGTTACGGTTTACTCCTACTTATATAACAGCAGCAAGTACTCATTTCAGTCAAAAGGTGAACCGGCGCATAATCTAAGCATTAATCAGATTGAAAATCGCAACTCAGGCATCACTTTTTGAAGTTATTAGACAGACACCTCCCCCCTCCTAAAAATCACTGCATCTGTTTATTCACTCTATGCTAGTGTTTCATTATTAAGTCCAGTCTGTTTGCTTATTGAGAGAAATCCAATCAATGGAATCCTATACCTTTTCAAGAACAAGGTAATTCAAATGCTTTACACAAAACACTAAAAGAAACATCAAGTAAAAAAGTACAGAAGAAAACACATTATACAAATAAATCAAAAGGATGAAAACAGAAGCAAGATGATACAGGACAAGAAAAATACGAGTGCAGCCAAATTGTCTAATTCAACAAAAGGCCACAGCGAACAGAAAAGACAAGATCAGAAATATTATTTAAGTCCTAAACAATTCAGTGCACATACACGCAAGCAAGTGCTAACATCTAACTAAAGGTTGGTATTTTGTTCCCCTGTATATATCAGGGGCCTGTGGCACAAAGCTATTATGATGTTATCCAGCTAAGTTGATGGATTTGCTAACACACTCCCCAGACCTACTGAATGCCATTTAAGAATTCAAGACTATTGCTTTTCATGAAAGGTAACAGATGGCTATTAAGACTGATGCCTTTTTCTGTGAAATATAGCCTTCAATATCATGTGATGTGCTTCTGTGTTCTGTGTACGAAAAAAAAAATACAATTCTTGGCATTTTTATTTTAATATTATTAGAAATGATTGGAAGATGATTGTGGTTTATTGGAGAATGCACACATGCACTTTTGATTCTAGTTCTTTCGGATAACATTAAAAACATAAATGTTGTAATGTAATGTTGCATTTTTAAACACAAAGAGATTGTCAAGCTTAAATAAAAAAAAATAGGCTATTATCTGTTATTAATAAAGATGGCTCTGAATTATTTTTCCAAATCAATTTTTGTACATTAAATTTGTTTTAATATCTTCAAATATGTGGTGTGGGGTCAACCACCTGCTCAATAATTTTTCTCATGAAAATATAGCTGGATCAAAGTATTTAAACCCCCTGTTAAAGGTCCTGGAATACAGGAAAATAGTCCTGACCACATTTGCGATGCTTCCTAAGCCTGTGACTGGAAGTTTCTGACAGCTGGTTTCTAACAATTAAAAAACCTTAGGATCACAGAAAGGTTTAGCACAGGAGTTTTTTAAGAACTACTGGAGCCAGATACAATTACTCTAATGCACGCTATTTAGTGGAAGGCGGTTTTATCATAATTGAATCCATTGAAATATCTGTACCAGAGATTTGAATAGCTGGGAATGAACAATGAACAGCCTCTTGAAGCCAGACTATAAATGACCGTGAATTATGCCTCTTCTTCTCCAATACACTTTACTGGCAGCGTAACCCCTTTTTAAGCTTGACTGACATTTGTCATAAAAATGTAAACTTCCCCATAATTATTAGGCTCATGAATCACTTGGATTCATTTCATGCATTCGGGTCACATTTTTTTCTGCAACGTTCTGTCCTCGGTGTCTCGCTGGTTTTAATGATTCACTGCACTCTCTGTGCTACGAAGCGCCGCACTGTATGATCATTTAAAAAAAAGTAATGAATCAATGTTAATTAAGTTGTAGTGGCCAACACCTTCATCTAAATTGCCTTACTTCAAATATTAGTTTCCCTCCACTTAAATATAATTTTTTGCACAGTTTGACACTAGAAGACTTTTTAAAACTCAACTAAATCAATGGCACATACTTCTCATACAACCAAAAAAAGGAACATGAAGGCATGTAGTCTGATAGGCAAAATAGTTTAACATGAGTCATGTAGCATGCATGTAGTACACTTTACACTTGTGTGAGACATGCATCATGTTGAAAAAGCAAGATTCGTTACTTATCCACTTGAGCAGGTGGAAGAGACAACAAAATATGTGCACAAACACTCTGGGAGATGGTGGAGCTTTTAAAAAATGAATCTGGGGGATAAGCTGGAGAGAGAGAGAATGACAAGACTTGAATGACACGGAGAAGCTATTCCAACACACGTGCAGCTCGGCACAAACCGAAAAGTCTTCTCAGCTGAATTAGCAAAAGGTGTGCTTTCAGGTAGTGGGAATGCTGAGAGAAAGTGAACTCCTGATGCTGTCGTGAAACGTTATAAACTTCTGAATGAATATCTTAGGAGTGCAACAAGAGGACACCGCTGGAGAGTTTGCGGTGAGTACAGCTTAACTCCAGGGCATTAAAGCCTCTTCTTGTTGAACAGAGGAGGCGACAGACAGCAACAGAGATATTGTCAAACTGAAGCGAGAGACGACCTGAGAAGCAAAGATAGCTGATTTTAGTAATTTTTTTTTACTTTTGATGCAAGTCTCAACATACTTTCAAGTATGTTTGGCTTGAATTGTACATGGTCGGCAAACTGCCTGCTGTCTACATGTTTTTAGATGGAGAGTGGAACAAGCCGTACTTTTATATTATTATATTGTATAGTACATAATCTTTATGCTAGACATCAATTCAGATGATAGGGTGTCACATTCAAACTATCAGAAGCACTTGTTAGTTTAAATTGAAAATAAAAAAGTGATCTTCATATAAACAAACCCGTAATTAAGGTCACAAGGCACATAATTAATATAATATAATAAGTAGTGGCTGTGTGTATTGACCCCTCTTTCCCTCCCTATCTATATCTCTGTGTGTGAGACGGGGCATTAAGCAGCAGGGTGTAAGGCCATTCAAGCTAGGTTATGATCAGACACACAGACAGTATGGAGGAGAATGAGACATTCAGACGGCAACGATGGCATGGCAAGGTCAACGGGAGGAAGGAGGGAGTCCATGGATCTGAATGTGCTCGTTGATTTCCCTGTCAATCATATAGTTGCCATGGCGCTTTCTGGCGGGGCGGGGTCTCAAATTGGCTATAAATAGAGCAGGGCAGGATGGAAAGAGGACAGAGGACAATTATGATACATCAGCCAGAGGCGGAGGTGTGTGAGTGTGTGTGTGTGTGTGTGTGTGAGTGTGTGTGTGTGTGTATGTGTGTGTGTGTGTATGTGTTCTCTCTTAGTTTGTTCTGTGTGTGTATTTTTCCAGAGCCGGTTAGTGGTAATTAATGGACTCTCTCCGGAATACAGAACATCAATCTAAAATTTCATCTTGATGAACTACCACAAATTGGGGAACCTGAGGGCAAACACAAAACACACACACACGCGCGTCTCTTAAAAACATAATTTTGAATCAAATCCTATTTTTCTAACCATAAAAATTACAATTAACCTAATCTAACTTAACATACTTATGCTTAATCTCCTCTTAGAGGCTTGACTATTGCTGTAAAACCAAATAAATACAAACAGAGGAATTCTGTTTCTGCCACAAACCACCTTCAGCTCAGAGTGACTTACATGTCCTTGCCTTAAGCAACAGAATGGAACACCTGTAATCTTTACCCCAACTGCAGCCGCTGCCAAGTTCAAAAAACCCTTACACATAAATCAGTTTTAGTAAAGGAAATGACCCCCTCATACACACACACACACACACACACACACACACACACACACACACACACACACACACACACACACACACACTCTTTATTGTCTGATTCCCTCCATTGTCTGAAGCATATCAGGTTTTCAAGGGCAAGTCACTGAGAGATGATCTAATTACTGTCATTAGCAACATTTAATTGAAGCTTTAAAATTAAAAGATTAGCTCTTGTGCTATAGGTTATCAGTGCAATAGTGTAACAATGGAAGTAATGAAAAAGGAAAAAGGAAGCGGCCATAGAGAGAGAGAGAGAGAGAGAGAGAGAGGGAGAGAAAGAAAAAGAGAGAGAGAGGGAATGCTTACTAGCTGATTACAGTAAATGAATTTGGTTCTGGCTATATCATGGGTCATTTGCCCCTTTAACCTCAACAATAAACACACAGAAGATATGAGAGGTGGAGGGCAGGGCAGTGAATCTGGTGCAGCCTCTTTCCTGTAGCTTTTTCACTTCCATCCCTCGCCGCTAATTAGCAATTGTTTCAGTCCTCCTTCAATTCTGCAGACAATTGCTCAATCTGCGTGTGCTGGTGTGTGTGTGTGTGTGTCACGCGCTCAGGGTCCCTCGCACCATTCACCAGATTAGTTGAGCTACTCTCCGCCAAGCGTCGCCCACAGCGACCAAAGGTAATTGCTTTTTAATTAAGCCCCCGGTGCTAAACCCAATGATATTTAGCACGCACGGACCAACACACACACATTCACACACAAACCCAGGCGCTGAAGTGGGGGACAGAGACGGGAAAAAGGGGAGACGTTTAACGAGAGCTACTCAGCTGTAAACTGGACAGATGTGTGATAGGCTTTGTTGATATTTCACTGTAGTCCACAGTGGGAAGGTAGTGAATATGAAGTTATTCATGTAAAGCAATAAATTCAGCACAATTTCAGAATGGTCTTTTGGGCTGAAAATGAGCGGATGGGTTGATTTTGGACAGTGTCACTGTGTGCGTGTGTGTGTGTGTGTGACTGTCAGTATCAATTGAATGAACCAGCGAAGCTCAAAGATGGGAAAAAGCAATTGCACGCCTCCATCGACCATCTCCTCCTCATTCTTCCCCCCCTTCTCTTCCTTTGTCAGTCTCTCTGCTCTCCCTTTTCTTCTCATCTTTTCCTCCCTCCATATCCATGTCCCACTTTCATCTTGTCACAACAACCCCTGTCTTTTTTTTTTTCTAGTTTCTATCCTTTCACAATGTCATGTTTCATGTCTCTTTCCTCAACTAAAGTTTAAAATGAAAAAAAAAACACTTGGCAGCCATTTTCTCCTCTGTCATGACATGTTCTCCTTCCTCGTTTTGCCTTTATGAGTCACCCAGACTCCTCTCCTCAGGGGTGATGAGTGAAAATCACTCTTTTGAGAGATAAATATTAAATATGCTGATCCGATGAACCCCCCCTCCACACACACACACACACACACACACACACACACACAAACATAAACACACACACTTGCTGTGCTGTAGTAAATCTAATTTGATTCCTCCCCACATCAGACTGCTCAGGATTGTCTTTGATGTCCACAGTGTAACGTGTGAAGGTGCCAATCAGGGAGAGTTAAAGCTTATGTTGGGCCGTCTCTCTCACACATTCTGTCTTTGCTCACACTGATCCTGCTCCTGTCATCTCTGGTCCCTCTCAACCTCCTTGACTAGCACACGTTTGACAGGGCGAGCCTTCTCGTTTCTAATCTTTTAACCACGTCATGTGAATAGGACTACATAACAAGGAAGAACCTTGGTATTCTCAAGAACGTCTGCTCAACACCTCAGCGACTCCGTCTACCCCATCCTTTACATCAGGCTCCTTTTCCGCACAATTTCACAAAGTTGTATTTCTGCTGTTGCATTTGACTTTGGCTCCACTAGCAGGCTGCTGTGGATTACAGACTATATATAGCACCATTTATCTTTAATCTCTCTGTGATAGAACTGTGGGGAAAAAAAAGAAAAAACTTTCTTTTGCTCTTTGTTTTTACTACTATATTTACCACCCTGGGCATGCTCACAATTCTTCTCCTTTAACTACTCACACACAGCTATTGTACCTCCTGGATTTGTCTGATAACCTCCTTTTCTTTTCATTTAGGCCACTGACAGCCCCCAGTCAGGTTACATGTTTCTGCCCACAGAGAACATGTAACCTGAACATGTAACTGGATTCCTAAAGACTCAGGATTTCATTTTCAGGGACATGTGCCTTGAAAGAGGCAGCAATAGGGAGATTATATGCAGCGTGTATGCAAACACACACAAGCGCTAGAGAAATGCACACACACACACACATGTGCGCACTTCACATTCAGCCTGGTAAGACAAATCACATATGATGTGTGAGTGGGTGTAGTTCCGGCCCTCTGAGGATGTGACCCTGCATGAGGAGATGTTGGCGTGTCAGAAAAAAAGCATTCAAAGAGTAGCATGTAATGATCTCCTGCATGAGGGGGGGGGCATCAAGGTGGGTTTAAGCAGCATGTAAGCTGTCTGTGTGAGACTTGAGGAAATGATGGGCAGAAGGTTTTAGGAGGATGGAAGGAAAAGTGGGAGCATAAATGATTTAAGAGTGGTGTGTGAAGAGCAGATGACGGCATAAATAGAAAGATGACATTAGCCACAGCATATGCTAAATCTCTGGCTTACTGGGGGGGTATTAGGCAAATTGAAAGAGCAAAGTGATGACGGGGGAGAGGAAAAGACAGATACAGTGGGAGGGGAGACTGGGGATAGATTCAGCTTAAAAAAATCCCTTTACTGTAGTTTAATAAAAAAAAAAGTTCATTTCATGTGATTCTATGACAAGCCTACAGGGTTGGTTAATTGATCAAAGCAATCAAAGAAATGCTTATTACAAAAAGCGCAACATTCGGAAACAGAGTGACATTCACTCCGATTTGATAAGAGATATGAGCTGTGATAAATCACTGGAAATGCGCACTGCGTCTTCCACCAAATTCAAAATCAATTGGGCTCAGCGTGCCACCAAAATAAAAATGCCAAACCAGTAGCAGGAGCATGCATTATCTTCCCACATATGGGCCACTACTTTTTAAAGAACTAATTAGTTAAAACAACCAAAGCTAGAGGATCGGAAAGCAGAAGGAATGAGTGTGAGCACGTGGAGGAGGAAGGAGCAGAGAGGAGATAAAGAGGAAAGAAAAAAAACAATTTCTAGGTAGGAATCAAATGTGTGTGTAAGGATTGACTCTGAGCCTCCATGTGTGTTAGCGTGTGAATATGAGGATTATGCGCCATAATCTCTCCTCCGATCTGAATCCGTGATATACAGAGGTACGGACGCCCAAACACACATACAGATGCAACACAATATGGACTGTGAGTCAGCACTGGGTTTGTGCGCTTACCATAGATATTGGCAGGGTGGGACACTGGCAGCGAGCAGAGCCCAGACCTTGTCCCTGTAGATTGATTGTCAAGCCCAGAATAGAAGGAGCGGCAAAGGAAAAATGATTGCACCCCTCATTTTATTTACCCCACTTGGGTCGCCCCCCTTGGAACACACCCTGACTCGGGTCTAGCAAAGGAGTCGGAGCAACCCAGGGGTCAGACAGGCTTCAGGCCGGCAGCTGAAATTGCCACCTCCTTCCACTTTTTCCAGGTCAATGTGACCTTCGCTCTATTCCTACTGTAAAACAACCTCTCTACAAGTCTTTTTCTTCTTTTTTTTCCACAGCTCTCTACATGTTGCTGTGATATGGTGGCGAACAAAGGAAGGCAGAACCTCTGGAGCCGAGTGCGTCACTATGAGGTATGCATCTTCTGGTGCCTCTTGTTCATCGAGCCTGCAGGACACTGTAGTCTGGATCCTTTCTCATCTCGCTGCGATTGGGCTGGGGAACTATTGGCCAGCCATAGATCACGATGTCAGGCCAGTTAGATGGTTCGGGGCTAGTCTGCTGCCTGAAAACAAACAAGTCTCCCTGTGGGGCCGGATACTGAACCTCAATACATTTTTGAAGTGAAATGTGTCTGTGTTGTCGGATACCACATAAAGCACTGGGAGTAAACAACAGTGTTTGCTCACATTCTAGATGCTTCGGTCATATATTTTCCCAGTTAGGGTAGAACTTTAACAAAGGAATTGTATTTCAAAGCTTGCTAAGTTCTCTTGAAGCTGCTTAACATTAAATCCTAAAGTTTTGTCTTTTAATTTGTGTAATTAACAAATTAGCTTGTTTACATTCTATAGAGATGTATATTTCTCTATAAATTGGTCTACTTGCTGATCAATTAACCAAAAATTAAAAAGTCACTACTCTGATTTTGCACCAGACTCCCTCTTTTTGCTCCGCTCCCTCCCCAGACTGCGGTTTCCTGCCATTTCTAGCTCCATAAAGTCTTTCTGTTGTTAAACCACAAGTGCATTGGCAGGTTGAGCTTACTGATGGGCCCGGCCTGAGAGTACTAATGGAACAGCGTACACAAAATCCACCGCTTAGTGCACAAAAAACACAAAGTCAACACGCACATGCCCATTATTCGCTCAATAAATGGTTTTACCGGATGTGACGGAGACAAAGTAAGAAGGCGAAGAGGGAAGAGAGGTTGAAGGACTTTCCATTTTTATTTGTATCTAATACCAAATTATTTTTTTCGAATGTGTTTTTTTAATCTTGCCACGGGTGTTGCAGGTGCTAATCTCCTCATCGCTGAATTATCACTTACAGCAGTAAACAGCAATCGAGGACCTCAGAGCAGCTTAAGTCTGTTGCTGTGTGCTGTGATGCGTTATTTCAAATCACCACCGCTGCCAATTGGAAGTCCATCTGCCTTGATTAACTGTACATTTAATACTGATTGCGTCTTCATTTCCTGTTTATTGTTCCCACTCTCTCTGCATACGATGATGATGATAGAATTTAAATGATGATCTGCATTTATGAATCCGTTTCCACATAATTCTCCCGCCTGTGACTCATCACTGGGGCTAGTAAGCGAGTGTGTATACTTATGCCCGAGTGCGTACACCCGTGTGTGTGTGTGTATCTAAGTGCAAGAGAGAACAAAATTGTATCGTAGCCATGTCTATCCATAAAGTAAATGTGTGTAAGCATGCGTGAAAGAGAAGATCTCCAGTTTGTGGGCGGTGCATCACTTGGGGCTCTAGCCGCTAATGCTAACCCTGGCTAATAACCCAGTGGACCCTGGTGGCACTCAAGGACAGTGAGGTCGGGCGGATGGGCTCCATGCCCGTGCCTGAGTCAGCCCCTCCTCCAAGGGGAACAGTGAGCCGGGAGCACAGGTGGATGGAGTGTGGCGCCCAAAGGCCAAAGGATTTTTCCAGATGAACGGTAGGACGGTAGGAAAGGCACGGCGTGACTTCACACGGTCAATGCTTGAGGGCTGTTTCTAAACGGACACACATGCACACTCAGTAGGAGCCAATGCCACACTAATGAGAGTATAAGGTCACCGTGGCTGGACAACACTGAAACACATTTAACTGCATTCATTAAACTTGTGATATGAGTTGCGATCATACATCATTGTTATTATCATTGAAAAACATTAAATAATTCCTGCAGGGATCCGTACTGAGCAAAGATTATTAATAAGTCTGTAGAATTTTGATATGAGGGCATTTTGACACAGATTTAGCAACATGCCATGTTGTGATTTCAGTGAAATTTGCATTGATTGTCCAAAAGGACACTCCTCAGGAGAAAGGGTTGTGTCCTCCAGCCAATTCTCAGTTAGTAATTACACACAGAGACACCGAGTGGCGCAAAAGTGAGGAGATTTAAATGAGCCACTTGGACCTTTTTCTCTTTTTGCCCTTAGAATAAACAGGCCAGGCTTTTCACGAGTAATCTTTACCAATATACTAATCATGATACTAAAGCGAGAGCACGAGGGAGAACGGACGCAAGGCCAGCGGAAGGGGAAAATAAATGACCGAGTCACAGATTCAATGAACCTCACATTTACATTTAAGGAATCACATTAGATGTAAAACTTCTCTAATCGCCTATAACCTCATTAAATGTTATCGCCCTGAATTGGGGAAGTGGGAGAGGAAAACAATTCATGCACCGAAATAATAGATGCAATTGTAGGAACAGTCGAGTTAACTGGCTTCCGTTTGCAAGGATCGCGGGTCAGTATTAAAAACCAACATAATGAGCACACAGGAATGCTCATTCACCCAAAAGCTACAAGCAGGAAAAGACAAGGAAAAAAGGGTGACTCAGTCGACCTTATTAACTTCCATCATTCACCACTTGGCGAGCTGGCACAGCAGTCAGCCTGCTCCATCCTGCCACTGTTAGACATAGCGAGGACCAATATGATGGAGGTCAATATGTTTTAGAAGATAAGCTTGGCTTTGCAGCTTAATTGGACTGCCAGGGGTAAAATACAGCCTGCATGGAATATACAGCCTTCACGTCAGCGCGCCTGATGACAAGAAGAATTGTTGACCCGAGTCAGATCAGATGAAAATTATTGATATGCTGATTTTTCCCCAACTACAGGATGCTATAACTACACTATGCCCCCAAGGCAAGTGAATAATATCTAATATGATGCTTTTGGAAATGGCTCGCCCGCAATAGGTACATTTTATACTAATTAATAAGCATCTCCGTAAAGAGGGAACCTGAGTCAGACAGTGTTCACGTGGGCTGCCCCCAAGCAGAGGAGAATGTTCCGGAATTGAGAGGGTGAGCTCCGAGCAAATCCATCATCAGGAAGTCACTGTTCCAGTCTGACGGCCAGTGTGTCCACCCCGGGGAGGCAGGACAAGCCCGGCATTACTGATTCCCCCAAGACGGAGGCTAAACGGAGCCGGGATGACTGATGCAACCCAGGGGAGGGTAATGAAGTGTGGAATGACTGATGCCTCCTATCGGAAGTTGGCGTAATCCGAGAAGGTCTCGCCTCTCAATATGCTAAACATAGCCAAACGAGAGATTCAACCCGAAAGTTAAATGAAGGTCTGTAAAAAAAAAAAGTTCATGACGACTTGTTCCTGTACAGGGCTGCAGAAAAGATTGGAGTTTGCTCACTTTTTGTTTTCATGATTGGTCAAATAAGCAAAAGACAAGTGTATTATCTGCACAATAAATAGCCGAGTAAAAGCAAGTAAATCAGGAAAGCGCTGTTCACTGGTCTCTGGCAATCAATGTGTTAGAGTCTCATCATTTTGCCATCTCTAGATGAGAGAGGAGTATAATCTGTCAAGTAGCAGCAGCAGCCTTTATTTGTGATCCCACACTGGCAAAAACACAAAGAAAGACTGACAAACAACCCAAACGCGCTCCATAGGAAAAAAGGGTGGAGCACTCGCAAGCGATGGGTTTACGGATTAAAATGGATTAAGTTGAACCGCCACATGTTTGTTGAAGCATGATTAAAGATGGTGAGTGCTCTGATGCATCAGTCTCTCTGCTACAGCTCCTCCCCTCTGCCCTCTGACTTCAGAGAGGCTCAGTGTTGTGCAACGAACGAGGGACAGCGATGGAGATAAGTGATCTATAACGTTCACCACCCACAACCAGTCATTTGCTCCGCGGAGAAATCGATACAGCTGACAAACGGCTGGAGCTGGTTACAGGACGATACTGACGAATGAAAGCGACATGTCTCAGAAGTCATTTGAGCGTTTCAATCACTTAGCAGGAGGAAAGTCAGTTGATGACTTTAATAAAGAGATTTAATTGTTCATTAAATCCATTTATAGAAAAAACTCTGGCACCGCTGCTGATAAACTCTCATTTTCACTAACACATTATATCCTAATTTTCATGCTTCTTGCAACCACATAATAGAGTTGACACACTGCCTAAAAAAATAACTTGTTAGTTTGTTTATGTCCTCACCATTATGAAGTCACAACCCACATCAAAATTGATAAACAGGCAGAAATGCACACACACAGATGCATTTGCACTTTGCAGACAAGGGGCTAAAAGTCAGAGCCAGAGTGTTTATAGAGCACAGATATATATTTAAAAACACATACTGCAGAGGTGACAAGAGTTCCCAAAACAACATCGGCTGGAGGAGAGAATGACTCACGAATAAAGAGACCAAAAATAGAAAGAGAAACAATAAATGTGACAACATAAAAAAACTGAATCGAATCCAAACACCCAGCGAAAAAAAAGACAAACAACTCCCAAAAAAAAAAAAAGAAAGAAACTCAAGGACGTGAGACAATAAAAGTTTTGGGAACTGAGCCATAAAAAAAATGAAGTGCATAGAGCATACACGTACAAGTTCAACACGAATTTCCATCCAATAAAAAAAAAAAAGAACAAAACAAGAGGAAAAGAACAAAAATCAACTCCTTCCTCCATCCATCCCGCTTTTTCTCTCCTGGGGTCCACATACCTTGCAGAGTTTCTGGTAGCGTGGCGAGGAGATGGCCATCCTCTGGAGCCTGTGTAGGAAGACCACCACTTTCTGGAGGGAGGTCCGGACCATGGCCATCATCTTAAGACTGCTACAAGTCTGCAGCAGCCTACTCCCGGTCCGCATGCTAGCACTGCCCTACCCCGCTCATATTGTTCTCCCTCACCCTCTCCCTCTCTCTAGCCAGCCGACGAGACCCCAGCCAAGCTGACGTGATGCGCACAAACACACAAACTCACACACACACACACACACACATGCACGCATACACTGAGGAGGAAGATACAACACGTACACACACACGCACTCTGGTACTCAGCTCAGCATGTCCCCATGTCTCATTATATACACACACGCCACGCACAGTGAGGCAGCCTCTCTCTCTCTCTCTCTCTCTCTCTTCACGGACAGTCACTCCAACACAGCTCTCGGCATGCACGCACGCACTTTACACACGCATATGATGATGCGGGCGAGCAGGACGAGACGAGACACTCACTTTCTCCTCCACGCGGACATTCACACCCGCACTCCCGACCGCAGAGCCAGAAGAGAATTAAACAAATCTCTTGTGACGGCACCCTGCGGAGTGAAGAGGAGGGCGACGGGAGAGAGAAGAAGAAGGAAATAAGGATGAAGACGGAGGAAAAGGAGGAAGGAAAAACAACAAAAAAAACACTAAACAAAACAGGAAGAGAAGAGTGAAAAGTGCCGGCAAAGCAGGCAGGGAAAGCGAAGGCACGAGTTGCGCTGGACGAGAAGAGAGGAGCTGGCGGCACGCAGCTCACTTTTTACTGCCACTGATCCGGAGAGAGAAAAGAAACGAGTAAGAGAAAAAGAAAGATAGTGGTCCTTAAGGAGCACAGGACGAAAGAGGGGGGAGGGAAAGCGTAGGAGAAAAGAAGGAGAGAGAAAGAGAGATCAAAAGCGGCGGTGTATAGGAAAGCAAATACTGCCTCCGCTGTGGAGGGGGAATGCCATTATGCAAGGCGACTCAAATCAATGAGCAGGAGAAAGAAAGAGAAAGAGAGGGAGAGAGAGAGAATAAGGGACAGCTACCGTGAAAGAGAAGCAGGGACTGAGCGACAACTCGCTGCACAAATGAGATGCACACATGCACACAACAGAGGGGGAGGAGTTATCGTGAGCGTCATGGCTTCTTGGAAACTGAAAAGTCCCATTCATATTCTGCAAAGACAGCCGTACTCAGGCGAATGGCAGGTGAAGCAGCACGTCTCAGGTTCGGATGTGCAGAAAACGCTCGTTGATGAATCCCCAGCAGAACAAAAGACCAGGACACTGCGTTAGAAAATGTGTTCCTTTGATTAAAAAAAAAAGGTTGTTCATGACAACCTCAGAAGAAAAGTCTTCAAACAAGCTTCCTAGTGAGAAAAATTCAAATTACAGAACTTCAGTTTCTGTTGCTCGAGCTATTAACTGAATTCAAAAGGGCGCTTGTACTGTAGTCCTGTAATCGTTAATACAACTTCAGTCAATTCTTTTCAGACTCAGGGAGTCAATTACGGACACATTCAGCGGAGAGGATGTCGCGATTGTCATGCTCTCATATTGCCAATTTTGTTTGTTTGCCGGGCTTTGAGAAGGCAGGTCTTATCTAATGACAGCAGCTGAGGCTGAGAAAACAGCATTTTTCAGGATACGGAGGTGAAATTTTTACCATGAAAGCTCATTCTTGGCTTGGGAAACAGCATTTTGATGAAGGCGTCTTACCTCAAGGTCAGGGTTAAAATTTAAGCTTAAAGTTGAAATAGATAAAAAAAAAAGGAGAGCTTACTCCTTTTTGTTTTTCTAGGTGTACAGAAGGTAACCTAAATACAAATGATCTAATATATAATATATATAAATAAAATATAAATACATTTCTACTTCGCATCTCAATGGGGGAGCATGTCACTGTATGTGTGTGTGTGTTTGTGTGTGTGTGTGTGTGTGTGTGTGTGTGTGTGTGTGTGTGTGTGTGTGTGTGTGTGTGCTTATATGTGTGTGTGTGTGTGAGTGTTTGTCACTATTTGTTATGTTTGTGTTGTCAAAATGCAGCAGCTTTTAAAAGATTAGCTGAGAAAAAAAATTTGGTGGGGGTTACTGTAAAACGTCAGATTATAGATTAGGAAATGGAAAAAGTGGGAGGACAGTAGAGAGAGAGAGAGAGAGACAGAGAGAGAGAGAAGGTAAGGTCGAAAGATGGTAAAAAAGGCTTTTAAACATTTTTTTTTTTTGCTGTGTTCATCAGCACAGGAAACCGGTAAATCTGTAGAGAATAAACCCATCGGGAAACACTCATGCGCCGGGAAAGATAACATCACAAGGAGAGAAAAAAAACTGGGAGTCGGGTAAATACAAAAATAGGTGCACAATCAGCAGAGATTATCATACAGCAGCTGCTCAGCTCCTATCGAGCCACTGGCCCAAACTGCTACACAGAGGTGGGTATTTTCAACCTATTTATGTTCTTGTTGACTCTTCTGTCCGACATTTATTTGAAGTGCTGATAAAAAAAAAAAAAAAAAAAACACTTGGTCTCTACCTGACCGCAAGACAAGAGGGCATTTATTTGAAGTGAGGATGAAAACCTCTGTACTGCCAAGAGACCAGCATGGAAAGCAGCGTGTTTCACACCGACTGTTCCCCGGCCCCCTATGATTCATACATTTAAAATGAACAAACAAAATGTCACACTCGCGCACACCGAATTTAGTGTATTCCTTATGACTCTACCAGATACATTTATGTGCTTGGTCCCTGCTCTGCTTCGAGGAGAAATGGGCACAAACAGATAAATTACATGAATAAATTCATTTGGACCAACAAGTAGCTTACCTTGTTGAAGAGCTCTGTTTAGACAAAGTTTAACTGGCTACAGCAACTATTTCAGTCATTCCGCGGAGTATTGACACCGCTTCACAGAGAATTACAAGGGTGACTGAGTGTTTTGTTGGCTCGGTCTTAAAGGCTCCGACAGTAACACAACTCATCAAGAAGGTTGTAGGAGGCTTGTATGTCTCCACTACTCACGTCCGTATAGTCAGTGTGCATGCACGCACACACACACGGCTTCAATTATAAAGACAAACACCTTCGCTTCCTTCTGCGGATGCCATTCATGCTAGATGTCACGTTTGCATGGGTGATGGAATGTATGCCGATGTGACATATCATTATTTTATTGTTCTGTCCTTACTATCTTGCTGTAATTAGAAATCATTTTCATCAAGTTTCAGTTAATGTCCCACTTCTGTGTATATACCGCTTCATGTGAGTCTCATGTCCTCACAGCATTTAGGAATCTGCATTTATTGTCATGTTTCTCTACAGCATTGGTCTGTTTTTATATAAATACTGGAAAATGAGATGCAAGTACTGTAGCATTCATGGCGATGAATATGAATGTTGTGGACTGAAGCTTTTCAGAGGTAACTTTGGTGTGCAGCACTAGGAAGTTTGTATAAACAGACACATAGACACATAGACTGCCACTTTAAAAAAATAATAATACAATAAGGAGGGAACATTAGAACAAGGAGGTAATTATTTTCTTAAAATACTTCAGATAGGGGGCGACACGGTGGTGCGGTGGGTAGCACTGTTGCCTCACAGCAAGAAGGTCGCAGGTTCAAGACCGCCTTGGGCCTGGGTCTGGGGCCTTTCTGTGTGGAGTTTGCATGTTCTCCCCGTGTCTGCGTGGGTTTTCACCGGGTACTCCGGTTTCCTCCCACAATACAAAAAACATGCTCAGGTTAATTGGTAAACTCTAAATTGCCCATAGGTGTGAGTGTGAGAGTGAATGGTGTGTGAATGGTGTGTGTGCCCCACGATTGGCTGGCGACCATCTGGGGTGTATCCCTGCCTCTCGCCTTAACGCGCTGGGATAGGCTCCAGCAGACCCCTGCGACCCCGAAAGGGAATAAGCGGGATAGACAATGGATGGATGGACTTCAGATAGGATGTACAAATGAAGATTAGAACTTTCTCTATCTGTTAAACGGGTAAAGTGAAGTGATTTGAGGATTCAAATGTTACATAAAACATAAGATGATGTATGTCAACAAACTCCCGAGGGAAGGTCTGGGTAAATGACAAGCTAGTGAGATGAAGCACAAATGCACACAAATGCACACACACTGAATACTTAAGCAGCACAGGACGAGGGGATCAATGAGCTCCACTCGATGCATACAAGCACTCACACGCCCTCTGTACGCCCTCTCTTTCACACATCTTTAACCAGCTGCTTACACATGAATGCACCCTCACACACACACACACAAACAGCCCAACCTGAGTTCTGTCGGTGAAGGCTGCATTAATGAAGGATGACACCGAGATAATAGGCTAACACCTGTGCATAAATACCACACTTTCCTCATTAGCTTTTAAGCCCTACCTCCAGTTGTCGCCTCAGCTCCTTGACGTGGGCGGAGTCCTGCGACAGGTCTTCCCTCTGGGAGGCGTCGGCCAGGACGTTGACCGTGGTCTCCGCCTCCTGGAGCCACTTGAGGAATGATTCCAGCTCCCTGAGAGACATCTGCAGGCCCTTTAGTTCGCCGTCCAACTGCGCCTGCCGATCACTCGTCCTGCCGATAATCGTCACAGAATCAAAGACTGGCCGTGTTTATGCATATGATTCGTGACTTATGATCCAAAACTGTTTGTGATGTCGGTACGCTACCTATTGTTGATGCTGTTCCAGGCGGCGTTGTGTCTGTCAGTGACCTCTTTGATCTTTCTGGTGTCGTCGGTGGAATACTCTCGCAGGAGATGATTGGACAGCTCGTTGAAGGATGCTACTGCTGCTTGGCCTCGGCCCAGGTCTTGGAGGAACACCTGTAAAAGACATTGTGATGTGACAGATGCGACTCAGCCATTGTGTGTCCCTGTGAAAGGCTAGGGTTTAAACCTTTTGGTGTGGTTTATATAAATGCAGCATTTCTGCTAGTTTAGCTACTTTAGATAGACAAATTGCTGAGCAAGTAAAATTAATGACCTATTCTATAAAATTAATGAAATAAAAGTAAGCTTCAGGTATTAAATGCACAAAGAAATGTGTTAATATACTGGTCCGTCCCCTGACATTGTTAGTTTAACCTCTATTTAATCAAGCAGCAAACATAAGACTCAACTGTTATTCATAAAACCAGATTATTATTTTAAATTTAGCATTATCAAATAACTCACCATATATGAGCTCCAGGCTCTTATTCTCTCAACAAAAGAAAGATGTCACTATTTTAAATGGACAATTACTCATCATTACACAAAACAGAAGCAAGGTAGTTGTATATAACATGCTGGATTCTGTAAAACTCAGTTGCCCTCTAGTGTTCGGTTCCTGCCATGTGTCAGACTCACTTATAAAACATAGGAATTTGCATCCAGAAACTCCTGGGCCAAGTCATCTCAAATTAAAATGATGGATGATGTGGGTGTATGAAAGGGTAACTTGTTCATTCCCACCTTGTACAGAATTACATAGTTCTTTTCAAACTCATAAAGAACTTTAAAATAAAAGATTTTATAAAGCAAAGTTTGGTTTGGTCCAGGAATTGCTTTCCATTAGGAAAATAAGTGGTCAAACTCCCTTGAGTATATTCTGTTCTAGAATAATGACAAGGATGAAAAATCACAGTGAATGACCTCTGGAAGGACAAGCAATAGAAACCCTGGGGACAATGAGGGAAAGTTGAGCAGTGACATTTTTCTCTAACCCTGTTGTCGGCAAGCTGTTTAGTCAGGGGATCTCGGGATTGCTGGAGCAGGTTGTGGAAGCGTCCTTCGTTGTGCCCAATAAGGGCCTTCACCTCCTTCCTGTGCTCCTCCCACTGGTTGCTGTGGCCAATCATGTTGTCCAGCTGCTGGAGCCGTGCCTCAACACCATGCTGAGTGCTGTCCCACTGGCTACGCACCTTCTCCACTACAGAGAGGGACAGATGCATGTTCCAAAGGTAGAGACCAAACAGAGACTAAGCTGGACTGCTCAAAGATGAACAATAAAAAAGCAAATACTGCAAATTAAAATTAAAACAATATCTTTTCTGCCATCCTTAGTGATTTCTCTGCTACTTTAAAATTGTCAGTGTTCTTTTCTGTACTCACGTTTCTCAGTAATGGATGTGCGAACGTCCAGGTTAGAGGTTTTGTTTTTGATGTTCTGTGCCAGGGTAAAAATGTCTTCAAGCTGGGGATGACGCTGCTCCAAATCACTTTTAGTCACCTGCCAGGACGTTGCGCAAATATATAACAATCACACAAAGTTTAAAGAACATAGGACTGTTTGGTAGTATTTGATAACTTTTTAAAGTCTCACAATATATCCACAACTTCTTTCTTCCTCCTCACTGCTGCGTGTTTATTACCTGAAGACGTCCCATGGTGGTCCTGATCTCCTCTGTGTCCCCCACAGTGACAATATTCGACTTGAGCATCTGTGTGATGAGGAGAAGCCAGTCTGCCAGCTCGGTGGCGGTCTCGTTAAGGTCGGTGGGCGCCACGGTGTCCGCGGTGTGCGGGGTTTGGTGATGGGGGTCCTCGCTCACCAGGCTGGCCATCTGCACAGCGGAAGGGACTGCAGACACTGGAGAGGGGTAGAAAAAACACAGGGAACTCAAGGCTGGTAATGTTGATATATAGGGCTTCTTTATAAAAGGATATGATGCAATGGACATTAAGGATGCTAGAGTGAGAGAGGAGGTGCTGTCAAATGTCTCTCAGAAGATAGTGTCATCACACAAAATCATGATGAACGAGGCATCTGGGCCATGCTCTGTGTTTTACAACCAGGACATTGTTGCTCACCTCTTATTTGTTATTTCATCATCTATTATTGTGTTCCAAATTAAACCGGGCCAGTAGAGAATTGCAAATCCGTCAACTGCGTGCTTATCACCTCTGAGCAAGTAAATCTTTAAATGCTTTCCATTTCCAGTTAATGATCCACGAGAGTCAAAAATCTAATTTTCTCATTAAAAGCTTAGTACTTATTCAGGACTACGTTTCGCCTTTTCATTTTTAAAGCTCTTGATGTATAATGAAGAAGGATGCAGTGACTCAGAAATATGACAACTTGTGAATAATCAGGTTGAACGGAACTCCTGAGACACTTACCGTGTTGCTTGTGCTGAATGACATGTTGTGTCCATTGAGTGACAGGAGGCGGGAGAGACTCCCTCAGTCGGCCATCTAGAGCTTTCCAGTCAGCTGCCAGCTGCTCCACCTTACTCTATACACATGTAAACAGAGGAGCGCACATACATATGACATTAGTACAGTATATTAGTAATAGGAAAAATGCAGTTTCAATAAATTGTATTAGCCCAAATTACAAAATTAAATGGTAAATTGACTGCATTTGTATAACACTTTTCTAGTCGTTTTAACCACTCAAAGCGCTTCACACTACAAGTGTTCATTCACACATTCACACACATTCATACACTGATGGCTGTGGTTGACATACAAGATGCCGCCCGCACATCTGCAAACTAACCAGTCATACGCATTCACACACTGATTGGCACAGCCATTAGGGGCAAATCAGGGTTAAAATATCTTGCCCAGTGAAAAATCGACATGAAGGCCAGAGAAGCCGTAAATCCAGAATAGTCTTACAATCCCCTCTGGACTGAGAAATATCACTGAGGAGAACAAACAGATACTCGACCTCCGTCATTCCTTCAGCAATCAGACTTCTGAATGCTGTCAACTGTAAGTGACTTCAGTTTAAGATGCTTGTATATTCTCTTTATTCTTCTTATCTACTTGCTGCTTTATTCAAGGCCCTCCATTTCTGCAGACATGTAAATGTGGCTATATGAGAGTGTGTGTTTCATCTGTTCGGTAGCTGTAAACTGAATTGCCCTTCTGGGATTGCTAAAGTTGAATCTGAATCATATTACTATGGAAACTGGGACCTTTTCCTGAGGTAGCAGCTGCTGTCGTCTTTGTAGCTCAATAGAATGAGCCAACAGGTCCTCCAGGTCTTTCTTCCTGTCTTTCATGGAAGCCTCAAGAGCCTACAACAGGTAAAAGCGAGTTATAGGTACAAAGTGTGTATTACATATATCTATATGTGGTATTTAATTAGTTTACAATAGGTGCTAGTTCCTGGTATTGGATGTATCTACCTGTGCCTGGCCTTGACTTAGGCCCCTGGTTGTGATTGTCTGGTGCGTGACCACCACCCAGTCAGTGAGCCTGTTCATTCTGTCCTGGAACCGTGCATGACTCTGCAGGTTGGCCTCTACCTCCCCCACTGTGTCCAACAACTCGTGGGTTACCTGTAAAGGAAAGTGAAATGAATACCACTTTTCCACCCACAACAACTCAAATAAAAGACAGAATAATAAAAAAGTACTTTTGAAACTTGTATGGGCATGCAGTAGTGGTGTAAAAGCTATCACCTTGCTCCAGATGAGGTTGATGGCTCTCAGTTTGTCGACATGCTGGTCTCTACTCTGAGGGCTCACATTGGAACTGGCCAGAATCGGAGGGGCGTACTTGTTCAGCCAACCGAGGCGCTCATTCTGCGCATCCATTTCCCCAGCAACAGCCTGCAAGGAAAGAAAAATTGGAATTGCAACCCGAGTTAAAGTAAATACAGTAAGTACACATGGCCTAAAACTAAAAGAAGAGCTGTGATGAAGCACCACCTCGCTAGCCACCCTATTGTCACTCAACACTAGCTCAGGAAGCAAAGATGTCAGGTGGTTGGAAATGGCTCAACATGGTTAAGAGCAGGATGGCAACAATGTGTCATATGCATGTAAATTTTGCCTGATAGCAGAGTTTATTTGTAATTTTAAGGTACATGCCAGAAGGTCTGGCTGTATAGAACACATAAACTCCACATGATCATCTACTTATTATTGTTACTTTTATTTTTGTATTATTTTGTCAAACACAAACACAGCGTTGTCATATTCAGTCATGTGAAAGGTTTGTTAGGTCTGACTGGGTTTTGCACCAAAAAAAAGAGTGATTGAGATCTAGAGGGTGACCTGGGTCAGAGTTGACTTGAAATAGCTGAATCCAGCTGTGGAGCGGAGATAGAATCCATGCTCCAATGAAGCGTCAGATGACTATTACAAACTTGTGCATATTTCGGTCCTTGCTGTGCTGTACCTTCAGTTCCTGCAGGTTTCTGTCAGTGGCGGTGGCTGGCAGGGCACGGACAGCGTTCTCTGCCTGCTCCAACCACAACGCCAGCTCCTCGCACCTCCTCACCAGGTCTGACAGGGCCGGGTCTCCTCCAGCCAGCCTACACACACACACACACACACAAACAAACACACACACACAGATACACGCATGCACACACACATTGTATATTCAGATAAGAATCGCCTTCTCCCCCAGGATGCAAGCTTAATCTTAAAATTTACATTTAAATTACTGTTATAGACTGATTGACCACTCTGATAATGTTAACCTGCCAAACACTGATAAAAATATAACTGTGTATGAGAGGAAGCATCAACCCCTGTGCTACATTAAACAGTAAAACCAAGACTTTATTTACTCTGGATACAGCAATTCTGGTGTCAATATTAAAATTTGACTGTACAATAATGTATATTCCCATAATCTTTATTATCCATAAAAGTCAATTTACACCCATTTCCATCCGTTCATGGCGTTTCCATGGATACACTACCTGCGTTGTCTGTCCAGGACCTGGTGGTTGACTGCTCTCCAACGCTGACCCAGTGCATCTAGTTTCTCTTCAAGCAGGGACCCGTCAGGGGATGACAACTGCCTGATGATCTGCTCCCCAGTGCGGGTCAGGACGGCCAGGACAGGCTGGTGGCTGGAAAGGCCTTCTTCCAGCTCCTAAAGCATGCAAAAGGGATGTGAGAGGCAAGAAGGACAGAGAAGGATGGGGGGGGTCAAACAAAAAAATAGGTGAAATCTTGGATCAATCGCACAGCATAAGCCGATTTACTCAGGAACAAATCCCCAGCTCAAGTCCATCTCACCAGGCAAACCTTTGATTGACACATCAGCATGATTTGTGGCAAATTAAGGTTTAAGCTGCCGAACGTCTACTTCTACCGAGGGAGATTTAACTTAACAGATCGGCTAAGGGGTGAGTCAGCTAATTGATCTCTCATTTACAAACTACTTGATCCACTTGAGCGCTAAACAGATGGAGTGTGTAGTTTTTCCATCAAATTTGCTGTGGTTCTTGAACCAATTCCGTCAAGGTTCACTCGAATATCTACTGAACCTTAAGTAGAATATCTCTTCAACCAGACAACTATTAATGATTATTGTTGTTATAATAATTGTTTTGTACTCTTTATTAATTAATATAGAACCATTTTGTAATTATGGTTAGGGAAACAATAGACATGGTTAACATTCTATAGAATACTGCCGTTTTTCTGCACTGACAAAACCCTGACCTTGTTTTATTATGCGCTTATTGAATCAGATTTGATCTTTTTCTTCTTTTTTGTGGCATGGTTTTGAAAGCATTTTTAATGAGCAGAGACTCCATAAATAAAACTGTTAAATGGTCCAGTAGGCTGATTGTCGAGTCACAGATCAACCCGGCGTCCCTGTACACCAGACAGTTACAGCAGATAACCGCTGATTTAAAACAACGCCTCCCACCTTTTGCACGGTGAATTTAAGCTTCTTCCTTCTGGACAGAGGTTTATGGTCCCACGGCGTAGAACAAAGTGGTATTAAAACAGCTTTGTTCCAGCAGCCTTCACTCAAGAAGTAGCAGTAGTGCACAGATGCTATAGAAGTAACATTTATTCATATTTACCTACATTTTACCTAATTTATTGTAGCAGTTATTTACTTCAGCAGTTGTATTGTTATTTTTTCATTTAAAGTCCTGATTATTAGGAGCCTTGAGCGCTATTATAATGTTTGTCTACTGGCTGCATTGTTTATAAAAATGTGTGTCAAGATTGATGTTTTTTATACTGCAAACCAAATCTACCTATAAGTACAAATAAAGTAACCTGAATGTGGTATTGAATAGCTTTAGTATTCGTATATTACATTTTTAGTTTTAGTAATAGTATTTTTCTTGTGGTCAAGCCTTGGTCAACTCTTGGTCAAGTCTTTAACTAGTTCACTAACAGCTCACTCGCTCATGCTAATTTCTAACGTTTTCATGAATTTCTGAAAAATGGCTCATTACTGAGTATTGGATTTCATCTGCAGGCTCCTTTTTTTCCCCCCAACATTTGATTTTTCCATTATAACTTTTTATCTCCTCTCCTACCAGTTTGTATGATATAACATGCCCACTAATGGTGTTAAAGTTCACACTTTAAAGTCAAGGGAAAAAAAACTACTAGTTTCCAGCTAGGAACCAACTTTTTGGGTTTCAAACTAATTTCATTGGGCCTACTTTTCACACTTGTGAAGAAATGACCAACAGCACTTATAAGTGAATAAAAAGAAGCTTGTCCACTGAAGAGGTCAAGTGAAATTGTCAAAAATGATACAGGCAAAATATATAGGAATGATGTGCACTGTGTAGTAATATCAGATTGATAACAAACAACACAAGTAAAGAGAACAGGGGTTCACTTGAAGGGGAATGGCATCAGAAGGAAAGACTAGGAGAAAAAGCCTGATTTTGGTCATTCATTTATTCTATTGACTAATCTTGTGCCGTAAATTGAACCATCATTTCACTGAGAGATTGTACACAGTGGTAAACAGAATTGCATGGTGAATCTAAACTCAGATGGCCTCATCATTATTCTAAAGCCATTACACTGTATCAGTCGACATATACATCATGATGATAATTTGAAAAGAAAGAAATGCCTACTTCTACTTTAAATGTGTGCTTTACTAATCATTAGAAGCTAAATAGGACCATTTCCCTGCTATCCTCATTTCAATTCTCCCCACTTCTCCCTCTGCATAATGATCAGTTAACTGTATGTGTACAGCATTTTTGTTTAGTATGTATAGTCTACCACCCATTTCCCCCTTGGGATCAAAATGCAATTATTTCCTGTCCAACATTTCCCACCATGATCTAGCTACCAATATTTCAAAATATTACTAGGGTATCATGCTAAGGTAATAATCTTGCCTTGAGCTTATAAACATATGATGGAATATTTTATATGTCATCTATATAATACTAACCTTTAAACTTTCTCTCTCAATCTCACACACACACACACACACACACACACACACACACACACACACACACACACACACACACACACACACACACACACACACACACACAGGCTCCATCTGACCTCTTGGTGCTGTCGTGCAGAGTCCACGTCCAGCTGTCCTTCAGGGTCAACGCTCTCAGACAGCAGCGTCTCTGTGTCAGCGAGCCACTGACTCAGGTCATTCATGTCACAGTGGAACTGTCTCCATTCCTCTATGGCGCGGTCGAAACTCCTACGGTACATTAAGAACAACACACTTTGTGGTGCTTTTCAAAGCATAATTACAATGTGCTACATAACACCAGAACAAAACCAGAATCCAATAAATTGAAAATAGAATAGATTAACAAGGGCACACAAACACATTATGTCTTTCTTCACAGTAACCAAAGCTGTAACAAGAGTTCCTAATATAAACTGGAAAGAGGGAACCATGATATGTCCTCATAACAATTTTTAATTACAAACCTCAGGAATAGGAGTGGTTTTAAATATGATAAATCTACACACTGTGTAGGCACATACATCTGGCCATTTTTCCTTACTAGTTGGCTCCTATCTATCCTTATGGAGAACCCTATCTAATGGCACAGCTAAGTTCCCCCACTGGGAAATCCCATGGTTTCTGATAAGGAAAATAGAACAGTTGACCTCAATGAAACACAATACAAACACAAACAGAAACAAGGGTTTAGAGTGACGCTACAGAATAAATCAACATAGACCAAGAGGCCATTTATTTAAAATGCCTTCAACGAAAAACAGATTTTATTGCACCGATGGTTTGCAGGAGGGCTTTTTCCTCTTGGAGCATCTTTTGAAGCCGAACAAAGAGACCAGGCAAGGAAATTAGTTTATGGATGAGCAGTTTTACAAAATATACTCCCATTCTTTTAATTTTTAATGATGCCCAGAGGTTACTGTGATGACATATGGAGTGCTTCAGCATTTATGTGCAAACCTGCAAAATTAGCTTACTAGTGAATTCTAGCATGTGTACATATTATACTCAGCAAATGGAGAGTGTTTATGCCCTAAGGATTTGTGTTGCTGATGGTCAAGGTCACTCGGTATGTGTGTGAGTGAGTGAATGAGTGAATATGCAAATAGGCATGAGACTGTTTATGCCCCGAGCATCATTTGGATAGTAATCATGGTCCGTGTGCGTGCCGTGTTGTTGATTATGTGCCCCGCTCTCTCTCCTTTATCTCTTTCTCGAGTGGACAGCTGGCATTTAATGCCACTGCAGTTTCGTCCAAACATCCTGACACATAAATTAACATTTAGCTGTAAAAATAGCAGCTTGTTAGCTTCATTTTCCGTGAAAGACCCTTTCTTCTGTTTGATACGTACACTGTGATCCGCTGAACTGATCAAGTGTGACACTTCACTCCACTCACCCCTTGCGGTGGTTGTACATGCGGTTGAGGCGGTCCCATTCAGCGTTGAGCTGCGTGAGGGCGTCTCCAATCTGGGCGACCTCGGCGGGCGAGGCATCCCTGATGGCGTCGGGATGGCGCTCATGGATCCCTGCGACATGATCACCGAGACGCTCCAGATTGTCTTTGATATTCTTGGAGAAGGCGAACGAACAATAAAGGGGACAAAAAAGTGAGAGGGAGGAACACTTGGAATTAAACAGCTACTTCGGGTTCATTCAATAAGTAAAATTTGGAAGAAAACCACATCATTTCAGTTATGGCAGCTGATGATCTGAGACAGACTGACTTTAATATTTTGCTGATCCCTTGAAAAGAAGGACAGATTTGGCCCTGAGCCTTGAATGAGGCTGACTGATCTTGAATACCTCGATGAAGAACTTCCAGTAATTTCTATCTCCAAATGTAAGCCTTTGGCAACCAAACCTTTAATGTAAGAACATTTTATTCATTTCCTCCCAAAAATGCTAAAGAAGTGTTTTTCTGTTGCCAAAGTAGATCAGAGAGAAGCCTTCAAGAATTAGTGCCTTAACACAAGTGCCACAAGGCTGCAGAGGAATGAGGTAAAGCAGAAATGACCTTTATGTTTCACTTTTCTACTTTCTGTTTTCCTTGTGAAAAGAAGTTTGATTCATTTATTCGTTGTTAACATAAAATAAAACTTTTCTTATTCCTTTCTAACTTCTCTATGAATTCATATATCACTTCACAAACTCATTACAGCCAAATACAAACATACAAATGACTTCCACTTACCCTGAGCATGTCCTCCTGGCTGGAGAAGTCTTCGTACAGCCCCCCACTGAGCTCAGAGGAGTTCAGGAGCAACTCGTTGTCGGCCATTGTGAGGAGGACTTTGTTGATGTCAAGCAGGTAGTCAGAGGAAGTCAGTAAGGGAGGGCTGCTCCGCTCCACTGCAGACATCTCCTACACCAGGGAGGAGCAGGGGGAACATTATGAATTGTATTACCACCCCACCGTGATAATGCACCATGTCACACAATTCTAAAATAACCACAGTTAGCGATGGACAGAGCTCCGTAGAGAAAGTGATGCGTATGTTTGGGTCTTTTACCTCGGTTGAAAACTCCCTGAGCTGCTCTGTAAGGATTTGGGAAGACGAAGAATCCACTGAGACTTCTACTTGCCTGATCCGCAGCACCCTCAACTCCTAAACCAGGCAGACACACAAACACACACACGTTGACCAAACCGCAAAAGTGAAGGTCAAACACTATATGACAGAGAGGTATATTTTTTTATGAGATAAAAGGAAGAACAATATAGTGTTTCCTTTTTTTTCTGATGTGTCTCACCCTGTGAGCAGAGTATTGGCTCTGCAGCCGGAGCAACAGAAGTCTCAACTCCTCCCTCTGGCCCTCTTCTGGAGTTTGGTGGAGCAGGTCCTCCCCTCTTCTCAGCAGCTCTTCAACACTGGCTTTCTCTTCATCCAACTGGTGCAAGTAGAGAACGAGCAAAAAAGCAAAATAAAGTTACTGAAAACAGCCTGGAACCAATATGCAAATGGAACTTTTGAATTGACAGCTGTCTTAAAAACATCGATCTATCTACACCTTACAAGCTGTATATAGCTGTTAAACAAGCAACACGTTGAATGGAAACGCTGTGGGGACACACTGTTGGACACAATGAGCTTCGCGACTGACCTTGCTTTGGATTGGCCAGGTTTGTTCTGCTAGTGTGTTTAACGTCATAAACCTTGATAACACAGATTGAATTTCAGACCTTGAATTGTTCAATCAAAGCTTGTCTTATCAGGTGGCAGCCTGTAGAATTCATAGAATATCTCATGAAACTTCCGGTTAAGAGAAACTAAAAGAAAATGATCGGCAACCTGTGGCATCTGTGTGTGTGTGTGTGTGTGTGTGTGTGTGTGTGTGTGTGTGTGTGTGTGTGTGTGTTGGGGGGGGGGGTATTTCCAAAGTCATCACAACAATTCATGAAGATAGACACCTTTGACGAAACCATTTTATCTCAAAAGTGCCAAAGTGTCAGTTCCACTCAGGACAAAAAGTATTGACAGGTCACTTTGTGCACCTTGTCATCGTCCAGCATGTTTGCTGGGTCCTGCTGCTGCTGCAGAGCCTTGAGAGCATCCTGGAGCTCTGCCTGAAGGTCCTGCACTTGACTGGAGGCCGGAGTGTCAGCGGGACACGCCTGATAGTGACTCTCTGCGCGGGTCTCCTTGCTGTGAATGATGACCTGATGAGAAGGACCAAACACAAATCTCAGGAAACTCCACAAGAGCGGCTAAGATGACGAGTGCAGATTAATTTAATAGAATGTTCACCTGATTTATCCTTTGTGATTTGTATATTTTACTACATTGGCTGCATGTATATCCCTGCAGTATATTTCAAGAAAAAAAACTCTTGGCAGCAGTTTCATTGTATTCCTTTTTAAATGATTTTACAGGTGTGTACTGCATGGCCCCATTGTCTCAGGTTATGTATTTATGTGGTGAACTAATTATGAAATTATTTTATTGTCTCCACTGCCATCGTATTTGTATTAATGAGAGTTTTTTTTACCTGCTGAGGTGTCTGCTGATTTATCTCAACACCACATGACTCCAAACTGGTCATCATCTGTGTTTGAAGACATAAGTAGCAGACACACTGTTTGTACACAGTCTAATTGATGTTGCAAACTTTATTTTAGTCTGTCCTCACGTACCTGGGCGGTTTTGATGTGTTGGGACACTTTGTCAAAGTTGCAATTGAGCTCTGCCAGTTTGGGCTCCACCACATCCCGACAAGCCGGCCCCCTGCTGGTCATCAGGATGATGGCCTGGTCTTTCACGTTGTCCACGCGCAGACTGATATCTTCCAGCTCTTCCAGCATGCTCTGCAGACAGACACAGAAGTAGCCGGTCGTCTGTTTATCTGTTCGTGCTATCAGTCTTCTTTCTCTCAGACTGTATTGCAGAGTAGCCTTGGATCGGCCACAGGGCCTGACACAGCGTGTACTAATCAAGGTTAGCAGGCTTTTTTTGAGGGACAAGAAAAGAATGGTTTAAATTTAATAAAGCAAGCTAAATTTGTCTTTCTTTTGTTTTTTAAAAATAAATATTTCTCACCCTCCTTTTTTCTTTTAATTCATTTTGGTGATATACAGCAAGGGTGATGATATTAAACCGTGATCTACCAAACAAACACATTTCCTAAGGAAACTGGACAATCTAGAGGTGTTACTTTAAGAAATTGTGTATTACTTTGCAGTATATGAGAACACTGCAGTTAATGAGTAAACATATAAAGATCTTTCTATATCACAGGTAACTCAAGGGAATTTCTTGATTGACTTTAGCAAAACGTATTCCCTTGTATACTTCTCGGCTGAAAAAAAATTGAAAATCTGAAACAACTGCCTCTACTGTACCTTGACCACCTTTTCTCTCTCTGTTGGGGCGAGCCGCTCTGTCTCATCGAGGTGGATCTGGGTCTGGTAGAGCCAAGTGCTGATGTGAGCCAGGTTCTCGTCAAAAATCTCCACCTCATTCTGGTGACTCTGCACACACAAACAAACAGAGGCTCAGTATATTCATTAAGACATAAATATATAATGTCACTGTATATAACTGGTCCAGCTTTCTCATTTTGAGTGATTGTATTAAAAATACATATATTCATAATAAGTAAATAAATAAAGATTTAAAATTTGTGACAAAGACAGAGCCGAAATGTGTGTACATAATACATTTAGAGCAGTTGGGAGAATCTATCTGCTCAAGTAACAACTTTATTTATGAAGCCCAACTCTATAAAACATTTGCACTCACCAGCACAGCACTGAGCCAGTCCTCGGTCCAGGTACGAACACGGCCCCATGCTTCATTGAGGCCACATAGTTGCTCCTCCAGCTGTGCCTCACTACCCTCCACCAGAGTCTGCAGACCAGCGCTGGTCTCCATCAAGCCGGAGAGCTCCACCTTACGACGCTCCGACTCCTTCAGTAAGCCCTGGTGGAGCAACACACACACACACACACACACACACACACAGTAAAACAAAACAAAAATAGCCATTATTTGTGACACATGCCAATAACAAAGGCCTTTCTTAATAACCTTAGAATGTATATAATCAACTGCATACACATTTCAAAACCCTAAAAAGTATGTAAATTTGAAAGGAAAAATGTTTTTTTTCCAAAGAGTTATACAAAAAATTGGGTTCATTTTAGTGAGATGATGTATAACAGAGGTCTCTTAAAGGAGCGGTGTGGCAGTTATATACTCTACCAAAAGAAAGCTGATGAAAGGATGGATGTGGATTTAATTACAGCTAAAGCACTATCCACGTGACGTTGTTGTCCCCATTTGACAAAGATGATGCAGTTTATTGCCAATGTGAGAAAGAGGGAAATGTTCTCCGAAACATCAATATGTTCCTCTGCTCCACCTATTGGCTAAAAGCAGAAATACAGCTCAGAAGATTTTGATGTCTGAATACAAGCAAGGCTTTTCATTATGGGGTTTAATATACCTTTCTCATTCTTTCTTTCCATTTATTAATAATATGACTGCCCCCCAAACAAATCGGACTGCTACTCACATTTGCCCATGCTATTTCAGCATCAATGTCAGCTGGCATGTCTCCACAGCTGTTCTTCTGCTGCAGCTGTGCTTCATTGGTGGTCAGCCACTCATGCAGGGCGGCATACTCCTTTTGGAACTTTTGAGATAGCGACAAAGCTTTCTCCAAGTCCTGCTTGCCTTCTGTTACCTGTGAAAAGAAAGAATCAACCTGTCAGAGATGCTGAGTGTCACTAAAAGTGCACCGTGTGCTGCAGTTTGTAGAACACAAAAAAAAAAATTCAGGAAGTTACCTGTGCCCCCAGGTCATTGTAAAGCAGTTTCAGAGCAGTGAGCTGTTCATCCATAGCCTTGGGGTTCTCCGTCTGCTGTTTCTGCACAATTTGTCGACCTGTTTTTATTACTGTCTCCACCTCTAGCTTCACCTCACTCAGCAACTTGTAGAGTTTCTATACAGCAAAACAAAAGGGGGGGGGGGGGGTGCGTGGGTGAGAGACTGTGTGTACTGAAGCAGGTAACAAGATTGGCAAATGTTGTTGTGTGAAAGGACGCTGTCACCATGCAGCCGCTGAGGTGGGACTGGATCTTTTCTGGCTCCATATCTTTGACATCCAGAATGTACAGCTCAGCCTTGGCACCATCCAGGACCCTTTTACAGTCCAACATGCGCTGCTCAAAGTTCGCAGGTTTCTGGAACAGCTGGTACTTTGTGGAGATCTCCCTCAGTTTCCTCTGCAAGGGAGTAAATGGAGTGGTTAACAAACATACATCAATACCACAACATAGGATTATAGACAGCTGCATGCACCGCTACTTTTACAATCAAGCCATGAACTGGTATTTGTATTGCATGTCAAAAAAAGGAAGTTGAGTTTAATTTGGTAGATTCATTTTTTGTAATTTCTGCTCCACATAACAGATTATAGGGAACATTGCTTAATTTATGTCATATGATTATGTTGTGGTGCTGACAGCAGGAGGAGAAATCCTGCATTCCTGCAGTTCCTAAGGTTCTCCAGAAGGAGTCACTGTTACCTGTAGATGGTCCAGCATGGTCCCTCCTCTGGCTGCTTTGCCATCAGTGGTGGGGGGAGGCAAGTTGGCCACATTTCTCCTCCTCATCTCCTCCACTGTCACCTCGTGGGCTGCGATCTCTGCCCCGATGGTCTGGAGGAGAAGTGAATATGAGCACGGATTCTATTTTTATTTATTTATGTGCACAGATAAGACTACAGGTGGTGCTCAAGCATTTGCCCTTTTGGCCTCTGAATAGATAAGTGCCTTTTTTGCAAGACGTTTTTTTTCCATTAATTTTTGTATATTTTATTCTACTTTTATTTATTTTTAAATTAATCCAATGTTAAACATCCTCTTCTATCTTCCTAATAAAGGAGATAATATACTGTATGAAATAAAATCCATCATGCTTGGGTGCATTCCCCGACCGTCATATCTTGTCTAATTCCTCCCATGGACGTGAGTGCATGTGTTGCCCATATGCCGTGTACCTGTGCCTCCTGTGGAAGCTGGAAAGCGTCGATACGGTCAGTAAGGTAGGAGGTGAGTGTGTGGTCTAGCTGGCTCAGCGACTCCTGCAGCGTTTGTAGTGCCTGTTCGTTCTCCTTCAGGGTCTGCAGTTGCTGCTCAAGGGCAATCTGCCTATTCACTGCCTGGAGGCGAGAGACACGGAAGGTGAGTCTCAGCTCTAAATTGTCCACAGCTTAAAAGGTATTTTATTTGTGCTTTTAGATCCACATAAATATTATGAGTGGCCACACTCCTATTGAGTGTTAATATTGTAGTGCTTTACTGAAAATATGTTGGTATAATTAATAAACTTTTAAATAGGTACAGAATAATTATATCAATTTAATGTATCTGTTCACAGCTTGTTGAAGTTTGCATGCAAATACAAATTGACTCAGTGAAAATAAAGCTTAGATTCCGAAAATGAATCCAAACAATATATTTTTCAACGATACAGTACTAAACACAACGCTCAAATTTGCTCACACCACACAGAAAACATCAAAGTCCTGACCTGATTGTTGAGTTGCTCATAGCGAGAATTGAAGGCCTCTAGCTTTTCGCTGATGAGTTCGTCCAGTATGCCACCGTCTATCAGTGTCTGACCCAGCTCTCGGATCTGTGTCCGGTTGTCCCCGGGGTGGCGGAGCACACTCTCCAGAGACTGTCAAGCACAACCAGGGAGAGGAGACAAGGGCAAACGTGTGAGCAAGGAATCATGAAAATCAAGCAAAAAAAAGAAAAAGGAAGAAAGTCTGAACGGAGTGGAATTCCAAAACAACAATAAAATAATCCTTTGATGAAAAAATCAAGAAAATTAAACTGCCAAACAGCTCCAGGGAGAAATCCAGTAAAGAGGCGATAAAGGTTCAAAAAGCAGAGTCAATAGAGTGTAGATGAAGAACTTGCTTCGCTGGGCGTGTCAGATACAGGCAAACCGGATGAAGATGATAACTGAAGAAGAAATTGGAGACAAGTGAGAGAGAAGCTTGTCGAATGACAGCGCTTGTTTGGAACAGTCATTGTTGTTTGTGTGTGGTCATTAAATGTGCTTTTCCTTCCCTGGGGTCATGGACAGAGCCAGAGCTACAGTCCCCCCCCCCTGCAGAAGGGTGAGTCGGATAAGGACAGGGGTGAGATGACTTTCAAAGGAAAAGTGCAGAAGGAGGATGAAGAGAAAGAAAGAGTGGCTAGTATAGACGCAATGTTAAAAAATAAACTGCCAAAAACACCGAGGAATGAAGGATAGAAGCGGAAATTGTCTTCCAAAATCTTCCTTCATCACTGTTTTGTAACAGGAGTAGCAGTGATTAAAATGACTGTGACAGTCTTGCTGCAGGCGGCCTGCAGACAAACCAGAAGAAATATGGAAGACAGAGTCAAGGCAGCAAGGTTATTAACAGACTCAGACTATCAAATGAGTTATCCTTCTCCCTGCAGTCTGAATGTACAATTTATTTAATAATGGGGTGATTTTTAGTTAGTCACATATCTGAATATCTATGTGACCAAAAAGGATCTCCTTTTCAAAAATACGTCCAGGAACCAATAAAGACCCAAGTGCACTTTTAAAATATTCAAATAAGGAGGGCTAATCTAATAAAACAATTCATGGCTGCATATTCATACTAAAAAAATTCACAATATTGAGAGTATCACTGCCGATGTGCTGAAGAATGAATATGTGCATTATAACAAAACATGTTAAGATAATACATGGATAATGTTCTCTGCATGTGAATTTTTCTAAACAAACACATTTTTAAAATATGTTCAGACAATAAGTAGCATTGTGTTAAACCAGATGTACCCAAACTTTTTCAGCCTAAGACCCAAAAGAAAAATTTGGTCTCTCCCTGAGACCCCTGGGAACTTACAAAAATACATGAATTTCCATTGACATCTATATTTATGTTAATATACTTATGTTTCCCATTCCCCAATCCAACAATAAAAACATCAGTGAGAGAATCAACAGGAGTGGAAAATAGAAGAAAATAGGTCCTGTATGTTACAGAGTGCGTTTGTACCTCCAGAGCTTCGTTGACAGCCTCAGTACTTTCTAGTAAATTTTCAGTAGCTTGGACTTTTTCTTCCAGAGTGTTGAGCCAACTTTGTTCCATGTCCAAGTACTGAAGCAGCTCCATCCAACAAGACCAAACCTCCTACACAAAGACACAGTCAAAAACATTTGAATAAATAAATAGTTGTACAAAATCGGAGAAGCATAAACGATACCATCGACCTGTTACTTTAGTAAAGTAACACGTTTACCATCTTAAGGATCAATGTGAGAACACTTCACACTTCACTGAGACCCATCAAAATAACAGATTATACACATATCAAACGACAAATCTCAAAGGACAATGAAGGGGTGGTGACTAATGGACTTCAGGCAAAGAGTCAACATCAGCATAAGTACAAATCAGTGAAGTGTCTGACCTTTACCCTTCAGGGGGTGGAGGTGGAGGCGGGGTATAATCCAAAAAAGTGCTTGAAAGGCTATGGCTTTTCACTCTCATATTAGTACTAAAAACTGGAAAGAAATTCCATCCAGCTTATCTTGTTCTTCCAACGGAGAATAATAAAGGGGAGGCTAGGAAATGACACTTTGCATAAACCAAGACACCATTCCAAACTGTGGCGTGTTGACAGATTTGGCCAATGATCAGATTCATAACATGAACTATCTGTATGTGTCACAGCAGTGTTTATTAATAGAGTAAGCCAATTCAGTTAATTTATCAGAGGACCAATTTTTGTATTCACCTCTCAATATTTAATTTCCCCCCAAATAGCAAAACCTCACAGTCACACACACAGACACTACCTCCAGGGTGTGGCACTTGCTCTTGAAGCGATCACAGAGCTTGTGGTAGTTGGCGAGTACTCCATCTAGTTCTGAGGTCAGCCCCTGCGCGGGGCCTCCACCGGGGGGCGATGTTCTGGACACCAGCATGTTGATGCTGTCTTTCAGGATCTTCACCTTCACCTCCTTCTGCAGCACATCCTCTTTAGCCCTCTGTTAGAGAATAGGAGAGGTACAAGGATGAGGAAAACAGCAATAAAGAAAGGGAATCAGACCCATTACATTGTTAACAGTTGAAATCCCTTTGTTTCCGCAAGATGCCGTTTCCCTCTCTGGACTATATCCCCACCTTCATCTCTTCCAGCGAAGCCTCCAGTTCCTCAGGACTCTTGTACTCAAAGTCCCTCATTAAAAACTCCTCATCGACCTGGGTCATCCACTCCTGCATCTCGGCCAGGTCTTTCCTCAGATTCACCTGCCTCTCCTGATTCTCTGCCACGCGCTCCTGATGGCTCAGCAGCTGGAGAGAGAAGAATATGCCAAATGAACTGCAGAAAAAACATGAGTATAGACTGCAATTTATAATATGATTAAGAGCTAGTACTATGTGTTACCAAGAAAATGTTTATACACATACAATAAGAATGAATTTTATCAAACATTAAATTACATGAGCAAAAAAAAAAAAAAACACCTGCTGCCATATGAACAGAAGCACATAATAAAACATGTTTCTTTACCTTTTTGCTGAGTGAATCCCATCTGCTCCGGCATTCATCCAACTTATCCTGCCCCCACTTGGCCAAGCCTGGAACTGCAGCCGCCTGCACAGAACTCACATTCTCTCCTATCTGCTTCAATGAACCTTCCACTGACTCCATCTCATTCACATGCTCCTTGATAGAAGAGTAAAGAAAGAACAAAGACATAGATATTAAATCCAAATTTGGTGATAAATTCAGGTGAAATCAATTTACAATATCTGCAATATTATTCTATTGTTCAATAATTGTGTTTATGTATGAACAACAGTAACAGTAATTTTTAAGTTATGAAATTAAAGTGTCATTACATTACATTCTCAAAATCAGTTTTAAACTTTAAAAAGTGATATTTTTCCCATGCTGTACATCGCCCTCTTACCTTGCACAGGTTAAGCTCTTCCTGTAGACTCTCGGTGTCTCCCGACCCCGTGGCGTCTCGAGACAACAGTTCCTGAACTGCATCCAACCAACGTTCCACTTCCACCAAACGTACCTGACGACAACATTCAACCACTCCATTATATTAATTCTGTAAGAGAACAACGAGTGTTCAAAGTGCTTCAGCTTTTTCACTTTTATCGATGACGGCTCCTCTACCTGATTGTCTTTCATGCTACCCAGAATGCACTGCAGTGAGCAAAGCTCCCCGCGGGCCCTGGAGGACAATTGGCTCCATCTTTGTAGTTCTGCAGGATCAGAGGCTTGCTGTGTTCTCTCAATTTCTAGACACAGACCCTGAGGTGAACAACGGCACAAAAACACCATGTCAATGTTTGTGCAGAAATACTGTAATAGACAAACTTGAAAACTATTATTTCCACCAGAGGAATTTTCATGAAGTATTCTGGGATCTTTTTGATTGACTGAGGCTTCACTATTAAGGAATAAAAGTACAAAAAACATTTGCATTTGTATTACCAATTGTACATTGTTTTTTTATTTCTTATCTTCATCCCAGTGATTATATATTTTTGAAACCGTTCCACATTGTTGTTTAAAGTTGATAGTATTTCATTATTGTTACTTATCTGGCACAAAGCACCAACTAAAGAAACAACAAGAATGTGGATCATCCATCTTCCAGGAGGCTCCTCAAAACATAGCTCCATATCAGGGCACCATTAACTATGCAATTATACATCATGTAATACTTTGCAGGGGTGTGACAACAATGTAAGTACAAATAAATCTAATCAAAAAAATCTAATTTGTGTGAATGGAGAATGAGTGCATTTGAACAGGAAATGGCAACACAAAGGGAATCAGCTGTCTGCTAGCTTCTAATATCAGGCTGTTTGCCAATAGGACTCAGAGGTTGATATGGGATTGTACGCTGTAGACTGAGAGGCTGCACAGCGAGCTGTAAGGGAGCTCCATACTGCATGCAAGGGCACGCTGCCCAGAATGTGCCACGACCCCGCCCCCCCTCCCCGGCACCATGCCCTATCTGCCACGATAACAAGAGCACAGACCGAGCCACATTCCATTGAAGGATGGAGGAGGAGAAAAAAAAACACACACACACACAGTAATACGCACTGAACACATTGGCAGACATACTGTATCTCAAAACTACATACACAGAGGCATGCCACACACCTTTCCCCTCCTACGCAGCCCACTGATACAGTGCAGAGGGAAGTAAATGACTGATAAAGGAGCCTATTGTTTTCTGATGGCAGACTCAGATTTACACTCAGACCGTCAACATATACTGCACAAACACATACTAGACACAAACAAAGCCAGGCTGTGTTATCAGCTACAGTCTCCAGATACACCAAAACAGTTGAAACTAACTAATTAAATAACAAACTTGTCTTCTATAAAATGATGCAGATATGCAAATTAATATTTCCTCAAAAAGTTGCTGACTAATAAAACAGTTAACAAAAAATGTTAACAAAAGAAAAAGCACATTGTAGATTCATGAATAATGCAAGTCAGGGTTTTTGAAAAAGAATAATATGTGCTTCCAGACTCTGAATCACAAGTGTATTTTTTTATTTTGACCTGACAAAGTCCAGCTGGAACTGAGTCATTATTCATTTGGAAACAATTTGGAGGCAGCGTGAGGTTGTACCTCTCTCGCAAGATCAAACTAGAACAACCCTGTAAATAAGTATGTCAAAATGATGATAATGCCACAATCTAAAATCAAAGAAATAAATAAGACAAATTATTATACTATATAATACTATAATACAAAATAATTACTTACTGACATTTTGTGATCATTTCCTATTTGGTATGATTGTTACCGGCACAAGTTTTTTGGTGGTTTTGTCTCCCATCAGAAGTTATCAGGAGACCTAAGAGGCAGGTGAAGACTATGGTTTTCACTCTTTCCTCACCTGTGTCCGCTCCACTGCCCCCTCAGTGGTAGGGAGGTCCACGACTCCTTCCCTCAGAGTAGCCAACCGGGCCTCCAGGCCCTCCACCAGGCTCGGCATCATTTGTTTGGCTTTGAGACTGGCCAAGGCTGGAATAGGACAAGGAGGAGAATGAGAATGTAAAGACGATAAATTACGTTAAAGAATCAATCGGTTCTGTGTCAAGTCTTAAGCATCAGGTTTTCCACCACAGGGGGGCAGTGAACTGCTTTAAAAATGCCCCCCCATCTGTGTATGTACATGTGTGGGTTTTACACGTTCATAACAGGATCCCAGATGTTTGACAGCATGCTTTTCAAAGTAAGCTAAATTGTACTCCCTTAGCCGACGCAAATATGTGTCAATCATTCCAGACATTTTCCTGAACAAATAAAGTCATGTGGAGCTGTCAACAACCTTAACACAAATAACAACATTTGGTACCCATTTGTGACATGTTCACCCTCGTTTGGTGAATTCCATGGTTACCTTTCTTTCCTTTTATCCTTCTGCTCCTCTTAATGACTCTCCTTCATCATCTCCTCTCCTCTTCTGTCAGTGTTTTAATTACTAGATCATTTATTCTTACATAATTGACTTGTGTGTGTATATGCACAAGCAGTGCAGAGACGAAGTGTAAGTGGGAGAAGAGGCTGTGTGCTGGGGGGGGGGATAGACAGAGGCCCCAGTGAGAGGCAAACTGCCCTCAAGCAGAAACAAAATGGTTTTCCTTGGCTCTCATCCAAATCCTCACAGTCATAAAAGCCCAAGAGGTACAGAAAGACAGACACACAATCACACACACACACACACACCCTACAGGAGGGTCAGGAGCAGAACATGGTCATGTCTCCCTTTACAGGCTCATTTTTGCAGAGGAGCACACTTAATTCCGAGCCTTAAACAATGACTGATTTCCAGAGCTGCTCCAAGTCCAGGTCACGTCATCAGGTAAAGACGGAGCTGGCACAGGTGTGATGTTGCAGTCAATCACTCAAGTAGACACACATCTGTGAGCTCTGGAGGCCATGTAAGGGCATCATCCATTACTTGCGGCTGGCCACGGATTCATATAAAAGCTGTTGTTAAATTTACACAAGCCTGGTGAGACTGGGCTCCGCTGTTCTTGGCTATCATTCTTCCAGTCTACCTATAAACCTGGAAGCTTTGATAAGTGCAAGGAGAAAAAAATATGTTTGTTTTAGTTTGTTTTAGTTGTAGGCCTGGAGGTGCAACGGATAGGTTTTGCAAGAAGTTGTTTGAAACATTCAAGTAATTGCATAGCGGAATGTAAAGAAATAACAGCTTTGACATTATGTCAACGACCTCTCTGTATTTAGCTGCAGAGCTACCTACTGAACCGCTCAAGATAACCAGCTATCCTGTACCACAGAGGCATTAATGAGTCACTGCAGCTTCCAGTCGGCCCTCAATCCCACATGAAACGATGAAGTAGTAATGCTCCAAGCCACCTAAGCCCCCAGGAAGTGTGCCGGGCTTTGAAGCCAATCAGAATAGTGGCCAAACCGTGGAATGAGATCTTCCAGGTCCGCATTGGACCTAAAAAGCATTTTTTCCCCTACATGCAATCATGGGAAAAGGATCAGCTGTAAAACGTTGGATACATTTTTCTGAACGTCACAACTCCCAGAAAGTGACTTTTGAAAAATCTTGAAGAGGCACACAATTAGATTTTTTTTTAATCCTTAGCCTGAATCAGCCAGCATAAGTCTCTGGTGTGCAAGCTCTATGCACCCAATGTGCCTATAGAGTGAGCACAGTGTACATTCAGTCAATGAGCAACTTTCATAAGAATAAACGGGGCCCCTGATCTACTTCACTTTATACAACGATTAAGCCACCGGGAGTAATCATGGCAGAGCAAAGCTGAAAGCTGCAGTAGCTTTCGGACTATCAATATGTAACTTTTTGTTTTCCAATTCTTAACCATTGCACCTTTAAATCTACAGACCTACTGATATCTGTAGAAAAAAAATGGATAGCATAGGGTGTTAGCACTGAGGAATCTGCTCAGTTTTGGAATAGCTTTTCTCTGCACTGATTTTTTATATTATGTAGATATATTTAAACAGAAGTACCTTCGTTAATCTCTTGCTGTTTGCTCTGTAGCTGCTGCAGTGTGGAGGCCTGATGTGCCGATACCACCACCATGTTGTCTTTCAAAGATGGCATTGCTCCCAGTGTCCCGGCCTCTGCAGAAAGTTGCTCCAGTCGCTGGCTCAGGGCATTGACCTGGACCAGCCGACACTGAGCAGCACAAGCAGAAGGAGAAAGTTCATTAATTTGTATGCAATCGGGTGTTACTTGATAGTTTCGACTAATCCTTATTGTAGAAATAATTGTTGAAGTTATTGCACACTTAGACAGAAAAGGACATTTGTATAGACCTGGCTCAAAATGGGTTTATTTCCATTAACAAAACATAAGCCAGAAAAATTGGGTTGATGGAACAGCTGGAAATATAGTTACTGCCTATATGATTAGAGGTTTTCTCAAAGAATTTATGGACTTTTTAATGTTGCACAATGATGAGATGAAAGAAAAAAGTATGTTTGATTTATTATATTGCTTGTGTTTAATTTATGTTGTGGTATGAAGTGACTCCCTCTTTTTTCCTCCTCTTTCTTCTTTTTAATCTCTTGGAATTTACATTTTCTCTGAATATATATATTGCTGCGGGGGATGAGACAATGACTTTCAGAGGGAGCCAATGACAGAGCAGGGTGGAAGGGAGCGTGCAGCAAGACAAATACGAAACACATAGGCGACTTTGTTGATAACTGTGGATCCAACATGGCAGCAGATGGTAATTTACCTTTTAATGCAGCCTTAGAAAGTGTCCTAAGTAATGTAGACAACTTTTAGCAGTAAACTATTTTATCCTTACCAGGTATGGTTTATATGATTGGCTATAACAGACATTCATAGTACCCAATAAACAGCTCTGAAAGTAACAGTAACTTGCAACAAATTATAGTGATCATATCAATTTTTAAAATGTCTAATAAATTATAATGTGCTGTAGTTTCATTTAGGTGTTTATCCCAATTTTTTCAAAGTAAAAATCATGGACACAGACGGGACATTAAGTGAGACTGATTTTTACCTCGCACTCTTCACTCGGGCTTCTGAGCTTGGCCTCGCTGCTCTCCTCCACAGCTGAGATTGTATCTAACCACCGATCGTGTTCCTCCAAGGTCCGGTCCAGTTCTGCCAGCTCTGCAGACAAGGCTGTGAACCGGCTCTGGGTGTGAACCCGCTCGCGGGCCGCCTGCATTTCCCTCGCACACACATCCCACTCGGTTTGAATCAGGTCTATATCCGCCCGCACTGAGTCCACACACTCTCCCTCTGCAGAGACACACGCATCGATAGCAAGTAAATAAATTCATATGGGACCACGTGTCACTTTCAGAAATTCCAATAATTTAGTTTGACAGCATATTTTCAAAGTTTTTTGTAGGGAAGAAAAGAATGCAGCAAGATTAAATGGTACAAATTGGAAAAGAGACTACATGAATTAATTAGAAGCAGATACAAGGGAATACAGCAAGTTGGGTTTTCAAAGAAATTCAACAAATCTATTTCTTAGCAGTGCTGTGCCAGCAACCTCGCTGTCTGTGTGTGTGTGTGTGTGTATATATATATATATATATATATATATATATATATATATATATATATATATATATATATATATATATAGTTAGCAATCCTGCATGCAGGCTGACTGGCATTTATAATTAAATAACATCAACAAACGCAGCCTTGTAAAAACCCAGAAAATACCAAGCAGCTGTGGAAAAGCAATAAAATATGCAGGAAAAACACAATTTAAAAGTGGAATGTCAGATTTCTTTTAGAGCCGATAGTCATCAGTGGCTGTGAGATGATAAGTACCTTAACCTTCTACATGAGGTTCTTTTATTTAATGCAATGTTCGAAGTATGACAAAAAAAAAAAACAATCCTCTCTTTTTTTTTTTCCATACCTCTCTCCAGTTGGTCCATCAAGCCTCGTCCCTCCTGGACCACTTGAGTAATTGTGGATTCCTTTGCCTTGAGTTCCAGCTCCAAACCCTATGTAATCAGCACATATTTTTAGGAAGTGTGTTTTTCAAAGCACATGCGTTAACTATAAATTGAAAAAAATCATCAGGTTTACTTTTGACTTGTCCTGCAGGTCTGGGGTGTCAGGTGACATTTCAGGGTGCGTGGAGGCCAGAGCCTGAGCCGAGCTCTTCCATGTTTTAATCCAGCTCAGTAGATCAGCAAGCTTACTTTCAAAACTGCAGAGGACAGAATGTGTTGATTTGTGTGTGTTTATTTACTTTTGCCTACACCTTTCTGGCAGTGAAGGTGGAGCCTGTCTTTGATCATGTGTCCCGGTTCTTACACTCGTCTGACTTCTGCGTCTGTCTCCACCAGTCGTTTCTTAGGAGGGGCAGGTGGAGCCAACTCCTCCTGGTCAGCAATCGGAGAAGCTGCAGCCACAGTTACTGCATCTACGACGACCTGTTCTTCCAGCTGAGTCATCCCAGCGTCACTCACAGCTTCCATCACCTAAGCAGTGCATCAGAGCATCAGTGATTATAGTTTTAAGGCTCTAAACAAACGTAAGCAACCATATAAACATGTAATTTATTTCTACTTTACTAGTTTTGTTGGGGAAACAGATCACACAGTATGCATTTGAGTTTCAAACAACCAAACACAAATTATGAATGTATTACTTATGTCACCCAAATATCTTCCATTCAAATTGTGCTCAAATTGACACAGTCTTTGTTACATTCATCATTAAGAACATTGTGCCGTGAAATGCCACTTTGTCTAATATTGATCAATAGAAAAATATTTACAAAATGTAAATTTTAACCTTCATTGAACTATTAACCTTCAACGGACCTATAGACCTTTGCCCTGCTCCACTTCCCCTTTTTCTCTTATATCCTGACCGCAAAGGCCAAAAAGAATAGGTATGGATTGAGGGATTTTTTACAAGTGGCTTTATTGATAATAAATACAAGTTTCCAAGGAGAGCTTTCATATTTCTTCCATGGTGATTTGAGTGGGACCTCATAAAGGTTCCTGACATTCACAACTGTGAGTTAAATTAAGCCACCGCACATCTGATGTGAATTGTAGCACCTGCTGGATCTGGTCAGCGCCAGCAGCCATGTGCTTTTTTAACACAGCATCGAATTGCGTCAGCTGGCATCCTTGTGTTTCTATCAGCTATTCACTGTGACATGTTCAGGCACAGTCAGCAGAAAGACAAAAACCCCTTCGAGTTGCATGCAGAGCCTGGGGTGAAAAACACAGACCTGGAAAGAGCAGTCCTCCAGCTTCTGCACCAGGTTGTCCCATCTATGAGTCAGCTCCTCCGTGTCTGCCTCGATCTTTGCTCCCGCCTGAGTGCTCCGTAATAACGATATTACATCCTGTCCTGCATCAGACAGCTGGTCTAGAGTCCTCCTCTTCTTTTCCATGTCCTCCTTTAGAGTCTACAGGATTTAATGATAAAACAATCAAAGGCTAACACCACAATGAAAACCTTGTTTTAAAGTTCACAAATTAAAAAGAAGTTAGTTTTAAATTGTCTGCCGCAGCTATTATTGAATTTAGGATGCAGCTTCGTTTGTTCTACTTCTTAAATCCAAGAATTGGCACTCTACTTACTGCTAATCTGCGCACATTAGTATTCATTTCACTGGGGTCCTTAAAATTGCTGGTCTGTACTTCGCTCAAGGCTTCCTCCTTTTCTGCCAACCATGCTCTGAACAAACTCTGTGGAAGAGGTGGGAAAACAGAATTAAGCTCAATTACTGTGCAAACACTACAAGCAGAGTCTGGAAGTCCAGGACTTTGGTAAATTAGTAAATAATTTAAAAAATCTGTTTGGCTCTAGCAAACAATACTTCATTAAAAAAGATACTTTTTCACCTCAGGTTAGGTAAGAGTTGCAATACTAAGAACAAATGTTTTTTTATTCACTTTGTCTTTATGGCATGAAGGACTAAATGTTCTGTTCTTTTCATTACCGTATAGTTCAAAGCACATGCACTACAATGCTGAAATCAGCTGGATATTAACCAGTATAAACACAAACATCCAAATTAGCTGGCTCAGAATCAACCAGACTTTAAACAGCCAGTCTACTGGTACAAAAACTGCATTATTTCACACCAGACATTCGTGCATATGTAAGAATATATTCAGTGAATTTGCCAAATTTGCAAGTGAGAGGGCATCGATAACTGCTTTTGGTCAAATTGGACTGACAAAAAAAACAAATTAAAACGGAGTTAGCATCATTTTAGATAATGAGCTGCCTCCAGTGTGTATTTCCAGCACATATCTGGTGGTGTGTGTGTGTGAAAGGGCAACTCCAGACAATGTCTGGATGTGATTTACCAGACATTGTCCTGGGTGAATATGTGGAAGAGACTTTGGTGTAAGAGCCTGCTGAAGGTTCTACCTGGTCTGATAGGAGCTGTTGCCACACCATGAAGACTTCCTGCAACTTGTGCCACCTCTCTTCTGTCCAGCGACACACAGCTGCCCAACGCTCACCCAAAGACTGAAAGCAGGAGAGGTACAATTATTTATACAGTGGATGTTTTCATGAAATAAAATGTATACATATACAAACATGTATATGTGGAGTATTTAGTATATACACACTTTAGATAGCGGTAGGGTGTAGGGTAAAAATTAATGTCCAAACTAATAGTTTAATCCAAATGTAATGTACTAAATGTGCTGACGGGGCAAAACAAAGGCACAAGACACTGACAACTTACTTGAAGTTGCTCCTCCAGTGCAGCAGTGGCACTCTCACCACTGTTCTCATCCACCACGACCACCATGTGTGTGAGAGAGTTGACTTTCACCTGCTCCGCCTCCAGATCATTCTGAAGCTCCTGAGTGTAAAACCCAAAGAGTGAATTCAGCACGCTCACATATTACCCATTTACAGAGCACATTCAGCTTTACAGTGACACCATGGAGACAATTTATGGGGAACAAAAATACAGGTTGTGAAATGGTGACCACAAGACTAAGAATAAGAACAGCAACAGCATTAAAACCCTCTAAATTCATATGAACAGTATCAAATTAACTCCGGGTTTCCAGCTGTATATAATTATTCACAATAATAAGAGAACATGTTTGAATGGAAAATCTGCTTTTACTTTGTGTTGCTCTATCTGTTCCTTGTAGACCTCCAGGTTTTCTGCAGCTGGGTCTGTTTCTATTTTTCCTATTCGCTCTTCCGTCTGTGTCAGCCAATCTGAAAGCTGCTGTAACTGCTGCTGCTGAAGATCCATAAGGACTTCATGGAGTCTGGGGAGAGGGAGAGGGAGAGAGAGAGGGGTATCATGGTACCAGATGATATCAGTATAGTAAACATTAAGGTGAAACTGCCTGTTAACATGTTTAGTAGTATGTGCTCTGAGTTACTGAACTGTCTCACAGAAGCAAAAAAATGGGATGACACAATGTTCAAAACCTTGACAAGTAGTCATTACACAAATGCCTGTATATACTTTAAGTCAGGGTCAAGAAATTTCACAAGTAGACACTATGCAGGCAATTTATCAACAGCTGTGTGTGAGTGTGTCTAAGGCATCATAAATCTACATAATACTAACACTTGTTAGGCCTTGAAGGGGCTACAGGCTTATCAGTCACCTGTCAAGCTGACAGCTTGTAACCTTTCAGATTCTACACATGTAGTAGTAGCCATAAAAAAGAAAAGAAAAAAAGAAGAAGCAGTAACTCTAAAACAGTTGTTTCAACTGTTCACAGGTCAGAAAGTTATATTTGCCATTTGATATGTAGAGTATCAAAGAAAATAGCATTAAAAAAACTATTGCACTACATATACAGGATTGAAGCGTGTGTGTGTGTGTGTACCTGGCCTGGCGGTCCATGCTTGCCACCCGGAGGCTCTCCCATCGGGAGTTGAGGAGGCTCATCTGCTCCCGGATTTCGTCTTCCTCCTCTTCTGTCAGGTTTCCTTGAGCAATCAGTTGATTACCCGCTTGCAGCACATTACCCACACTGCTCTGGTGAGCCGTCAGCTCCATCATAAAGGCCTTCACAGACAAGAGGGGTATAGAGCTATAATCACAATTGACAGTTTTCATTTGGCCTATCTGTCGAGCAGCGTGCTTGAAATAAAACAGCCAAGGGACAAAAAAACTGGATTGCAAACTTACAGAAAGACATTGAGAATCTGTCTAATGTAAAGGACACATATAATCAGATACACTTAAACAACTAATATTGCTTTAATTAGCTGAGTCTCCACCCATATACTGACATCTGGATAAGTTTCTCTCCACGCCCTCTTACTTCATTTGGCATAACACTTAATAACACCCTGCAGAAGCAATGGACAGCACCTCTGTGACCTTCTGTTGCTGTAGCAACAGTCAGACAAGCCTGTGTCCACATACTGAAGGGCTGATTCTGTCAAATGGCCAACTGAGGCCAAGTGCAAAACAGAAGAGGAGAAAGTGCTTCAAGAAAAAAAAGGACAGGAGTAACTGTGAAGGAGCTCTGTTGTTTCTCAACTCCTCAGAGGGGCTGCTGTTAGCTGATTCTTGTAGTAATAGCGATATGGAGGCCAATGAATTGAGTTATTGTCTGTTTTCCGTGAGCTCTCTGGATGAGTAAGCATTTTTGACTGCACCTCTGAGCACATTGTCTTTGATGAGGCTTTGGTGGAGAAGCTGGAGTAAGTAGAGAAACAACCAGGCCGAAACAAACTGGATTGGTTTTTCTAGACCTCCTGAAAAGCCTGGCAGTTAAAGAAGCTTTGGACTTTGCTGATCTCAGTCTTGCTACCAGCTTTCCGCTTTGACCTGGATTCCAAACATTAGACTTCACAAATATTCACATTTCAGCCAAGGGAATCCTGCCAAAGCCTCTTTACCCACATGCACAGACACAAACCCTGCAACTACACCTTCTCTCACATACAAATAAGCTATGGGCCAGGGCACCATGGGGTTCTTTGAGCCACTGTTTTAAGTAGAATTCCTGGAATTCCCAACATGTACGGCGCATGTACTGTTGGCTGTGGGAGGCCTCTATCTGTGCGCTTCTATCTTTGGTCTTAAGAACAGAGAGTGACAGTTCTAAGACTGAAAACTGATATGAAAGTCTGACAAATAACAGTAGAGTAAAACTGCGTCAAAGAATTGCAAAATCATGTGTGGTAATATTTAGGCCACTTAATATGAAAAGGTTTATTCCAAATAAATGTATATCATTCAGAAAAAAAACTATAGAAACCATAATAGACTTGTCTTCTACTAAGTTTAAGATATACCATGCATTTGTCAGTGGTAACTTGTAAATTCCACCCTAAAAACAATGAACAACACGCCTGTGTGTACATGTAAGCTTGCAGTACTGCATGCCATGAACTGAATACCTATTCTCCTCTCACCTCGTGTGTGTGAAACTGGTCTTTGACGTCTTCCACATCATCCGACACCTCGTCCTGGATCTGCAACGCATCCTCCGCCGACAGCAGCCAGGTCAGTACCTCCTCCAGTGTGGTCTGGTAGCTGTCCAGGTCCACTTCCAGCATGGCGCCCTCCATCTCCCCCTCCATCTCTGTCATGGTGCTAGCGGGCTCCGGCTGGGGGCTGCTGCCCACTGCTTCCTCCATCTCTACATTCTGAGAGACACGAGGCAGGGGATGTAGCCACAGGTTGACAAAATTACAAACATCATGTTTACATGTAATATATAAATATATATACTACTATAATTACTGCATTAGTAGTATAATTGTAACTACTGTGGAAGCTTTGCAGGGTCTAACTTGGACTGATAACATTCAACAGGATTCTTAATATCATGAAACTGAAAAGTTAAATTTATGAGAGACATCAACTTCTATAAAACACAGTCATGCATAAAACCTCCATTTGTCCTTTACTCAGATTTACATCTGGTGCATCAGCTGGCAAATTTGAAAATAGACCCAGACATCGAGGAGGGGCCTCGGCTGCTCTGGAGCATACAGAGCGACCTGCCCTGCTAATTTAAGAAAAAAAAACTGCAAGCTTATTACGGGATGCTGGGAGGTGCTTGGTGCCAGGAATAGCAGTGAATTTAAAAACACAGTTGTAAGATGGACAGAAGCAACTCCAACAAGAGGAGATGGTTCCTTCGTTTATGGCAGCAAGGGTAAGATATTTCAGTAAAATGAAGTCACTGCATTTAAGACACTGCCACCCTCAACTCTTAGAGTGTCTGGCGTAGTGTACAAATAAAACAAGCTATATTATAGCTATCACTTCCAAGTGACTCCAAAGAGATAGAGAGATGGATATTGGCTAAATACATAACCTCATTGGTTTTAGCACTTACACATTTAGGGCATTTCACAACTGACAATCCTGATTTAATTTAAAGCTATTTCATCCTATTTTCTTATTTTTCACTGCCAACTACTACACTGTTTTTACTGTCACAAGTTTTATACTCCTGATTTATTTATTTAATCCACTACCACATTCATCTTCACTGGACTCAATCTACAACTGTTTTAAAGTACAAACCACCTTCAAATTCAGCCACAAGCACTGCTTTTAAAACCCATATTTTCCCTGTCTCACTTAACAACATCTGCTCCCTATGCCAAACACTACTGCAGCCCTTTATCCTACACACACAGACACAACCCTCATATACAGCAATATAATAACATATACTAAACAAACATGGCAAGTGGACCGCTATCAAAGGAGCATCTGGACCTTAGCATATGCATCAAACGAACCAAAGCAAAAAGAAAGGAAAAAATACAAAGGGATCAGCAAAAAAATCAAATCCCCCCCCCAAGACCAGCTAGCCACCAATTGCACCATTGTCAAAACCAATCAGCCTCAGGAAACTTGTTTCATTACAGAAACTCTCAGAGAAGATTCACTACAGCTCATCACACCACCAGGAGGAACCACTGCACCACAAAAGATGACTCACAAATTACAAAGGACCAAAGCACTAAATGAAACACCAGCACTCCCCACCCTGCTCATAATTCTATCGAACAGCTCTAATGGAGCACTTACCCCCCCATTCTGATACCTCTGCTGAGACAAAGGTACAAGCAAACACTGTTGAACAAAATTCGGCTACTAGGAAACTCAAAAAGAACACTGAATAAACTCCACTTGCTCACTACATTCCACAACACCGAAACATCATTGGACTCATGAGCGCAACCCTGATGCAGGGCAAGCCTATAGAAACATTCCCATCCTTGGCCTGTACATTCCTCCACGATCACGGAAACCCTTCACCAAGACAAGGAGAAATACAGTGAACAATTAAGCTCCATCCCCACAGAGATTCACCCCCCAAAAAAACCTTAATCATACTATTAGTCATATAAGAACCATAGCTGATGATCCGATAGAAACAAGACATAAACATTTTTTTTAAATTTAGCCCCTTTGACCCTTCTACCAAGACTCATTTCAGCACTCTCTAAAAGTTGCATTCTGTCCCACAAGGAAAGTCACACCCACCACTAACAAACCAAACAGCAGATGATCAAGAGGATCCACAGTGATACCAAAGAGAAAAAAGGAAAGGAAAATCAAGGCATCTCCATCACTGTTGTACACTGCATCACCAGCAGAGCTACTTAACAACCTCCACTTTCACGATTATCCACCTCATCAACCTCACAATGCTCCTGGTCTCCTACAACAGAGTTCTGTAGTATTTCAACCGCCATCAATTCAACCACACATCAATACAATGCAAGAACCCGGTCACATGCCAGGAAATAACCACCACCAACAAACTCAAAATGTTCAAACTGTGGCAGCAAACTATTTTTTCATCTCCAAAAATCTGCCCTACCTACTCCAAAAGGTTCCCTCACAGGCATTCCCAGCCACAGAACTCACATTTTAAATCAACAATGCTGAACCTACATACTGTACATCCACTCTGCCAACCCCACCCTAGACTCTCACCACCAGACCTCTCAGCCACACTCCAAAGTATTTGAGCCACGACATTGGCTTCCTCCCACCTTCTCCTTAACTCCAGCAAAGACCACAGCATGCTGACACTACTGCAAAAAAAACAACAACTGCAGGACCTACAGGAACACATTTGTCAAACAAACCACGAGATTACTCAGATCCCACACTGCCACCACTCACTAGACCACCAAGCCGCACACATTGGATCAATATTCACCCAGACGTGCGACAAAAGCAACCCACCCCCACTGTATAACATGTCTCCGAATTTGCTGATGACTTCGGTTACTGGACTCACATTAAATTCAATTTTGACACCAGGTTCAATATGTGGGGAATTAAACTCAACTCCATCAAAACTCAGTTCATCCCTTTCACCAGAAACCCCCAACTCACCCTCAATGAACCCCTGGCAAATAAGGAAAGTTTCTAGGAGTCACATTCCAAAGGCAATCCAAGACTCACCTCAAAGCATTTAACAGGCTGAACACAGACCATCAACATACATCAGAACAATCTTAAAATATGCAGCAGCAGCATGGTCCACAGACTAACATAAAAAAACATCACCCTCTCACAGAAATACATGCACATTGCAATCTAATCCAGCACTGATGCAGTTAATCCAAGAAGCATGGTGGGCCAAGAACAACTCTCTTCATAATCCTGCATAACAATTCTCCATAATTATCAAAATTCTGCCAGATGGTACCAGAGAGTTTATTTCAAACACCTCATATGTATCATCTGTACTAGTCACCACTGTTTTGCTTTTCTTTATAGTTCGCAATATGAAACTGTGAGGACTATTTAAAAACAGAATTAACAAGCTATTCCATGTTTCCATTTTTCTTGAAGAAATGTAAAATTCTGCTAAAATGAAGAGGAGAGAAAATCTGCAGCCACAGCAAGGCCAAGTCAAAAAGACCTTTGTTTCCTGTCAGAACTTTCACAGTGACAATGTCTGTGCTGCAAACTCAGGAAAAGGTCACCTGCTCACAACACTTAATGACCTTTTCGAAATAAGTCACAAAAATACTGTAACTCCTTATTTACAGTAGAGAGAGCGTGAAAGGGTGAGAGAAAATGAGAGAGAGAGAGAGAGAGAGAGAGAGAGAGAGAGAGAACTGCTGCCCTGGTCTATTTATTGACTTGAATGGCTGTAAAATAGCTGTGGTCTAGCTCAACAGAACACTTTATTATCACCAGATGATTTGCTCAACTCAATCCTGATATTCATCACTTTTGCTGTTGTGATTCTGGAGCATGTAATGCATTTGGATGCATACACCGCTGCACTTATCATCAGTGATATTCCAAATTAAATAAAAGTACTGCTTTCAAATTGAATTAGATATCGAGCTGTAGCCATCAATATTGAAAACAAACATTATCTAAAATCCACATTTCAAAGCTCCTAAACATTCACATCACAAAACCAATATTATGAATCTAAAAGGAGGGAAACCGAACACAGTCATCAAACACAAAGAGCCTTTATTTTTTTTTTGCTCCACTCAGTCTCGCTACCAGCAGTATTACGCATCACTTCCTATGGGTAGAAAAAGCATGCCAGGAAAGTAAACCCCTCGCTGGACCAATCAGAGTACCATTTAAAAAAAAAAAGACTTTTCCAGCACTCGTTCCAGGGCGTGTGAAGTATGTGCCCATGGGCAATAAAAACTTAAGAAGTGGTTTCTGGATTTTCTGACTTTTTCTAACTGGCTGAATGTGATTGAAAAAAAGAGAACAGTGGGCTAGGAAAGACTAAAACTGTAACCAATACAAACATGTATGGTCTAAAGCGAAAAGAAAATTATAGTCAAATGAATCAACTATATAATACATGAAAAGAGTAAAATCAGGTCAAAGCAAAGCGGCAAACTGATTATAATCACAAGCTAGTGAAACCAAAGAGAAGTCCATGTTTCACAAATAATAACTCTTAAATGCATCCTAATGTTAAACAATGAAAAGTGTCAGCAGTCACACACTAAAAGAACATGGACATCTTTAATGGTCAAATAACCTTGCCTGTCAACCCACTGACATTCTCACCAGTTCAATCCCTTTACTTCCATCTTTTTACAGCACTTCAGTGGGATTCCAGCAGCATGCAGCTCAGTCTGTTGGCTAATGTCAGAGGGGTGAGTCATGGCTCTGCTCCCTATTTGCCTGTGCCTGCTGTGCTTTTCATGAGCGGTGCTGGAGAGAATGAAGGAGATGGCTTTTTCCGAATGGGAGTGACTCATCTTATCTGGCTACATGCACAATGTGATACTTACTACATTCCTTATGTCTCTATATTAGTGTGTATATTCAAACTAATTTCTCTCAGAAACACAACTGGGCAGCAGAGATAGGAGTTCCATTTTTTGAGACTCCAGCTTTTCAATCATTTTAAAAAAAGGAGCTAGAATATAATCTTTCTATTCATAGAAAGAGATAATGGCTTGTTTACACCAGCACAGACAGGGTGATTCAGACAGGCAGCCACTGGGGTACATATATCTGCTGATCTAAAGCACTGTGTCACTACTGAAATAACTAAACCAATGGGATTAATGGGGTTATTACACTGATATTTATTAGAGTTATACAAGTATTGTGACATTTTCATCACAAACCGTGTGGTGTAGGATGTAGGCAGTTTAGAATTGGCACACGCAGGGGAAAAAAAAACTAAAAGTTGCCCAGAGAGAAAAATTTCAGCTACGATTAATTTTTTAACCACTACATCACTACATGCTAGTGAGGCTAACCCAGATCAGATTGCTAATGAAAATCCAGAGCTAGAAGAGGCTTCCATATCATTTAGATCATTGTGCAGGGATGGTTTCCTGGTGAAATACAACAAAAAGGCTGATTCTTCACATTGCTGTGTAACACCTGTGGATTTTTTTTTCCGAAAGTTTGCACGCAAAAGAAAACAGATGTGACCATAGATTCCAGTGGGCAACTTTTATGCAAGTATTTTAAGGGTCATGAGATTATTTAGGGACCCTCTGGTGGTAAGACCCATGTGACTCACCACCAGACACGTGGTTTAAAAAACGTTCATACCATATTGTATGATACCACATGAAGTAAGAACTGTATCATACTGTGTTGAACATTTTTTTACCTGAGCACTGAGGCCAGAGCCTGACTCCGCAGACTCCGTCACTTTGTATTTGCGTGGGAGGGTCTCCACTTCTCTGATGGCCTCCATGCTCACGTCTTTTGGCAGCACGGCGAACAGCGATGTCACATACATGATGATGGACTTCTTATCCGGTAACTGCACTGCTACATCTGTAAGACAGCAGGTAAAAATAAAAAATACTAATTAAACATGAGAAGTGAGAGGTACAGAGAGGTGAGGGGTAATAATGAGGTGGAAATTGCATCAGGATAAAAGCAGAGTTAGATAGGATTTAAGGATGACAGGAAGAGGTGAGGAGGGACTGAAAGAGGTAAGTTGTAGTGATTAACTGGATTTGACATAGGTCAGGTGTGTTTGCCCTTTGGACATGACATTACAAGAAAGGAGGCATCTGTATATAGACACGCAGAGCATCTACAGGTGCTACGTGAACACAGAAAACATTCTGTGCAAATATAGCTTCTTACAAGTCTTCAGCCAAAGACAACATTGAGGGTATTTGCTCTGCAGTGAGTTTATTCAGGCACCAGTAGAACATGAGAGTAGGCTTTGTGTACTCATCCTAGGTTTTATTTTGTGGAGGTCTTGAGACAGTTAAAATATACATCATTGCGCATACATTTTTTGGAAGAAAACAGTTTAGAGGTGCCTTGTCTTCACAACAACTTGCATATAAAAAATAAAATCTATTGCACTGAGGCAAAAAACAGATTATCAAATAAATACAGTGTGTTACCTTCAGCATCCAGTAGTTTCTCAATACTCAGCTCGTCTTTGGCTACAGTGAAGGCATGGTCCAGTCTCTCCACAGGGCTCAGTCTGACAACCTGATCCCAGCTAAACGCATTTGGCCTGAAGACGCACAGAACAGCAGCAGTGAGGGACGAAAGATGCACACAGTACAATATCAGGTTTATAATATACTAGTTGAATATATATATATATATATATATATATATATATGCATGCTTTGCCTACAGAAATCCTTTGTTGAGGCCAGTTGGGTGTGGAATGCATGTGTTCAGTGATCCACCTAAACCCTGGCCTAAGTCTAAACCAACACTGGCCTTTCTCCCAACTCATAGCCTAGTGTGTGTGTGTGTGTGTGTCATTGGTAAGGACAAGGGGTTACAGAAAGGGGGGGAAACACCCCTGATGCTTCGCTTACTGAGTGTGTGCAAACAGTGACATGGCAGGCCGAAACAGAGCAAGTCAAGCAGTGTACACACACCCGGCAGGCGCTGACCTGTCAACCTGACCTTCTCCGCATAAGCTGCCTGGGTATCCTCACACACAAACACACCTATAGAAAGGATCATACACGCCTTTCTTTCCTTAGTTTATTGGCAGCTTTGGACTTGGCCTCTGCTCAGTATGACTTACATTTGGATTCGAAAGGCTGAATGTCAAATATATAATATATATAATGTGTGATTTGAACTTTGGAAATGTGTAATCATGAACAAAACTGAACAGCAATAACTCCCCTCCAGAGTCTTCTTCATCCTCACCTGAAGTGGTGCAGAATGCCATTGACGGCCAGGCCGTCAGCCCAGCTGGTGGTGAAGTTTAGCACATTGATTTCTGGGTATGAGCGTGTGCATTGGCGCACCCAACTGAGTAAGATCTTCTCACTGTTGGTCTGCTGAAGGTTGGACATGACATCCTTCATGATGTCTTTCACCTATGTGCACACAGTAAAAAGAGGATTAAAGAGACACATTAAACACATGATTTAACAGTTCGGACATGCAATATGCACATTTGGATTTTGTTTTTACAGGATATCATATAACATTTTCTGTTAGCTGTTTTGATCTGATAATTCAAATGTTTGTTTTTTTTTCATTTAGAAAGTTTTTTATAACTCTAATGATCCTTGAATTAACACATCAGCAATGAGCTGGGAATTATCCACACCTTCTGTGTAAATCCATAGGTATATGAACGACAGGTTTTAAAGATAAAGACAATAAACAACAAAAGAAGAATTTCTCTTTAAAAAAATCTTTGATTGATTAACAAGTTTCCTGCTGTTGGCTGTTTCATATTTCAGCAGGTCAATCTGACAAAGTATGTTGACATGACAATACGGCTTTTCTCTCATCTCAATTTTTCATCCATGGACAATATTAGTGAACATTGAGTTCACGGTCAGTGCAAACATTAATGAAGGTTTGTGTGTGTGTACATGTGGGATCTGGGAGGACAGAAGGGAACAGCATGTATGTGTGCTCACCTGCCAGTGGAGGATAATACTCCAGATGAGGCCCAAGGTCAGCTTGCGATTCCCATCCACAATGTCTGTCCCGCCTATGTTTACCAGATCGACCTGAAATAGAGGGAAGAGAATAAGACCAATGTAATAAACACATTTAAATTTATTAACTCAAATATGCTCTGTGAAATCATCTCCATAAAGACCCTTGAGTAACATGAGTTTTCATAAGCAGTGGGGAAAATATTAATGCTTCAAATCTCAATGAGTGCCCACACTGTTACAGCTGAGCACTTCTAATTATGAATTTACAGCACACAGTGGATTATACAGTCTTAATTATACCCATCCATCCATTGCTACCTGCCTGTGCTGCTTGTGAGACACTTATCATAGGAAGTGTGTCCACATGTGGAATATATATATATATATATATATATATATATATATATATATATAAATATTTTGGAGTGGGTGATGCCACAGAGCGGAACATGAGGTCAAGTGTCTAAAAGCCTGACCCGTGACCAGTCTCTAATCCCAGTTAAACCTGTCTTGCCATAGCATCATTTGTCTCAGTCTCGCAGACACAGAAGCTCGTGTACATACTATACTTCTCCATTTGTGTGCATGTTGCCATTGACAACCTCTTCCGTTTGCGGAGGCATGAATACTACAAATGCAAATAGGTCTGGCCGCACAGGGAAAATATAATGAGTGTCCTGCAGGTTGACAGTGGAAAAGTTTCACACATCTCACATGGGAGCCACTTGAGTGCTTTGTGACAACCTAAGCCAAGTAGGAGACAAACCATGACTTGCTTTTTTCAGATCAGATTTTCCAGTGCTGTGGCCACTGCTCCTCTTTAGCTACAGCTTCAGAGTCTTGTTAAGTGTGGACGGCAATTCAGCTAAGATGCATTATTCCACGACTAATACATGAAGTCAACAACATTTCAAAGATTAATGTGGTCTTTACAAGTTAATTGGAAACATTAGAAAAAAAGATATTTTTACAATAACTATTTATTTTCAAAAACATCTGACTGCCCATATTTATTTTCCTTCAGTCAGCATACTTTTCAGGCTCATGGGAACACTGGCCTTCTCTGCCAGCTGTTCCATACAAACTCCAGAGCACACTGCTAAGGTCAAAGCATTAAGATCAACCATTTTACATAGAGAGAAGGAGGGATGAGCGAGCTAAATATACAGGGCATAGAACACAACGCAGACAGAATGGCTGAAGAGAAGCTGCCGGAGAACAACACACTGTAGTCTGGTGTAGTTAGAGAAAGTATATGAATCGAGCGAGTGCCACCTGTGCATAAAATATACATAGTCACATGCTGAGTCTCAACATTTAACTGCAACATAACACAACAGATCATTTTACTGTTCATTTTTATTCCCACTTTCCAGCTGATGGATGTTCATCAGAGAAATCAGCATCTGTACTATGTACTACAGCTACAATCTGTTGTCTTTGGATTAAAAAGAACTGGCTTACATGATCTGGCTAAAAGCGTCTACCAAATAGCGGCCGATGTGTCAACAGCACAGAAGACAGCAGGTACTCACGTTATTTTGATGTAGGACTTGTAGTACTTTGTTGACATTGTTGAGAGCATGCACTCTGGTGGAGCCTCGCTCTTTGGTCTGAAGAAGAAGAAACACAACACAAATCAGCTGACAGCTTGTTCACTGTTCGCTAGCCAATAATAAAGCTGCAGGTACCTTACACACTTCATAAAAATCCCCTTAGATAAAAGGTAGATTCAGTGGAAATGAGTTTCACTGGAGCAGAACACATACACTTGGTCCCAGGTCAAACCAGAGAGTGAAATGTACAGTGTGAGGCATCGCCTCACAAAGAAAAGATATCCCATCACTCAACAGTGTTTGTCCTCATACATTCATCCTGCCCATTATACTACCAGTAGTGACCACAGGGCAACTTATGGAAAGAATGACAGAATGAATGGCTGCCAACTACAAATCCCTTTTAAACCTTCACATACCTCACCCACTCATTAGCACCTAATTATAGAATTAGTATTCAGCTATCAGAAGAGAGAGAGAGAGAGAGAGAGAGAGAGAGAGAGAGAGAGAGAGAGAGAGAGAGAGAGAGAGAGAGAGAGAGAGTGTGTGTGTGTGTGTGTGTGTGTGTGTGTGTGTGTGTGTGTGTGGTAGACAGTTTGGAATTAGTACAGCTGCAGATGACATACAGTACATACACAGGGAACTTTGTAAGGCAAAATGTGCGTCTTACTGAAAATAACAAACATACTATTGAATTTGCGGAACTGTTAAAATTGGAAATGCAATGAATTTGCAACACACATCTGTTTTGAATTTAACTGTTTCTATTTTCAGGAACCAAAAAAGGATCTGCTAAGGCCCCAAGTCAGGTTCTAAGGTTTACATTGGAGTGTGTTTTTTGCATGAGCTAATACATGTGCTTGTGCTGGCTTGAGGAGACACAGCAGTCATCTGTCAGGTATGGTAAACATTGAACTCCTCTGATTGTGTTGTCCACAAGCTTTGGCGGTTTAAATTTTTTGCTTCCAATCATTTTTTAATATGTCACCCTTGTTGTTGAGCTGATAAAAAGGAGCTTTCAGAAGAATCATACAGCTCAAGTTCAAAATAAAGTCACACTGAAAGAGCCTTCAGTTTTCATATTTTTATCCTTTGTTTATAAGGCATAAGAATTGATATGATGAGCCTTGAAATGAAACAAATCTCTGGAAGGTTGGGTTTCTTGACTCCTGGGTAAAATGTGTAATCTGAACAAAAAAAGTGCTAATCTCAATACACACACTCACCAGGACAGTGCCAGTGAGGCCCTGCAGCAGGTCCAGCAGCTTCCTCCCATCCCTCAGGTCAGAGAACATGTCCTTGATGGGCGTCTTACCCGTCTGAAAATAACACAACAACAACCGTTAACCTATGAACAGTGCTATAAGCTGGCCTAACACATTTAGACATTAACTATCCATCAACATTTTAATCAAATCAATGCGGAGAATCATGAAGACGCTTCAATCTTTTGCGATGGCTGAACATTTCAGGTATTAAGTGAAGAAGGACTGACATCATAAACATGATGCAGCTACTTTTATTAGCGGCTAATTGCCTACATCAGGAAGCAGGGACAGTTGTAGAAGAAGCATAGAACCTTTGTCAAGCCATAATAACCACTATCTCAGCCTTAGACGTCTTACACAAAACACAAATGCAAATGTGAGTGAAGGTCGAGTGTGAAACTGAGAACATTTAAGAGCTGCAGAGTTTATGTTGCCCTGTCTGAGGAGTGTAAATATTTAAACAACACTGCTCATATTTAACACAGTTCTCCGAATTGTTTGTTTAGAGGAATGGATGGAATATAAAAACAGGACCACACATATCAAGCCGTTCACTTTCAAACACCAATGATTGCAGAGTAGTCATATATTAAAAATAAAAAAAAAGGTAAAATAAAAATGTGAACGATTCAATCTACAAATACTTCTGATGCTTTGTTTAAACATGTAAAGAGGAAATATGGCAATGGCTTGCCATAAGAAGATATACACAGTGACGGTAAATATTTCAACAGGTTGAATTTACTATCGTGATAATAGCCAAGTCAGTTGTGAAGTAACCTCCTTTGAGTGCCACCCCCTCGGTCCCTCATCAGAAACCTGCATTCCAATCTCAGGCAGATGGAGCACTTAGGTTTTAAAATAATTAACTTTTCTTTTAGTGCTTTTGAGAAAATTTTTTATAGTGTTTTAAATGGCGCAATAAAGGGTTTGAACTACTACATAGTTTTACTTTACCTTGGAGAATTGTGCATTAATCCACTTGGTAAAGGTCTTCTTCTGTACTGCGTCATGTTCATCTGTGCGGTAAAGAGAGAATAGAATGTGAGAGAGGTGAATACTTGTATCCAGACTTGACAACAGCACCAGGTTACAGTCAGTCTCTCGATGACATTCAGCGAAAGAAAACTGGCTGCACTCAATTCTACTTGTTTATTCCAGGAATTTAATGGCCGGCGTCAGAGTGGTTAATGCTGATTGTAGCTAGGGGCATCACAGCCTAAAAACATCGCAATCAATGGGGCTGGAACATCAGAAAATCTAAAAAAAGGAATAATCAGTACACAGCAACTGGATGAGGTGTAGACAAAATGTTGAAAGGTAGAAATTAAAAGACAAAAAAAAAACAGTGTTTCTCTCTGCCCTGGCCTGTTTAGAATGTTCCCCTGGTATCTGAATCCAGTTGTGCAAATATTTCACATTTTCTTCCCGCTTGACTCCCTGCTCCTCCACTGTTCTCTCCGACATGGCATTCTAATAAGGCCTCATTGTGTGTCAGACAGAGGGTCAGCTGCTTTCATGGCCCCGGGCGATGGACGGCTCCTCTAATGCAGCCCGTGCACTTGCATAGGCCATAATTTAAAAGTCAAATAAAACGAAATGAAAACAATAGGACAGACATTAAGGGGCCCCGGGACGGATTCATCTCGCAAATAAGGAAACGCAGCCGTGTAATAAACAATCACAGGATATACAGGATGTTCATCAAGTGTCTGCTCTTCCTGCACGCTCTTAAATAACCAGTTCATTAAGTTGTCACTTCATTCCAGAACTGTACACCTGAGGACCATTCCCTCAGGTGTACAACAAAAAAAAAAAGAAAACAAGAAATGCGTTCACATCTGCTTCCAAGCACCGTGACAGATCTGGGGGGAGGAGAAGCTGTAAAAGTGTGTGTAGGAGCATTTAAACTGCCACTGTCATTCAGCTCGCTGCTGTGTAAAGCACCATGAACTGAACAAAAGGTCAAAGGCTATGATCACCAGCCTCAACAGCCGTCAGCTTCTTTGTTTTGGGGTGTGTGGAGTGTATGTTGTGTGTGAGTGTGTGAGTGTGTGTGTGTGTGTGTGTGTGTGTGTGTGTGCATATAGAAGCTGGCTGGGTGAGAAGGGGCATAAAAGAAGAATGTCCTGCAAGCGGAGGCCAGAGGTGGGGGTGATTGAGGTGAAGAGGTGAGAGGAGATCAATGGGGTATGTTTTCTTATCTGTACTGATTGGCAGGTTTAAAGCTCTTTGGGTTACAAACAAAAAGTAACAACACCTGAAAGACTTTAAGAAAGGGATAATGGTTTCTGCCTTTTCTCATATGTTATTCTGAGACATCATAGTTTGGTTTCATGATCAGCTTTAAATATAGAAAATTTAGTTGCAGAAAAGTTTCCATTGGGTATTCTTATTACTCAGCATCACATGAATGTGTGCAAGATCCTACATTTTTTTCTTTTGATGTTTTCTTGCCATTCACAGAAGGGGGAAAAAAGTTATCTATGTGGAAAAAGACAACTGGAAGGGTGAGATTTTGAGAGGCGAGTTGCCAAGGCTGGTATACATGTGCACTGTGTCCAAAAGCAATGACCCTAAACGGTGTTTAGGTCCTCCTGAGAGCATGTTGACCTATTTTGCACATCAATCTCAGGCAGCTACAACAATACCTAAAGAATTCTTTCTTAGGAGCTTAAGAAGTGGAGACGACAAAGCGATGACGACATAAGGAAGCGATGGAGAGAAGAATGCCGGAGACTGCACTGGCCTAGTATTTTTTTTTTAATAAAGAAAGTTACTGGGAGACATGAAGCCAATCAATGGTTCCCCCTCCTCAATGGACAGACCCTGTCAAGCCAGCAACATATCTGATCCAGGGGGCCTCCAACTCAATTGACAGATCATTTCAGTGGATGGATCTGTTTGGAACAGGTGACCCAGCAACTGTCCAATCAATCATATTTCGGCTAAAGTACAATAACAGCCAGGCATACTGGCAGTTTCACCAAAAAACATTAGAAGCCTCTTTTTTATGCACTGGAAAATATTCTGTTTGTGCCACAAGGCATCGGTAAATCATCTTTTTGGAGAATTTAAAGTTAACATTTATTTATCAGTTAGTTACTATAATAATAACAAACAAATACATATTGTATACTGACATGCATGGTCATATAGTTTAGTAATTAATATGACACAACAGTATTCAAGACCAAATACATATGGTTATATTTTAGTAGCGTGGTGTCACTTCCAGGTGATTTAATGAGGGTAAACACAGTAAACAGCCATGCGTGACAGCACTGCGCTCTGGAACAGCTGCAGACCTATCAACGTATTGGTTCTGCTGCTTCACATGCTGCAGAGGTTTAATGTACTCAAGAAGGAGCTTTTCATACAGTATGCAGCAGCTGCAGAAGCACATACTGTAAGATCAACCACATTCATTTATAGATCAATGCACTGATTTACGGACTCTTCTGCTTCAACCACTCTAACCACTCTAAATCACACATCATTTTCTGTCTGTGTTGATGATAGTAGTAACTACGTAACTAATGATATTGTACAAGCACAATAACCATAACTAAAAATATTAGAGTTAATGTACATAAGTACATACATGATGTTTGAAGTTGTATTTATTCCAGCAAAATAAGGAGGGCCACCAAGAAAAACCTCACCGAGAGCCCCTTGCTGCCTAGACCTGGTCCTGACAGGAGATGGTGGATAGGTACTATAAGAAGAGGCCAAATAACTGGTGGCAATCAATCAGAGTTCATTACTAACAGGTTGAACATGTTTGACAGATGAAGAAGAGGAAGAAGAGTTAGACCACGAGACAAAACAAACAAAAAAAGCAGTGAAAAACAAGAAGAGAAGGTGCCAAAAAAGATTGTGAGATGCAGCCAGAGGGAGAGAAGAATGTTGGCAAGAACATTTAAAAAACAACTCGAGAGTCTAGCACGACAGCAGGACAGGTATTCAGGTATGCTTTCAACACAATATCAATTTTCCTGTTATAAAAAGTCCCATAGGGGGCCTCCTGTCCTTACAGCCTTATCAGCACCCTCCGTGGCCCCAGAGGAGACGTCCCTGTTGGCTTGGGAGCTCCTGGGCTTACCACCTTGGCAGGACAATACGCCCGATTCATACAAAACCACTCACCCTCGATCTGTCTGCTGCTGCTACTCACTGCAGCGTAGGAATGTCTTGCTGCTGGACAAGATCAAGGCAGCGGCACAGGTGTGTGTGTGTGTGTGTGTGTGTGTGTGTGTGTGTGTGTGTGTGTGTGTGTGTGTGTGTGTGTGTGCATGCTCACTAGAGAGGAATACCCTTCCCGAGGGAAGTGTATAAAGAACATGTATACAGGGTTAAACATGCCCTGTTATGTCACTTCTCTTGCCACACAAGTGCTTTAGCCCTGTGTGCGTATATCACACGGAGCACTTAAACTGACATTTACTGTATACGATTATTATATGATTTATAAGAAAACGAAACACACAGCTAATCACTTCGCTATTCAATGAGTAATCCTCACCTACGGCACTTCCATCTTCAGGTTCAGTTCAACTGCCTGTGTAAGCGTCAGTCTGATCTAAGCAAATGTACTAACTTTGTTAACGTCTATGACAATAGCTGCTCTGGGACTAAAAATAACTATTAAAACCATAATAAACATTTATCTTAAATCTAGTTGGTGCAGCTCCCTGATGTCTGTTAGATCTTTGCCTACCTCTACCAGCAAACTGTATCAATAGAGGCTTTGGAAATATCAAATAGTGGGTTTCTTTGATGATATTTTAATCTTCCTTCTATATATGTTGATTACTTCTAAGAAAATCTGACTATAATATAAAACATGCTAATAAATGTCTGCAAAGCTTGCAATGTTGTCTGGCCTTATTGAAGGAAACAAACATTAATCTAGTAACACAGAAAGGCTTTTACTGGAAATATTTCTGGGTCACTTGGTCATATGATAAAGATATCGGCCCAATGAGCAGAAACAAACAAACTACACGAGCACGGCGAAGCAAAACAGGCACAGGCACATTTGTTTGTAGAGAAAATAGTCAACCGTTAGCAAGTATTCAGTCATCGTATTTCACATAACCAATCAGACACACACACACAGTGTTGTATATGTTGGAGAGGAGGGGGCAGAGTGCAGAGTCATACAGTGAATGTGCGGAAAAAGAAGCGTTTCTGTTCCTTGACAGCCAAACAGGAACTGGTGATTACAGGAAGAGTAGTCCCCACCAGGATCCTCTCACAGCTCACTGAGCACACGCTCTTAATATATACTGCATTTACACACATGCACACTCACATCGCAGCATGAACACTGCAATGCTGCATTTCAGGTTACATTCAGGTCAACGTCTCTTACTCTTGCTATAGTATATGTGACAAGAGCAAAACATTTCCACTTCTCTAAACACTCACATTCACAAGTATGCTCCTTAAACAATTGTGTTTACAAAAGAGAGCATCAGCCAGCTAGGCAATACATTTTGCAAACCCAATTCTCAAAAAAAAAAAAATTAAAAATGTCTTCTTTTTAACTGACACCTATCAAATTGCCAAACTGTTTTTTACCTGATACGGTGTTGACCAACATTACTTGAGCAAACACAGAGTGGATATAGAGAAAAGTTAACAACTCACAGAGGAGCAAAACATGACAAAAACAGTCAGGAAAACATTCACATAAACACACATTTTCCCCAAAGTATCCAGCTGAGAGGACAGAGGGAGACATATAAAATATACAGCCTCAGTGTCCTGGTGTAACCCTCCCTCCCTCCCTCCCTCCCCCCTTCCTTCACTCACAGGTGGAGAGAGCCTGTGACCACACAGCAGGGAGAAGGGGGAAACGGTGGGAGGCACTGAGGTGAAAATCAAACAAACCATCAGGGCAGCATCACACTGCAAACATGGGAGCTCACAGCTTAGGCAAATAGAGATATTTACAAAGTTGAAGCTGCATCAGTGAGCAGCAATTACCTTTAGCCAACTTATACTTAACCTTTCCCTCATGATGTTCCCAGCCCGGCCGGGCTCGTGTGGGGGCCACTGGCTCACCACATTCAACGGGAGCAGCCATACGTTTAGCCACGAATAGTGGAAAGTGGAAGTTTAACTGGCGGATTACCAACTGAAATTAAAATTAAACTTAGTTTGGGGAAACTGAAAAAAGAAAATGTGTTCTTTCTTCAGACCAGATGCTGATGAAGCATTAAGGCCGGCTCATGTCATGGCTATGAAACGACTCAAGGAGAGGCTGTGCTCATAAAAACAGTTTCACTGGGTGAACTTCACCTTGATGGGAGTCTAGAAAGAGGCTCAGCTGTTGGCCTCTCTTAGTACAACACCACCCACATAAAAACACACACACACACACATGCTGATACTTTCAAGCCAACCACTCTCCATAGCTTAACCAACACGCCTGCAGACAAACTTTCTCCCCTCCTGCTATACTGTATGATTCCTATCTGTGCTATTATTTTGACTCTGTAGGTTGAGAGGAATGCATAGAATTCCTATAATTTACCCTTACATTCCTCCCTCCTCCCTCCAGTGGTCACTTGTCTAAGCTTGTCCCAGCCAGTGCAGCCTTGTTGACACTTTTCCCTTGCGGAGATCTGGGAATTTGTAAGGAAAACACTCCAAACATCCAGAAAATTTAACCTGTATCCCACTTAAGCAGCGTGAAAAACTTGTACTATTCAGCTAATTCTTCATAAACCAATCCTATTGATTTTTTTTTAAATTTTAAACATAATATTCATTCATTCACTATTCCAGTATTCACAACTATGTATTAAAAATCCACTGAACACAAGATTTACTTAATAAAGATTAATCTCAACATCAGATTTTAAATAAACATTGCAGTGTCTTGTGGTGGGTTATCCAAACACTGGGAGGAAGCATATATAATACTAATAATCAACTACCTCAGTTGGTAAATTGACAATTCATCTGGCAAAGTACTATCTTGCTTTCACAGCAAATATCCTATTTTATACAACCACTTCAAAGCTTGCATTATACACCTTGACCTTATACACCAATTCTGCAGCAGTGAAAACACACAGCAGCACCTATGTCCCACCTAGATGCCAGCACGCCATGTGTCACACACTTGTTTAACGGTTCCTACCTCTGAGTTTGAGCCCATGCTCTGCCATCTTTTACCAAAGGCCGCTGAAAAGCTGATCCAGAGAAGCGGCAAAAAGTGAAAAAGCGAGGTGAGAAGAGATAGACCCAAGAGTGTCAGCAGGAGAGGTGGGGTGAATCTGACATTCCTGCCTGCCTCTCCTCCTCTACTCCTGTCGCTCCTTGACCAGAGAGAGAGAAAGAGATCAGAAGAATGCAGCAGCAGCAGAAGAGAGAGAGAGGGGGGGGGAGAGGGACATTGCCAAAGAAAGGAAAACAGATTGGGGGCAGAGCAGAACAGGACAGGGCAAGCCACGGGTGGGGAGCCGTGATGCATCGTGTGGGATAGGAGATGAGAACAGATAAAACAGAGACTCTGTTCGGCACCATCCCTGCATGCAACAGGATAGAAAAGTGCCATCACGAGACAAAGAAGGGCATATCTGCTGGAGATCATCGCACAGAACAAAGACACAACACGGGAGTAGACAAGCAGTGTGATTATAGGTATGCACTTTCTCCACATGTGATGGAAATCTACCACAATCAGACACTGGAACACAGGTCGACCCCGTATGGAGTATATTGTCCTTACAAGGAGAATAACCACAGACGCAATGTAGCTGTCACAAGCGACACACACAAACACAGAGGGGATGGAAACTATTGGGTCATTAAATTAGTACAGTGAAGTCTGTCAAGTAAGAGAGAGAAAGAGACGACTTCAGCAGTGTGGAAAGATTCGCTCTGCAGGATTAAGGAGATGTGCTGTCGTGTGTTTAACCAAGGTGAACAGTTAAATTTGAGAAAAAATAAAAGGCTGCCATTGTAATAGAGGGAAAAAAATAACAGAAGGCTCCAGGATGAGCTTTTGTCTTCTTTCACTGTAAAGAGGCGTAAACATAAATATTCATTTACATTATAAAATATTCTTAAAGTTGGTGTGATAGAACATACCATCTTTTGAGTCATTTAAAACGTTTTTTAAAGCCTTTTCAACTAGTCAAACAGATCAGTGCATCAATATCTAAGTTCTAAAGATTTACCTCCTGCACAGTGCTCTTACACTTACCTAAATCATCAGATAGCCTGTTGTCATGCTTCCCTCTCCTCCTGAAAAAGTTACGCTTCCTCCACGACATCCACTTACTCAAATTCATGATGGTAAGCAAGTGTTTTTTGAAAAAAACAAACAGAAGAAAACAGAAAAAGAAAGAAAAAAAAGACAACAAAACCGGAACAGGAAGACAAGGTGGGGGTGGTGAGAAGCACCAGTAAAGTGAAAGAGGAAGTAGAGGTGTTAAAAGCATTTATCGAGCACACTGGGTGTGTTAATTTGGGGGCGCTGGGCTGGCCTGTCTGTTGTGACATCACACACACACATACGCACGCACACACACGCACACACAGAAAAGGAACATGAGTGACAAGAGCGGGGGCTCAAATATAAGATAAGTAACATGTGACATAGATGTAGTGTGTGTTTGTGGGTGTGTGTGTGTGCAAACTGACAGCTGATTCTCCCCCAACAACACAGGGATGAAGGACAGCTGTCATTCTCTCGTCTTGCAGGAAGTGAGTGACACACGCCACCTACAGTGACCACAACCCCAGAAACATGCGCTCGGAGCTACGACACACACTTTGTAAATGTTTGTAGAGACAATTTAACATAATGAGTCACAGAACGAGTGTTGCAGAACTGACACAGTTCCTGACATTTAACGCGAGTGTGTGAGCCAGCGGAGTGGATCAGAGAACAGGGCAAAGGCCTGAGTCCATTTGCTCATTGACATATTTAGTCAATGAGGGGCAACTGAACAAACAGCTCTATTCCCACACAGGGAGGCTGAACCAGAAACAAGAGGGGGTTGGAAGAGGAGAGAAAGTCCTTTTTTTTCCTGTGTTGTGTTTTCTCTCTTCCTCTACTTAACAAAAAGGAAGTTCAGAAGGAATATCGGCCCAGTCCACCCCGTGACCGACTTCCAGAATCTGATTGAATTATATCCACTTCCTTCCGCGGAGAGTCGCAGGCAGCTGGTCTGGTCACAGCTCGGGAGTGAATGAGTGAGGCCGGGCCTTGGCAGCCGCTGGAGGGATCAAGAGTCCAGAGGGGGGCTTTCCACCGGTCAGTCAGTCATGAATCCGCATTCCGGCGTCCCACTCTTGTCATTCCATCTTCACACACCATGCAGAGAGCGTCCGTCATCAAGCGGCTCAGGTGAAAGCTGCGCGAGTGTGTGCCGCTCACACTTGTCGTAAACATCTGTCTGTCTCTCTCTCTCACACGCACCAGTAAGAGATGAATGAAACCGTTTCCTACAAAAAACGTCTGAGCTCAAATGAAATGTAAAGACTGCAGACAGCAAATTTTTAATACACGCCTTTTGACGCCATACAGACTTAACTTGACAAAACCTGGGCCAGGGATGAGGTCAGGTCTGAGGGTCCAGGGTCCTGAATGATAAGATCATGAACTGACCTGGCCTGGCCTGGCCTTACTCCTCCAGTTGACCACCAAAGCCTTCACTCCCACGAAACAATAAGCCCAGACATGCTCTAGTCTACATTTATCTTTTACAGTCAAGGTTAGACACATATGCATGCCAATTGCAATCCCAACATGATTTGCTATGAAAGAAATGATAATTTCCTCTATCTACATCATTATTCATGTTTTCATAAAAAAAGAGACTACAATGAGTAGATTTGATTTTTACAGCACTCTATAAAGTTATTTCCTTAAGTATGTAGAATATATTGTGCGAGCAGGTCATCATTGCAATAAAGCAATATTTATTACAAAGAAAATTTCTTCTCGGATTCCAAAATAGCCAGCCCTTTTTCAAACTTTCTGTCAAACGAATTGTTCATCTTTAACTGGCAAGTACCACTGTTCAACATCTCCACTAACAAAAATAAATCTGTTTTCCTAAATAAAATCAACATCATACCATTACCCTGTGGTGTTCCGTGCGTTGCAGGAGTTTGTGATGAATTTCTCTTATCAGCTGCGCCCGTTTCCCTACTGATAATCAACTGTAATTTCATTTAGTGATTCCTTAATCACCCAGTACCGAAAAAAGCAAGTGGCACACCCTGTACGCAAACATCAACATCATTAATGTGTATGTTTTGCAATTATGCATTAAGGCCTTTAATTCCTTTAAGAATTTTGTTGATTATCACAACATGACCAGGACCAAGAAATAGGCTACTGAAAATGATACCAACCCCTGAGCTGGACACTCAATGCCTTGTTGAAGAAAGCACAAGGCAGCATAGAGTCAAACTAATAAAGACACATGCTGCCAATACATAAACACAACCAAATATTTGTTTCCCTAATTTGCTTGTGTTTTGTTCTGGCAGCGTGTTGATCTTTCACTGCGGAAAATTGCAGCTTTTAAATTTGTTTAAGGAGCCCTGGTTGGACTCTATTATACTTTCTGCTATATTCTGTTTAATAATAGTAAGAAAAAAGTTTCAAAAAGCCCTCAAAAAAAAAACGGAGGGAAAATAAGGTGGCAGTGCTCTCTCTCCCTCGTGCTCTCACTATTTCTCTCTCACATATATATATATGGAGCAGTTGAGTCAGGGGTCTATCCAACATCCAAGAGCAATGGAAAATTGCACTTCCCACAATGCCGCAGGTCTCCACCCATGGAAAGTAGTAGTTTCCCATGTCTAAATCCACATTGGAAGAGAAAAGAGAAACACCTTTAAGGTTATGAGAAGGTGGACGTTTCAAATCACTTTAAGCATATTTATTCAGTAGCGTGAAATCACTGAAGCTTTATAGGGTTAATCTGAACTCTCCCCAGGCCTCAGTCTGTTTTTTTGTTTTAGTAAATCCTGTCATGCGAAGGGTCAGAAGGTAGATTGGGCAACATGGCTTTGTAGGCCTAATGAGCTCGGTGAAGGGGGCAGCGAAGGGGATTTAAAATGAGAGGGTTTGCTTTGGGGGGAAAAAAAGGAGATTCACATATAGAGGCAACCGGTTAGAGTAACAACTGCAGTAGAGAGATCATGTTCTGCCTTTTCCAGCCTTCTCTAGGGGAGATCGGGCCTGGGCGGAGTGTCTGCTGCTCGATGTATGAACATTGACCAAAGAAGCCTCGAGTCCCACAGACAACCGCACCCAGGGGGGATGTTTTGGCCTACGCTACCATTCCCAAATTTCCAGGCAGGATTTTTCAGTGCTCGTTTCCTCCCACTTCCCAGGCCGCCAGATCCAGCAAAGCACACTTGTGTACTATAAATATTGCTGTGAAGATGTATTCCCTATAGGCACTTTATGGTCTCAAAGTCAAAATACACTCATGAGAACTCTCGCTGACCATAGACCCGCAGATGACTAACACGCAAACATCCACAGCAAAGAAAAAAAACGAAAGGTCACGACATCTATGAATGAAGGGGCGGCCGAGGAGAAAGCCTCTTTGTTTTGATTTTGGTTCCATGCTGCCCACACATATAGATGAAGACCTGATATTATGCATTTATGTAACACTGCAATCACTGACATTTTGAAAAGCTCTTCTAATTTATTTCTGAACCAGTATTCCCGTCTCTTTCGACACATGCACACGCACCAGCTGAAATATCTTGTTTACATGGTCCACCCTGCAAGAAGAAAGCCAAGGCCTTGACATCCAGCTGAACAAGTATGGTGACAGGTCCTCAGAAAAATCTCCTGGCCGCACCCTCCAGCACACCCTCCATTTGGTGACAATCCCATTTGTGATCTCTTGTTAGACACAATATGACCTCCGTGATGTGTGTCACACCCAATGATAATGCTTACAGCAAGCAGGATGGCCGTGTGTGTGCAGCACAGCAGGTAAGGCTGACGGGCTGTAACCTATAGTATTAGGTTACCTATAGTATATATAGGTGCTATACCCGCTTATTACTCATTAGGGTCACAGGGGTCTGTTGGAGCCACAGGTGAGGACAGGGATACACCCCAGACAGATCAACAGTCTATCGGGGACACACACACACACCTTTCACTCACACGCTCATACCTACGGGCAATTTAGAATCTCCAGTTAAACTAAGCATATTTTTGGACTGTCTGGGGAAGTCGGAGAACCTAAGAGAACCCACACAGACACAGGGAGAACATGCAGACTCCACACAGAAAGGTCCCAACCTGCAACCTTCTTGCTTTGAGTCAACAGCACTTCCCACTGCGTGGGTGGACACTGTAATTCTCATATCTACAAATGGTCAAATACAGGCTAAATAACAGGAGAGTTTAATACTGTGCAAATACATCCAACATATATAGGCTCTGTCAAACAGATTTGGATAAAATATAAAGGAATATGTTTATTGTATTTTAGATATAGTGTGTGATGTAGAAACTACTTGACATTGGTTAAGTAGAAACAGTCCTGCTGCAGGGTGCAGTAAGAACTTTATCAAAGATGTCAGAGTTTATGATCCAAAAAAATGTTCATTGACATTGTTAAAGTACACACATAACTTCAGAAGTCAGAAAACTGTGAAATAAGACAGCAAAAGTCCGTTCACGGCTGTAGGCGTGGCTCTCCATTATTCATCTGCCTGATAGCAAATGACAGCGAGAGTGACAATACACTGACTCTTAACAGTGATTTGTCAGGTACAAGGCTGCCAATGACATTTGAATATTCCCTCAAAAAATAATATATATAATATTTGAACTATTCTAACATACTATTCTAACATCTGGTTGCGTAATTTGTCAATGACCCCCATTACCTCAGGACAAATTAATACAAAGAGATATAACTACTTGTATAGGTGCTTTATTGAATTATAAACATATTTGACAATGTGATACCTACAGGATAACAAGTAAATCAACTAATGGCCATTCTCACACACACTTTTTTCTCTCTCTCGCCTGCACCCTTACTCCCTCTGTGTGCAGGTGCCTTTCTCTTCCTAGGGAAATATTTCAACAAACTCCTTTGAAACATGCAGTCGTCTGTTACATAATGGCGCATAGATATTAAAATTAGCTTAGTGCTATTACTTTACTCACGTTAGTGACACTAAATTGGCACCAGGCCAAATTAACTTAAGCTACAGATATGTTACATAACATTAGCTGTGAACTGCTTAATGTGAACATCAGTTTAACTTGTAAAATGTATGTCTCTGTTATCTCAAAGCCTGTAACTTACCCCTACCCTTTCTCCAGCCGGTATGTTGCTGCTTTACACTGACTCTGACTCTCTGACCTGTTTCCGAGGTAATTGACATACTTGAAGACCACGTAAGAACCCCCCCCAAGATTAGATACTAAGCAAGATAGTTCTCTGCAGTTTATCTTAGTGCTCAGGAGTACCTGACAGGATTCCTGCTGTGAAAGAGCGGCTGTTTAGTTCAGCAAAAGAAACACAAACAATGTGCATATTTCCAGATAGGTGATGCACAAGGGGAAACATGCACAGTATGTTACTAATCTGGATTTTTTTTTTTGCATTTTCTGTGTTTTTTACTCTGTTTTTATAATGGAGGAACCAGGTCATGTAAGCAGAGTTCTGAAATGGTGTTCTTCTCCACTTGAACTCTCTGGTGGCAACTAACGAGAAACAAAACCTCAGGTGACTGTCTATTATTGTGTAATGGCTGTTAAACAACAGCCCTAAACCCTGTGGATGATATTTGACCTTTCACATTTGTCTGCAGTCTGGAATGGGCAGGGGGAGGGTAAGTGAAGCCAGGACAGGTAGATAGTGCTGGTGGGCGGGGGAGTTATAGGCTAACCCAACCACAACTTTGTCAAATAGTTTGTGAGCACCCCTTAACATCTGTTTCAGCCTCTTTAGAGCTGCCGTGCCATGTGGCAAACCACACACATCAACAGAGATCAGCCTGTGAGGTCAATTTTGGGGCTGCATCCAGGATTTGTTCCATTAATGTGTCACCAATGCAAAAAATATATATATATTAGCATTTAAACGAAAATGCTCACATTTGAAAAGCTGAAAACCGCAACTGGATAAGGAACAATTAATTGCTTAAAAGCAAAGTGTCACTAACTAAAGTGTGAGCCAATTACAACATGTTGATCATGTGTTTATGGTTTTACTCACTAAGAATCACTTTCCCTGGTTGACAAAACACAGACATAATCATTACGTAGCTGCTAACTGAGTCACTTTACCCAGATGTTCTGGTTTCTACAGCCTCACAAGCCTCCAAAGCTGCACCCACCTCAAAAGGCCCAAGTGTGCCTGAGAGTGTCTGTGAAGGGGACTGAACTGTCAAACTAACTGCCCTCCATTACAGGAGCATCAACACCACACACACACATATGCACATACACATACACTCCAACAATGATTTACTGACTTTAGTAATTGTTTACAAATGGAACACACAGAAAGGCTGAAATAACTAAACAAGGGCTTTAAAATAACAGAATATGCTCACTCGCTCCACTAGATCAGAGATAACTTTCTGCCAATAAGAGGCAATGACAAAACAGACAGACCGAAGGTGTGTGTGTGTGTGTGTGTGTGTGTGTGTGTGTGTGTGTGTGTGTGTGTGCGCGCACGAGCTGTGGGTAAACATGCTATTGTGGATAAATTCGTCAACAATTCAAACACACCCACATGAAGGCCAGCATGGAGAACACATGAAGACTGCTGCACTAATGCTTTTCTGCAAGGCTCAGCTGTGAAAACATCCTTCCACCTGCCAAACACACACACACACACACATTTCTCGTCAATGCCTATATCAATCAATAAATCAATTGAAGAGGTTTTTATAAAGTTTATTAATTCTGTTCCGAAGTTCTGACATTTGCAACTGGTTTAACTGGTTAGAAAGGCTTCACAACGCTCTCTGAATCATGGAATACAACAGTCTCTGTAATCCCAAAATCCACACACGTCCACACACAGAAACACGAGTGAAGATATTGACAAAATTTGCTCACTTCTATCTGGTGGGTAGTTTTATTGTGAGCGGCTAAGCTAGGTACTCGGTTTGTCCCGCTTTGCCATAAAGAAAACATTACTTTTGCGGTTGCTAGGAAACCTGGATCTTTGTAAGTAAAGCATTGTGGTCTGGAGACAAGCGTTGTAAATTACAAACTCCATCGGCACAGTGGAATTCCTGGCACGGAATCTGCCAGTTTTTTTTTAGGCTGGGCGGGTAAGGGAAACTGGCACATGGACTAGTAAGGATGGATAAACTTACACACTTTTCTTCACACTGTTTCCTGCCGGGTTTAAAGATTAACAAAAATAACAGAGAGCGAGGGAACAGATGAGCAGTGACTAGGAGGACTGCATAATAAGGCATGTGTCGACCCACTGACATCACAAACACATTTTGAATATGAGTGCAGATGTCTTTATAGCATAACTACTTTAATACTCAATTAATCGATAAGTTGTTCAATTCATTTTTTTTATTTTTGTGACTTGAACTACATAATTTGGATATCACTTCATAAAAGTCACTCAAATGGATTATTAAAACAGCACATAAATGTTGAAACTCCAAAAATGACTTCAAATGACTTGTTTACATGGTGTTTAGATTACCTCAGATTAAACCATGTGTATGTAAGAAAGTGTTTCATTTTAAGTTTTAATCAGATACACAAAGTCTGTTTGTCCTGTATAAAGATAATAATAATAATAATACAGTTCTATATGTGCCATTGTGTCTCTTCCTTTTTTGGTGTGACTTGCCAATGCGTGTCATTATTTATCAATTATCTGATTATCTAATGACTATTTTTTGACTTGCTTGTCAGGTAAGTAAACTGCATGTTGCTGTTTCTAATCTTCAATGTCTACACTTTGAATATAAGATCAACTGAAGAATTAAAGCAAGATGGAATGAAATGATCCTCTAAGAAAGGAATCACAGGGTGCGGCTCTAGACCCATCCCTGAATTCTTGGCTCTCCCCTTCCTCGGCTGCCATTGGTCACCTTTTCTGTAACTTTCTCCTTCTCCTTGCAAACAGGTTAGGAGCAATCATCTTGACATCTCTTTATGCCTGTGGAGCTTGATTTTCCTCCCTGGGAACTGCGGTTAACCGTGCACAACAGGATTTCTGGCTCTGTCATCTTCTCCTTTCCGTCACTGCTTGTATGCTCGAACAACAAATTGTGTTCTTTGCAGTTCTGTTATATTCTATCATATCAAAGACATGCAAGCTTACCCTGCATGCTGTGTGACTACTAAGCATGGTAAACAGCAAACTAAACAGCCAAAATGATCAAAAACATACCAGATCTCCACTTGATGATGTCGTTGAACTCGTCATTGGCTCCTCCCTCTGCAAGATCGCCATATGTCGCCATGGCAGAAAATTAATCCAATGCGTTATTCGTCGAAACGGTGCAATAGTCCTTGTTCTGCACCTGCAAACTGGAATCAAATTTACATTCAAACAATGCCATAGTTGATTAGCTTTCAAATATGTATGCCTGCCCTGCAATCTTTCTGCTTTAATGTGACTTAATCTCAAAAGAATGTTTGAGTGACATGGTCACAAGTGGTTAAGCATGCAAGATCTTGCACCACATAATGAACTACGCAGGTCACTAAAGACTAACAGATGTTTGAGGACATTTCTACAGAATGTCTACTCATTATCGCTTCGGAAGAAACAAACAGTCCTCACACAGTGGCCTTAGCAACTGACAGTGTGAGCGTTTATTAATCCTGTGAGAGGCCAGGCTGCCAATTAAGTTATCTTGAGGTTAAAACACCCACGAACTGTCAAGTCAGGGTGAAATTGGTTAGTTTCGCTTTGGGTTGGTCCCAACTAACCATCAAAATCTCTTGAATTTAATGCTCTTTTTTTACTACTGTTCCTTCTGTTACTCTAATGCACTTCATTACATAGTTATAAGTCGGCAACAGTTCAGTAAACACACAAGGTTGATTCTAATCACATGTATGCTGACAGGAACATTTCAGCAAGTTGCATTTCTTTTAGTTTAGCAGTTCTTGGCGAACACGCCGGCTAATTTGGGGCCTCTGGCAGAGAATTCAGAGGTATCAGTGGGGAAGATTTATCGTCCTGCAACCGAGGGATGCAGTTCAAATGTTAACAGAGACAAAAGTGTAAGCAGCAGCAAACCTTTGACTCTATGGTGAGTGTTTTCTTTGGGGGCTAAATTCAGCAATTCATGTGCACTTTAAACGGGTCATCGTGTGATTATGCTGGTACTGTAAATGCCGTTTGTTGCTTCATTTTCACACAGGACACGGCTGTGTGCTCTGCCTCCTCATATTTTAGGATACTCTCCAAATGTTAAATTTGACCTGTATGTTTAGCTGCTGCTGCCGGTGCATCGATCCTTCACCGGTTACTTTTTTTAGACACACACATGGTTGAAGCTTTAGTATAATGCTCAAGTCCCTGTTCAGTTTTACCATGAAAGGAGTTAATGTGCGGTTTTATCTGGCGGCGCTCGACTTGGTGAGTTACACTTCTCAAAGTGGATGAGGCAAGATCCAAAAATAACAATTGTAAACTCAAGAAAAAAGGCAGCCTCGTCCGTCTCGCTGGTGCCATTTCACTTCCAGTTCCTCTCGATGAGAGGACTGGTTTTGACAACCCGGAGGCAAAACAGCTGAAGGGATTCAATCAAACGCTTTCTGAACTCTTTGTTCCATAAGGCTCAGTACTGTATTTTTTTCCTTCATGGTTGATTTGAACAAGAGCCGGGTGTCAATGCCTCCAACCCACTACATTTAAAACTCTCCTGCTGTGTTAATCTGACAGGATTACCACCTTCATGACAAAAAACACATTATATACTACATAAAGGGTTTATCAACTGTGGATTCATTGTGGCCTTTTTTTCAGTCGTGCATACAGCATTTAAAACTTTGTGAAATTTTCATCAAATTCCTAGAAATCTGGCTGCAGTGTAGCTACATTGAAGATCTATATCATAGAAAGCAAGATTTTATTTTTTCTTGAGATTAGGAGGTAAAGTCTAGCTACAGTATTCTTAAGAAACTGTGCCTTAAAACGAGCCATTAGGACTTCTGTGTAATTGTGATGTCACATCTTTACATTCAATCACCCCGCCCCCGATTAACTCAGCCAATCAGATGTGAGCCTCATTAATATTAATTAGACACATCGACCTGTTCTTTCCAGAGCCCCAGAGAAAAGCCTGAGAGAGGAGATGTGAAACTGAACAGCGGTGATTTTCGTTTTTTTAACACCAACACACGCCTTTTTTTCAGTATCATGACCGCAAACAAAACGCATGGGAAAGTGTCCGATACGAGGACCTTTGATTTAACAGCTCCGTGCGAGGGCTCGGGTCAACACTGGTCGCCCGAGAGCTCATTTTTTAACGTTTTTACCGGCTACGGTCACGATAACGTAAAAGTTGCCGCCGTGCCGCGTTGCGTGGATACAACGACGGTTAACGTGAAACGTTTCATTAGCCCAAAAAAACACACACTCACCTCCGCTGTCACCGAAGGAGTCAGGAGACGTGTTCCCTCAATACAAGTCCAAAGCCTGAACAGTGCGGGGAGACGAATGAAGTATTGGGAAGTTGAAAAGTTACAAAAAAAACACATTAATCCAATTGTTTACGGCATTTTTCTACGAGGTACGAGGCGCTCTTCTTAAGTTACTAAAGCTAACTAGTAACGTAAGTAACGTTAAGGACCGTCCTCAAGCGCATCCAGGCTCCACAATGTGCCAGAAAAAAAAGCTTTCAGAGACGCCTTTCTGCAACGCAAAACAAAGCCAAACTATCGCAACATTAAAAGAATAGAAAAAAAACACGACATGCTATCTCTTTCGAAACGGACAGATTGTTGTTACATTTCGTGGATGAACACCGCACAACTGTGGACTCGGGTCCCACAACTTTGTTCCTGTCTCTCTTCTGGATACACAGATGGTAAGTCAGGCATAATGAGACGAGCACAGCGGAAGCACTGGAGCTCGTTCTTCAAAATAAAAGAGCGGTAAATGTCCGTTTTTGTAGGTGAGCCGCGATAATCATATAACTAGCTATACAGCGTGAACAAATAATAACAAAACACGTTAGGAATAATTCTGCAGTTTTGCAATATTCCTAATAACAATTTAACAGCGGCGTTTTGTGAAGGCTCAAATTAGGTTATTACACTGACATCCCACAGGACACATGTCCTCTGGAACTCATCTATTTCATTTACCGTTTCTATTACGAGTCATTTGCTACCCAATTGAGTCTCGCTTCACTCGCAAGTCAGCACACGTTACCCATGAATGTCTGTTTTATTTTGAAAAGGATCACAGGAAGCACAGCGGTTCTTCCTGTGAGTGGCTTCACGTTGGTATGGACCGTTCCCTCTGGCTGTGAAACTTTTCCCGACGCAGAAATGGAAACATGGCGCGGTGTGCGTCACGTGACGTAACACTAAAGAACCCAGTGATTCCCTCAAGAAAAACCCAAAGTTTTAAAAGAAAACTTTGTTTTCCTGTGAAATAAGACATTCGACCCATGGTGTTTGTTTTATTGGAATATGTGTGCTACAATGACCCATTATTGTGTTCACGCTAATCTTGAAACCAGTTTACAATGGTGGTTTGGTTCCTTTCAACAAAAATAATCCACTACAATTAAAAGATTTGCTTTCAAAATAAAATTACATAAGCAATGTGCCCAACAAAAGTAAATATATTATAATAATAATATTTAGGTAATAACATAGGTAATAAGTGAGTAATAAGTATTAATAAGTAAAACTCACAAGATAATGCATACTGTATTTTCTTCGAATTAGTGCTAACAAGAAAGACATGGTAAGTCTAAATGTTTTTATATAACTAGTCTTAAACCTGCCTTGTTGGTATATCTACCATAAAAAACCTATATAAAGTGATGAGAATCATCTCTGTGCTGAGGCCCCTTGAACTGTACATTTGCAGCTTTTCTATTGGCTTATGACTAATTCATTCACATGTAATTAAACATGTTTAATGCTGTAGTTGGTTGAGGTGGATACAATTTAATTTGTGTGGTAAATAATTATATAACTGAATCATAAGTTGTTCTCTTAATGGTAGCATATTCAGACTTTTCCTAAAAAGAATATATGAAGTCATACAAAAGCCTCTCAATCATCACAGTTTTATCATTGTTTGGTGTCTTTGGTGCATCCCTGTCCACCAATACAATGAAAAAAGTAGAAAATACAGGCAGAGGGCAAGGTCTTTGCAAATAAATCACATTCATACACTTCTAGTGGGTCACAAGTAATGATTTATTAGGATGTGTATGAGTTATACATTATATTGTAATTCTACAAAGTCCACATCAAACTGATAACGTTTGTATGTAAATTTTCATTATATTAAAATTGTATATCTATAATGTGAACAAATATAGGGCGATAAAACTATTTATATAGCACAAAATGCAGCACAAATCATATTACAAAACAGCAAATATTGCTGATATGTGTACATAGAAACAGACATCTTAAAAAAAAAACAGCAAATATCACCACCATAAATGCTTCCACCACCACTCGTATCAGGTTCCATTTTATTATACTGAGCGATGTGTTGGCCTGCAAAACTGCAGCTTTTCCAGCACCTGAGGGGACTGAATAATAGATTAAGGCCCATGGAAAGAGTCTTTGAGGATGCAGAGATGTTGATCTTCTATTGTGAAGCCTCGTCTTTCTCCCTCCCTCTTCTCAGTTGTCAGGGCTCTTTTGTGGATGCTTCCTCACACAGCTCAAAGAACAAGCTCAATTTCACAAATTAGTGCTCTGTATGGCCTGAAACACCTATCGAGTAACACATTTGTTTGATAGTGAGTAGATCGTGAGTGTGGGGACAACCTGGAATCCACACCTGCTTGTACTTTCACAAAAAGATTATTATGTAAAATAAGCTTTTGTGTATTAGAAACAACCATTGTGAATATTTATTTATATGTAATATGTATACTGTGTGTGTCAAAACAACAAAAGTTGACCAATGTGTTGTACAATCAATGGCTGCAATAGGCTGCACAACCATGTACTGCAATTTGACACTTTGACACACATGTGATGCATAATCACATTTCCTGTGTTTGTGAACACTGTGTGTTTCTTATGTGTTGTAAACACTGTAGAATAAAAGATCTATAAATTGTGTATAGTGATCTATAACAAATCAATGAGCTATCAGTGTGTATTAAACTACAGCACAAGAAACTTCAAATACTTCTTTGGACGAAATGAAGCTATTTTCTATGAAGTTTTCTTGTGGCAGATGCAGATGACTGGGTGTCCATGAGTCCAAGGCATCGCCCTTGCAATGAAATTATAGGGGTGAGAATGTGGAAGCCTTCAGTGGGCCAAAGCTGGATTCCAGCCCAGAGGGTGCTAGAAGGGCCTGGAGTGCCCTCTTGTGTTCCTATGGTGCAACTACTCTTAAAATGTACACTGCATTCACTTGAGGGAATTGAAAACATAAATAGAGCATAAAACCACAACTATTCAATTTGTAAACATGTTCCCCATAATTAGTAAAAAATCGTTATTGGCACGTTTAACAAATATGTCAACACATGGATGCTTTGGCAGTATCAACCAGCAGGAGGTGGGATTGTACTGTATAAAGAAATCCACAGTTTCATTGATACAACACGTTATCTATGATTTGCCGTTCTAGATATCAACCTAGTATTGTTTGAGTAGCCAGTTTAGTCAGCAATATTAGTACCATCTATAGAACTTTGTGTTTTCAGTCTTACTTGCAAATAAATTGCTGTTCAATACAGATCTGTAACTGTAAGAAAGATTTATTTGAAAAATTCAAACAAATTTAAATAAATACTAAAAAGTAAATCTAAAATTAAAGAAATAGGAAAAGTAGGAATTGATGTGAAAAATATAATACTATGTCTTTAGAAGCCTTACAACAGCTGGTCACGATAGAAAACAGAGATCTTCAGTACATTTTCAGAACCAATGTCTCTTCTTTGAGCAAGTTATTTGTTATAACTCTTCATTTTGAAGCTTATTTTGTATTTATTTCGTTGCATTCACAACTTGAACTGCAGCATTTGAATGTAAGTGGAGCCGCAACTCAAAATGTCAGGGAGCTGTTTCACTCACATTTCCTGTTTAGTTGTAGAAATCGTGGATGTGGAATGTGTGTTATCGGTATTTAATAACTGCACGCATGGCCAGTGAATGTTGGCATTCCTGTTGTGATAATTACGCGTCATTTGTTCACGCGACATCAGCAAAATACTTTACCAGGAGTGGGGTTCGAACCCACGCGGACATATGTCCATTGGATCTTAAGTCCAACGCCTTAACCACTCGGCCATCCTGGTACACACCACATTTCGCCTCGATCCGGCGTGAAAAAGTCAGTGAATTGTATTTTATGTTCGAATAGTTACGGAACTGTTTATAGACGCTATTATTTGGAATATCGGTTTCACTTATGCCTAAAATGCAGGAGTGCGATGCTAGCAAGGTATTAGCAGCTAATCTAGCAGCTAACTTTAACTGATCGGGTGAACTTGCTAATTTATGTCAAGCTTCTTCGTTGGCAAAACAACACGGTTGTGTGATATACAGCCTGTATTACCAAAATACATAAATGGCAACTTGTTGGCTTGTGAACATATGCTATACATCTACCGTCACCCCTCCAAAGTGACATGGTTAACTGGACGCTGAAGCTAATGCTGTTAGCATGTGCTAACTGATCGTGTACTGTAACAACGCTGTAACTTCAGCGAAATTTAACAGAATGTTCCGCTACTATTCCCACAGGTTGAACGATCGATGCGAAAAAAAGCGGAATACCAACACAGACAGGAGCGTGTGTAGCCAGTCACGAACCCATGCAGGAGGATTTAACGTTACCATATAAAGTCCGTAGGAACTTTGGAGACTTGAAGGAATACTATGGCTATTTGTGGGAATCTCTTCGCGTGTCAGATGGGGGGCGCTCAAACAGTTCATTTATTTCTTAGCGGTTCCATAATGACGCTTTTCCCGGGTTTTATTTAGTCTTAATATTCCCAACAAGATGTATTCGTAGTAATACGTCTCTTGAGCTGAGAAAAAAATATTTTTTTTGTATCTGTCTGTCAGACCGAAGCACAGGGATGTGGACTGAAATAAACTCAGAAACATGTAGAGTTCAGAGGGTAACACACAAAGGGGCAGTTTGAAAGCAGGAGTACAGAGAAAAAGCAGGAAAAATCCACAGTCAAGCAGTTTGGAATGAGGTCAAAAATCACAATAGACTCAAAAACACTCAGAGAAAGCTGGTAGACGAAGGATTAGGACAGTTTCCTGTGATTAAGAGGGGCCCAGTTGCTGCTAATGCTTATTGCCCCTATTTACACATCTGGCATTCTATCCCATTAACACCTATAGGCTACAATAGCTCACATTTTAATCATAAAAAATTGGATTATATCAATATGACATGTCTATTTTCCAGTCTTAAATTATAATTGTGTGAAATCCATCCATTTTCTATAACCACTTATTCCTCACTAGGGTCACAGGGGTCGGCTGGGGCCAATGCCCCAGAAAGTCTCCAGCATATTTTGTGACACACACACACACACACACACACACACACACACACACACACACACACACACACACACACTATTTACTCACACCTATGGGCAATTTAGAATCTCTATTTAACCTGAGCATGTTTTTGGACTGTAGGGAGGGCTGGAGAGCTCAGAGAAAACCCATGAAGATACAGGAAGAACATGCAAACCCCACACAGAATGGTCCCAGCTCAAGGCCTTGAATGTCTTACCTTCCTGCTGTGCAACTGTTTTGCTGTATTTGCATAACTCCTAAAGAATAAACTGGAGGATACAGCTGGCTTGTCCAAACAATTCTTGTATTCTTCTATATACTATTGTATGTGGCAAAATTTCTAACCTTTAACACCTTTATTAAAGCTTGATATACACACACCCTCTCTGTAACTTACCCTGTTCAGCCCAGCCTATATAGTTGTAACTCTTCTAAATGAATATTATCTTTCAACACTGACTGCATTATATATGCATGTTAAATTCTCCTTACATCCCAATCAGGTGTGCACAATTACATCTTTTTCCTCCTATTATGATGTGGTGTTCTAGTACAGAAAAAAATGACTTGACTAAATAGAAAATTTATTTAACATTTGCACTGTTCAAAAATGAAATTATTTCACAAAAAAATGAAATTACAACAGTATAAAATTAGAACATTATCCTATGAACCCATACCCACAATTAGATTTATTCTATGATTTAAAAAACAGAATTGGACAGCTGGTAACTTCAAACCTTGTGCAAATCCCAGTTTCACACATCAAGTAATACACCGTGCATCTCATATGGGGAAAACTGCTCCAAGACATTTTGTGCTCATTTGTGTCCCTGTTCTTTAATATTATTTTAATTTTTTATACATTTTACCTAACATTGATACATGTTCAATTCCATTCAATCAGGCAGAAAATTTCACTAAAACAAGTCCTAAAAAGGTCGGTTGTGTCTCCAACAGGGTAGACAAGGGCAACATTGCAGACAAGGATTTTTCCTCTTATACTCTAAGGCCTTCTTGATATGAATGTTGATCTTTTCAATATATTCCTGAGTGCCACACACATTGGCCTCAATATTATTGATCATGGATCCCTGCTCCTCCACCAGAACCGCCATGTGCAGGAACAGCTCATGGACCACTTTCATTCTGGCCTCCAGCTCCACCAGCTCCTTGTGTCTACTTTTGATCTCACATAGCGCCCAGCGGGACGTGCGTAGTCCTGGTGACTGCAGGCTGTGGGACAGCTCAGCCCAGCCCTCGCCCCCTTTGTCTACCATCACATTGAGTTGTTCATCAGTGATTTCACTCCCCATTATGGAAGCCTGCCTCAGGATTCTATCCCGACACATAGTCCTCTGCGTTTCCTCTGCGTTGTTGTACTCACTCATGACATCGCGGAAGGCACGGGTGAGCGAGTCATATTGAACACGGGCAATGCGGCCAATAGCAGAATTAGGACCTTCCTTCTCCTGTAGCTGCTTGCTCTCTGTATCAAGAGCCTTGAGGCGAGTGTACAAGGCCTCCCCTCGTTTCTGGATACTCCTGGCGATATGGTCACTGTCCTTTTTGAGCAGGGTCAGGCGGTGGACAGAGGTGCCAAAGCGTTCGTTGTGGGCGTTGAGTCGCTTCACCTCTAAGTGGAGCAAGGAGGTCTCCCTGCGTATGGAGTGGGCCTCTGCCAGGATTCTGTCGATATCTGAGGAGTTCTCAAACACTACTGCCTCCTGAGACAGAGAGACCTTGTCTAGGTCATACTCTGGCTCGCTGTCGCTGTCCTCTTCAACAATGGTCTGCAGCCTCTCTAACATGTCCCTCATTCTGCCTGAGAGACACAAGATGTAAGTTATTGTGATCACCACTTTTGTAGGTTTTTATCATGTACTATGGTATTGCAACTATAGTTCCAGTGATTTTGTCATTGGAATTGATTTGATCATATATAATCCAACGGTATACATAATCACAATAATAAAAACCTTTTGGATTGTCAGCACACTTAGACCAATATTTCTCTTACGAATTGAAGAGAGAACTATCCATTTAACATTGTGTAATGTGGTGACAGAGCTAAAAATATGAAATGTGTGTATGAACAAGATTTAACCCAGCAAAACTACAAAAGCCATAGAAATGCTTACATTTTAATAGCAGATAGGTGTGATTCACAGTGACTGGTGATGGTATCTGCGGTGGGTGTTGTGTGGTGATGGCAGCAGTGACAGGTCAGTAGCAATGGAATTTCCCATTTTAAAACAGGAACAAGGAAGACAAAATCTTATCTTGAAAACAGGCTATTTTTTTACGAGAGTAATGGTAGAAGATCATAGAATGCAATTAAAAAAAACTACTATTACTAACCTACATATGTTTCAGTACAATCATTTATCAAGATAACGCTATATAGAACTTTCAAAATTGTGGCATCTGTGCATGCAGTCACAGCCTTTTCCACAGAAAATGAATTTCCTCATCACATTTTTAAACACTCCAGAATGTGGTTAAAACAGTGTCAGTATATGATGTACACATTTAAATATATATGTTTTATTGACCATGACTCAATCCTTCCAACGTACAAAGCCCTAATTAAGTTTAAAGGAGTCCAATCAATTATCTGATTGTCTCCAGGTGTCTCGGCTACAACGGCAGCTAAATACCATCCTATACTAATTTAAAGTATCTTACCTCTTCTGAGTGGCTCCTCGCAATATCTGAAAAAAGTGAATCCTCTCAACGTGTCTCGGTCATTTATTCAGTTCAAGGAGCTTTGACAGAACATCTTGTTGTTTCCATAGAAGGAAGTTGCCTGTCTGCTATATTCTCAATGTGTCTGTGTGTGTGTCTGTGTGTGTGTGTGTGTGTGTGTGTGTGTGTGTGTGTGTGTGTGTCTGCCACCCGTCAGGTGACAGACATGAGCCTTCCCACCGCAACATACAACACTTCCTTGAAGGGAGACGCATATCATTTGCTGAGTTTCTACTTATCTCAGCGACCAGGTTAAGAGCAATGCCATATCTTTAAATATTGGCAGGTGTTCACAAGAAAATTAATAAGGGAAAATCTAAGGACTGACTTAACTGTTTGTGCACTGGAACAAATAGAGAACATGCTGCTAATATGTTTGAAGAGTGATCACACCTGTCTGCTGGTGTGAGTGGATGTATGGGCCATGTATGCATGGGGTGGGGCTGGATCCTTCAGGAGTCACAGCGATACAGTAAATAGGGAACCTAATACATGTCAGGGAATATAAATATTTATTATGCTAAAGCTGATATTTACTTGTGTTACAGGGTCAGACATTTCTACTGGTGTGTGATGGATCTGTTGATATTAAATCCTTACATGTTTAATGTAGACAAAGATCTCATGTTTAAAGAAGAGTAAACTCACACTCAGGCTTTATTTTAATATAATTATTTATGTAATATACAAGATACAGAGGAAAGTATTATATATACATTATGAAATAGGAGATACAGATTAATGTACAATAAGATATATCAACAATTTGCATAACATTTAGACTGATAATAAATCCTAGTACAATAGATGTCGTTCAGCAATCTTTGGTGAACACAGACGAGCTTGAAAAATATATATATTAGATATTCAACGGTAAAATAAAATAATCTTTTAGACTCATGTTAAATAGATTTGATGTCCAGTGATAAATAACCTGATCTGTGTTACCTGGTCGTTTCAACTTCACAAAGTCACATATCAATGAGTTTACTAGATGTCACAAAACATTTTTGACAGTTGTTTGGTAAATCCTTTCCACGTGAAAACTGGAGTTTGCAAAATAAATCTGAATTCTGGTTTGAGATACCTATCCCAAACCTTTCATATGAACACAATGGCATCAATCAATTACTTAAATATAATTTAAACACAAATGTACTCCAGTATTTTTGTTCCTCAATCTAAAGACCTTCATTCAACCTACTGGAATATTTTAAATAGGTAATAGTTTGGCAGGCCATGTTGATAAATAGATTTCTTTATGTGCCAATGACCTTTGACCCAACCCTGTACTCAGTCATTAGTTGTAGCATGGAAAACAACTGCAAAACATCTTTTTAAAGGGGTTGTTCCTGTCATGACGTTTAGCCCTGCTCAGTTTGACAAGGGCACCCTGTATTTCTTCATCCGTTTTCTGTACGTTGGTTTGGATGGTGGTCAACATGCAGCCCTGCTCCTCCACCAGCAGGGCTATGTCCAGGAAAATATCATGAATGCCCTTAATACGGGTCTCCAGGTCCACCAACTCCTGATGACGTTTCTCAATCTGGGACAAAGCTGATCGAGCAGTTTTCCCTTCACTCACAACGTTGTCAGTAAAGATGTTCCACTGGCCTGACTCAATCATCTCCTCCACCTCCTCTCCAGTCACCTCACGCCCCACTATCTCCATTTGCCTCTGGATCTGGGCTTTGCAGTTCTCCCGGTGGCTCATCTCAGCCTCATTATAGTCAAACATGGCATCACGGAAACCATTGCTGAGGCAGGCATACTGGGTTCTGGCTACACGTGTGACGGCAGAGTTTGAGCCATGTTCTTCTTCTAGCTTATGGGCCGTGTTGTCCATGTCCCGCAGATCGGACAACACGCCTTGTGCCCGAACCTTTATATCAGCACCAATGGCGTTAGAGTCTCTTTTGATAGTGCTTAGGGTGGTGACGCCCTGGTGCATGCGAGAGTTCTGCTCGCGAAGCCTTTTAACCTCCAGGCGAATGAGTTGGATCTCTTTGTGAATGTTTTGGGACTGATCAAAGATCTTTGCCAGAGCAGGGCTGTTGTCGAACACGACCGCCTCATGGGGCAACTCATCCACCAGGTCCACGGTGCTAAAAGAGTCTGAAACCGTGGATTCCCCACAGTCCATCGGCTCCACATGGCCGATGGACATATCCTGCAGGTGGCTCAGTCGGTCCCTCATGGTTTGGCTGGAGAACAGAAAGAGTAGACAGATTTTAAGAGGTTTGCCTTTTCTCAACCTAACACACATTTTGAAAAATGTAAACCAGGTTGACTTTAAAGGACACAAATATTTTAGTTAATACACACCACACACTGGAATTTTAATTTTACTTTAGAGAGTATCAACTGACATGAACTACATTTATAAATCAAGCAGAAAACAATCCTTTAATTCACAGTGTGAAACACGTCCCGTATCTCATTTAACCTGTCATGTCTGCTTAACAGATTTTTGTCTTCTTCCTTCCCTGTACTGGACCAACAGGTTCTCAAGAGAATAGTTAAAGGTGTTGTTCCTCATCAAACAAGTTTAACTTGTGATCAGCATGACATCTTCATCCAGACTGGAAATCTAAGTAGGACATCAGGCTCGGTAGATGTTGCAGATCTGATCCTACAGAAATATTGATATGTTGTGAGGAATACTCTATAGTCATCTGATATATGTAGGCCTTAAACACCACAATTTTCCTGTACTTCAGGCACTGTTATTAGATATGGTCTCATCCTAGTTTAAGTGTTGAAAATTGAAATCTGGATGATTACATATTGAAATGATAGATTATAAAATCAAAACATACATGTTGACATGAATGACCCTGGTTATCGGGATGCAGGTCATCAAATTACTACTACAGTAATGACTCAAAACCCCTGAAACCCCTCTTTTGTTGTAAATATTCATTTTACATTTTCTACAATTTTTGTTTCACTCGGTTCAAATATGTTCAGAGTAATGTAAACAGGTGAAAAAATCACTGTATGAACAACATGTAAATAGAATTTAAAATAATACTTTTAAAATTTAGACATAATTTAGGTTGTATTAGGCCCAGTTGTTACTTCTGAGTATCTAACACCTCACAAATCTCATAGCTGACCCCCATTTGTATAACTTTTTAGTATCACCAGATTTTCTTTTCACGCCACGCACATTGCAGCAGTAAATAAAGGTGCCTTACCTGTTTGCTGTAATCTAAACAGAACAGAAATCAAGCTGTTGGCTTCAGTGTGAGCTGGAGTGGCAGCAGCATCCTACAGGTCTCAAGTCGAAGGAAATCAATGGGCGTCACGCACGTAACGCCGAGTATCTGCAGAGCGAGAAGCGGCAGGCTATTCCACTTCGCTGCTCGTGAGGCTGACCCGTTGCGCCATGGAAAACCGGAGTGCCTCAGGAATGAAGCCCGGTCGGTTTGACGGTGACGCTGCTGCGGAGCTACAAAGAGCAGCCGGAGTTCAGGCCTCGTTTACTGCAGAGTTACAATCAGCTTTATTCACTACCATAGAAAAAAAAATAACTCCGGATTTTCCCTCGCATGTGCACATACACACAAATATATAAAGATAGGAAAATACACAAAAAATCACTTTCATAAAGTGGAAAATAATATATTTAAAAGAGGGCAAAATCTTCTTTTAGGATAAAACGTTGAAGGACTGTTTAAATGTGAACATGTGGCGCGTTTTTCATCACACTGAGACTATCTGTCCATAATTAGTGTCAGGCATCAACCTCGGCTCCAAACAGTCGCTTAATTGTGAGATTTAATGATAATCGTAGCTGAATGTTCAGGAGACGACGGGGGGCGGGGCTGGGGTAAGCCTACGTCACGACTGTCCAAACCACGCCCATATAACGTCCACATGGCATTTACCTGTGTGTGAGTGTGTCATGAGAGAGACACAGATCTTAATTATACCCAGCAACATGTGTACCTGATTATAATTGTTACATCACACCAATACTTTCTTTGTCCCAAATAACATTTAAAGTAGAGGCTTGTTCCTTGTCTAAAGATAAATGCATTGAGTGGCAGGGATACAGCCCAGACGGGTTGCCAGCCTATTGTGGGGCACAATGTACACCTATGGAAAATTTAGAATCTCCAGGTAACCTTTGGACTGTGGGGGAAAAGTTGGAGAACGCCCACAAAGATATGGGGAGAACATGCAAAGTCTACACAGAAAAGTCCCACCACAAGGCCATGACCCTACAAGCAGCGGCTTTGGGGCCACTGCACCACCATGGCCCCCAGCTAAACCGCAGTTGTACTGTAATTTTGTATTGGAATCAGGGTTACAGGTAGTGTTTGGACAACAACAATAATATTTTTTCTACATTTTTATTATGTCAATACATAATACATTACATTAATACATTTCCTAAACATATGCATGTTGACTCACAGCTGCCTATTTATGTATATATAAACACAAAGTGCTACAATACTCTATTACATAGAACATAAAACAAAACACAGAGAAATGATCAGGGTTAAGATGAAAAAGCTTTCCATAAAAGAAAGGGTTTTTTTAGAAAGACACTAGGGTGTGTGTTACCCTCAACTGTTCCATAGTAGTGCAGGAGAAGAAAGGGGGGGTTGGGAATAGGTCTGTAGCTGGCAGGAACTTCTCGGTTTTGGGGGGGGGGTCTTGGGAAAAGTTTACTGTAAAAGTTCCCATGTGATTCTACATATGCTGATACATAATGTATTTTTATGTTGTTTAGGTTATGGCTACGTTATCTGATAGTAAAAAAAAACTAATTTTCTTTCACTGAGAGATAGTTCTTCAGTTGACCTGCAGACACTGTGAATCCTCATGTCCTTGGTCGACCTCCCATCTCACTTCTGAGTCAATATAGCGCATGAACGCGCGTGCTCGTAACAACCAGCCTCTTGTTAAACTGCTGCCTTCAAGTGTGCCTCGGAATACGTAGTTGTAGCAGTGCCCGTGTAATAGCTCCATAATGCTCCAGAGATCTTTACTGCTTAGCAGTGGAACATTCTGTGCATACTAATGCATGTGTACCCTATATACAACCGATGATGAAATATGACAGTGTTAAACTGTAACAATGTGTGCATTAACATGCAGGCTTCCATATGTTTTCACGCCCTGACCTTTACACGTCGGGCTCGTATGGTAGTATAAATAGTCCTATAGGTTGTGCGATTTACCATATAGGGGGCTGTCCACGTGTACCGTTGCCGTTATCAAATTTCCGACCGACCCTGAATGCACCAGACATCTATCGGGATCCTGTCGCGAGCTCATCTCAACTTTTAAGTTCTTTTCTGCCGCTGACTTTCTCGACGGCGAGAAAACATCGCGAACAAAGAATCGAGAAAAAAACAAAACAAAAAAAAAACGACCATGAAGTTGTCCGTGATTCGCAGCGCTTGCGGGACTCTCCGGAACCACCAAGCCCGTCCAGGAAGCGGGCTCAGCGGCTTGTCGCGGATATGTCTACCGGCGGTCGGTGGTGCCGGCGGCCGGTTGATCCTCCGGGCGGCGAGCGCCACAAGCGGCGGCGGCGGCCCGAAGTTAGCCGTCAGCTTCGAGAAACAACCCCCGAAGAGAGAAGGGTCGGATAGCGGCGGTTCTCTGAGGTGAAGAACAAGCGCTCGTCTCTCGCTATGAGAGACGAGCCAACACACCCACACATCACTCCAAAGCTGCAGAACCTGTATGATTGCATTTCAGACAAACAAAACCGAGGTTTCAATTGTGTGTTGCTAGAAGGATCACGTTAAATTAACCGGCGATCGCCAGTATTTGCGGTGTCAGCGACACCGGCTCTTTGGGAGACAGCCAGCTTCGCACGTGTATTCGTTTATTTCCTGCGGGGTCTCCAAGCAGCTGATGCAGCTGATGTAACTCTGCTCCTTTGTTGCTGAACACACGATGCTCACAAGTCAAAAAACACAGTGAGATTGAATGGGCCACTTTAAAGCAATGTAATGGTATGTGTGTGCATGGAGATCGAGTGATTTGTATGAGTTCTACTGCACGTTATGGTATAAATGTATACAATTATTATCCATTTAGTAGCACAGAAGTACAGTAGGAAGCTTCACTTGTTGTGTGAGCTGTTTAAATCCCAGTCCCCTTTGTAATATTTAAGTCTGTAAAACATTTGATTACCAATTAAACAGTAAGCAGCTTTACATTTGCACATTACAATGGCATTTCCAGAATGTTGCAGGGTTTTAACACTAATTCATTTGTTCTAGTCGGTAAGTAGTATCCTGCTCCAAAAATGTCCCTAATCATGCTTTTCTATCGGTTAAGAGGTATTGAGCAGAAAGTGAGAATGGTGAAAATGTCTGGTAGCAGTAAAATTGTTCCGTATATGTAGCGACACATCCTCCATATTGACTGCTCTGCCCTAAATCTGGTTTATGCCACATGTTTTCATTTAGCAACCCTTAATCCAAAGTCCATGTGTGTATATTGAATGAAGCCATATGTGATATGTGTGGGCTGAAATGACCGAAAGAACATTGCTGACCAGTTTTTTATTCCTCTCTCATAGTGAAGTGGTTCAGAGCACTAAGGAAGCACTGGTGGCTCTGCAGAGAAGAAAACCAGAAATCCAACCTGTTCTAGCCATTATACAGGTATTCAGCAAAATCACTATAGTCCTCCATGGGGTTTGTATTAACCAGTGTAAGACATTGGCAAAGATATTTACCGTGTCACATATTTCCTGCAAATGTTATCTATTTTTAATAAAGCCATTGAAAATTCCTATATAATTAGATCTGTGAGTATCTTTTTCTCAGTGTGTTTATTTGATCTCCAAAGGCAGGTGAAGATAACAGCTCGTTGGAGATCAATAAGAAAATGGCAGAAAAGGTAATCCTCACACTCTCTTGAACTTCATTTTCCTCACTTTTTTTCTTTTCAAAAAACTATGCAATAATTCTAGCTGTTGACCTTTTTTCTTATCACATGCGTATCCACAGATCGGCTTAAACATCACTCAGATTTGTCTGGCAAAGGACTGCAGTGAAGATGAAGTAAGTCAAACTTTTTACTTGTTACTATCCTCCATTTTCTTAAGATGTGCCCAGGCAAAGTCTTCTAACCATTCCACATTGTTTAGCAAGTCAATGCTTGTTATGCTAAATCCGTAGCTTCTTGCTTGTGCAGCATGTGATCAGAGTGTCAAGGTAATCACAGTGTATAATAAGCTTGTTATATTTCTATTATTTCTACAGTATTACATAATTTGCAGTGTCTTTTCAGTCTACAGATACACAAAGCCTGGGATCTTTTGATTTCCTGATTGATTTAGACATTAATTAGATTCTGATTCACCCCATGTCTTTTCTAACGTTATGCCATTGGGACTGTGAAACGGCTTCTCAGCTGTGCCTCTCTCTCTTCATCTATACAGAATGAAGGAATTCTAGAAAGTAGCTCAGGCATTTTTCAACTAAAGGTTGATGATTACCATCCAAATTCCTGTCACTGGAAGCACTCTGCTGCTCTACTGATCTACTGCTCTACTTTCACATATCTATTTCTAACTGCTCCATGAGATTTCCACATCTTTTTCACCCCGACTTGTACATTTTGCCATATAGTATTTTTAGGAATTTTGTCTGTGTCTATATATATGTTTTGTCTTTGCATTTGCATGTAGATTGTAGAAGAGGTGTTGAAGCTGAATGAGGACCCCAGGGTGCACGGTGTCTACCTCCACCTTACCCCTGCTTCCCTCACCAATCGAGTTCTGAACACACTCAAACCAGAGAAGGACGTAGAAGGGTAAAAACATGCAGCTATTTGGTCACTTATAGACGAGTTGGAATTAAGATCAGTTTTATAGGTTTATATAATCCCATTGAAATAATAATAACATATTTCCTTTTTGTATTTTACTTGTTCATGTGTGAGCATTAGACTTTTTAGATCAGGTAGAGAGCTTCAGTTGTGCATGTTTCTCTGTCCCAAAAAGATAAATGCATTTACTCACATGGTGTGTCAGATTGAGCCCAAATTAGAAAAGGCTGCTAAGAATTCAGCAGACAAATGAATGAGAAAATTAGTTAGGCACCCTTGATAATCTTGATAAATTGAATAGAAATAAGTTCAGTCAAGGACAAATGTAAAGCAAATTTATAAAACAAAAAGAATATATATATATATATATATATTTAGGTGTTTCTAAAATATTAAGCCACATGCAAATTTGAGTAAATGTATCAAGCTACATAGATTTCTCTCTCATCATTAAAACTACTGTACTATACTTATTACTGTGCCCTGAATTCTTCTGTTTAATTTCAGACTGTACAATTGGGTGTAAAAAATGTGTTTTTCCAAATTATTTTTGTGCATTGTTTACACTGAGTTTTATGTTTGTGTTCATTATTGAGTTCTCGTGTCTTCTGCAGAGAATGTCACTGTCAATCACAGTTTATTAGTGCGCTGTTTGTGAGGCAGTTCAACCTAATTAATTTTTAAAAAATCAGGAAACTACAGGGTGATTGGTATCTTTGTCTCTCAATAGGATATCATACTTGAATATGGGGCTTCTGGTTCAAGGGGACCCGAACAAAGGCTTTGTGCCACCCATAGCCAACGCTGTCATGGACCTTCTGGATAAACATGGTGAGTTTCTGCGAAACACGCCTGGAGCTGATAAATGAATGTGTGATTTAAGGTAAACAACCTTAGTTGCACTAATGATAAATAATGATAGGTCTACTCCTTATAACTTTTTTTACATGTAGCTATGTTTACGGTTTTAGTGTGTCCCTGTGCGAGTGGCTAATATAAACTATACTGAACAAAAGATATAAATGCAACACATTTGCTCCCATTTTTTCAGTGGTCCAAGTTTCTTTTTATGCACTTAAAAGGCTTTCTTCTCTCAAATTCTGTCCACAGATTTGTTGTAATCTGCGTCAGTATGCACTTGTTTTTACTGATAATTCAATAAAATGACATGGCATATTTTACTACAGTAAAAGAATTGTGAAACTTTATTTAGAATGTACAATTAATAAGTGTGGAGGCAGAAAACATGTCAATATCTGATTTTTTGGATTTTGTGCTTTATTTCTAGCGTGGACACACTATGCTTTATTACACCTCATTTAAAATGTTGTATGCTGCAAAGCCCTGGGACACATGCATGAATGTCAGTGCACCATGTAAAGGATGGCTCACTCTGCTCACTTACACGGTTACTTTCTGAACTCGAGACTAATTTAAACCTGGGGATCAGAGGGTAGAGGGGAAAAGTCAACTGTACATGGGGTCATGGTTATTCCCAGTAACCCGTATACAAGAGGATTAATAGGTTTGTATGCAAATTTCCAACACAAGGTATCTTGAAGGTAATAGATGTTTGTGTAGCTCCTGCAGTATTTTTCTAAAAAGCCTATTGGAATTAGTTTTGTAAAAATCTTAGCAGTAATTATGGCCACATTATTGCTACAAGCTTAAAACACCCATTTCACAATTAGTATAGTTTGTGTTCTCCCACTCAGTCCATATGTTCAGTACTTGAACACAGACCATACATGTATGCTTCAGTTGATATGTGGACCACATTTCTTCTGACAAGGCTCTAATGTTGAAAACCTTTTAATAGATGCTCATTTGGAAGGAAGAACAGTGTTGATAATTGGAGCTGAAGGACCCCTCGGGGTGTCCCTGCAGTGCCTGATGGAGAGACGTGGCATGGTGGCACTCAAAAGTGATTGGAGTTTCAAGAACCTACAGAAACAGGTGTGTTTGTACAAGTTGTGCATGTGAACATTCAGTCTCTCCAATTCTCCCATCAGTCCTTGCTCCTAAAACTAATTGGATGGTCACCACATTGTTTTATAATAAAAAAAACTAAACTCCTCCATCAGCTGTCATAATTCATACCAGTTGCAATTTCAGTGTCTGGCCACACGGAGTCAGTTTATACTTTTGCAAATCCAACCTCATCATATAATATGGTCATGTGGAACATTGATGCTAAAATAAAGCTTTCTTTTTCATTCATTTGACCAAATATATTAATCGTCTTTTTCATTCTTTTCTCCTGTTTTATTGACTGTGCTTTCTTCATTTCGCAGGTGATGCAGGCTGATGCTGTGGTCATATTGGGCACAGAGAATATCGACATCCCACCCACCTGGGTCAGGCCGGGGACGGCTGTCATCCGTTGTGAGCCCAACCTGGAGACGGGTATTGAGGAACACTATAAAATCATTAACAGGCTGTCTAGACATGATCACTGTCGGAATTGCTCCACACACCACTCCTGATTGATTCTAACCCTTTGAAATTGCATCAAAAAATATTGACCAACACGATTGAAGTTGGTGTAAAGCAATAATAAATACTGTAGTGCCTATCTCTTGTCTTAAATGAACTTAAGACCCTTGCAGGGTTCTGTGTGCAGGTCTGCACCAGTAAGGGAGGAGTCATGTCAGCGGCAACTTCATGTCCTAGATCTCTGTATCTCTGTTCCAAATCTATTGGTGACACTAATCTTTGGGGCCCACCTTGAAAGTGTGGTAAAAGTATAGATCCTATGTGCTGTGAGTTCAAGATATGTTGCTGCAAAGCATCTAGAAAAGGTCAACACTTCACACACACATGTGCCCAATCCACCATTGAGGAGGTTAAATAGATGTATGTTCTGGAAGTAATTCAACAGTGTGGATATGCATGTTTTTGTCATCATGAGCATTAACTATAGTGTCTTCTGTGTTAGATGAACATGCGACTGAGATGGCGTCAAAGTCAGAGTTGGGGCGCCTCACAGCTGCCTACAGAATACAGGTGCAGAAACTTGTTTGTCAGTATGTAACACCTCAGTTTGCTAACCTAGTTGCTGCTGTATTCTGCCTTCCATTATTTTCAAACTTGTTTTGTCGGTCCCTTTCCGTTTGTCTGCCAGAATGTCGTGCGTAGCAGCAGTCAGTGGCTCCAGGAACAGCAGTACCGACCCTGGCAGCTGTGTAGCCTCAAACTGCAGCCGCTCACACCGGTACCCAGGTACACAGCAGTTGTCAGAAACATGTGACGGGCCATGTTGTTGAATGTTATTATGTAAAAAACGCATTTGGCATTTTAGTGTCTGTTTAGGAATGATTTGTCATGTTTTCTCCTCTATGTCAGTGATATAGAGATTTCCAGAGCCCAGACACCGAAGCCTGTGAACCAGCTGGCTGAGGAAATTGGTTTGCTGCCAGAAGAGCTGGAAGCATATGGCAGGAGCAAAGCAAAGGTCCGCCTCTCCTTGTTAGACCGCCTCCAAACACAGCCGGATGGGAAATTAATCCTGGTTGCTGGGTGAGTTTTACTTAATGATTCACTTAAGGATGTACATTGAGCAATTCTTTAGGTCCCCAACAGTTTAACTTTTACATTCATCTATCTCATGTTTGCGTCTCTCGTTATAGTATAACCCCCACCCCTCTTGGTGAAGGCAAAAGCACAGTGACCATCGGCCTGGTCCAAGCCCTGTCTGCCCACCTTAAGCTCAACTCCTTCGCCTGTCTCCGACAGCCGTCACAGGGACCCACTTTTGGGGTTAAAGGTCAGCAGTGATTACTTGGCTCCTTTTCGTCTGGACAACATGCACTTTTTATAACTTACTTTTGAGGTACTAGATATTGTTAATGTGTTATTGTTAAGTAAAGTGTCAGTATCTTTGGGGGGGATCAAACTTTGATTAAATTAGTTTTGATTTCCATCAAATACATTGAGCGAGATATGCACAAGGCTGGAGTCCAGCAACCAAAGCAGCAGTTTGGAATGTATGAAAAAACTGTGTGATAAGCTATCTTAGTCAGCGTGAGACTAGCATTTCGTAGCGTGCTTCATTTTGTCTCTGGGCGATGAGGTTCATTCGGAGTCCAGTGCACAGCACTCCTCCTTTGTGTGTCCCTGTCCCGTTGTCTCCCTCTGACTGTGCTACCGCTCCTTTGTGCCTAGGTGGAGCTGCAGGAGGGGGATATGCGCAGGTCATCCCAATGGAGGAGGTAAGAGACACAGACAGGCGCTCGGTGCGCCGCCGCAGGACGAGCACTGGCTTCAAAGACCTGAAAATTCACAAAAATACCAACGTGCACGCTCAACATACACAACTCCTGGTGCTGCGGCATAACATTGCCTGTGACTAAAGGGACTGACTGTGAGGACAGAGAGGGAAGGGGACTATGCACCAAGCTCCAGACACGTAGCCTCCAACATTCTTGTATATGTCAGTGTGTGCGTTACAAGGGTCTCAAAGAAAATATGTTTTGATAGAGAAATAATATTTGTCATAATATTATAAGAACTAGGTGACAGTCAATCATGCCATACCAAATTCTTAACCCCTATGTTTTTGAGTTGTGTCTCTTTTGAAGTGGTTTAGTGTCCCCTTGTGGACTTGTGTTGAAATAAGTGTTTTACATATTTGCTTTGAACTAGTTTGGATCACTTGACATATTTTATAGTACTAGCAACATTTAATGTTCTTTTATGTAGTGTTTTTACTCTGGAATTATGTTTCACTTTTCCAGTTTTTTCCATAAGACTGGTAGGACATTCATTTAAACCAGAGAAACTATTCCAGCCTTCTATATACTTCTATCCGTTTACTTTTCTATAGATTATTTACTTGACCTAACTTTCACTGTCTCTTTGTTTGTTCTTCTTCACTGTGTGAACCTTCACTTGCGTTCCAGTTCAACCTCCATCTGACTGGTGACATCCACGCCATCACCGCAGCCAACAACCTGGTGGCAGCAGCCATCGATGCTCGGCTGCTGCATGAGGCAACGCAGTCAGACAAGGTGATATATGTCAAATGCATTGATTGAATCTTCTAATGAAAATGTAGTATCCACCTTTTACATGTTGTAAATTTATATGCATATACACACACGTAATTATTTTGCCTTTCACTTCCAAGGCCCTGTTCAGCAGACTTGTCCCTTCAGTGAACGGAGTCAGAAAGTTTTCGCCCATCCAGATCGCCAGGCTACGCGTAAGTCTAAACAGGGCAGTGCCAGAATTACCAGTGAACAGTAATGAGCTCCTGTAAAAAAAGGAAAGGCGTGTCCACTAGGGGGACTCAGCGAGCCTGTTTTAAAATGTCCCAACTTACTCTTCATCTAATCCTCTTCTCCAAACACTTATGTATGCCTTTGTTGTGCCTGGTTTTATGTAGTGTTGATGTAGATTGCCTGATATCAAGTCATAGCAGATTATATAGCTGCTTTTATGACCGATGTTATGGAGATAAAAAGGGAGAAAGTTGAACACAAGTCAACTCCATGTTTTTCTATCTTGCTTTATGAGAAGTTGAAAGGACTACAAAATACTTTTGGTCCCAATGTATGGTTGACAGTGAGTGGATTACCTCAGTCATTTATTCACATATATAACATCAAAACTTACAGACATCATCATTAATATGAAAAGACAAAGAAAAGTATCATTTGTAACACAAGTAGTCAAGCGTTAAAATATAGAATAATTGACTGTATCTGGCAGCAGTACCTCAGATGGCATCAAAATGTGGACACACTAAAACCAAAACTTGTATCCAATCAAACCCATTGGGAGTATACTCTAATCTTTGAATGTATTCTCTTTGATTCCAGCGTCTTGGCATCAATAAAACAGAACCCACATCCCTCACGCTAGAGGAAGTCAGCAGCTTTGTCCGTCTTGACCTTGACCCGTCCCAGATCACCTGGCAGAGAGGTAGAAGTCGAGTAATTCACTCCCTACATGTTACACCCAGTTTGACTGACCAATTTTTATGTCTGAAATATATGAGTGTTTTTTTGTATATTCTGGGTTGTCATCTATTTTTTTTACATACTTTCTCATATATAGGATAAGCATCTACACGCATACTACATAACAGATTGTGTAGAATGAAGTATCACTCCCACCATGATTCTGCTGATCTGCAGTCCACATTACTGACTTTACCAGGCAGTGTGATGTACAGTACATAGGTTCCTGAAGTGGTTCTGATCCTTTGTATGCACGAAGCCGTACTCCGTATCAAAAGCAGCATCAAGGCAATCGCACAAATCCAATTTACATGAAAGAGGCATCTAATTATTCCATGACTAAACAATGTCACATGGAGTCTTGAATCAAACGTGTTTTTTCTTTTTTGACATAGTAAATTATAAAATTAGTACAGACTGCAGAATCTGCTCGAAGGGACGATTCTGTCTGCACCAATTTTGAAAATTGTCCATGAAAAAGCTCCCTTGTGCTCCCATTGAATTTATACATCTTATGTAGAAGTGTTTCGGAAGTGTTATTATTCACAGGGTAATACTTGGAAGTATGTAAGTAGTGGGGATAGCTATCTATGTTGGCGTAAACCGACCAGGACCAGCGGATTCAGAGATCAGACGACACAAACACTAAAGATTCAAAACTAATTTACCACCCGATATTATGTGGGGAGATCGTGCGTGTTCATGCGACATCATGTTTGACTAACAAGGTTTCCAGGCTGATTATCACAGCAACGCAGCCAAGGAAGGACAGATTTCTAGCTACATTATCAGAGAATAGGAGTGCTGAGCAGCTCCCCTACAACACGAGCTCTTTCTGCGTGTCAACACCTACTCACAATACGAGATAAGAATCTGAGGTGTGTGCATTTGTGTCTGTTTAACATGTGTAGTTTTTACAGGTGGCCAGACTCAGGCTGTGAATAAAATATCAGGTGTTTTCTGAGCTTTCACATCATATTTAGAGCTTATGTTTATCATCTATTACAATAACAGATGGCCTTTTCATACATGGAGTAGTAGAGTTAATGAAAAGCAAATTTAGCAGGAAACTAAATCTCTGTCTTTGTTTTCAGTGCTTGACACAAATGACCGTTTCTTGAGGAAGATCACAGTTGGACAAGCAAGTACGGAAAAGGGACAGATCAGAGAGGTACCAGCGTGCCCTGCCAGTCGTCCGTTTCACTGCTGCCTTTATTTGTTTCTATAACCAAAATGTGCACAAATGCATTTTTTTCGTCTACTCATTGTCTCAAATGTGTTATTGTGTTCTCATGCATTACAAATATTTACTCGTTCAATCTCATAGATTCAACATTATTGTTGCGAGTTTTTCTGAGGCGTGTCTTTTGTGATGCACTGTAAATTCACTCTGACACACTCACACACACACACACACAGACCCCCTCCTCCCCCCTCCCCTTTGCCCATGACAAACACCAGATGTATTTCACCCACATGTCTGTAGTAATGACAGCTAAATGAAATCCTGCAAATAAACACTTCACCTCAATGTGAAGCAAGCAGGCTTAAGTGAAAGCAAATGTTTTAAGGAGAAGAAAAATGACACACACACACACACACACACACAGAGAACAGCTCCTGAGTCAGTTCAGCATATGCTTACATTTACCACCATCAGTCCATCCATTCTGTTTCCCTTTCACTCCTCTGTCCTCCGCCTTCCTCCAGTGCTGGATATACTATAGCCCCTCTGGGCTTTATCACTGGGTGTGGGAATAGAAATGTTGTGTTCCTCGGTGTATTAATATGGTTTAAGTTATGTTTCTTTTTTTTTCATCATGCTTGCTATCCACTTCCCTGTGAGTCACCGTCACTCCCTCACTTTCTTTTCTCCCTCTTTTGCCTTTCTGTTAATGTGACATGAATCAACACAGGAAGCACATCAGAAATTAAACAGATTTGGGTTTTTTTTGTCTCCAAAGGCATAATTTGTAGACAAGGCAACGTCCCTTGCGCATCATATAGAAAGACAGCACAGAACACTCAAATACATTTTTGCGACAATACACAGACTGTAGTTATGTGTGTAATCGGGAAGGCGATGCAGGCGGCTGCATAGATTACAACGGGAGCGTGTCTGCTGCATGCAACACACCGCCAGCGTGACGTTGACGAAATTCTGTTAGACATGTATCCTCCTGCCCATAAGATGAAACTGGCGATGCTTCATTTATGCTTTATTAGTCTTTAATTTCATTTCCCCTCAAAGCCAATCTCCCTATGAACCGTGTCTGTGGCTTTTTTTCCCCCCTCACATTTAAAACCCATTAAGAAAGAAAGTTTTAATCAGCTGTTAACTTTTGTAATTAAAGTACAGAATCTCTGCATGTCTCTTATATAGCGTTGGTAAATGTGGATTTTTTTTTCAGATTGTTTAGTTGCAGTTGCCGCTAACAAAGTTGCCTATTTAGTATAAACTGTGTGCAATGTTCTTTTCTCACACGACAGACCGGGTTCGACATTGCTGTCGCCAGCGAGATCATGGCCATCCTGGCGCTGGCCGACAGCCTGGAGGACATGAAGACCCGGCTGGCCCGCATGGTGGTGGGGACCAGCCGCTCAGGGCAGCCTGTTACGGCGGAGGACCTGGTGTGTATTACTGTGTGCTCGCTCCAGTTTAACTCCCAGTTATCTCAGCATACATGCTAACTGAATTCCTAGCTTTAACTGGCTCCGATCGCGTATTTAATCGCTTGTGGGAGAAAGTTGCGCTGCAGATGCGTCCGACAGAGTCAGCTGGCTCTGGTTACCCACAGAGGGCTGAGGCCCGTGTTGTCCTAGAGGAGGCTCCCCTATAACTTTACATGAGTTTTTCTTATTAGCCAGGATGCAGCCCGGTGGAAACGTGTATGCCTGTGTGTATAACGCAGTAATATGTATGTGGTTGTGTGTAATGCTGACTTGTCATATTTCTTGGAAAGCCAGCCGACCATTCTTTAGATCCGTATCAGTTGCCGGTATTACTGAGGATTATTTTTTTGTCCTTTGTTTTCAGGGTGTGAGCGGAGCACTAGCCGTGTTAATGAAAGACGCCATCAAGCCCACGCTGATGCAAACCCTTGAGGTGAGGCACGCACATAACCACACTTACACAGTCCTTTACTCAACTGATGTGTATCTTGTAGAATAAATGGGTTGGAAATCCACTGGAGGATAGAAATTGTCGCTGAGAGCTTTTAGGAAAGCGAGACAGATTGACCTTTTTCTTCCTCTGGCTTTTAATCTTTGCAGCAGTTGTTGAGTCGTCATTTTCAGAGGTCACGTGACCCCGACCGTCCTAACTGTCCTAAGGACCTATTTTGTGTGGGTGGGACAGCATGAAGCATAACTCAGCTTCTCGCAACATCTGGCTTTCTTTTATTTTTTGAGACACACACACACGTGCCCACATATTTTACACGATTTCACACTATAGAGGAAAACACCCAACTCTCAAGGGAAAGAATAGATAAATTAAGAGGAGTGGTGTTCGGAGGTTTAATGGATGGAACCAAACATTCAAGACTGGGCCCTCAACTAATTTATCCAGTATCTGGTGAAAATATTATCCATTTACGTCCTGTCCTCAGGGTTTTCAGGTAAGTATGTGGAGGAAAAATTATTATTGTTGGAAAATGAAACTATTATGGGATTAATTTTTAATATTTAAAGAATGTTTATCATTGTTAGCAACCATATGTGTTATCTGCTAAATTGCATATATTGTTTCACCACCATATTTAATTCAATGATATCTTCATTTCTTATTTTGTCTTTATTCTTCATAATATAATGACTCACTCTGAAGTAGATGTTGCTTAAAGATCCAATCTAATATCTGATTCAAAGCAAAGTTATAATCCCTTAATAAAACTATTTATATTCTTCTTCATTGAAAAGTCCTGAATATATGACATCTCCGGTCGTCCCGGTGTCTGGGCAGTGTGTCGCAGTCTGTACGTCCAGTTACAGGCGTCTCTCTATCGCTGCACGCTTCCCTCGTCGAGCACACCGAGCTGCAGGCCAAACGTTTGCTGCACGAGCTCCCTGTGTTTTTCTGTTGAATTTGATTTAAGTCCTGAAAGTTTACAATACTCACAATGTCGGCGGCCCTCTCCCTGATAACAGCTTTGTGTTTCTTTTTTGTTGTGGGGCTATTTTTCGTCTTGTTTGTCCTCTGTCGGTTTGGAACAGAGAGCTTGATTACATGGCTATTGGGTGGGAAAAGTAAACACGGCGTGTCCCAGATTGGGTGTTTTTTTTGGGTGGGTGTAGGGGGGAGTGCAGTATGCATTCAGCCGAGATTCGGTTACGTTCTGTTTTCTGCGGAGGAAGCATTGCAGTCCTGTTGTGTGAAGCCTTTTCCTGTGTGGTTTTCCTGTGATTCTGGTCAGGGGGCTGGTATCGGGCACCGGCCCGGACCTCGCCAGCTCCGTGTGAATTTTCCGCCGCGCGGTGACCGCCTGTGGCCTTTGTGCCCTCTTCACTCGTGATTGTGTGTTTTGCACAGACGCACACGTGAAATAAAGCTGGCAAATGGAATTAGTATGTTTGTGTGTGTGTGTGTGTGTGTGTGTGTGTGTGTGTGTGTCAGAGCAAACATTTCAGTGTTGTTTCAGATGGGGCTGGGTTTTCAGGAGATAGAGCACCAGAGGAAACGGGCTAGTTTCTAAACCTGCTCTCTGCGTACGCGTCCATCAAGTCGACCTCAGTCATTCTCAGCGTCTTTTTTTTTTTTGTTTTTTTCAAACATCCTGTCGACGTGGACTTTCACAGAAGTGAATGGATGCATCTTTCCTGTGTTTACGCTCACACAGTCCAGTCTTTTGATTTTCTGTGTGAATATCTAGCCTGGGAACATTGTATTAGTTAAAAAGCGTTCTGCAGGCAGCGTAGTGCACCGCGTAAAAGATGCACAAGAAGAGGAAACGGTGACATGATCTCCGTTTTCCTGTTTTTGTTCGATTCCCTTCCTGGTCTTCGTGACACGCATGTCCACTCATTCACTTATTCGCACTCACTTCCAATCATTACTTTCATGTGACTGACGTGTTCCCTGAATCGCTGTCCCTTCACGTCCGAATGTGGGAAGAGTCGTGAGGTGTGAACTGGGTCGAGTTAAAGTTCAGGAATAGAAAGAAAGAAACGTGTCATCAAAAGGGTAATGGTACTCAGACATTCCTGATGTCTCTCGCGTTCGCTCTGATGTCTCCCTTCATGACGTTGGACGACGCCGCGACCTTTAAGCTGCTGCAGACGTTCATTCAGCAAACGGCAGCGTTGGTCAGATGCTTGTTAAATGGTTGATTTACTCCTCCAAGGGGAGGTTGTTTATGCTGCCAGAGGGAGAAGTATGCAAACAAAAGCTTAGAAAATCATGCAAGGCCTTCCCATCCTTCCTTTTTCCCCCCTCCCATGGAATTCACATGCAGTTTAACAATGGCTCAGGCGGCTTTCTCCAGTTTTCTTCTAGAGTAAGCGCAGCAGAAGGAGTGTAATATCACAGCCTACCTTTCCTTTGGAGCTATATTCTCTGATGCCTTGTATAAACTGCAAAATATCTTTGAATTATTCAGCAGCAAGTTGCAGGGAACCTTCACACTAGATTTTCTGCTTGTTCACTAATGGCAGGTGTGAGTTTCTGAAGAATACAAATGATCTTACTCGGGCCGCCACTAACAATTACTATTAATTTGACAAATGTGTTTTTTTTTTCAATAATTTACTGTGTGAAAGTTCTCCACTACAACACAAAAAGACCTCGGGTATCTTCAAATATTTGTTTTCGACATTTATGAAGTTTAATTTTCAACTGAAGGATATCCCACTTAGTAACTGTCTTTTTTCTACAATTGAGGGGGAAAATAGGATCATTTTATTTATTTTTTTGTAATTATACTGTTTATTTATATAATATAAAAACTGGAAGAGACCAGGGACTTTAAACATGGACCTTGAAAAATGGAACTTGTTATTCAAAAATGTTTTTTGTGTCAATCAACTTGTTCAATTGTATAATCTTTTGATACTACTTTTAACAAATTTTATATCTCAGTGCCATCAAAGGCAGAGGACAAATCATTCATTTAGCTTTATTCATGTAGTGCACGTTTAAAAAAAAATACTCAAAAAAATTGAGTGTGTGTGTGTGTGTGTGTGTGTGTGTGAGTGTGTGTGTGCACCTAAGAGAATACCGTAAGTCAGCAAAGCAGAGCGGCCTCTTAACTCGTGCCTGTTGAGACAAACACGAACACGCTGCCAGCCAAAGTGTCCAACGTTCGGACTGAAAGACGCTGTAAGAAAGCTCCGGTTATTCCTCCCTTATTCGAGCTGCGGCCGGGTCGAGTTGCCGCGGGTTACGCTGTTTTCTCAACTCGTCCTGCGTGTTTTTGTGCCCCTCTAATTGTTGCAGGGTACGCCGGTGTTTGTCCATGCCGGGCCCTTCGCCAACATCGCCCATGGCAACTCCTCGGTGCTGGCAGACAAGCTGGCTTTGAAGCTGGTGGGACGGGACGGCTTTGTCGGTAAGAGCACACAGTGTGCATGCAGATCACACACACACACACACACACACACACACACACACACACCCTTGGGGAATGACAGGCAATAAGATATTAACCGCAGAGTTTAGGAGTCCCAGGTGTGGAGAAGTTCAAGGCTGCAGCTCTGTTCTGGCGTCAGATGAAACTATAATTTACAGTCTTCATTCTGGCCATGAACTTTCCTGCTGTTATAACCTTTGTCCCACATTCAGCGCTCTTGCGAGTCTGGCCCCGTCCTACCTGCGTGTGGGTAGCTGCTGTTGCTCCTCTCGCGTCCTGCTACTGCGCAACTTTCTAGGAAAGCGGTGGAAAGAAGGAAATGGGAAGGAAGCGGATTGATAATCCTAAGAGCTCGTGGAATGCTTCAGAGTAAACCACGCTGATCCTTCCAACGTCAACGCATACTTGAGCGTGCCCATTTTTTATCGGCCTCTCTATCCCGCTGTTCTCCTTCTGTCTTCGTTTACTTTGGCGGCAGAAAAACGTTTGGAATGCATGTGCGTCTTTATGTGTGTGTGTGTGTGAGATGGAGTTCATTGAGCTGGTCAGGTGTGTTTGATGCACGTAAAAATGCATTTGTAAATGTTTCTCTATGGCATGTATGTGCCCCAGTGTTTGTGTGAGAGGCCAGTGTGGGCAGAGTTGGGTTTCACAACACGTGTTGTATACCTTCACCATTTCACCCCTCTTGTTTTCCATCCATCTGTCTCATTCCCTCCCTTCCATCCGCGTGTTTGTTACCTGACTCTCAGGTATGCGAGGAACTCTGCCTCCCTCCTTTTCCTCCCCCCCGGCAGCTGGGATGCATGTAACCCCCCCCCCTTCCCCACACACACACACACACACACACACACACACTTCCTCACCCTCCCATTCCCGCTCCTTCACCTTATTTCTCCGATGCCACAATCCTTTCCTCCACTCTCAAGTCGAGAACTGCTTGACAAAATAATTGTTGAAGCAATGTTTCCAAATTAATAGAGTTCTGCAATTACCTTGGTGACCACACTCTTCTTATTGCTGACAGGAATTACAATAAAACGCTTTTAACCTGGGGAGTGAACCACCATTTCTTGACAGATAGACAGTAGGGAAGTAGATGAACTCTCTGTGAACCTACAGAGAGGTCTGCGGGTGTGAAGGAACAACTCATGGCCATGCGTCATCATGCTTAGTATGATTGTGGGTTTTCTTTTTTTTTTCAATTCGCTACGGAATCTGGTCTTAAAATGGAGAAGGCGCGGCTTTCTGGAGGGGGGCTGCGGGGTTATGAATTCCACATTCCAGATGTATCATTACCGGTGTTGAACAGAGATAACCCCGTGATGCTGACTTACTGTTCTTCCCACACCACGAAGCTTTCATAAGTTACAGTAACACTGAGAACTGATGATGCATTCAGCATGTAAAACATACCTGACCCTGACATCGCTTTACGGCCATGTGCGTCCCTATGGTATGAATTTAGAAGTAGTGATGCAATGTTTAATCATCTATTTCGACGATCATCTAATTGTTTATTGAGTAAAAGGTTAAGCAGCATTTCTCTTTTGATACAACTGAGGAGAATTGAATTTTCCACATATTTCTACTATAACAGATAGATGATCAGTTTCAGCCCCAGCTGAAGTTCGACGCTGCTTATTATGACAAACTCTACCAGGAAGTGACGGTCATGTTGGCCTACTTTCCAACCTCGTTTTGTGCGTGTTTTCGTTGGCCTGGATGCACCGATGCCGACTCTTTGACCGGTGGCAGGACCGAGCAGCCTCTTCCTCCCCTGTCGCCCTCTGGCCAGTCCGAGGTTGCCACGCAGAGCAGGAAGCGAGCAAGTGTTTCCTCATGACATCCTCTGGGGTCAAATCTGCTGCTCGCTGTAGTGTGGTAGTAGAAGGCTCGCCATACATAAAGATGTCACTCAAGAGAGACTCGATAGGGGTGATGTAGCCTGGGTCTCCAAACCTGTTTTAGCTTAATATTCACATTTTTTTCTTCCTAATATAATTCAGCTTCCTGTCTCTCCCTCTTATCGTTAAAATTTTCCCCATTGTTACACCGTTCTCTAAATGCATCATACTAGTAACGCGGTGAGGGATTCACGTCTTCATGGAAGCACTTCACACATGTGAACCATTGTTTTATTTATCTAATTAGATAAATGTAAACCATTTCTGTAGCCATTACATTTTTGTATATACTTCATATAAAGCATGCATTTCCCACTGATCACATTTTGCACATAATGTGCATGCATTTCATTTATGACATTAATTTGGTTTGTCTCTAACATGCTTCCTAGTCATGTTCCAATTATCATTTTAATTGAATAAACATTAAGGGGGTTATCTGTTGGTCATTTTGCTGTACATATGGGCTGCCCACACACAGTGTGATGGTGGTGCTGTTGTTACTTTGCGTTCATGTTGACCCATGAGGAGTTTAGTTTAAGTGACTACAACTGCAATGTAGTCTATTTAGCAATTCCCTGCTGCTAATGTCGAGTTTGCATAACATGGAGTCACATGGGCAGACTAGACATCTACATTATATGGATTTATGGGAGAAAATCCAAACGCAGTTTGTTTTCTGTGATTAACAGCGAGTCCCAATGTATTCGAAGGCTTTATTGGTTTTCTCTGGTGGTCACAAAGAGCTCATGAAGCGTGATACTAAAAGTGGACTTCTTCGGCCATAAATAGCGACTGGCAGCTCAACGCAAAGAGGGAAACTGCATGTCATGGTGCATTTTCTTTAGTTGAGCTTTTGAATTAATGCTGATGTCAGTCTGTTAGTCTGATTCATGACGCTTTTTCACTCCAATCAGACCTGCAGCTTTCCTGTTGTATGTACAATCATGCATTTCAAAGCCACTCTCCAATAAGTGTTCCCACCAGGCTGAACAGACCACACAGTTTAGGTGTGAAATAAACATCAGTCTTCCTCTAAGTTTCAGTGTGGGCCAACAAGCAAATGTTTTAACACAATAGATTCTCACACACACACACACATGCGTGCAGGCCCACACATACACACAACAAGTAACAGGAAACCTTACCTTTAAGGAGGCCATCATTCCAGGTGGACTATTTGTTTGGTTTGGAGGCTGTTCAAGAAGTGTGTGTGTAGGGCTGAACATATCAGAGGCCTCCTGTCTCTTTGAGAGCCCTTACAATGAACCCATTACTCAGTTCTGTGTTACTGTTTGGACAAAATCACAGCTGGACTCTCCTCTTTACGGCCTGATTCGTTAGAGATGTCTGATTAAACTCCCGTTTATAAAGTCGTGTCATTCCGAGTTCAGACTTGGGTTAACACTCTACCACAATTTCCTTACATTATGTTTGTATGCTGACCAGAATCTTTGAATATTCTTGGTGAATATTGGCGTATTTTTGCTGGTGTGCGCTGCATTAAAAGGTTCCACTTTGCTGATTTTACAGTGACTGAGGCTGGTTTCGGAGCGGACATCGGGATGGAGAAGTTCTTCAACATCAAATGTCGCTCCTCAGGCTTGAGGCCCAACGTGGTGGTGCTGGTTGCAACTGTCAGGGCGCTGAAGATGCACGGCGGAGGTCGCAATGTAGGTTTACGCCGAGTAACCGCTAACAGACTACATCTGTTTTCCTCTGTCATGCTGTCTTAATTCAATGACGTCCTGTGCAGATTGGCTTTTGCGTTTTTTTTTCAACAATTCTTCTCTAATGCAGAAGAATTAAATAATACATTGGATGGATGTCCTTAACAACTTTAACTGGCATGTGACCCTGCCATTTGCATGCACAGTAATAATTTGATTATAATGGGATAAGGCAATAATGTGAGTATGCCAGAACCCATGTAAACACCATGCTCTGGTTATGTTTATGCGCTCATGCTTATAGTTTAAGTTATTAAAGTGAAATACATGATTGGCTTATTATTTTTATGCATCCAAGCTGGATTACTGCAACTCTGAAGGTGTGCAGGTGCAACTGGCGTCATAGCGATTTTTAGACCAGCAAAACCACTTTTGTGGTAATGATTTAAACTGGTATCAAAGTGAACCTAATGGAAGCTACACAGCAAGTATAAGTGACTTTTTATTTCTGTGTTGTATGGATGTTCAAATAAAAGAGCCACACAACAGACGTTCTATATTACAGCTAAATGTAAAATTCTACATAGCTACATGTGATCCAATACTAATATGTTTTTTATTTGTTGTTTTTTAGGTGTCTGCAGGTGCACCTCTTCCCAGGGAGTACATCGATGAGGTAAGAGCCGTATATCTGCATTTATTGGTGTTAATTTGTATGTGTTAAATACACAAACACATGACTGTTAATGAAGATACAGAATAGTATTACTGTAGTTGTGTGGATTCTACCAGCATCCCTCCACGGCCCTTTACAGCTTTGACCTTCCATAACGATACAAAAGATCAAGATTTGTACGCCAACGTTATTTTCTGCTCACTGACACTAAGCATTGAGGCAACACAGCTCAAACAATGCTGCCTATCATTTGTCAAATCCTGTTTATACTTTATCCCGGGATTGGTCTTCAGGCCATGAGTGTGTGTGTGGCAATGTGATTTAAAAAAAAAAAGCAAGTTTCAGATCCTTGTCCTATTTGCAGCTGTATTCTCGCTGACATTTAATTCCCACCTATATGCATAAATACATCGCCCACTAACATGGTTAAGGGTACTTATTTGATTAACAGCATAAATACAACCTTTGCATGTGGTTTCCGGTTACATGGGCCCTGGTAGAGTGGATGTGGCTTTCTTTGGTGTGTGTGTGTGTGCGCGTGCGTGTCAGCGAGCACACGTCCATATCTGGCTACAATCACTGCTCTCTCAGGCAGGTTCAGCTGAGTAAATAATGATGCAGTATAAGTTAATTGTGAAGTCTGTAACGAGAACCAGAAGTACTGGGGAAAACAGAGCCAGGGAAATGAATTTATGAGACCTGTATGGCCCTATTGCTCTGAGCCCCGGGCTGCTCGCACACACACACACACACACACACACACACACACACACACACTCTGCAAGATTGGATTACTGTGGTCAAACTTGGAGTAGCTGCACAATATGCTGTTAATGTGCTTGGCAGTACAACTGGAGTTCTGCACATTGTAGTATACAATGTGGGAATGATGAATGAATCACCACTTACAACGTGATACTACCATAGTCCTCTTCTGTATTGCAGTATAATACCAGACAGTCCCATAATATCAAGTTTTAACCATATACCACATCAAAGGAGAAGCAAAACTAATTGTTTGGGCAACTCCAATGGCTAAATGGATGCTATTTACAGTAAGCTTTCACAGGATGTGCCCATTTCCTGTCCAACGCTTCAAATTATATCTCTGCATTCAGTATTCCTCAATGATCCAAAGGGTTCACTCAATAGATTAATATGTTTTTTTTAGCTCAGATTTTACCAGCACTGTTAATTTTGTGCCCTGAAGGATGAACAGTTTTATTATAAATAAGATCCATTCTTGTTTTATTTTCAATGTTTATGTGTTTATGTGTGTCTATTTCATTCTCCCAGGATTTAACCCTAGTTGCGGGTGGTTGCCATAGCAATCTGAGGAAGCAGATCGAGATAGCACACCTGTTTGGGGTACCGGTTGTGGTGGCGCTCAATGTCTTCAAGTAAGATGCATGCAGACACCCACCTCCAGAAAACCCAATCTGCATTGGTATAATGCCACTGATAACAACGCTCCTCCTGCTGACTCCATAGGACAGACACCCAGGCGGAGATTGACCTTGTGTGTCAGATCGCCAAAGACAGCGGAGCATCTGATGCCGTGCCGTGCCACCACTGGTCACAGGGCGGCCGAGGATCGTTGGAGCTGGCCCAGGCTGTGAAAGCCGCTGCCAGCAGACCCAGCAACTTCCAGTTTCTCTACAACATCGAGGTGAGAGTGAACACTGTGGTAGCATTTTGGTTTTGTCTGTCCGTTGACCAGAATTGAGAATATAACGTAGAATAAGACATGTCAACCACTTGGATGCTTGTGTTCCATCGCGGTTTGTTAGGCAATGCCTACTGTTTAAATTTGGAGTAAATTATGATGTTGTCTTTGGGAATCAGGCCACAGAATGCAGAGGTGAAAACATCAGCTGGTTTGAGTTAGTGAGTCTGTGAGGTTGTGACTCAAATTAACTGATCCTGTTACATGTGTGTTTGTGTCTGCCCCTATCTACAATGGTGTGTTTATTTATATATGTATGTATGTATGTATGGTGATGTTTGTTTGGGCTGCAGAGAAAGTCACACAATAAAATCAGTGTGTGTGTGGGTGTGTGTGTGAAACGTTTCGGATGATTTGTCCTGATCGGTTTTCTCCACATGAATCCGATGCGCCGTCTTTCCCGTAGATGCCAATAGTGGAAAAGATCAGGACAATAGCCCAAAAGGTGTACGGAGCTGATGACATCGAGCTGTCTCCTGAGGCCGAGGCCAAGATCGATTACTACAACCAACAGGTGAGATCACCGCTCCCACTGTAACAGCTGACTCACACACAGGATGGTGCAGCTAATCCTCCTCTTTCACTTTCTGTCCGTCTGTCTTATTTCTCTCTCACACATCGACACACACTGACCGTTGTCTTGTCATTTTCCTATACCCAGGGCTTCAGCTCTTTGCCGATTTGTATGGCCAAAACCCACCTGTCCCTGTCCCACATGCCTGAGAAGAAGGGCGTACCAAGCGGATTTGTTTTGCCCATCAGAGACGTGCGTGCGAGCGTCGGGGCTGGCTTCATCTACCCACTTGTTGGAACGGTGCGTGATCTCAAACTTAAGCATCTGTGCCTTTTACACAGTTTTTAAACTCGTAATGCCGTAACAAGACGAGTGTATAACTCTGACTCGCATTTTCCTATAAGGAAACATGGCAAAGCCTGTAGTATCCTGATACTCACACTGTGTTTAAGCTTCTTCAGTATTGTGGGTTTAGTCATATATAATTATATATTTAGTTGTGTGTCTGCGTGTGTGTGTGTGCATTTTCTCAGATTTTCAGTGGGTTCTGACATTTTTCTCTATGTATCCTGATCAGTATCAAAGCAGCCACTCAAGACTGCTCAAGACTCCGAATCTAATACCAGCCCAGCTCCAGCCTTTACCTCATTACCGTAATATCTAACTCAAACACTGGTGTCCACTGCCACTCACTTTGATATAGGAAAGAAGTGAAGTTTTGTTGAACTTTGTCAAACCGAACCTGTAACACCGCGACCTCTGATTCTTTTTAAAGTTGTAATGCAGTTTGTTGCTGCGACATCACATCCGTACAGAGCAGACTTTTCCCCCTTGAACTTATTTTACTTAGATATTTATTGCTATGACATTGTAGGAACTTAGTTTCCTTGATGCCTCTGTGGTTGTTCAGGCTTTATCCCCTGTTTTTCTTAAAAGCCCTTTTACTGAGCCACTGTTGGTTGATGATGGGCCGAGCAGGAAGGAAGCGGGTTCCTTAGCATTCTGCCCCCCGCTGTTTCACCAGAGTGCCCCGAGGGCCGGGCTTTGATAGGCCGAGGCAGAGGTGTGAAGCGCCGGGCATGCTGGGAAGGGGTGACAGTATCTTGGTGTGGTGTCTGTCCAGTCTCCCGACCCGGCCTTTGATCTGCGGCGGCCCGCCGGGCCACTGGCACGCCGGCGACCCCTGAACCGTGCCTCTCTAACCCAAAGGGAGTGTCCTAGCAGTGCTTTGTACTCCTCAGCTCAGCGCCCGTCTGCCAGACTGATCCGTGGATCACATCTTTGAAAGTATAGAAGGCTCATATTTCAACTCCAGCGTGCTTCTGTTTTTTCTAGTCTCAGCCAAAAAAAAAAAAAAGTTTTTACTTTAATATATCACAAGTTGCTCAAATTGAACTGTACAGAATAGTCGATGCCCTTTAGAATAAAGTCAGAAACCCCAGATTCAATGGGAGAATTCCTAAAAGTTTCATGTGTCCGTTTAATGATAACAAATGATTTTTAGGACCCTCTCGTAACACTTGCTTGAAAGAGGTGGGAAGTCGTGAGCAACAACAGTCCTGAGGGCGTGAGTGTGAGACGAGCTCCCGAGCTGGGGAGGGGGCTTCGGGTCCTCGGGATCAGGAAGGGGCTGATGTCATTCCTCTGCAATGTGAGGGAGGGGTCGCAGGCAGAACAATAGATCTCTGTAGAGTTCATATCCTGCCGGAGCGGCCTCCACTGCACCATTAAACCCAAAACAGTCCAGATTTATCGAAAGCCCCTTCCTGGCTGGATATCCTACACGCTGGCGACTGGTTAATGTGTAACAAGTTGTAGTCGGGCTCAGGGGCCACGAAAGAAAAACACGCGCGAGATGAAAGTAGATGTTAATTTATTTTGGCTAACTCTAGTCATGGTAATGACTAGAAGGCCAGAGAGTCCAGTAAATCCATGTTCTTATCGTGATGCCGACTTGTACTTCCTGCACTGACCATTTTTATTACGTCAGGCGCTCAAGTTAAAGGAAGTGACACTGTCACCCTACACACACATTCATGTTCACACATGAACTGACCTTGATCTGTCATTTCATTACTGTATGTAGAAAAGTCTGTAGGTATCGTCCAATGGATACACCACCTCCAGATCTTATGTTTTTTACAATTATTTCATGTTAAACACTTCTTCAGATGAACAGAGTATGGAGAATCCGTTGTTTGATGCAATATTTAAACGACTTGTTCTCACTGTAAGTCCCTGAATATGAAGTGAATCTCACATTGTTCGTATTTTTTTTAAATTACTTTTCATGAGCTCTTCAATCCTCCTAGAGTCTCTTCTCCAAAACCAACGGGGGGGCTCGACATCCAGCTGTATTGTCTCCTCCAGGGTTCTCTCTCTGACAAAGGCACATTGTGTTTGGGCATAATGGAGGGTCTTATTTGGCCGAGCGGGGTTTCCAACTTTAGCGTCAGAGTGTTGTGTGTTTGCGAGTGCCAACATGTTCTCAGTGTGGCGCGGAGGGCCAGGAGAACACGGCATCTTTTGTTGCACTGCAGCATCCTTTTGATATTGAAATGTACAGTATCTGACACTTTACACTATAGATGAGAGGATTAAATGCAAATCTTTAAGCTTAAAGCTTTAGTCTTACGTACTGTAGTTGACATATATATTTATTCTGTGTTTATACATATATATTTAGATAAAATAATTTATATGTGTTTGTGTTTAAATAGAGCTTTAAATAGGGAAAAAAATGTAATATTGATGCTATGCTAAGCAACTTATTGATAAAAATGCTGCAGTAAAACAACATGACACAAAGATACAGAGAGATACTGGAAGATTGATAATCATCTCAGGTGTAAATGACTTGATGTGGCAGAGATAAAAACCCAAAGACTGTTTGTGTGCAGCAGTCGTGATGCAGGTGCATCCATATCTGTTTAATTTGACAGACACTGAAACACCAAGCGGCTGGTGCATGCAAGGGCGACTTACTGGACCTTGAGTGCGTGCAGCTGCTGATTTCTCTCTCTCGCTGTCTGAGTGTGTGAGTGAAGATGATGGAATTGGAGGAAAAATAAAGATGGAATCAATTTGTGGTGCTGCACCACAGATTGATCTATGAGCGGGAAACACTGCTTTACACGAGTCACCTGTTGGGTGGGATGTTGTAATAACCTTGTATGCTAGTTACTAGTATACTAGTGATGATCATCCGTTCAAAACCATTGTAATGCAAAATCAGCTTCAGGCAAAAGAAATATTAATGACTTCAAGACACAATCTGTTCTCGTGTTGCACTCAATTATGCATCTACATGATGTAATGCATTCAATTAAAGCTGCTCGTAGTGGGAGTCATCCGAGGTTAAAGCCTCCCGGTGGCTCTGCTCAGCGCGGCGTAACGCAGTGCACGGCCGGCCTCTCCGTGCAGCTGAGGGCAGGTACTCCTTACTTTGTTGCCTCTGTTTACTTGCGGCGCGGCGTTTCCTCAGACAGGAAATTGGCCGGTCACTTCCTCCTGTCTCATTTCCACTAATGGGCCCATAAAAGTGGCCCTGGGTCAGAAGGAGGGAGGCATGCAAAGAATGTCGCTGCCCGTCTAATGAGCAAGATAATTTACTTTTCAGCCTGGACGGGATGATTTGGTCTGGTCTTCGAGAGTGATGGAAAGACGTTTTATGAGTCGGACAGTTGCCTTTGATCAATTATAGTTCTTTTTTTTTCCCCCTCTTCCATGCACGGTCGATGCACATGTATTAATCTTAATTACTTTAAAATTAGATTAGTTTTGGCATGTCGTCCTGCTGTCAATACGCTCAGTGAAGCTCCCATTGACGTGCAAGCCTCCATTCACATGCTTGCCCGTCCACGTCGCAAATTCAATTTGTGAGAATTTCCCCTCTCAGTTGCTCTTTTTTCCTTCTTAATTAATCTAACTCAATACTCGTTTCTGGAGTGCATGAACCTTGTAGTGCTTGCTATTTTTTATTTATGAATTCCAGCTCCTTTTGGCTACTTATTGGATAAATCTAATCCTAATAGTTGTTTCTCTGTAGTTTTTTTCTTCTGGCGGTGAGTTTGAGGATGGCTTTGTTTAGAGCCTCTGCTCTCTCCACATCTGTGAAGCAGCCTTTTGTTATCTATATTTTGAGTAAGACGAGAACAAAGCGTCCATTGATTCTGGCTGGATTCATCACTCCTAAAGTGGAGGTTGCCAGCACATTGATCATCTGTCTGCCCGACTTAAATGAGTCTAGATTATAGTGGTTGAACTGACAGGGGCTGATCTTATTGTGTCTAGTTTAGGCAAGTTTAAGTTTTGGGACAAAATCTCGTCTTGTTTTTGTGTAGAACAGCTGTGTTTGGGGAAGGCTTTAATAGATGTTGTAGTTATTACCAGGATTCCAATCACTCCTTGTTATTTCATTCTGTGTTCAATAACATTTTTATGAGAATTTCAAAAAAGCAATGAGGACAAAAACATTCTTGGTTAATAAAATTCTATTCTCAGCGAAGTTCTCATTTTGTTTGGTAATATAATGAGTTTGGTAAAAATAACTTTTTCTATATATAATGTTCTGAGCCTCAACTTCCATCTTTCTTCCAGATGAGCACCATGCCCGGCCTGCCAACTCGACCCTGTTTCTACGACATTGACCTTGACCCCATCACAGAGGAGATCACTGGGCTTTTCTGAGCGTGCTCTGTAGAGACATCCTCCTAGGTATGCATCAACATAAAATAATCGTCTTCCGTGCTAAAGGGGCATGCAGTCTATCATTATAAATCCCTATAAGAAGTCCTTGTCTATATAATTTGTTACATGAGATGTTTATTTCCTCCTGGGAGTTTTCCTTTTACTATCTCATTCACTCCGTGCCAAGGCCCCAGTCCCTGCAGCGACGGCCTCTCTCGCTCATGCACACAGTTAAACTCGTCATCTTGTTTTTTTGTTTTTTTTCCCAGGCTCTCTGCTGTGTCCATGCGTGAACCATCAGTCTCAACCATCCCCTGCACCTTAGACAGGAAGTGCTCTCTTACTGTCCGAGCAAACCGAATCCCTCCTCACATCCCAGCAATATTTCCTAGTGAAAAACGACAGATTACCAAAGCATCATCTTTATGCTTTATTTGCACTTCTGTGTAATACGCCAAAGATGACCTCTTAAAGCCATATTTTATATGTGTGTATGCTTTTGACCTTTCTGAACAATGTTTTTATGTGCACGGAAGAGTCTGTTTAATGTTCTCTGGAAATTCTTATATGTAGAAATAGTTACTCAAATGTCTTATAATGGTGCTACTTTTATACACTGCATGACTTAAAGGGGAATTACGGCAAATGTCTCAACGTGCTCCAATACTGAGGAAGAACAAGCAGCATATTTCAGTGGACATGCTATAATGGACGGCATGCACCCCCCCCTGTTTTTGGCTTCTATAAGCACCATTTTTTGCATTCATCACGTTAATGTTATTATCAGAGCAGACGTGAGTCTAGAAGACTCCCCAGGTTTTGCAAGACTTTGCAAGGAAAAAAAAAAAGAGGAGGAGACAGAGCTACTGGAAGAAAGGTTTGTGTCTTTTGGTGTGAATGCGACATTATGACAAAATATGAGCCTAAATAAGACAAAAAAAGAATGCTTTGGAGGACAAACTGTCCTCTATCAGTATGAAGCTGCTTCTTGCACACCATTGGACCAATTTGAGACATTTCTGCTACTTTACGTCAATACTTACTCAAAGTAAGGTTAAAGAGTATCAATAATGAAAATAACAAATTCTCCTTTAAGCTTATTTTATTGAAATAGGTTCAGGTTGTGTATTTATTACCTAAATTGCTGAGTACAATATGCTATTAATACAAATCTCTGTATCCTAACCTGGGTACTGCTGAATGTCCAAACCTCCTGTGCTGTTTTATTACAGCCACCAAATAACACTCTTCACCTCCAAACAATTTTTACAAATTGTAAAGTTTTTAATTTTATGAAAGGAAAATGCAGCCTGAAATTCTTATGTGTCTTTTATTGCCTCCTATGCTTTTTTTCTGTGATGTTAATACTGTAATAATTAATACCCATAAAGGTTTACACTTTGATATTTGTACAAGTGGCCTTCATGTCCGGTAACTGCAGTCGACCTTGTCTTAACATTCTCATATCAAATAACTTATTGATGTTGTCCTTTTTTCACTTCATTCCGTTGCTTACGCTCAGGTTGTGTCTGGTTTCCACCCAGAACGCTGAATGTACTTGTCTTAAAAAGCAAGTTGTCCACTTTGGCAGCCAGTTTACTACCAGATATCAATGTGATTGACAGGCCGTGTCTCACCTACACCTACTTGACCTTTTTACAGTTAATACGCAATATTCCAACGTAACTTGAAAGTGTGCTACTTTCCTTTTTTTCATCAGTATCCATTGTTGCATATTTAACATGTTGCTTCTCAGATCATCAAGTGTATTCCTTTATATGAATCTCTATATAAAAACCATATTTACTCTAAACTGTGTGTGTGTAACAGCCAGTTCTTGTTTTATGGCTCAGTTTATCTGTTGTTTGGACACATAAACTCTTCCTGATGCCTCAAACACAAACCTATTTTACTCCCAATCTTATATCATCTTTCCTCTCTTTCACTACACTGTACACATTTTTTGTCACAGGAGTCGTGCTTATGGCTGAACGCCAACTATCGGGATCGGGGGGGGGGGATCGCTCCAGGGTGCAGCGTCTGTCATTTAGAGGTGTTTGGGGTTTGCTACGTGGAGCCAATGTACAGTACATGTGTGCACATGTGTGCATTCCACACCTGCTAAGTCTGTTATTCTGCGTTCACCAGGCAGGATCTGGCCCTTTAACTACAGCCAGGGCTATTTATACAGTAGTGCTCAAACGTCATATTTACTGTGTGTGTGTCTGTGTGTGTGTGTGTGTGTGTGTGTGTGTGTGTGTGGTAGAGGCAGAGAGACTGAACCCTCTTGTTTTGAGATGATGACAGATTTGAAGACGTGGTGTTGATGAGACGGGGTCTTCGTCACGGCTTTGTAATGCGCTGGAAAACCCCAGCGGGTTGTTTATGTCGAGCCTCGACTCAATCTGACCGAAAACTTCCAGTTGTCTCAGCTCCACTCTTTTCACAAGTCAAATTTAATAGACAGGCTAATTTCAGTACCAAGGACAGGTCCCGTTAGACGTCTGCTGTGCTGGAAAACACATCAGATGATCGCAGATAAGTTATGGAAATATTTTTCATGTTCTTGAAGATCATTAAACTTTCAATTAAGCTGCATTTCTTCAAGCTTATAATGATAGTAGTGAAACAGAGAAAAATATGCTGCTAACTGTTGCAGCATTTAAAAAAAGACAAATGCACATCACATCACAATTTACCTAAACTTCTTCTACACTCATTTAGCTTCTCCTTTTTCTTTTTTAAACGGCACTCATTGCTCGGCAGCCTAACCCAGTATGAGAGTTGGTGTCCACCTCCTGCTGCCTCGCTGCCCACACCAGACATCCCCCCCTCGGGGCCACATTCTTCCACTATGTCTGTCTCTGAAAAACACCTCACTTGCCAACATTTCACTGTTGCATCACGACAGACGGATTCCACCAGGACACCTCGATCTGCAAACCGTAACTGGAGCACTGATGTCTTTTGTGTTTCATTCACTAAATGTCTTAAAACTCTCATCTCTCCCACTCTCACACTTTCTTGTTGAAGGAGAGTAATAATCAATGCTTTCCAAAAAGAATCAGATCCTCATACAGTATTTATGCCAGGGATCAGCAGAAATGAATATGCCAGTTGTATTTGTGAGTAGATTCCCATTTCCTACAGAATGACAGTAACACCCTGAGTGTAAAAGAGTGTGTGTGAATGTTGACCCTCCTGTAATGTGCCCTTACATTACTGTTTTATTGAGCAGGGAACTTCACACATCCGCTAAGGCTTTCACTTTAATAAGAACATCCCCCACCCCCCTCCCCTCCCCTTTCAGATGACATCAGCACTTCCGCTGATCGGCCTGAAGGTCGTTCACTTCCACGCCGCCGTGTCCGGCTGTGATGCTGTCTTTCCAGCGTTGGTTAGCCCTGTGAAGTCACGCCGTGGCATCGGAACATGAACGGCCCGCGTGCTGCAGCCCTGTGTACTGAATCATTCACCTGCTTTGGTAGTCTGACATGATTCCGTATCGCTCAATCAGTCACAGATTGGTGCAAGGCCTGCATAATTTACTGTTGCTTTCGCCAGCAACGATTAAACATAATTGAGGCGAATAGAAGCGTTGCATCTCCTGCATCAAGCGCCCTGGATGCTAAAATGTTCATAAAAGAACTCTGCTAATAGTTTATTTTGGGAAGCTGAGAATATATTTTTATTATGTTATAAAGTTCCAGATGTTCCTAAAACATGTAGCTGCAGTCATCAATTCCTTATGTAAATGTGGGTATCATCTACATATAAAACTACCTGCTACTATAATGTAGGAATTATGATGTAAACCAACGCCAAGTGGAGAAGTTCAGATTTAATGAGCATGTTTGGAATGTGTTCTTCTTGTGTTTTAATGTTCAAATCACAAAGAACATTTACTCCTCAACTAAATGAAATTACCTCTAAAAAGTTGCTACTGTTTAAACTCTGCAAACAGGCCATAAACAGCAACTCAGACGTAATCCAGAGAATGTGTTTCACATCATTTTAATTATTTGTTTCCAACACCGCGTTTCTCTGCTCAAAGGATTTGTTTGTGTCGTTGCGCTTTGTGTTTGTGTTTGGGTTCGGACCCTTCAGCCGAGGCCTGCGTGAACTTGGCTTTGAGCGTCCGGGAGCTGTAATTTCTGCGTTCTAAAATTCCAAAACAAAATGGCACATGCCTCAACCTGCAATTATCGTTGAAACCGGAACATGGACTCCTCATCAGCGAGGAAGTGTCGCTCTGCACTAACACATTTCACATGCCGCCGTCAGCGCAGTAAACACTCCACGCCGCCCTGCAGCCTCCAGCATGTGGACGTATATCCTGCATGTGTGTTGCTGTATGTCACACGCAGATTAGATTAGAGATAATTAAATCGACAGGAAAACGCCTAAGTGGGTAAACAACGGCTTTTTTATGTACTGAGACCAATATTTTTAGTGTTTTTATGTGAACCAAAGGAAGGAAACAGTATCTCTCTCTTGCTCTGTGGTATGAAAAACACTCTATATTATAACAAAATGCTTTTTTCAGGCAGATTTTACCTTCATCTGTTAATCATTAAACAGAAAAGGGAGGCCGTGAAGTATTGAACTGTAAGTGAATTGCAAACATCATAGTTACATGGTGTATAACCACCAAAAAGCCCCACAAACATCCATCCATCCATCCATCCATCCATCCATCCATTTTCTATCCCGCTTATTCCTTTTCAGGGTCGCAGGGGTCTGCTGGAGCCTATCCCAGCGCATTTTATGGCGAGAGGCAGGGATACACCCCAGATGGTCGCCAGCCAATCGTGGGGCACACACACCATTCACACACCATTCACACACACACTCACACCTATGGGCAATTTAGATTTGCCAATTAACCTGAGCATGTTTTGTATTGTGGGAGGAAGCCGGAGTACCCGGTGAAAACCCACGCAGACACGGGGAGAACATGCAAACTCCACACAGAAAGGTCCCAGACCCAGGCCCCAAGGCGGTCTTGAACCTGCGACCTTCTTGCTGTGAGGCAACAGTGCTACCCACTGCTCCACCGTGTCGCCCCCCCCACAAACATGTTAGTGGTAATTTAGAAACTAGTATCACTGTTAAATGGTGTGTGTGTATGTACCTTCAACACAAAATAATAAATCACGGGGGTCCATATCAAGGTTGTTTTTGTCTTAAAGGTCCAATATAGTCATTTATTTTTTTATTCTAAGGAGGTCTAGGTGTTATATAACACCGTCCATATATCAAACATGCTCCATCCACACAGAAACGCACACGGCCTGTGTCAGGGCTTCTGTTGTGATGTTACAGCTGACCCTGCAGTTCTCAGCCGTTCCAATCAGCCGTTTAGAGGAGAGCTTCATTAATATTAATTAGATAGAAAAACAACCTGCATGTCCTAGAGCTCCAAAGAAAGACATGAGAGAGAAGATGTAACACCAAACTAAAAAATAGCACAAATATGAATTATATTATATGTATGAATTTATGTTATTTGTTGTAATTTTACATGACAGCTTAGCGCTTATTGTGTCCCCTTTTTCAGTGAATGTATAAAGTATTGTACAGTCTACTTAATAGAGATAAATAAGTCATAAATAGGCCTGTATTTTCCATTCCCTAATATTTCCTGAGAGGTCTCCAGACATTTGGATTCCCTGATTCATTCCCATGTGTGAGCAGCAGCTCTAATCTAATTTAGCAGCCTCTCTAGGATGTATCTGATTTCGTCAGGAGGATGGATAAAGAACACAGTAGGTATACAGCCATCATTTCATCCATTAGGCGCCCCCCCCCCCCCCTGTCACCTCCCTCCCTACCTCTCTCCTCCATCAGCACCGGCTGTGATGCTGCTGCAAGGCGTGCCGCGGCGCACCGGAGCCCCATGTGATCCTGGAGGAGGAGGAGGGGGGGGGGAGGGGAGGGGTGTCCAAAAAGAGTTTGCTGGTCTCCTCATATCATCACTCCAGATCCAGGCCACCCCGGGGCGGAGCTGCACCGTAGAGCTCGTAATTCGAACGCGTCTTGGATACCCAGCTGGTGTGATCCTGGTTCTGTTTGTCTCGGGGTAGTTTTGTAGCTTTTTTTTTTATTATTATAATTATATATTTTTTTCTAACTAACAATTAGCCAAAGTCAAGCAGCAGAGTCCACCTTGCGCGCTGTGCTTGTCCGCCATGGGAGCAGAGACCTCAGCGCACCGGGACGGGAAGAGCCAGGAGGATGCGTCTGCGTCGGTGGCCGCCGGGGAGCTGGCTGCGGAGGTGAAGGTGCTCCAGGAGGGCGGCAGCGTCCTCGACATCAAGGTACTGGGTCCCCCCCCCCCCACGCACACACACACACACACCACCCGCAGCCGCTCACGCACCGAGCCCGTGCGCAAAGAGCCGAGCGCGCAGTGACGGTGATTTAAGGATGTTTGCTTCCTGTTCTGCTGCAGCGCTTCTCACCTCACTGCGCGTATGTCAGTTTACCTGCGTGTTTGCAAACATCCCCCCCCCCTCCTCTCCTCTAACACCCCCCCACGAACCCCTCCCTCCTCGTGTCCCAATATGTGCGCATCAGTTGCTGCAGCCTCCCGCAGCCTCCCGCAGCCTCCCGCAGCTTTTTTTTGCTGAGTAATATCAGGTCGAGTTGTCTGCAGTCCCGCAGTAATAAAACACCAGCAGCCCGGTTCAGGCCAGATTTACAGGCAGCAGCTGCTGTCAGTGAGTCACCAGCCTTATGAAGCTCTGTGGGGGCTCTGAGGATGCATGATGTGAAGCCTAAAAGCTGCCACAATTTCCCTGAAGCTTTAAATTAAAACAAAAACAATCTACAACACAATTCAGAATGGATATTTTTTACAAATATCCCCATAATGACCATTTTTCTATTTTTTACCTACACAAAAGTAGGAAAAACAACAAATTTAGGCATAATAATAAATCATAATAATAGTGATAATATACAAATTCAGTGTTACAACTTTACAGTAAATTAAATAAATGAATAACATATTAAAACATTAAACAATATTTACACCTATATAGGAAAATAATAGGAACAATTCCAAATTCAGCATGGTAGATATATTATAGAATCGCTGTAGGAGTGGCAGAAGATGTTCTACAGAAATGTTTGAAAGGTTTTTGTTCCTGCAGCAGAACTGCTGATTTTATTACTATTATTTAACTGTATTTTTTAATTTTAATAATTTGCTCATTTTTTAAATTATTATATTTATTTATTTCCTTTATGTGTTTTAGTATTGGACCATGGCACTCCGTTAGTGATTCATGATTATCGTGGTTTAGGGTTGTTTATTGCGTTTTACTGCATCTGGCTAGTTTCCCCTCAGAGAATACTTAATACTATTTATCCAATCTGATCCAAATCTGTGAGCTCATCATTTAAAACAGACAGGATGAGTTCTAACATGTCAGCTTCGTCATGGAATCATTTAGCATCATGAGTGTTTTATGTCCCCTCTGCTGCTGATGTGTATCAGTCGCTATGTTCAAGACCTGTCAACTAAAATAAAGCAAAGTCAAACCCATTTATGAATAATGAATGAATACAAAAATAAACTTTGCTGTAGCAAGTACAATATAATTCAACTGTTGTGCTATATTGTGGTAATTAATAACAACTGGACTTGTTATTAAACATGTCCTGTCCACTGCTGCCATCATCAAAGTGTCTTGCAGACTCGGCAGTCTTACTTCTGTGTAAATTGCTCAGCATTGTGTGAATGAATATTTGGAAAGTGCCTGCTAATGACTGTATGTTTCACCACCTGCTCTACTCAGGCCTCATATATTGTATCGGATCTATTGACATTTTTATAGGCAGGGGGTCAACGGGTCACATTATGTGGCCTTTCTGTCCCCTTAAAGGTCAACACAAAGGTCAGCCGACACTGACACTGAGACAAATGTTAAAAAATATCAAGCAAAAAAAAAAAAAAAACACGAGCACAAAAAGCAAAATAACATTTGGTCAAAATTTCCATTATGCAACTGTTCATTCTTGTTTAAGTCTGAGGAATGTGTGTCGTTTGTTCCAGTTTTCACACCCCGGCGTGTTTGTGCAGTTGTTTTTCCAGCGAGTTAACGTTTTGCGTGTTTTCTTAAGCCTGGAGCTGTTATCACAGGTATCATCGCGGTGGCCGTGTTTTCCCTCGTATTTCACTTGTGACATCGGAATGCACGAAACGTTTCAAAAGGTGCCCATCCGACTTCAGCACGGCTATTGTGCCTTGTGATTCCAGCTGATACAGTTTACATGTCTCTCTACGTGGCAGGTTGCTGCTCACATTGCTGCACTGTCCCCGGCTGCCTGGCTACTCACACTCATTATATATCAATAAAAACAGACGATCAGCACCCAAACACACTGAAATTACAGAAAAATCCTTTTGACTCTATTTGTAGAAATAAAAGAAGCCCATACCTGTCCAAACCCCTATTTCATTACTGCTTGCATCTACTTTCTGAAAATTGAGTAAAACCAGTCAGTGCAGCAAATCTGAATGTAATCTAATTTGGACATGAGTAGCTGGAAGCGATTTATGTGGTGAGATTGTATGTCAAACTTTTACAACTGATTTAGAAGATATAATTTTATGGAATATTATCTGACATCGAGCATCAAGTTTGATTTACGTGTTCTAGGTAAATCACTGTCGCATATTTCGCCTGTGAGGAGAAATCTTTTAATTTTCAAAAAGCATTTTTTTAACCAAACAAAATCTGTATTTTATTGTTATAAAAGACCACAACCTTGACTTTAAAACAATGAATTGTTTGTCTAAGACGAAAAAAGCAATTTTGAAGCCATTTATGTAGATTGAACGTTAATGGAGATTACAGTGATTTTAAATGGAAATGGGGGAAGCGTGTATGTGTGTTTTGGATGGGGACAGTATGCGCTCGCTTGGAGCGGATGGAGTCTTCCTGCTTGATACATAGTCAATAAATATCCTTCTCACTCCACAGAGGCATTTTAACAATGCCTCCCTCCACCACCAGCGACCTGCCTTCCTCATTCCCCACTGTCTCTGATGAAGCGTTATCAAAATAATCAGCTGAAGGTCATGATTCCAGCGCTGTAAGTCAGAAGAAAGCTTGTGTTGTTGCAATCCACAGCGCAGGAATAATTGTGCTGATTCCAAACAAAAATCAGCTCATCTGAATATTTGAGAATATTTTTCAACTCCCAAAAAATGTACAGTAGGTTTTCCAACATCATCATTATGTTGGTGCCACAGTTTGAATATGACAGTATAATGTATTTGTATGTAGCCGTTTCCAGTGATTCACTGATGCAACACCTGACTGCATTTGACCTGAATGGAACGTGATTTTATTCGTCCAAATTACTGAGAGAATTTGTAAATTGAAAACAATCCCTGTCCACGCAAGGGTTATTCGGATTAAAACTCCTATAAAGTCGTATCACCTGATCTTTCACAGACATTGTGCATGTGCACGCTGCTGTAAACAGGAAGTAGATTCCTCTGCGGTGGAAAACACAGACTGGAAGTCTTCAGAAAGTAAATACAGCGATGGCGGCGCGGAAGCCTTGAGATTCTTCACTTATCACTGATGTAACTGGCATGCCTTTGTTAGTAGGAATCTTGCTTGTTTCTTTTGTAAAAGAAAAAAAAAAGTCATGTGATACAAGTGTGATGAATTTTGCAGGGACACATCAAGAAACACACACAACCCTGGAGAAAAAAAAACATGGCATTTAGACATAAACTTAGCAAAATATGTATTTTTATACACTAAACCTCATAGTTTGGATGTAAGTATCATTAGTAACACCTGCCTTTATCTTAACATAACAAAAATTCTATTGACATTAGCTGCAGGCTAGCGTTTTTGCACCATATGTTTGATAGGCCACTTGCTAGCTAACGAGCTAATAATGTAGCTAGTGATGTAAGATAAGACGAGCTAGCAGGAAAGCTAATGAGCGTTAGCTGTTGTGTTGCCGGATGCAGGATGATTAGTTTCAGTGCGACCGTCCAAACATCCCGTTTGATTTACAGTTTTGCAAAATAATGACTCCAGCTATGTAAGTAGGATGATTGAAAATATAAACGTCTCCTTCGCGAAATCAGATATCTTTGCTAGTAAAAAAAAAAAATGGCGGCTAAATTTCAGTTGGAATTTATGAGTCACGTAAGTGTTCTGCATGCTATAGGCTAAATTTGTCCACCCTTGACTGTTGGTATATTAATATTTCATGCATTCACGTGCTGGTTAGCACATAGATTCATAAAATAATAATATACTGCCATTCAAGGTGTGACGTTAAAATACTGGAGGTCGGAGAAAATCATGTTTTAAGCGCATTAGATTGCTCTTTAAGCTGTTGAAAAAATGTGACAATTATATAATAAAAATGTCTTTCCCAGACACTACCTTGTTTATTTAAAGGAACAGTGTGTAGTTTCTGGCAGCCTCTAGTGGTGGGGTTGCAGATTGCAACTTACTGAGTAACTCAACATCACAGTGGCCAAAGTAAATGCGAAAGGTGGTCTCTGGAGCCATTGTTTGATTTGTCCATTCTAGGCTACTGTAACCAACCCCATGGCAGTGCAACATGTTGGAAAAAAACAGCTCAATGTAAGGTAATGAAAACACAACAATTGATTGACTTCTATACTAATAAAAACATACTCCTTTAAGCATAACCAACATGAATAATTTGCAGTGGATGTGTAAAAAATAACCTCTCTTTTCTGCACCCATGCTAGACAGGTGCTGCCCAGACCAACTCACAAGCAAACAATAGCACACATTAGAAATAACCACCTAGACGGGGCATGAGACCTGCATCACATGTCAGATCCTCCACCCATCACAATAGCAGCGGCAGGTGACTCCAATGATCCAACATCGTGTTATATAATGTAATGTGTGCTGATTAGGGCTCAGACGTTCCTGTATAATGAGCTGCGGCTGATCAGACGCTGCCGTGGCTCTGATTATCCTGTTTAGCAGCGAGAGTGGAAGGGGTCAAACAGAGGATCCATTGAGGATGGGCCGGCATGGGGACGAGCCAGAGGCCCCCGTGTGCACTGGCCCAAAACAAGAGGAAGAAACCAACAGGGGGTGGAGCAGTATTTTGGGTGGGCAGTGGAAGAGGGGGGGGATGGTGTGGAGTCCAGAGAGATAAAAAAAAAAGAGAGAGGGTTGGAGAGAAAAAGAGGGTTAGCGTGACATAAGTCAGATGAATCAGCCGATTGTTCCCTCAGTCCTCCCTCCTGCCTCATTTTAAAAGGACACTGATGACAGAGGTTGAGTGAAAATGGGTTCTGGTAAAAAGAAAATAACAAACTTAGAGTGTGTTTGTAAGCGTGACTATAGAAAGTGAAGGTATGGGGCTTACTTATTTTATTATCAGAACACTAATCTATCACAAAAAGATGTACTATGTGCAGTATATATGTAAAAAGTTCAGTCATTCCCTCTGAAAATGTACTGTTCACCTGCTTATCTCTCTCTCTTTATCTGTTGTGTTCAGGCCTTTAAAAGTTCTTTAAATTGAACAAAGGAAAAAAAAACATGCAAGCTTTAACAACCTGTTGCACATAGTTTTTTTTTTCTTCCTTAAGGTGTCACAGTCCATGAGAGTTCGTGAACCATTGTAAGACACTGTGGTCGAGTGTGTTGATAATTCAGTGTAACAAATTCACTTTCACTTGACTCTTATGTACAAACTTGACAGGCTTAAGTAGTTAAAAGGCGTTCATAAACACTCAAAGAAATGAGTACACCTAAATGATTCCAAATAGAAGATAAAATCGCAGGGACAAATAGTGGTATGATTGTTATGGCGCTTTAAGTCTCATTTTCAGGCCTGAATTTTGTTAACGCAAATTGGAAAATTGTATTTTATTCGATTTACAAGTCACAACTTTAGATTCACAAACACTCCACACCATACATGGCCCAACAACTTGTACATTTTTTTATTATAGTGATAGATCCTCAGCTGTGTGGTTCCATACATTTCCTCTAACTCCGTTAGCTAGGTAAAACTGAATTAGCACACAATTATCCCTCTACCTCATTGATTTACACCATTTATTCCTTCTCATCTAAGATATCTTGTGTTTTTCTCTCTGCTCTGACGCCTCCTACACCGATAGTTCCAATAATATTCTTGTCAACTAAGTTTGAGCAGTGGTGCTGGACATGATTATATTGAATTCAGTTCTAATAAATTAGCCTCTCATATTCTATTCAAGGATAAGAGTCTGAGTGTACCCCAGGATTCAATGCTGGGCCCACTTCTTTTCTGTATCCAAATTTACCTTCTTTTAATCTGTTCTAATTTTTACTGTTTAACTCTATGCAGATTATTCTGTCATTTATAATACTAAACCACATTTACTGCCAATCCAAAATGCGCTTCAATCAGATTTTATTATTTTACATAATTGACTCATCTAAAAAAAACTGCAACTTAATACAACAAAATCTTACATTATAGTCTATGACACAAGAGGGTTCCTTCAAATCTAAAGATCTAATAATAATGTGTAACGATGGACCGCATAGAGTTGGTTAAACTAAATAATCGGTTTGTGGCTCGGCAAATTACATCCAAACATCACATTGATCACATTCTCTGCTAAATTAGTTTATAGAACCAGTGTTTTATTTTTCAATCTAGAAACTGCTTTGCACTTAATGTCCAGAAGAAACTTGCCTTACAACTTATATTAACATTTTATGGCTATGCCGATTTTATTCATGAAACTGTATCAAATGCTAACCTTCCACTCCTCAATAACGCGTACGTTAATCGCTGTAGATTTAGACCTGGATGCTCCTTGAGTGCTCCAAACTAAACATGACCTCTCTTCAGTATAAGAAGACACATAGAGAGCAAATCATGTTTAAGGCTCCGTCAGACTGGAATAAGCTACTTCAAATATACAATTTCACCTGTTTAAAACATGGAGGAATGTTTTAGACGCTGCTTTAACTATATAAAATATAAAATGCACCATGCATTCTATATTTTTTATTTTCACATTTAAATTATTTTTAGATATACTTAATGTATAGTAGTAATGTGCACTAATATTTCATGTGTTCAGAATCATATGAGTCATAAACAATGTTTGATTGAATTATATTATGTAAATATGACCATTTTCGCCAAGTGTGTTCCCCTGCTGATAAAATGCCAATAATTGTAACACACTGGATCTTTAGGTCAGCTGAAGCTGATCTTAGGCATAATTTGTACAATTCAGACAAATCTGTTTAAGCTTTGTAAAAATAAACTGGAAAATTCTGTTGAGGAAATCTTAATATGATGATACTTTCCTGTTGGTTTGCCTCTAGACACCACCTGAACTGAAACAGACGATTTGACAGAGAATGTCAGATCATCTTGTTCCCTAAGATAATAAATGACAATAAACTTACATTTCATATAATAATTTGCTGTTAAAGTTTTGTCATGATTATCTCTACATCTGCAGTCACAACACTGGAAAAAAATGCATCAACATATCAAACTGCCTAAATATGACCATTTTTTGTTGTTGAATGCATCAAATCAAAGTAAATGTACGATTATTCTTGCTAATTTTAGCAGAGGAGAGACAGATAGATGCTTCCTGATAATTAGTCTGTCCCTCTGCCATCTCTTACATTCACTGCCAGGTCCAACCCAGTGAAAGGAAAACCTGTGTCTTTGAACAAGTGAAAAAACAGAGCTCTTTTATTCCTCTGTCCAATCAATTCAGTCCAATTCAAGGATTCACTGGAATGACATTTGACATGTGTTGCCAAAGCACAATTATGATTATGACAGACAATGTTAAAGCTCTGTGCCTCAACAAGTTTCACTTCTCCCAAAATTATTTGATTTAATAATGAGGACAAGGGACAATGTCAAATCCCAACGTGCCATCAATATAAAAAGTGTTATATAATGTTAAAAAAGAGACAATGCGTCTTTTTCTGCTTCTCTTTGTTTATTAGTGTCCGTGCAGCTTTCCCAGACCATTTTCCTGCTCATTTAACCATTAAATAATTTACAATGCTGCAGACCTTAAATAAGTTGATTTGTCTTTTCACAAAATACCTTAAGTTAAATCCAGGAACGAGTTGAAAAAGCTGTCATGTCAATTAACTGACTGACTGTGTCTTCCAACAACTCTGCAGTAATATATGCATGCAGTAACACTATAAATTACAGTCAAATTTCCCTGTGATTTTATAATAGTCGTTATATTTTCTCTCTGAATCTGAGTATTTAGATAATTCACTGTCACAAATTCAGTGACACTGAGTCTACTTTTGTTAAAAAAAAAAAAAAAAATGCATTAAGAAACTGTGATACCAAAGAGAAAATCAAAGGAACGTGGCGAGGACTTCAAATAGTGGCTCGATTGTTGAGGCTCCAAAACCCATATTGATGCCTCAATTCTGTTAACAGAAATTGGAAAATGTGTGTTTTATTTGATTTCCATGTAACATCTTTAGATTCACAAACACTTGACTCAAACGGTACCAGCTCTCGTTGGTGTTGGTGGAGATGATAGAGGTGTTAGGAACAGTCTCCTATTGGGAAGTGATGCTGGTTATTGGCACATTATCACGCCACTGGGACATGTCCTAATCGATCATTATGATCGGCAGGCTGCCACATCAGCATTCTAGTGCTGCCTTTCTATGACGGACATGTGTCACGGTATGCATATATCCAGGTCTATATTTTATTCTGGAATACTGGGATATCTTTGCATGATTTACTGTTAAAAAATCATATTTTACGCAGCTCATTAGTTCAACCTCTGACTTTTAACCATGTTCAACATAGACATCTAACATCATAAAAGTAGAAAAAACACAATATTTATGCTTCATTCATTTATGCTCGATTAATGCTTCAGATTTTTATACCTTCATAAAACATCAGAAATAGTTAAGGTCTGGCAAATAAAATGAAAGTTTGGTATAAGCCTGTAAAAGCTACACATATTAGAGATCTCCCTGCATACCAATCACATTCTTAATGGAAGGTAGTAGTTTGAACAGCTGAGTACAGGGACTAGCAAACCTTTGTCCTTTTTATCTTGTACATTAGATTGCGATTGTGTATCTTATTTAACTATCAGGAAAAATGAAAATGCTCTGCATAGTTTAGCTCATGTATAAAACAGTGAATTGTTGGTGGATTTTATGCATTTAAATGCTTATCATTGTCTCTAAGTTAGGATTGAGACATGAATGTATCATCTGTTTTCATGCGCTTTTCTGTTAGAGTCTGCACTGCAACACTGTGCTCAGAATAACCTCTGTGCTACCTCCATTACATCATAAGTCTCTGTGCAGCCGTTCTTGCCTCCACAATGCCTTTCTTTCCTCCCTCCTCTTTTTAGACCGTCATTAGTCTCTCATCTCTCTTAGTGGAGATGCACCACGTTACTCCATTTTGTTTGAGATGCCAAGAACTGAAAGGAAACGCTACTCCCCTATTGGCAGCAAACATCATTTGATAGATAGACCACTCAAAGGAAAAATTAATCTCATGCTATTTCAAGCATTTGCAATAAAGACTTAGGCTCTATCATCGGACCATATCTTGCTGAATTGTTGGCATCTTAGAGGGATCCATTACAGATTTTGTATGTATGAAAAAAAAAAGGAAAACATGCACACACATACACTTGTTCATCTCCAGTTGCTGCCTCCCATCGATTTTTCATGAGCTTTGGTCTTAAAGCAACATTAACTACATCACAGAGCACAGCAGAAGATATGCAAAGTCATGATGGGTGTGTGTGTGTGTGTGTGTGTGTGTGCATTTATATCGATGTGTCTTCAGTGCTGGTGGGAGTTTGGAGCATTTGAAGAACGAATGGTGAACCGTGGCTTGGTATAGCTGCTTCCACACTGGGACGGCTGAAGTGCAGCGTGAGACTCACTGTATTGACCACGCGGCTCGTGTATCACGATGCTGTGCGATTACAGTAAAACGCATCCACCTCGGAAACAAAGAGCAGAGGAGGAAAAAACATGTACTCGGGTTTCTCACTACTTACAGAAATATATTTTTCATATAAATCTAACAGCATTGATCCTAAAAAACAATGATAATAGTTTCAAGTTGCAACAGCAAAAAAAAATGTTGATACTGGGTTTTGACTGCAAAACATTCACACTCACTGTATATAATTTCTTTTCCGAACTATAGCATGTTTTATTTGTGGACATATGGATGTTTCATCATCCACCGAAGGTGAAAAGTTTCTCTGAGCTTTTTGAAAATCCAATTTTAAGACCTCGGCTTATACGAATAAATTGTGGAATCGCGGTTTTGGAGGCCAATTCCTTTTTTCTTCGGTAGTTAACTCAGTCTCTGATGTTAAATTTCTATGTATGTTTTTGAGACAGGGTTGCCTTGAGTTTATTAGATTGTTTGATTTTGGATGACGCAGAACTACTGTAAAAGTGACCGCAATGTCGTCACAAACCACGGATGAAACAGTATATACTGTTGTGCTGGGACTGTAAGTGGTTTCTTAAGATGCCTGGTGCTGTATAGCTAATTAGAAACATACAGTAAATCAAGTGGTCACTGCTTACTCATTTTCCTCTTTATAAACATGTTTCATTTCTTAGTCTGGTGACTAATCGACAATCGACGAGCCACCTAGCACCTATCCACCATGACTATGTGCTTGTGTGTCATTGGGCTTCTTTTTTTTTTGTGAACATACGGTAATTGCATCAGCGTTACTGAAGTCCATTTACTGTTCCCGCACCCCTTAAGCAGACAAATGAAAGTAATGAGATGAGGAGAACAACGCTGAGCATTCGGTTGTTTTCTGGCCTGCCCTCCTTTTAAATCTGATTTCTTTCACATGTCTCGTTTAACTGTGTTAAGTTAACACCAAGTAAAGTGGCATCCAGCAACATGTGAGAAAAAACTTTGGAATGACCTAAGCGACCCTTTTTTAGATAGCCCTAAAGCATCGTAGCCCTGGAACACATCCTTATTTGCTACTTTCCACGGTCATTTTCACACCCATCGCTCGTGTGTAAATAGCAAATGCAGTTATGCTTGCACTCGGGGGCAGTGCAGGTGTGGTCTGGTGTATTTACAGCATGGTGGTAACTGGAGGACAACGCCATTCTTTTTAAGACTGACCCAAACCAGGTCCTACGCGCTACCGCATCACGTTGTGCCATTTAAGCGGTGGCTGCATTTTGCTGCCTACACAGACACGCTATTGTCCATTAGAGCAGAACCACGACCACGGAGATAAAAACAATGTGAGAGTTTTATTGTGTAGGTAACAAGATGAGAGGGATCATAGAGTACTCGGACAATGTGATCCTTTTATTAAAGGTAGAGAGGAGACGCTGGTGTGTAAATCACTACCTCCAGTAGAGCGCTCTAAAAAAATAATTCCACAAACTAAACATTTAATTCTGCTTCCTCTGGAGAGTTTCTTCTGTCCTGTTTATAACTGCAGCTTTTTGCATTGCTGACTAAGTGTCCAATGGTATTTCCTGCAGTGCTGCATGCAAGCATTCGACTGAGCCGTGCTGCTTAAAACAGTTTGACTGAATGAAGATCTGCTGCTTTATTTCAAGCATTCCCAATGGATGAATTATCATAGAAATTATACCTGCTATAAGCATTAGTCTACTGATGGGTGATGATCATGAGCGAGAGATTTTTTCAAACTAAATCAAGAAACCAAATTGGTTGATTGGATATTTCATATTTTTTCTAGTTTGGGAATAACAGAAGCCAATCTTTATGCATGAGCAAAGAGACTTCCTTTTATATGTATTGTTTTAATTTTATTTGAGTAAACTGTAAAATCATTGAGAGCCCCCCCCCCATTCTAAATAACATACAGTACCTTAAATCAATTCATTGAAATGAACCACTAGAGAATTTATCTGTAATCTGCCCAAAATATTCTCATATGGACATTGGGTATTAGTGCATCAACCACAGCAACGTAGGCTTTTAAAGATGATTCTGTGATTGGTGGAGTTCATGTTCATGTTCATTGGAACACTCATCTCTTTGAGCTTGCTTGTGAAAGTGCTTACATGTGCTTGTGCTGTCAAAGTAGCCCAAAGGTTTCTTGTTCTGCTGACATGAACATATCTGCTATTTCTGCACACACTATGGATTAAATGATGTAACATGAACAACGGTGCTGAACAACATGCAGATAAATATTAACTATCTGCAAATTGTCAGCAACCGGTCCACATATCTATAAGTTTACTTGCTGCACCTTGAAGATGCTTTCTTCTCCCTTTTACCACTTATAGAAGGTATTTTCCTGCAGATGTGTTGTAGAGCGAAGCAGAACTAAAACAATAGTCCATATTGGACTCACATTTGCCAGATAATCCAAAACTTGACTTCAGATGAATGTTGTCCTGGATCTGGTTCTCAAAAACAGCCTCAATAATATATCAATGTTGTATGTGTTGTTCCAGTATTTTTTGTGTTGTTCCAGAGTTTTATTTGTTTTTGATTAATATTTCCATCTGTATTATATCATAAAGCACTAAAACATCTCTTGATCCTTGGACAAAATCTGCTGCTGAGAAAAGTTCATTAGTGTGTTGCGTCACACTTCACCTCTTCAGAGTAAACACAGCTAATGAAATCAGTTCCGAACAGGGAGAGGACTTACTCCTTCTTTGGGTTTACTCACATTAACATTAGAAATCCAAGCAGGATCACACTTTTTCACTTTGCACTAACAGATTTTAATATAAAACATTTTTCAACACAGATAGTCAGTTTATTGACTTACATATCAACCAAAAAAATAAAACATACACCTTAAAATAAACATGCGAGTTCAAAACAATGTGTCATACTCAAGATGATCTTGAGCACATAGAAATAACGCATGCATCATAAAGTTAAAATCATTATTGTCTGTGGTAACTGTAACTTAAAATCATTAGAGTAATGTCAAACAGGAATTATGCTTAAGCTTTCTTCATGCCTTCATTCTATATTTTAAACATCTTTTCTACTCTTGCCAATAAAGAAGAAGTAATATACTTTCGCTGCAGGGATAAATATGTTTCTCAACTGTACAGATACACGATCAAAAAAATACTTGAACTGTTTTTCAAAGTCCAAGTTTAGCCAAAGATCACGTGAGTGTTTAAGTGCCGTATTTGACCCTGAATGTTGTTTCTGGGCCAAACCTTAGATCAAACATACAGACATTAGTAGGACAATAACCGAAGAGTAATTTGAGGCCTAAAGCCATAAAAAACAAAGTCTGGTTTAAATGTAATGCTAATCAAATCCATGTTTAGAGCGTCTGTGTTCTTCCCAGACACTGCCCCTCTCCAGTCATCTTCTTTTCTCACCTACATGACTCTGGAGCTCAGATGCTTATCGGGGCTCAGAAATATTTAGAGATTCATGACAGGCAGGTCAACGAAGGGGGGGGGGGATTTATTATTTCAACCCAGTCAGGGAACCAGGCCCCTGGGGTCAGATCCTGGCCAGTGTGGGCTGATTATGATCGTGTCCTGGGGGGTCTTTCCTGCGACCAGGCCGCTGTTGTTACTTTGGCTCTGTTTGCTGTTCAAGTGCATCGGCCGCACAGATGAAGGGACGGAGCAGATGAAAAACAGACAAATTGTGGGAGGTATGGAGACTTCAGGTTAAAGGGTTAGTAATGCATTGATGTAGGTAGAGGACAAGCGAGTTTTATCTGTTGGTCAAATATGGCAACAGACAGGTGTGTGGACTCGTGGACACTTTATGGGTCGATTATGCTTTTCTCTCACAAACTGTTTCATTAAGATGCAAACAAGCTTAAGTCTCAGATATTTGTCCTACTGATTCCTTTTTGTTATTTAATTCAGTGACCTTTGAGCTCTGACGTCAAGAAATCAAACAGTGTGCGCAGTCACACGGGGACTGGTGTGGTTTCCAGATGGAGTAGACCCCATATGATGGATTACCACTTCTTCTTCGCATGTAGTGGTAATGACATTTTATCAATAATGTGTACTGGAAGAAGTCCAAAAAGTCCGAGTAAACGCAAGTCCCAAATCTAATACTGATAATTACAGTGAATCAGGATGGCATTTGCACAGTTTTCCGTTTTAAAAGTGTCTTATATAACTGACACAGGTCATTCAATGTTTAATAATTAAAGGTGGTTGGTTATGCAAGGCCTGCTGCTGCTGCTGCTGCTGCTGCTGCTGCTGCTGCTGCTGCTGCTGCTGCTGCTGCTGCTGCTGCTGAAATATCTGCAAATGTTGCACAGCTATTGGATGAATTGTGAATTGGCATTTTGTAAAGAAATGTATGTATTGATGAATAAATACATTTAAAGTGTGTTTATATTCGTTCATGTGTCCAGTATTAAATACCTTATGATCAAATACCTGAAAATGGATGAAATTACTATCAGCATCAGATGTACTACATGTTTGTTGCTAATATGCAAAGCTAAACATATTAAACACCATACCATAAAAATATGATGTTAGCATCGTCATTGGGAACATGTTAGTGTAATGATGATAGAATTTGCAGGACAGATTTTAAGTTTCAGAGTGAATGTAAGATGAACTCATGCACACAAAATCACAGAGAGTATAGAGTTATTTCCATATACAGCCTGTGTCTGTGTGTTTGCCAGGGAAGACCTGACAGATTTATGGTGAAGGATGGCTCCCCCTGAAAGACACCAATAATAAAATCAGACAGTCTAACCCGCTCTCTATATACAGCAGAAGTGGATAAGACAACTAGCAAGAAATTGAGAAAGAAAAAAAAATATAAATAGGAGATGTTTTCAAAAACTATAACATTTCTGGAGATTGATGATTTTTTTTGGCTCAGTCCAAATATTTGAGACATCCCATCCATCCATTTTCTATACCCGCCTATTCCTCACTGAGGTCACAGGGTTCTGCTAACGCCAATCCCAGCAAACTGCGGACAAGAACCAGTGATACACAAGAGTCAGGTCGCCAGCCCATTTTGGTGTTTGAGAGATTAAAGCAAATGTATCTTGCACAAGTTTTTCAAAGTGTATGATTTAATTGGTGACATTAATTGCAAATTGCATTCAAGACTCATTTGAAACTTGATTCCACTTCAAACTGCACCAGACGTTGCAAACACACATGCATGCACACGTGTGTGCACAGTAGCTCAGGTACTCACTGTCTGAGCACCTGAGCAGAGTTAATGGGTTGTGGAAACAGTGAGAGTGTTCTTCGGGGGTCTTGTCATGCTTTGATCTTTGGTATGTACTGAATGTGGGGTCAGGGATAATAGATTGGGGGCTGGCAGAGGTGAAGAGACATGAAGAAAGAAGGAGGGCGAGGGAGACAAATATGATGGTCACACAGGCCCCTGAAAGCTCCTGTTATATTTATTGGCAAACAGTCTACCTCACGCTGCTCATTTGAACTCTTGTAGAAGACCTGATTGCAGGGTTTGATTAAACCGGGCTGTTCAGATGGTTGACAATCTGACATTAAACTTGCTGTTACATACTTTCTGTGTGTTTTTCTAGGCTTTGGGCAGCTGCTGAATGTCAAAACCCACCCATGTGAATTAAATTTGGAACAGGCTCACAATGAATAGCTGAGCTTAATGGGAATGACATTTGTCTGTATTAAACTTTGTGGCAAAATATCAAGTAGAAGTTGAGATATATTTCACTGGTGAAGAGGTCTAGAACCTCAGCGGCCATTGAGTTCATCCTCTGAGGAATATTTGTGCAGAATTGAGATGTTTTCAGTCTGGTCCACCTTGCATGCATGGCAGTATTAAAAACATCCATAAATCCATCTTATACTGCCTATCTGGGTCAGGTCATGAGGGGCAGCAGCCTCAGGCCACATTGTCCAAATCTTTTAAAGAAACCCCAAGGCATTCCCAGTCCTAGGCCAGGAGACTCCAGCAAGGAGCCTTCTGGCGGCCGGGAGATTCTTACACCATCTCTTAGGGAGAGCACAGCCACCCTGTGGAGAAATCTGATTTTGGTTGCTTGCTTTTGTGATCTGATCTTTTTTGGTCACTACCCAAAGCTCCATAGGTGAGGGTAGAAACATAGATCGACCAAGAGCTGCACCTTTGAGTTCAGTGCCTTCTTCACCATGATGGATTATTGCAGAGTCTGCTTCACTACATATGCTGCACTGATCTATCTCCTAGTCCATCCTTTCCTCACTCATGAACAAGACTCGAAATACTCAAACTCTTCCACTAGAGGCAGGATCTCATCCGGCTCCACACTCGGCTGAAAACCTGAAGGTCATGGTCTGACGAAGCTACTGAACCCACTTAAAAGAAGTCTGTCTACTACCAGCAATGCTCTGACACCAGGACTACAGAGACCGGATAGCCTGTGCCAAAAAGTTTGGAACTCCATATTTCTGGAGCACCTGCCTGAAGACAATGGTTGGAGGCCTCTTCTAGTCCATTAAGCACATACAGACTGGTCGGGGTGAACTCCCATGAACCCTCAAGGAACGTAAATAGGGTATAAAGCTTGTACAGGGTTCCACGACCAGGACGAAAACCACATATGGCCCCTTCTCACCAGGACCCCCGAATAGACCTTACCAGGGAAGCTGCGGAGTATGATGGCAGAGTCAATGATCCCAATGTCCGTGCAATGTTGCAGATTTTTACAACGTCCTCAAAGAACAAATCTTATCTACCCCTAACAGCCTTGCCACTGAGGAGCTTTTTGACTTCTGGGATAATTGGAACACACAAACCCCTCCACCATGACAAGGTAGCAGCTCCAGGAGGGGACAATTAAAATATCTACCATACAAAAAATCTGGATGGAAATTTGTTTTTGCAAGCTAACCTGTAGTGCAAACAACAAGCAGTTGGATCACTTATTGCACTGAGTAAAGTAAGGACATAGAAGACCTTATCTTCATGCTGCAAGAGTTTGTTATTGTTAATATTAAATTGGTGTGCAAATTAGTTTAATCCAGTCTGCTCCTTTAAAAAAATGGAGGCATTTTCTCAGGAAAAGAAAGAAAAAAACATCAACCCTCGCTCATACAGTACATCTGGATAAGAATCCAGTAAGATGACTGAACATAATGTGACTTTAAAATGAGCCATAATGAAATAAAGGGAAGTCTTTTTTCTGCTCATTTGGTTTCTCCCCTCCTCCCTCGTTCTATCTCTACATCTTTGCTTTCTCCACCTCTCACTCCTCCCCTCTCTTGTCTCTGTCCTTCCTCTCCACATTCCCAGACCCTCTCTCTGACGCCATCGTCCTCCTTTCGTCTCCCCTGAGACTGTCCGCACCTCGGAGGTCAAGAGGTTGCAGGGTTAACTGTCACGAACAAACTACGACCCCACAGAGAGTCCTTAAGCCTGTTATCTCCTACCGCGGGTTTGCTCATGTGTGCATATGTGCAGTAAAAAAAAAGTTAACATGGTGGAGTGCTTCCAAACTGCAACACATGGGATCAATGATACAGCAGAATTCAGGATGACTGACAGTGATCTGCATGTTGGAGGAACACTTGTTTGACTCAGTGTGAATACTACATCAAGTACACCTGGTATTTTAGCTTCATGTGGTTCAATTCCTGCATCCGATTTGAATATTGTTACCAGCCAAACCTCTTCTATTTTATTTTTTCAGGAAATAAGAGCCAAAGGCTGCTGCAGATCTTTTCACCTATTCGTTTCAGCCTCTTCTCTCGTCCTATTTCTGGAGAAGTTTGAGATGTAATTTACCAGCTGTGTCACCCTCTTCTTTTCCATTAACTCCCTCCTCCTGCGCTCTGTGTTTGCTTTAAGGTATATAAATCTCCGCTGCTGGCCTTTGTGGAGTGATTTAGGAGACAGTGGGGTCGTGTCTCTTCTGGAGCCACAGCTGCCTGTTTGGAGCGTCGGGCTGCAGCCAGGACGTAAACGAGACAGGCACACATGAGAAAATGAGACTCAGAGGTGAATTGAGGGTAAAAGTTGAAGCAAAAATGTATACGTTAATTTTATTGTGTAGTTAGTAGATAGTTTAAGGTTCAATAAACCAGGTAGTTTTCTAGCTGCTGCACAAACAGGTGTAAAGTATGGTGTCTCTCTGCTATCTATCTATGTTTCAATTGAAAAATGTGAAAATTCAGGCTTCAGGTTCGATGTTTTTGGTGGAGCTGATTGTCTGCCCTCACACATGCTAGACTTAGCCAGGAGGGCATGAGGCTCAGTTAATGTGCATAGTAGAGAATTGTGATATCACTTTTAAGGTGGATGTCTGCTGTCTAATGCGTGCGGCTCACTGTAATTGCCTTTAAATTTCATTTAACACGTGAGATGTAAATTAAGTCTGAATGTTGACTCAGCGTTTACGATCAGAGCAGCACAGGTCAGCGGGCTGACCGTCACACAGCAGGGCCTAATGGATCGGAAACACTCAAGCGAAGGAGGTTGCAGCGATCGTCCTTGGAGGAAATCAGAGGCAGGAGCAGGGAGTGTTTACTGATCCTTGGTCTGTATGTGCTCAGTAAACACAGCGCAAAGTGCTACCTATACGTAAATCATTCATTTGTTTGTACTCCACGTAAGCTGCAGTACACATAGCCTGCATTAGGGAATATTTGTTAATCTTGTATATAGATGAAACATAGACGCCATGATGATTCCAAAAGGAAAAAATTACAACCATCCATGTATACCATATACCATAAACTGGATGAAATCAGATTATATTATACATAAAACCAACCAGAAGAAAAGAAGACTTTTTCTCCTGCTGTTGTTTTGATCTGCAGATGTTCCTCCTTCCCTGCGTCCTTCAGTGCACTTGTTTGGTAGCAGGTCTAAGTCTGTCTATAGGTCTTTGTGGCTGACCATGTTGGTCAGGGCAGACGTCAAAAAAATGCACAACTGGCAGTGGAGCTTTAACATGCTCTGTCTGGGAACTCGTGAAAGGAATTCAGGGCAGCTCGGGCGACGCAGTACCTGTCAGTTGTGTGTCAGTTCAGTTTCAGTTCACCGGAATGATAAACTGAAACTGGAATTCCGAAAATACCAACAAAAAGCCGTCATTTCTACGTGGGTGGGATAGAAGATCCTTTTTCGAAATTATTTCTTTTCCTCATTTGAGTACGCAAGCGATGCTCGACACAAATATGCATGACGCTCTCAAAAAGAAATACGGGGGAAGTGTTTTATTCTGAGCACTTTAAAGTCTGGAAGTGCTGTGAACATTTTTGGAGGAATCCGTCTTTATTATTCTATATAACCAGGAAAAATACCACGCAATGAAGGATTACATCTTAGAAAATAAGGAATAGTCTCAAAAGCTTTATTCCCATCTTAAGCCCTCTCTGCCAGTCTAAATACTGCAGCCACGGCTATATCAGGACGTGTCCTTACTCTTGGTATGACGGGAATGCAGCAGCAGCATTATTTCAGATCCACGCACAGAGGAGGAGAAGGGTGAGAAGAGGTTGCTGAGGTAACTTTAGGCACAGGGTTGGTCAAAGGGTAACCATTTGGGGAAGGTGTGGTCAGAAATAAAAGAAGGCAGAGTCCGGTCAGGTGTTGGGGAATCTGTGGCAAAGAATGCGAGGAATGGCCGTCACGAGGTGGACCGGGGCAGGGCGGGGTCGCTGCAGGTCTGGAGGTCAGCTGATCACCGCTCAGCAAATCTGATCAGAGGACCTGGAGGCCTGAAAAAGGACAAAAATGACAGAACAGTCCTTTGTGTGGAAGCGTTTGAACCATGACACGTTCCTCTGGGGTAATAACTGCAATGTGCTTGACTTCAGATATTCCTAATTTCTTGTGAGGTAATGGATCGGAATTACGACATCACACATCTGGCAAACAAAGTCATTTCCACATCTTTCGACGGCGCATTTCATGACCCAGAAATTTGAATCAGCAGGACAGAGCATTCCTGGGAAATGGCTTCTAGTGTTCTTCATTTTCCCCGTTTCTGTCTTTTTCTGACCTTGTCTGGAGAAAGTACAGGCTGTAGGAGCTTTTTGCTCTTTTCCTGTCTAATGGGTCTCGATTTCTCTTTAAAATATAAAAAGGAGGAACACCTGACTGGGAGATAACTTGTATAATGATGGTTTGAGAGAAATGTTGTAAAATGTGAGCATTTGCTGTTTTTTCTCTGTTTATGTCATTGTAAATTGAGTATGTTTAGATTTTGGACTGTTGGTAGGACAAAATAAAATATATTTCTTTTGGATTTCATGAACAAAGGAAAACCAAAAAGAGCCACGAACGGAATTCACAGATCAGACAATAATTAAATCTTAATTATATTGTTTAGACTTTTCGAACTGAATAGTAGGAATGAGAACCAACAATATGATGCAGAATGCTTCTGATGATTACTGATTAGAAAACTTTCTGAATGTTGACTCCGTCCTCCCCAGTAGTTCCAACAGCACGATGTCCGCCCCTCCTCCACCCCCCACCAACCTGCTCCTTTGTCTCGTCCCCATCTCTGAGTTTGTTCCTGCACCTTGTCCCTGGCAGAGTGTCTCCTCTGTGGTGTCGTTTTTCCAGGGCTTTCCTGGAGGAGTTTGTGCTGCTGGGAATGGAGCCTGGCTCGTCCATTAGTAGATTAGCAGCTCTGTGGGGAGGCTCTGATTCCCTCTCTCCTGGTCAGGGCACACAAAGCTCCGGCCTGCCTCCCATTGTACGGCTGTCATTCGAAGCTGGTCACAGCCAGGAGAAAAAAAAACTCAGGTCTCAGATCCGCTGATAAGAGTCAGACCTCATCTTATTAACCTGTTAACACATTTGTTGTATGTCCATAATGAAAAGTGACTGTGGAATTACACTTTTTTTCTCCTTTCCATTGTAACATAAGTATTCCTGGAGCTTTCCTTTTTTTGTGCAATGTTAACATATGATGCTGCAGTTTATTCTGTAATTATTAAATCTCTTTTCCGTGTTGTTTACAAACTTGGTGTGATTTTTTTCTTGAATAAAAGTCATTTTAATCAGGTACTGATTTTTTGACGCATGTTTTTACCGCCTGATAAAAAGAGTGGTTTTATGGACATGTAACATTAAGGAGCTAACCGCATCCTATGCTAATTCGCTGATCAGATTGGGTGTGATAAAAGTACTCAGTTTGTTTATTTGCTGTATGGTAGAGAGTTATGCCCTATGCCACCGTGATATCACCCCTTGGTTTGTCAGCTTCCGTTTTGAAGTCTTAATTTTGACATTTTTACGGCCGCTACCTTGTTTTTTTTTTGGAGCCAAAAGTGACCATAATTGGACAAGAGTGTGGAGCTGGGGAGGAGCTGTGCCCAGCAGCGACCTGTCACTCCAAGTGGCCTCTCCTTTAATTCTCCATAACTATAAGTCTTAATAAAATGTAAATGAGTGTGTTATGACCAGTTTTAGCTATATGTATCCTACAGAAATGAGAGTGCTGTCAATCTTATGTCAAAGTATTCTTTTAAAGGAAAGAAAAAATCAGACCCTGCAATGGTTTTACTTTATATTATTATTCTTATTTGTAATGAATATATATTCTTTCTGTCTCTTCTCCAGCCTCTACAGAAGAATGGACAGATCTCCAGTACAACCAGCCTGAATGGACACTCTGAGGACAACACACTGGCGGATGGTGTGTATTTCTCAACTCAGTTTTATTTGTATAGCCCCAAATCCCACATTTGCCAATAACACAACAACAACACTCCTTAGACCCTTGAATAAAATAAGGTAAAAGTCCCTAAAAAAAAACAGGATATGTGTACGTGTGTGTGTATCTGTATGTGTGTGTGTGTGTGTGTGTGTGTGCCTGTCCTGCCCATGCTGTCTATTTACAGTATGTGGCTTTGGGTGCTGATCCTGTGGTTGTGGAGGTAAGTAGTGGGGATGTTTGTGTGTGTGTGTGTCTGTGTCTGGGATTTTGTACTGTTTCTTCGTCAGTGGCGGGTGGTAAGCTTGTTTGTGTGGGGTCCATTTTCAGTGTGTGTGTTTGTGTGTGTGTGTTTGTGTGCAAATTCTTGTCTGCAGATGTCTTCATGGCTCTCCAAGAGCACTTGATCCTAAACTAATCCCTTTGTCAACACATATGGGACACCTACATGCAGCTTTTCACATAGGAACCACACACACAGTCCCACACACACACACACACACACACACACACACACACAGATACTCAACATACTGTTTCTCTTTCTGGCCCTTGGTATTCCATAGCTGTGAAGTGTTTGCATGAAAAATGTAAACTCACGCACCTGTTGTGCAAATTTGGACATGGTCTAAATTGTGCATTTTTTGTACACACCTTTTGTTTTAATGTGATATTAAATTAGCTTTTTGTACACATCTTTCTTACTGATGCTCCCGATGCCTTTGTAAAGTCTTGAATATTCATATCCTGCTGAAATGTGTCTCTGTATAGTGTATAAGTGGAGACTGCCTGTGGTCCAGTCACAGATACTCAGTTTTGATGACACAATAACAAGTTTTGATGAATAATCTGAGATAATCTTGAACCTGTAATAAATTCAAAATGTATTTACACTAAACTAAACGTGTGCCCTAACCTCTCTCTATCTCCAAAGCCACATTTGTTTATTTTCTATGCTATTTCCATCGTGTCCCTCAATCTGGGAGGGCTGCGGGGGCTCGTACACCCTCCATAAATATTTAGCAGGCCATGACCCGAGCCCCGCACAAAGCAACCTGTGCACTTCATAATATGTTATGGCCCAGGGGAAGGAGAAACCCTATACTACTTAAAACACAGAGATATGTCACATACCACACTGTCAAATAACCTATTTAATAAGATATTTAATGAGGCGACTCCGTCCGTTTAGAGAGTAACTCAATGCCCTGTTCAGAGCAGAGCTGCAGAGTGTATAAGACGATGTGGCGTGTAGACTGTGGAGAGTAATTTGGTTGTTGAAATAGTTGCTCATGTTAATTACTTCTCTGCAGAAATACATGACAGAAAAAGAAAACAATGCCTAAAATGACAATTAATATCAGTCGTACAGCTAAACCTATACCAGATTGCTAAGGATGATACCAATATTGGTATATGAGGGGTTTAAAAAATAGATTTTGTCTAACAGTCTTACCTGTCCCCCCCCCCCCAGCCATCACCGCAGCTTCTTATGAAAAAATGAATATGCAGTAACCAATCCTACCTTTATTACTCCATTTTAATTCAAGGCAGTTTCACGTCTGGCGGAGCCATTGCATAGTTTAGAAGTTCTTCCTGTTTTGAGAGCCATAGAACCAGCTCCCGGTCAGAATAACTCGTTCCAGAGTGGCAACGCCTCTTTGCTGGATCCAACCATCCATTTATGTTGAAGACTATCTAACCAGCACCAAGATTAAAAAACAGCAAAGAAGTACAAAATGACCCAACATATATAACCTGAGAGGAAGTGGATCCCTGATAAGAGCCTACAAGACGCCAACCATCAACCTTTGCCACGTCTTCTCTCCCTCGTTTCCTGTCCTGCCTCTTTCTAAATGTCCTGACAAAAGATACAACATGTTCCAGACATTGTAAGAATGATCAGAGCATTAGTGAAAACCTCCTGTTTGAATTTAATAGCCAGGAAAACAAACACACAATGTGAATTAACATCGCTATCACAGACTTTTCGCAACCAGGGCAAAAAAAAAAAGGTGCGGCACAACAGAATGAATTAATTGGAGCTGTGTACATTAAAGCGAAACCTTGCATACTTGCAAAGGAGTGAAAGGAAGGGAGATACACAATGGAGGAGAGACGGAGATAAGCCGGGGGGAGTGAAAGGTATGGGTAGCTCTTGTCCAGCCTGATAAAGACAGCAATGTACTGTGGGAGTCAGGAAGAGAAAAGGAATCTCTGATAGCAGCAATAATAACAAAGGACAGGCTGCACCTCAAAGCACTGACACATGAGCACACACACACACACACACACACACACACACACACACACAGCCATAACGCGGCTCTATCAAGCATGCCAGTGTGTTTACACCACACCCGAAACGCATCACACACCAGACTGGATAACATCACAGCTGTCAGTCAAAGGAATAGTCACCGAAACTGAAACTCACTTCATGTGGTCATTTCGACTTGGTCCACTTTTACAAGTGTATTAAGCAGACATGTATGGGTAGTCAATCACACTAATTATAGCTGATTGTATGAATGTGCATGAGCAGGGAGCAGGTGTATACACTACACACAGAAAAATATTTTACTCTGGCATCTGTCATGTTTAATTAAATTTTGCCGAGTATGAAGATGGGGTGGTGTTACATTTTCCAGTCCGTAGTCAGTCGCGAACACAAACACTGAACCTGCTGGTTCACACAAGGTCACTGTTCCCAGCAGAGGGATGTGGAAGTAGTTTCTGGTAGGACGAATCCATAAGGTGGCGGACAGGTAGTCCAGAACACTCAGAGTGGCATGTCTCCGGATTTTCATGTTGTGTCTGTGCACAAATACTATGATTATTCATCTTTGGAGGCCATCAGTTATGAATAAAACATAGAAAGCTATTTTTTTATGTCTGTTTTAGCCTGCCTGTTGTGCCAAATGGGCTGAAAACGCACAGACAGGATTCCCATGGCTTAGGAACTCAGACTTTTACACCAGGTGATGAGACAGAAAGGAACTAGATAAATAATACATGGGACCTGAGGGAGAGCTCAAAATGAGAGGAGCGAGGCGAGAGCTTCAGACGGCGCAGTAAAAATAGATAAGGAGGAAGAAAAAAGGCTGCAACCATCTAATCCATCATACACGAAAGAAGAACACACGTTCTTTTCAATTTGGCGAATTTAAACATATTATTTCGGCCAGATGAATTATGCACTAGTTTTAATTTGCGTGTCACAAGGGCAACAGCTTTGTTAAAGTTCTGTGGTGCAGTTTCTGTCTGCAGCTTTCCTGTATGTGTGATTAGGTTGCTGGTGTGGGGTGTGGGCAGAGAATGACATCATAGCTGATGTAATCCGCTGGCTGGACTCTGGTCTGTCCCTCCCAGACGGCCCGCAGGCTGCAGGAGAAGACAGATGTGGATTTCTGTGAGACTTGAGAGGGAGATAATGCTGACTGCGTGGGTTTTGTGAGCGTATGCAATCGTTTGAGTTCATTTGTAGGAATTCTGGGCATCGTTTCTAGGTCAAATACTGCATGTGCAACAGTAACAGTTGTTTTTTTTTTTTTTTTTTGAGCTACTCAAGGGAGCAGATAAGGGCGGTTCACCACATTAATCAATGTTCGGGAAGTTGTTAGTCCAAGAAAAAAAAGAGCATTTGCGTCACATATTGTACTTCTACTGGTGCTTAAAACGTTATATACGATCGATATAAAATTGTTAAACGAAGGATTTTCTTTTCTTCTAACAGGGGTGAAATAAAGTTTCTGATTTGCAGACTCCAGCTCCTCTGGTGTGTTTGGAACTTTTCCAAACTGGATATCATCAGAAACTGAATCCATATGAAAGTATTTGATAGGCAATTGCCCCAATTCTCTCACAGTTCATTGGAGACCTGCTGTATAACACAGTGTGTCAAAAAGTAAGACAGCTTCTTATGAATGTTTTTGTCATAGGTGTGTGTGTGTGTGTGTGTGTGTGTGTGTGTGTGTGCGTATGTGTGTCTTGGACCTTGGATCTATTCCAGGATGGTCTTACTCAGGCTTGGCTCTGAGGGACAGAGATGTTTTGCATTGCCAAAATATTCATCATGCCTGTGGAAACAACCTCTCCCTTCACTTAAGCTGCGTCTGATCTCCACCAATACAGCGTCATGCCGTACTGTCATAATAACAAGGACCAGACGCTCCTTCTCCTTGGGTTTTTGCCCATATTCCTTTTACATTCCAACTGACAATCCTCATTAGACTCTACGTTTCTGCTACAGATGCATCTTTTTTTCTACTGTAGGCTAGTGCTACTACTGGAATTAATTCTGCTGTTCTTGGTTTGTGTTGTATTTGCACACGGATCCATAAACTTGCTGCAAGTTTCTCTCTCTTCCTGGAAGTGATCTCAGGAAAGGCAGAGTTTTAGATTAGACCTGAAAGCCTCTCAGTCCCTCAAGATCAATCATTGTCCCATCAGTAGTTCAGTTATACTGCATGTTTTATTTAGTCCACTTCAGGGTATGAGACAGGATAGGAGCTGCAGCCAAAAGCATTTGCTGCATTGGACTGGAGGATTCTTTTGCTCTATCTATAACTACATCTTCAATAAAAGCATGATCAGGTGATGCCAAGCTTTTTAAAAAATGACTTACCATTCATTGTGTTCACAGTTCAATCAGATGGTCTATTAAATGGTCTATTAAAAGACATCAAATAGCCTGACGCCTCCTTTGACCCAACACATACCAAACACCGCCCAGTTCTGACTGTCACACCCTGATCCACTTCATTTCATTAAAGTTTTGTTTTCACACGATTTGTCATATTTATTGAACGCTGTGTACCGATGATTCGTAATCACTGATTATAATATGCTCGAGCATACTTCTCCCCAAACAGAATCCCAGCAGCTGCTTGGTTATGGGGCAACAGGACCAGCTGGCAGCTGTCCCCAGTCTATGAGTGTGAATGCTAACATCTGCATGTCAATATTCACACAATGGCAATGCTGAGCAGGTATGATGTTCACCATGTTCACCATCATGACTGTTGCCGTTGCTCTTTAGCACTAAAACCAAAGTAGAGCTGAGGCTGAATGACTGAATGTCATTCATTTGCTGCTATTACAGGAAATTATTGGACCCATTTAGGTTTTTTTACCTGATGATGACAGTACATTAAAAATCCAATGGATCACAGTTATTACAATTCTTTTTCTGGAAATTAACATTTATGCCAAATTTCATGGTAATCCATCTAGATAATTTCATTTAAACCACTAATGTCCACCTCATGATTGCAGGAGCTCAGCAAAGTTTGTAGGTTTCATCCTCTGGGCACTTTGAATGATGTAGTGCACAACATGTGACATCAATCCGTCACTTATTGAGATATTTAAGCCTGGAACAAAGCGATGGACCTAAATTTAACATCACTCCCACATCCTGCCTTTAGATGCTGCTAATTTTGGCAATTGAAGCCGTGTTCTTTGAACAATAAATAAACTCTGAGCCAGAGATGTGACTTCATATGTGGCGCTGCGACCGAGACACAAAGGGAGAAGCTGTTTTTTCCATAGCCTGACAGTGTTTTAGGGGCCGTCAGACTATGAGCCGAATGATCTGGATTGCTGGACACATAAAATGCACAGGACATAAAATTACAGTAATAAGGTCAATCATGGCAGGCTCCCACCAGAGTCTCAGACCCCCCAGGACCCACTTGTCTCCGCAGGCTCTCTCTCATCTTTCACGGCATCAGGGAACCTAATCTCCCTCCTCAACCCCTAACCTCCCCCAGGCACACGGAGGATTGAGAGAATAGAGCAGGAATGTGAGTGACCCCTCCTTCTCCTCCTTCCTTGATAGTGTTATGGGCGCCGCTACAATGCAGCAAGTATCCATACGCTACGATAGGTGATTTTTACTTTGCAATTACTGATCAGATGTTTTTTTTTTTTAATGAGTATCGGTGAGGTGTGTCGTTAAATGTAATCCACTTGGTCCTGGATACCTGATGCTTTGGTGATCTACAGTTGTTTTATAGGAAAGTACCAAAACGAGTGAAAATATTGTGAAAACAAGTGGAATTATGTCATTCCTTTGGCGGCTGTCGCAGTGAAATTAGATTTAAACACCCGGTTGATATCAAATGATTTGTTAAATTGAACAGATTCTCAGTATGGATGGAGCACATGTTAGTGGATTTCTGCCAAAAACTAATGTTTAGCAGCCACGCAGCAGACTGGAGGTCAGGAAGATGGATCGGCAGCCAGGAAGAAGGATAGCATCAATTTAAGAACTTTGTTGGGCAAGTTCTCGTGAACACAGCTGGTCTGGGAGTGGGAACCTCCGTTTTTGTGGGAGAGGTAGATGAAACCCTTTTCATCAACAGTCCTTTTGTTTTATTTAACTGCTTCTCTTTCTCAGTTTGCTCTTTGGAATCTAGATCCTGAACACTCATTCCAGTAGGTCAAAAGCATAGTAAATGTGGACCCATTTCTAGTGTCATTTCAACCTCCAGGCCTTTTTTGACCTCCTGCTTCTCCATTTTTTTAAATTTGCTCTGTACCAGAAGACAAGATGATGCATAACAACAACTGGAATGCCAAATTACTGGTGCATATATTCCAGGAATGCAGAGAACAGTGAAGACAAGTACAGATGGTTAAATATACTCCGCTCGAAGAAATGCCCGTCTTAAAAGCAGCCTTGTTGTTTTCATGTGATGCAGCTGTCTATAAAACTTGTGGAAGTAAGACAACAACAGCACAAGTGCATATTTCAGATGTGATTGTTTCCATTTGTATGCACGATAATGCTGGTTTTCTGAAGGATGCATTGTTCACAGCGAGAGTACACAAAAGACGGCCACGAAGTACTTGAATCTGACACGTCACGACTGTGATGTGGCGATTGCCTCATCACACTTCACCACATAATGTGCACACGAAATCTCGGAAATGCGTTCAAACGGACTGTCCAGAGTGACGCGTGATTCGAGGAAACCGGCGAAAGGGAAAAGGAAACGGCGAAGTCAAGAAATGACCGCGTTTCCTGTCCGACATTCTTATCCATCCCCGTGGCCTTTTACACAATCAGGGCGAGGGGCGGGACGGGCTCTCAGGAGGGGAAGATTCAGGAGAGAGTGGTGGAGGTGATAAATGGGATTCTGAAAGGAGTGCGGGAAAAAAAAGGGAAAACGGAGAACAAAGGTGAAGTATTGAAGCATTTGGCAGAGGCACGCACACTCACACGCACACATACACACACTCACACACACACACACACACACACACACACACACGCACACACACGCACACACACACACACACCGTTTCCCTTTCCTCCAATTATTTCACCATCATTCTATCCAGTTCTTGGAGTTCTCAGAGCAGGAGGCTGTTTCTTCTGTGTTGGCCGATGATGTCATGCACGTCTTTACAGGCTACAAAAAGCCCCTCCGCCCTCCGCCCAACCCCCCCCCCCCCCCCCCCCATTCAGGACCCCTCCTCAAACATTCCTGAACGCAGGCACGTTTTCTGATTTATCGAGATATGTGGGGTGTCACCCCCCTCCCAGCCCACCGCAGACTTGGCCCTGTGTTATCTGTGACTTTACTGCAGTTTCAATGAGAAACACATTCCCATTCAAAGCAGGAAAAAACAAGAAAATAATGGGAACTCTTAGTTTATCTCACGTAGCTTTACGAGTTCTAAAATGTCTCTTATTCCAATTGTTTTTTCTTTCTCACTTTCTGTTAGAATGTCATGATGAATGATTAGAAGGTTGCGCCATTCCATCAAATTTCATCCATTATTCATTGTTAATCATCCCTATTGATTTACCCTACATTTATATTAATATTAGTTTAGCCACCTGACAGAAAAGAAATCTACAATTACTTTAATTAATCATTTAATTAAATATTAAAGAAAATGTTGCATTTTTAAATTTGAAGAATTGCTTGTCTCCCATGATATGATGATTTTTATCATCTTTAGATGTAACTAGCAGGTCTACAAAGTTAGGATTTGGATTTCTTCTATTTATTTAGTAAATGGATAATTGTGCAATAATGTGTAGATTACACATAAAGAAAATGACTGTTAGTCACAACCCGTCTAAGTTCTATTGGTTCAAACTGTGTTTTTGCAGAGAATAGGTTTTCCGTGACTGGGTCACAGACAGGTCTCCTGTTGTTTAAGGGGTTAATCAAATTAGCAGTTTGAGCAAAAAGATAACAGAGATGAAAAACAAGACTTTAATGTGACCCCGGGGTAATTTTAAGTTGTTTATGTCTCCGTAATGAAGGAATGCGGCTCTGGGTGCAACGCCGTGGCTCTTTTTGTGATGTTTTCAGCAACAATCCGCTGATAGTCGGAGCAACATAAACACGCTTAGTTCTTGTGTTGTTTTTATATGATCTGTTGCTAATATTTCAAAGATTAACCTCATCCTGTAACTTCGAGATGAACCATATGGATTCTCTACAGCGGTATGTCCTATAAAATCTCAGTGTGCCCTGAAGCCGTGGGCGTGTGTAAATTAAATTCTCTCAGCATGTATGGAAGTCCAGGAATGTGACTGATGTACATGAGTCATATGAAGGAAGTTGGGAAGAGAAAAGGAAGATGTGGGCTGATCCCACGGAGGCATTCTCACCAGACCCTGAATTCTTCTCCGTCTGATTCACTGTCCACTCAGCATAACAGTACTCTCAGAGTGGACGCATAGTGTAGTGAAATATCTACTGGATGAGTCACTGCAGTACCAGAAAGCCTGGTCCGGTGCGTCAGGCAACAATTCCTTCACAATGACTGTGATTACATGAATCACTCTTTCATATATGCCCATAAGATTCACCTTGTTACTGCACTAACACAGTCATGTATTATTGTCAAAAGAAAAACAAGTATTTATCAGTAACTGTGCGAAGATTCATTTGATTTATTCATCAATATATATATATATCCGATTAGACATACTATGATCAATTTTTTGCTCGTACAGCTCTGATAAGAACCATTCATGACTAAATTTGCACTAAATTCATTAGATATGAAAAAAACTCACAGAAAGTGGTGATGACTAAAGTGCAAATGAGATGAATTATTTTTTTCCAACACTTGGTTTGCCCTGATGTGATTTTAAGTTGCATTAAATATAAGATACCAAACCACAGTCACATTACCAATCAGGTAAAATACACAAACCGATCATATAAGCCAGTACTTGTACTGTTGTATGCAAAATATCCCGCCTCCTGCAACAGCACTGACACTATCATTAAGGTTAGACGTGTAATCAACATATTTCCTACCGTGTGAATACGCTCCCCGCATTTCAGAGCATGTACATACACAGTTTGCTTCTCGTTGGTGGGCTCTCAGACGGCATTTGATTACCGCTGTTATTGTCCATTTGGGAGCATACCAGATGGAATTTACACATTCCTCCGAGACAATACCGAAGTGTGACAGATCTGATTATGCTGGTATTTACCTGAGGATTTATCTACATTCCTTTTAGTCTCCCCCCCCCCCCCCGTCAGACAAAAGCTGAATTAAATGCGTCTGTATTGGAGTAACTGAGAAGGGCCTATTAACATTCACAAGGGGGTGTCGACAACTTGATGGCACCTCCGTTCATGGTTCGTTTCAGGCCCTTGGTAAGAACTTTACCTCGAAAGGGACATGTTTTGGAAGTTTGGGGATAGTAGTAGTAGGTTTGCTGTCTTTACCCCCCCCCCCCCTCCATAAAAATATATATTTTCTAAGTAAAACTGAGTTGCTTCTGTCAACATTCTTGTGACTGGTGACATGAACCATGAGATACATGAAGGAGGCTGGTTCCCGAAACAGGGATTAAGAAGTAAGTGGAAAGAACGCTGTATATATCTATATATATTTATGGGAAAAATTGTTTGTGTGTGTGTGTGTATGTAAGAGAATGGAGGGAAATGATGTGTGTGTAGGGGGGGGGGGGGGGGGGGGGTACATGGAATGTGCACATGTACAATGGTTGCAGTTTTTTTTTTTTGCAAGGGGGCTTCCGTGAGAGATCACATGATGAGCTTCAGTCATCCTGGGTGGAAGCTGAAAGTCTGAGGGCGGGTAGGATCGGGGGGGTTTGGGTGGGTGGGGGGGGGGTCATTCAGAACAGCTGAAGAAAGGAGAGGGAGGTGGGAAGAAGAGGGAGGCAGGGGTGGTCCTTACATGACATGTGTGTCAGTCTGTTGAAATGTGTGTGGAGCTCTCTTTTCTCCACATACTGACCGAGAAACACTGGAAGAGAGAGAGAGAGAGAGAGAGAGAGTTCCTGCCTCAGAGTTTATCAGGGAACTCAGAGCCAACTCAAAGCAGCAGATCTTACAGGTTTTACTGAGTGTGCAGTGAGGTGAAGGAAAACTACACAACGACCAGATAACCAAACACAGCCGTTTGTCACCTAAAATTTGGTGTCATATAGTTTTGTAACTTTTATTTTTTAGAAAGATTTTTTGGACTTTTACCAATGCTTGGAACAATTACTCTAACAGGTAAGCACAATGATTCATTTTGGTCTTGTTATTTGCATTTTAACAGAAGTTGTAAAGTGATTGTAGAATGGTTTTCAAGTTTGCTTGAAAGAGAAACTCTGCTGCAAATTGTTTAGATTTAACCCTAAACCTTTCATTATGCTTGTTGAATTCTTTTCATCTATTGAGAGGAATATGTTGGAAAAGCAAAGCATCGGTTACTCGATCCATGAATGAATGCGGCTGAAGGCATTGTTGTCCTGAGGGTGTGGTTACGACAGAGTTGTGGTTTGTAGTTGTCCTGTCACGGCCGAGCGGTTTCAGTTGAAGATCATCAGCATGGAAAAAAAATCTAAATAGTCTGGAACTGTATTGTTTTCTCATTTTCTCATACTGTGAAATTTAAACTTATTTACTCCAGTTTGTGAGTTCACTTGAATCATTCATGATTCTTGTGCATCAATGGCTTGTGCTACAAAGCATCCTCTTTTCCATCCCCTGTTGCAAACTTTTACCATCACTTTGACCCTGGCTAAAGGGAGTGATTGTCCAGATCTATACATCCCATACTACTACCAAACTTCCTGGTGAGAAAAGAATTTCACACAGTGACAGCTGCCTGGTAGAAGTGTATGAAGATGCATTTACAGACATGTTTCCAAAGGCTGCTTTTAGCTCATGTCACCATCTGAGCCAGCTCCCAGCATCCCGTCATGTGAAGTATTTCATTAGATTAGAGTGGGATTCTACTTCCCAGTGGGGTTATCCGGCTAAGCCCCAGAGGACAGGGGAGGAGAGAGGGTCGTATGGAATTAATTACATGCCAGGACCAATTCTTCTTCGGGCTTTTATAACTGTGTGTGACGGCTGGAGTAGGTCTGAAATATTTAGATTCCTCAGGTCCACACTTACCAGACTTGGATCAGCATTTGTTTTGGTTTTTATATTTGGATTTACTGTCACATCAGGGCTTCACTTGATGATAACGGGATGAAGGAGAGGTGAATGTTGCATTGGGGTGTTATTAGAGCTGCAGCTGATGCTGTGTTGGGTCCCATGGAGCCACAGAGACTCTGACCACACCTTTGATAAAGAGGAGGGGAGCTTGAAGGGGTTTTGGTTCCATCCATGTTGGGGGAGGGTGTGTGTGTGCGTGTGTGTGTGTGCCGGGCCTCTACTTGGCCTCTTTTTTTTAACTGACTTCTTTTGTTTAAAAGTAATGTTGGGATTATCATATATTATAGCATATAAGGATTAGCATGTGTTTTGGAAAAGTTTGTAAATACCGTCTAGGAAGCATAACCGCCATTCAGCTTCCTGACCCCCCCTCGCCCCACTTTCACATATACACAAACATAGTTAGTAGTTTGCATGAGAGAAATATTATCTGATCTCACAGGAGTTGGGGTAGATGTATGACTATGGTTTTCTGGCTGCAGCAATGAAACTCTGCAAGCAGTCACACTTGCACATAAACAAAGCCTGTCTCCAGCATAGAGAAGCATTTCAACTATGAATGAGCGTGTCTGTGTCAGAGATGTGTAACACCCTTCCAAAGTAAAAGCCTGGGGGCAGACCACCCTCCCCCAAAACCCCCCGTCCCTCCACCCCCAAACTGTCCCCTCCTCACCCCCTGCAGCCTCACCCCTCGCATTCTTTCTGGTACAGTCGTTATTCAAAATACACACCCTCCTCCTCCTCCTCCTCCTCCTGCTCCTTTACTCCTTCACCCCCCTACCCACCCCCGCTCCAAAACCCAAATCTGAGCTGCGATGTTCACAACTGTGTGCCTGTAAAGAAGAAATAAAAAGTTGGCCCGGAAGACAAACACCGAGAGATGCCGTTAGTCTGTTAAATCAACACGGTTCCTGTTTTATTATCCGTGTAGCTACACACACACACACACACTCTTCTGGCTCACCAACAATCTAACCACTCCCTCATACACACACACACACACACACCGGAATTTCATTGAAAACAGCTTGTCTGAGTGATTTACCACTCAGACATAGCTAGGGTTAATTTGTGTTAAATGATTAGTCGTATTAGGTTAAGGTTAGGGTTAGCTCAGGTTAACGTTTGCTTACTGACTCGTGTCATATGATGCTCCTAGTCACCTTCTGGTCTTACTTATCAACAGTGTGATTGGACAACAAGTCTGAAAATAACACCTATGTGAGAGAGACTCCACCACCATGTGACGCTCGTGTATTTTTTTATAAATTGCCAGAGCATGTCTTCATTCATGTGTATGTAAATTTAGTGAATTTTTAGACAATTTCCTTCCTGATAATAGGAAAGTTGCCCCCCCCACCCCCGCCTTTTTATTTAGGCCAGTGAGGGCGAGAAGGCTATTGTGTTTGTGTGTGAGTGTGTGCCTTGAGAAGAGGGGGTGGGTCACCATCCATCCTGCTGTGGTGGAATTTGGGTCAAGGGGATTGGGACATATTTTAAGGAGGGGTAGCAGAGGCCTGTATTGTTTGATTTAGATCTTAAACAGGGGGCAGTTAAAGCACAGAGACGCTGAAAGACACGCAAACATTCCCATGACATTTATCTCCAGATTATGTTCAGTACATCCTAAAATAATTCTCCCATCAACATACATAGCTCGCATTCCTTTCAAGTCATTGACATACATAGGATTTGGGTGTGCCCTCACTCACAACATTAACGTATGGAAGCGCTATAATGTGTTAAACAATTTTTTTTTGTAAATGATGCAATGTTTGGTGTTGCCTAATTTCCTGCTTTTGCAGGGAAATGTTTAAATAACATTTTTTTTCTATTTTAAAGTTAAGCCATCCAAGGAATGCAGAGCCACTGAGGCAAACTTCTTGTCTATAATTTAGGAAAAGGATGTGGACAGATTGTGGGCACAATGTTTAGCATTTTTGTGTGAGAGAAAAATACTAACTTAAAAAAAAACAGATACCAAGATTTATTTACAATCTGGTAGTAGATAACACATTTGCACTAGGAATTGTGAAATACGGAGTTGTTTCTCACAGTTGTGTATTAGTTCTGACTGAATGAACTGTACTTCTGCTTTTGCAGCTTATAGCTTCATTTAATTCAGTTTGAGGGTGGTAGTTCCACCACTACCTGCTTTAAAGAGTGTGTATTGTGTTTTTCAGAATGTCTAACCATCCAACTAAGATTATATCTAGGCATTAAAGAGCTGGGAATTTGTTTTGAGAGTCCAAAGGTATCAGATGTGGGATTTTCCAGACTGTAGTGATATCCGAGCAGAGAAAAAAAGAAGAAAAGCTTCAGAATCTGGGAGTTCATCATCCCCCTACGCTTTTTTCTGTCAAAACACAGTTAGACATTGCAAGATTTCTCTCTTAGCTCAGCTGGTAATATACCATTTATCTTACATTTTTAAGTACCAGTGGATTACTCATAATAACAGAAAATGATCCATCTCAATGATAAAATATACTAAAAGGTTCAGACCAAGCACCATTTAAAGTTTGTGTTTTGTGGCCAAAATGTGTGAATTAAAGTAAATACGTTTTTTAAGCTAAGCTCTCTTGGTCAGGGTCTCAGAATTTGAAACTCCATTTGGGTGTGCAAATAAAAAACCCAAGGGAGCTTGCAGTGTGCAGACACTTTTCTTCTGTAGGACAGTAATCCATGATTTGGCAAGAGCATTACTTTCATTGTGCAACAATTTCTATGCAGCGGCCTTCAGGGTGGCTGTTTTATTTGTGTCTGTGCCTAAACTTTTCTTTCTCTGGCATGTTTACATAGCAAAGGATTAGCTGGACCAAACCCCAATCTGATTTTAATTAAGTATTCATATGCTTGATTAAATCAACTCAGGGGGCCAGAGTCTCTGCAAATACTTTCACTATAACAACTCTGATTATCTGCAGATGGCAAAGACACTGTAATCGATATTATAAAACTTGCATGTGTTTTTTGGAGTAATGCCTTCTATTTATTGAAGACAGGTATTCATGTTGCCTGGGCCTGTGTTTTAATTCCTTGTCATTACATCAGGTTGTTAAATTAAAGGTTTAACAGATTCTAGCTTTAGTCACAGTGAGTGAAAGTTTTTTATTCTTGTCATTTCAGTTGGCCAGCCAGATGGTGTGTCTGTGGCTCAGATGGAACAGACACCTGAGGCTATGGATGCCATCCAGGATGAAGAGGCTCCTCAAGTGAATGGAGAGAAAGTGGAGAAAGAATCTCATGATGCCAATGACATCATCTCCGCGGTTGAAGAGAAGGCGGCCGAGCAGAAACCCGAAGATGCAAGTGAAGTGGGCTTCAAGAAGATCTTTCGTTTTGTGGGCTTTAAGTTCACACTGAAGAAGGACAAAAGTGAGGAGAAAGACCCAGTGAAACTACTGAAAGTTAAAGATAAAGATGGAGAAGAGGTCAGTGTGACTGATACTCCTGCAAAAGAGGAGGAGGAAGCTGTGGTTGCTGAGGAGAAGAGCACAGGTGAAGAAAAGGAACCTGATACAGAGGCATCTACTGCTGAGGCTGAAATCAGTAAAGATACCGATAAGACCGAAACAACTGATGTCACAGCTGAAGAGACTGCAGCTGAAACTACTAATGAAGCAGCCAAAGAGGAAGGATCTGAGAAAGATGGTGAGCTCAGTCCACCATCCCAGGAGACCACCGTGTCCCCCTTCAGGAAACTCTTCAGTGGAGGACTCTTCTCCAACCTGCGGAAGAAAGCCAGCATTAAGAAGACAAAAGAGGAGGAAGACAAGGAGGCAGCTGTTGAGGAGGAGACAGCCAAGACAGAAGAAACCGCCGCTGTTGTGGAGGCTGAGGAGGAGAAGGTTGAAGTGGAGCAAAAAGTAGAGGAGGTACCAGCAACTCCAGAGGGAGAAAAATCTGAGCCCAAAGAAGAGGCACCAGCTGCTCCCGAGGAAGCAAAATCAGAGCCAATCCCAGTGCCTGAGGTCACTGCTGAAACCCCTGCTCCTACAGAACCTACTACTGATGAGGCCAAACAGGAGGAGGAGAAGGCACAACCTAGTGCAGAAGAGGAAAAGGCTCCAGCAGAGGTAATGTCTGAGGCTGAGCTTCTATCCTCACAGGAGAAGGTGAAGTCCCAGGGAAGCCCACTGAAAAAGCTCTTCAATGGAGCTGGGTTGAAGAAACTCTCCACTAAGAAACACAAGACTAAGAAAGATGCAGAGATCAAGTTGACTGAGTCTGGAGAGCAAGTGACTGAGCAACCTCAATCACCTACTGAGTCGGCAGAAGCTCCAAAATCTGACAGTGGGCCCTCATCACCAGAGGAATCAGGAGAGCATGTTCTGGCTGTGGAGGTGACCCAAGTGGAATCCAGCCAAGAGACTGATGGTGAAGTTACTTCTGATGGAGAGAAGAAAAAGGAGGGCATCATTGCCTGGTCCTCCTTCAAGAAACTAGTGACACCCAAGAAGCGTGTAAAAAGGTCTTCTGAGAGTGAAGATGAAGCCACTGGTGAGAAACCAGCAAAATCAGCCACCCTGTCCTCTTCTGAGAGTGCTACATTAGCAGAGAAATGTGTTGAAGAAGAAGTGAAGGAGGATAAGCCCGCTGAGGAAGAACCAAAGACTGAAACCACTGAGAAACTGGTCAGCAGCACCGAGGAGCCCAAAAAGAAAATGGACACCTCTGTCTCCTGGGAGGCTCTAATGTGTATGGGTGGGCCCAAAAAGAGGACGAGAAGGACCTCTGATTCTGATGATGATGAGACTAAGATTGAAGAGGATGCTCCAGAGGAGGCAGCAGCAGCAGCAGCAGGGGACGGAGAGCAGGAGGGCAAAGCTGAAGTTGCTCTTACCTCCCAAAACAATGAGAGTGATGGAGAAGTTGCCTCCTCCCCTGAACCTTTAAACAGCCCCCCAGAGAGAGAGTCAGCCTGGGACACACTGAAACGCTACATGACTAAGAAGGCCAAAGTTGAGGAAAAGCCTGAGGAGAGTGCAGACCAGGTCCAGTCAGACAGTGAAGCACCCAAAGATGAGTCGTCATTCTCTTTGAGAAAATTCTTCCCAGGACGTAGGAAGAAGAAGGCTGAGAAACAAGCCTCCACTGAACACGGCTCAGGTGAGGAGGACTCTGACACTCCAGCAGTGGTTCCCCTCTCAGAGTATGATGAACAGGTTCAAGCTGAAAAGGAGGAACCAGCAGAGTTGGCTACAGTTCAGATTAAAGTGTCATCTGAAGATCGATCCCCTTCATGGATCCCAGCCAATGTTGAAGATGTTGACGACATCCATGATCAGCTGAGTGACATTCCAGAAGAAGCAGAGCATGCTGCCACACCAAAGTCTGTTGACACTGACATAGCAGAAGATGAAACTGAAGTCCAAGTTCCTCTGACTAAAGATACAGAACGCAGACTGTCCACAGCTGAGGTGAAACCTGTTGTGCCGGCTCCACCTGCAGAAACAGCCCCTGTTCCTCAGGGACCTGTATCAGAATGTGCACAGGAGGTTTTACAGGGTATTGAGGCCCAAATCAATGATATTCCAGTCCAGTCCTCTGTGACTGTTGAAGATGTACCAGTAGAGGTAGCCTCTGAAAACATTGAGTTTGAACCACCAATTGAGAAAGCTGAAGTCAAGACAAATGTCATCCTGGAGGCGCACGCTTGCGATGAGGCCATGGCTATCTGCACTGGCCTAGAAACCAATGAGATTGCCAAAGTCGATCTGGAGGAACCTGCAACTCCCGTCATTGAATCTGTGCCTGTGATCCATGAGGCTGTTCATACAGATGTGCCAATAATGTCAATTCAAGAAAAGCCAAATATTGAGGAAGCCAATGTTGCAGAAGATGAAGTGCTCAAGGCCCAAGTGCACCAAGTAGAAATCACTCAGCTTGAGCCTGCTGTTGAAAATATACAGAGTGAGGTAGTAGACATTCAAACTGCCACTGAGAGCCATGAACCTGAGATTGAAAAGGCTGGAATCACCATCTCTGTTCTGCAGGAGGCTGAAATTGTTCAGCTCACCAACATGACTGACAACTCTCCTAAAGCTGTAGTTGTCGATCCCATCACACCAACAACCGAAACTAATGTCTGCACCCACAGCGTAGAAGTCACTGAGTTAACTGTGGAAACCAAGATAGTGAAAATGGACACAGAGCAACTTGCTGCCACTGAAGAAAACAGCCCCATCAGAGAAATAGTTGAAGTTGTGACTCAGGAGATGTCAACCACCGTGTGTGAAATCACAAAGACCTCCGCCACAGTCTCAGCCATTCCTGAAGCTGCAATAAGCCAGGAGATGCCTGTTATCACAGAAACAGTGACCCTCATTGAACCAACCACTGTTGAACCTGAAGTGGCAACCTCAGACGCTGTGGTCTTGGAAAATGCATCAGTGTCAGAGCCAGTCTGTCAAGAGCCAATCCAGGTGCAGGAGGAAACAGTTGAAGAGACTGTGGAGGCCATTTCCATTCAAACACCAGAGATGGAGGTCATTGAGCAGGTCAGTGAGAGCATGGCGGATATCAAGGATGAGGTGGAGCAGGCCAGTCAAATCGAGGCCCAGAGCATTGCCATTGCCCAGACAGTCATTCAGGATGCCATGGGTAAAATTTCAGAAGATGCACCTGAACCCAAAAAGCCAGACACCCCGACTGCCACCACCCCCGCACCAGTCCAGGCCACAGCAACCACAGAGAAAGAGATTGAGATCACAGCAGAAACCCCTGTTATCACTGACACCCCTGTAGCTGTCGTCTGTGAGAAGCCAGCACCAAAGTCACCACAGCCACTGCGTGTTGCCATGGAAGTCATTGACACAATCCCAATGGAGGTCACAGAGATCCTTTGTGCTCCTGCAGAAGAGGAAGTGAAATCAGAGCAAGAGTTGTCAAAAGCTGTAGAGGTAAATGTAAGTGAAGAAACCATTGTAATGGAAGAAGTTTCCGAGATAAAGGCAGAGAGTCCAGCAGGTGAAGATTTAGAACAGAGCAAGGAGAAACAGAGCAAGGAAGAATCAGAGGTAAAAGAAGCAACTGAGGAAGTGAAACCACAATCGGAGGAAACCGAGGCAGCCATGTCAGAAAAGAGCGAGGAGGAAGTGCTTGAGAGTCCCCAGGTTCTGCAGACAGAGCAGGTGGTCGAGGAAGTGTCAGTGGAAGCCGAAGCCGCGGCAGCGTCGGAGAGCAGCAGCCCTGTGGAATCTGAAGACACGGGTGTAAAAGCCGAGGAACCTGCAAGTGAAAAACAAGTGTCAGAAAGTCTCCCAACACAGTCAGAAGAATCTGAAGTGATAGCTTCAGCAGAGGTCGCCGCCCCCAGCCAAGAGACGGAGGCAGCAGCCAGCCAGCCAGAGACAGAGACGGAGAAACCACCATCAGGAAAGTGTGCGGAAGTGATGGCCCAGGTGATCGAGGTGATCGAGGAGGCTGTAAAGGATATCGAGCCTGTGTCCACAGAGATCACAGCAGCGTCATGAGCAGGTGAGAATGAACGTACATTGTTGATACATGTATTAAACAACAACTCAAAAAGCACACAATCAGAATAGTCATACGTTTTCTGAATGAGAACTTTTAGTGGTGTTTCAGTATTTGTGAAAAGGTGATAAACTGAGGAATGAAAAAAAAAAGTTATTTTCAGAATTCCTTCCTATCAAACAATCTTCTCATAGTGGCTTTTTTGAAACATCAATGGGCCCTACTTTTATTAGAGAGCAGGGGAGGGGATTTGCCCACTGACCAGATGAAAAAGCTTTTGTTCAGACTACGAGTAACCAGGGGACCTTTGATATCAAAGCAGGAATGCCGCCATTGACCCCTTCTTTGTAGGCCTGGGGTCTTAAAGGGAAGCGGTGTGTAAGGGGCAGATGAACTTGTGCTGAAAGACTGATTATGATTCCTCCACTCCCCGCTTGTGTTTTTCTTCTATCACAGGCTCAGTATGGAGTCAAGAAACCATGTCGGAGTATGCATTTGTTAGAATCAAAGCCTCAAAGAGCACATGTTTTTTTTCAGCTGCCTTGGCTGAATTATATCTTTAATAAATGCAGAAGTATGCTTTTACGTGCAATTTTTTTTAATCACACTGTGCCGTTATCTGATCTAGTGAAAGGGGAGGAGGAGGCGGCAGAAACTGGGCGTAGCTCACGCTTATATTTGTTAAGCTGTTATGCAGCTTTGTAGCAAAGGAAAGTCTAGAGAGAAGTTTTGATGTGAGAGAATGCAGCTGAATAGCAACAAAAAGGTGCAGTGGTCTCATAAAAAAACACTATGCAGATTCATATAAGGGTCAGTAAAAAATGTTTTGGAAGATGAGAGTCTCTCAAAATGTACATTTTGTGTTCATGTTGGTTTCGAAAGGAAATAGAATTAAAATTAAAAAAAGAACAGTCACTCAGACCAAAAATCTAAAAGTGGGATATTTCACTTAAATGTCTACATTGAAATACTTTGGGACAATATTGAGTTAAAATGTAAGAATGTAATGTTAGTTTCAAAGTCATGTTTAGTTTCTAACATTTGTTTCTGTTATTCTCTCCCTCAGCTGAAGGTGCAAGGCCGATGCCTGGGAGACACACAGTCTGGACCAGGAAGTGAGTGATGAAGAATAGCGAGAGAGACAGAGAGAAAGAGAGAGAGAGAGAGAGAGAAAGAAAGAAAGAGGCTGCTCTGTGGTAACAGGCTGAGACTGGGCTCTGCCTTTCCCAGCCCAGAGAGACTGAGTGACCGAGCAACAGCTCTGCCATTCTCTCCATCTCCCCTTCCACCCCTACCCGACCCCGTCATGCAGGCCTGTCACAGCAACGTGATGTCCCGCCGCCATATCCTCACCCACTCACTCACTGTCACACACACACACACACACACACACACACTCCCACACACGCCCTGTGCCTCAGAAAACATCCCATCTGGCTTGTAATCCATGTGATGTATGTTCAATGTCTCAGTGACTTTCCTTTGCCCTTGCTGCATAAGGCAAGAGTCTGTAACCTGGATGAGTGTGTATCTGTGCATATGTGCGCGCGCGTGTTTGTATGTGTATAGTAGCAAGAGTGAGTTTGTGTCAGAAGGTAAAGAGATGGAGGATTATTATCTTGTATATTGTATTTATATCTCGATTATTCTTTCATTCACCCCTTTATTTTTTCATGTTTTCGCCCTATTTTGTTATTGTATAACATTGTTGCATTAAAAAAATGAAGGCTGTGATACATCAGGTATTCTTTTAAACAACGCGATGGCGGCAAATTTAAAGTATGACACAGAGAGACATGAAAAACATTTTTTGTAAAATGTATCTGGATGACATGAATTTACCAAAACAAACTGTTGCATAAAAAGTGTCCTGCGTATCACACCTTCAATAGTCACATTCAAAGACTATTTCAAGATTGTAGCATTTATAACTAAACCATGGTACAAGTGTGATTCCACTGACAGTAAGTGATAACACTCACTGCGAAAATCTAAATAGGAGGGCAGACAGCATGATGATATCTACTAGAAATGCATCACATGTTTCACTTTTGAAACATTCATCTTGTCAAAATGTGTTTGCACCTCACCAAAATACTTCATCTTTGTGTAGATAAGAGAAACAATCACTGCCTGATTTACTGTGAAAAAAAAGACATTGTTACACATTGTTTCATGTAATAATACAATAAAAACCTATAATAACACCATCATTTGATCATGTGGCAGAGGTGTTTGGTAAATAGTGATGTGCAACGGATACATATGCCAATTTTTGACACTGGATGAGTCATACTGAGTAAACACGTGCATGTGAGAAACATACAAAGCATAGCACAGAGTTACTGTGAAATATGTGTATTTTTGGTGTGTCAGTTTAACTGAGATCTAACAGCTTCTGTACTACACTATACTTACTGTATGTCTATTGATGGAAAGAAAGTATGATGACGCCCTCTGTTGCCTACAAATAGTAATACACCATTAGTCATACATTTATGTAACTAATGTGAACTGTTTGTTTTAACAAGAGATAAAGAGGTATGAGTATGTTATTAGTTCAGTTCACTCCTATGCTAGACCTGTATTATGTTGTGCCCCACACCCAGCATGATAGCACAGGTTTTTCATTAGATTTAAACTGGCCAGGGAGGACATGGTTGGTTGAGGAATCTAGGGAGTTAAAGATGGACAGAGAGACAGATGCATTGTACCAGAAATAAATACAAAAGCTCATTTTTACTCCTAATTTAAAAGCCAAATCTAGTTAGGCTAAGTCGGGGTCATGGCCTTGCCTTTCCTCACAGGATAAGACATCAGTTGCCTCCAATTAAATGCTACTCAGCCACTTTGATTCACTCACCCGAATCATACAGTCAGGGGGTTCTTTTGCAACCTTATTAGCAAAGTGGGTAAAGTGTTTTTGATGGACGAATATCTGAAGTGGCCCTGGGACGAAGTTTTCCACCAAAGCAAACATGTGACCACGGGTTACACCGGTAATAGTTTAATTCCTACCAAATTTGGCAAACTTGCATTATGTCCGTCATTCGGACATAACCAGTGCTTCTATCTGCATGACAATTTGGTGGCTGTAAAAGCTGTAAAAGCTCACATGATTTCATTAAGCTCTTTGACCAAATGAGAACGAGTGGGAAGTTTGGGTTTCTGTTAGGTCAAGACCTTTACCATGACTCAGTAGGCTGTGTCACATCTATTTAGCTTTATGTAAAAATATATTATTATACAAGAGAGAGTGGACTAAAGAATTTAGCTATTGTTGCATAGTGTAAAGCATTTACTTGGGACACCAGCCCACCTTCGGTCCTCCCTGCTTTTGTAACACACTTAACTGTGAACCTGTTAACATTTGTACAGATTGTATACCTATGTACTTACAAATCATATTGTAATAATAACTAATAACCTGCAGCCATTTATCATAATACCCATGTAGCATGGTCTTAATTGTCTTTTATATTTTCCATGCTGTTAATAGTAAGGATACAGAATCTTGTCTATATTTCATTCAATAAAGTTAGACAAAATTGGTGTGTGCTTCATATTCATGCCTGAATTTATACCTTTATAAATATATTAAAGACATTAAGACATTTACTATATAAAGACATTTACTGTTGGAGGTGAAAAGATATAATTTTACATCAAGATTTATTTCTAATTGTAATAGACAAAACACAAAAAAGATGCACAACTATCAAAAGATGTTTTATTGTTCATTCTAAAAAAAAAAAATCAAAGTTGTTTATACAGAAAATTACTCACATTCCTGAGAACACGGATTGATCACAGTAGATGTCAGATGGGCATTGGTGGGTAGGGGTAACATTGTGAGCACATGTATCATGGGATGGGAATCCTCGCTAGTCCTGAAGCGTATGTTCTGATGAACATTATTGGACAGACAAGACGGAGTCAAACCTCTCACCTTCCTGAGATACTGAGATGTTTTAACACACACGCACGCACGCACACACACACACTCACAACCATTAAATTACAAGACTGGTGTGGGTAAGGAACGGCTACAACTTGAAATGAAGAATTTACACTTTCCACACAACTGTCTATATGTCTGTGTATCAACTCAGCTTAGTTGTGTAAATGTCAGTAGTATAGCATTTCATACACGTTTGAGTCAGAAAACAAACTTCCATGTTTGTCAATACTAAATATTAACATTGGTGTTTTTTTAATCTGAAGTAAAATGGGATTTATATTTAATGGCAACACAAAATAGGCAATTACACATTCGCAATAGTAAAGACATGGTTCCGTTTTAATATCTTCCCTCCTATTAGACCCAAGTAGCCATCAAAGACAAACAGCACCATCTAGCCCATCAATGGGCTAATAGCAACGAAGCAACCACAGCCTTACCAATGTGTCATTAAAAGTTCTATGAATTTCACTGAAGCCTATTGGGATATGGAACTGCATGTTATACTTCTGTGGGATGGCCATTTTTCATGTTTTTACTAAATGTTTGAAAAAAAGATAGAAAGGCTCTGTATCAAAAATAACATGATGTATTGCCCATTTGAGGGAACAAAAACAATATTAAGTTTTACCTGTAAAACTTTTACAATTACTCTGTAGGCTAAAAACACACAGTTTATCCCAATGTTCAAATACATATTAATCCCTAAATCTTAGCTCAGTTTTGTAATGAATGGAATCAAAACAGTAATGTTAAGTGATATTTTTCATAGTGACGTAAACCACCGGTCTTGGACTAAAAACAGTTTGTTACCCAAAAGTTGTGTTACTTGCATTTAATTTGGTTCATAATCCATAACACACACTATATCATGAATCTAGGTAGTCTCTACAAAGAGCTAGCTCCCTGCCACTCTATACATCTTGCAAACTGCGTCTTATTAAAGCTGACTCTCCCTTATCTCACTGGTGGCCCTGTCTGACTTCACATGACTTTGACACTGACAGGCCTAATAATCCAGTTCTGCTACTCTAAACTTCCTTCTTTTACAATAATTTTCTAGATATAACTACGCTAGCAACTGCTCATTTTGTACAGTTTGGACAAGGTTAAAGAACAAATATTATTGTCAGAAGGTCTTTAAAATACATGTATCCCTTTCCATAAAATTAGCACGTTAGTTTTTAGAAGAAATTTTGTCATGGGTAAGATAAACTTTCTAGTCTTTTCGATCATAGAGAAGCAGATTTATTTTTTAAAAGTTTAAACAACTGTATTCACGCTCTGATTTTTACTTACATCTTGATGAAATTAAAAGATCGTTTTATCATGCCCATCCCTAATACGTTAACATTCACTAAACCAATTAGGAAAGCTATTTATCTACTCATGTACACACATCTCTGCAATAGAATGTATTCTTTGTAAATATAGCATTGTATATAAAATTAGAAAAGCAAGTCGAACAAGAATTAAGGGTTGTAGGAGTAAATTCAAGCTAAACATATAAAGACAAGTTGTACAATACTGTACAGGGCAGCCTCCTATGAAGGTATGTGCGTATGGATGGAACATGTCGTTTTTTTCCAATCAGTACAGGGACATACACAACACAAGTAAATAAGAAAAATAAAAAAAATGGCACAACTGTAAACATGACATGGACCACTGCAGTTCTTTGTTACCAGTGGCCACATGTGTATTATGAATAGTAATTGTGCTTTAATATGGTGTAATGAGACGAGAACCATAATCACATTTAGCACAGTTGACAAACACCAGAGAAAAAAACTCATTGTGAGAAAGATGCTAGTTATCATTAAATTACATTTTAATGTAGTTATTCTACTGAGCCTAATATCATGAATGGAAGACGTACTTTTCTGCAAATGGGACATCTACTCAAAAAGAGCACAGATTGTCTCAGGTCTAAATGTGGGGTGGTTTAGCTGTAACTCTAAATTCACACCTGATCTGCAGACCAGCCTCTCATCAATGACCATGGGAAATTATTACTTCTGAACAGTTTCAGGGGGAATGAATGTTAGTAGTTTGCATATCTTTCCTCTTTTCAAATTTAGCACAGTTCACTTATCTCACAGCTTGCCGTCTCTACTTCCACTTCCTTCTTGTATGAAAGTCAGCCTGTGCAGCCTCACCAAAATTGCTCTTCGGAAGACATGAGAATCTAACACCAATGTACACCAACGATAAAATGGTGAGATGAAACACGGTAGAAGTTATTTTCCCTACCTCATTGGCATTTAACTTAGCCTTGAACCAAATGGTATTGTTACTCCCCCCACCCCCCTAAAAAAAATAAGTAGATTAAGAACCTCCAACATACATACCCTGACTAACTTCTCTTTTAGCTTACCTATTAACCATAATTTAGAAAATAAACATGTGTTAAAAAAGACAAATGTACAGATTTGGCATTACTCTACAAGGATCTCTTCAGTCTTTATGGGTTCTATTGGGGTGCCAGAGTTGGACAAATCAGAGCCTTCGTCTTTAGAAAACTCTTCACGCTGGAGCAGCATGCCTGCCCCTGTGTTCCCCTGCAGTCCCACTAACCCCCCTTGGGTGAAGCATAGGTGTTTGATCACCTCGTTGGGACTGGAGAAGGTTGTTGCACAAATATTACATTTGTAAGGCTTCGAAGAGCCGATGAACATCGCCTCCATCTGGCTGCTGTCATCGCCAGCAGTACAAAGCTCCATGCTCTGTCGGTCCACCATGGTGTAAGCGTCGGCCCCCTGGTTCAGGCACACGTGTCGGGCCGCCTGGTTGGCGCGGCAGAAGCTCTTGCCACAAGCGCTGCACTTAAAGGGTTTGCCTGTGTGGATGTACATGTGTTCCCGCCAGTGGCTCTTCTGTATGAACTTGCGCCCGCAGGTGGAGCACTCGTACTTCCGCCGCTTCACCTCGCGGTCCAAGTCAGTGCTCTCCAGGTTGTCGATGTCCGCGATGTCGGACGGAGGCGGCGTGTCTGCCTGAGAATTTAATCCCCCGAACCCCCAACTGGACGTGGACACCTCTGCCCGCGGAGAGTCTGAGTTGGTACCTGAAACAGGCGTTTGCTCGCTATCACTGATGACCTCGACTGTCGCGGTGGCAGCTGAGGCGTTGGCGCTGGCCTTGACTCCCTTAAGGATTCCCTCCATCTCTAGCATGCCGTGTTCTCCAGTCATTACAGGGGAGAGCGCGTTGGTGGGCTCTGACGGCGTTTGCTGCACAGCCTGGGTGTGCTGGAGGAGGTGCTCTCTCAGAAGGCTCCTCTGGGTGAATCGACTCCGGCACAGATGGCAGGAGTAATGCTTCCTAAAGGAGGAACTTCTCTTCATAATGCTGGGTTTCACATGGAGGATTGCACTGGCTGCGGCGACATCTGCAGGCTGCAAATCCGTTCCCTCCTCTTCAACTGTAGGCTTTGTCCCGCTGGTTGAGGCCTCCGTGTCCGGGGGTGAGGACGCCGACTTGAACGTTAAGGAATTTGCATACGCAGCTGTGGCAGCTGGCGTGGACGGATACTTTCCCTCGGAGCCGAGTTGCTCCATGTCGAAGGGTGAGGAGAGCTCCCTTTGGGTGGCCTGCCTTGCTGACATCGCCACCTGTTGGTCAGAGATCTGGATGCCGTAGAGGGAGGTGGAGAGATTGATGCTGGGCTCGGGGTGTGAATACACGGACTGGCTGGCCTCCTGCAGGAGCGGATAGGCATGCAGAAATCTGACCCCCTGCTCCAGCCGCGCCGGGTCTATCAACTGGGGTGCAAGTTTGCCCGTGTACATCAGGTTGAGGAGGTAGCTGAAGATATCTGGCTGTATGTCAGCAGCCTTCAGACGCACACAGTCACTGAAAGACAGACAGTTGACACAGTGAGCGACAAGACAGTGACAAATCTTGATAAAGTAACATAATATCTATATTCAGTAACAGCAAAAGCTCACAATTTTTTAAGTTGACAAAGAAGAAAAGGCAATACAAATAAACAACCCTACATTTTTATCTAATTGCTCTTTACACAACCTCTATTTTGAAATCTTATTTTAAGTCATTGGTTTGACATTACATTAGTTTTGAATAACCATACATAAATGATTTAGATGCAACTCTTATGTTCAAATTAGAGTTTTTTTCCACAGTAGAATTGGATTTTGGCTATATTCTCTGATAGGACCGCCAAACATAACATAACTTGTTATTAACTTGGGCAACATCAATACTATTAAAATATTCCTACTTTACCTGTCCTGGTGAATGAAGAGCATTCTGAAGTAGTTTGAGAAGGCAGCAAGGACGGCCTTGTGGGCTTTGAAGAAGACATCTCCGATAGCCACGGTGCAGTCACACAGGAAGCCAAACTCCCTCTGAGCGTTAAGCTGCTGCAGCAGGATAAGACCATGGTTGGCCAACTCCATTCTTCAACCTGTACAAAAGGCACACACACACACACACACACACAAACAGTATTCAGTTTCCTGTCTGGAAGGAGACCAGAGTTTATTGTGACCACAAAGACTCAAGCTGACAGGGGTGATCTAACGACCTTGTAAAGGCTAACTTAGCACAACAGTGAAGAATCATTTTGTGACATTGAAGACCATTTGTCAAAAAATAAGATCATCGAAACATATGCCAATTAAGGCTATGGCTCAGCAAACTAACAAAAACCTTGGTCTGATTAGCTAGTTCCTTCTAGCTTTTACTGTAGATATGAACATGCTTTGTAATAGTAATTAAAAGTTTATACCTGGGATTTGTGAATTAAAATTCCTGGGAAAATATTACAAAACAAATACTCCTGTTATAATTACATTTTAAGTAGAACTGCAATGGCAGCCAGAATGTTCACACAAATTGCTGTAGAGGATCCTCTAAATGTCTTGAAGTGGCTCTGTATAGATAGAGTTCCTTATTGACGTCTTCTGACCATTTCCAGAATACCACTCTTAGGTCTAAGGTCCTTTGGTCAATCTCTTGAGATACTGGGATAGTTGGGACTAGCCTACAGTCTAGTAACACAACTCACTAAACCAATCAAGCACAGTGTTACTGAGCCTAGTCTAGTAAAATGATAAATATATTCTATGTATACCACTAGTTTGTCATTGGTTGCCACATTTCGTGGTGATCTGCATCGACATTGGGATCTTGCAGTAGCTACAGTAGGTTGTTACAGAGAAACCCTAAAAACAGATTTAGCTCTTGTGCGTTCACTGAAAAACGAAAACCCCTCTTCTGATCGCAGACAGAAACTCGAATTGGTGGAGTGGGCAGACAAAAAAGTTCTTGACCAGGACAACTGCTGTGCTGGACTTAGTTGATACGAAGCCCGCCGAACTCAATCTTAAGGACATTTTAGGGCCCAGTGGCTCCTGTTGACCAATGAGATGGGTGCTGTTGACCCTTCGGGTCAATGAAGGACTAAGAGAGCTTCAGGCCATCACATGATCAGGGTTGGGTGTCGGCACACATTCCTGAGGCAGAACTGGTTCTATCACCTTCCAGATGGAAACAGCCCCCGGGCAGGGTGAATCTTCCTTCTCCAGCACTTTCTCCACACATCGCTTACAATTGTAAGAAGGCTGCAGCATATGAACACTTCATCAGCCAATTTATCCTAAATCATCAGAAACTTGTCACTGCGAGTACTCTGTGCTGGGCATGCTTACATATCTCTATACATGTGTATTTCATCAAGAGGTCAGAGTGCAACGCGGCTGGCATTGCAGTGCTCCAGGAAAAGGCTTGGTTTCCTCGTCTTCTGCGAGGCCACAGCTACAGCTGGCACCGAAGATATGAAATACCAAGAAACCGCGTTCTTACCATAGAAAACTTTTACTTGCCGTATGGTGATTTGCTGGCTAGCTGAAAAACAACCGACAACTCTCATCAACTATTTTGAATATCATTTAATTGTCATCATGTAAAGCTTCAAGTATTTGTTTTATATTATATGTTGCTTCTCTTTTAGTCTCCTGGGCATTTAACAAGCATGACTCGTAAACAAAACAAACCCACAGATTAATGAATAATAAAAATAACGGTTAGTTCTAGTTCTCTTTCTATCAGTGAGGACAGAAAAGTATTATAAATACGTTTGATTTTGGATGATTCAACAGCAATTCCACAGCCTGGACATCCCTGAATTATAAGCAGAACCTCTTCAAAAACAGCTTCAAGAAGAACTGAGCAGTAAGACATCCATGAAGGAAGAGTTCATGATGTTTTTTTGTTATTTTAGTGTAATAATCATGTCAAAACTACTGAATGAACCCGCAGCTTTCCAGATAGAAAAAAATATGTTTTATTCGGTCCTATAAATCTTGGAGAAAACATGTGACAGTATCACAAATATGACCGGAACATATACATTATACACAGATTGGCAGGTATTCCATATCAATTTGGTTAATTCTTCTGCACGTTGTTCTAGGTAAATTGACTTTTGAAAATCTATTTTCTTAAACCCACTCCCACCCTGCCATGATCAGCTTTCCATTAAAGTTTTAATTATTTTGTTAGTTAATAAGTACTTTTTATTATCTGGATTGTTTGATCTATAGAATGTCAGCAAATTGCAAAAAATGTCCATCTCAACTTCCCTGGGCTCATGGGGACATATTCATCAATCTTGGTTTTTTCCAACCAACAGTCTGAAACCCACAAATATTCAATTTTTATTTTCCCATGTCAGAGATTGGAACCAGTCAAGTTTTGCAGTTTCCCATCAATAAATTGCTTTAGTTGTCCTTTACAAAAAGCCTTTTCTTTTCTCAATGTCTCTATCTAGCTCCTCTACGTGCATCACAGAAACGTTGTTTGCCTGGCCTATTCCATAAATCTTTTATGGTTGCATTTGGAACTTGAGGACAGTGCAACTCAGAAAACATGAGTCTGGTTTGCTTGGTTTGCCTCCAGTGCAGCCACAGGGCCTCAGCATGGATGTTGGTAGCTGCACAGATACTTTTAGTTTTCATGAGGAAAAAATAAATACAAAAATGTGTCTGAATGTAATGATTTAGCAGTGTTGTTATGCAAAGAAGTAATAATACTTTGTGCAGTACTTTTTTCATTTTTCAAATAAAATCTATACTTTTACTTGACTAAGTGTTTTCATTACTTACTGAAAAATAAAATCTAGATTAGGTGGAAACGGACTGAAAATGACCTGATGTAAGTGTGACTTGTGGCATCATAAATTTTTAAGAAGTCAATTCAGGTTCAACATTTTGTTTACAGGACAATGCCAATTCTGCGATGTGTAACCCTAAAAACTTGGTACCGGAAAGTTTGGCTCTCATGAAAATTTTAAAAAACACATGCTACCAACTAGTTATATATTCTAGGTGGATTCAATATTTAATATTTATCACTCATTTTCGGTTCGGTATGTGATATTTTGTATTGTATTTTTGTAAAAGAAAAAAAAAATAGTACAAATGACCAACAAACACAAAATGTTAATTTCGATCTTGATTGTTTTTTTTTCTTTCCATTTTAAAGCGTTTGACTTTCTCATCTTGCCAACCATCATTTGTCATGGATCCAACACAACTGTGATGTGGAAACCTGCAGCCTCCAGTGATAGACAAACACTAAAAAAATGCTTTTTTCAAAATTCTGACTATTTCTTATTTTTTAATAAAGCAATTACTTATTGGCTTATCCTTTTCTTTCAATATTTATAGCTCTTTAATTTATAAGAACAAGCCAAGTACAATAGATAATAGGTACTTTGGGGCTTTTACCAAACTAATATTAAAATAGGTCATTTTCTGGTAAGGTGGCTATAGTTTTCCTAAGTGTGGACTTCAGGTACATCACACAGCTCTGTGATTTAGGAAAGACAACTATAGATCAGGATCATCATGCGGTAATCAACGCTTTACTTTTCTTGTTGCAACAATGAAAGCACCGCCCCTGATGTGATGTAGACCCGATGCAGACACGTGGAACAGCACTTCCGTAGTGCGACTTTCTGTTATTTGGTTAATACGCGGTAGAAACTACGTGTGTGTGTGTGGAGCATGTGAGGGATGTAAACACGCCGCGGATAAAGTCGCGAAATAAAACTAAATAAAACAGCAGCGGTGCACGAGGCTCCCCTGCGAGGCGTCAACAGCGAACAGACGAGCCGGACGGACTCGGGTCTGCTCGGGTCTCCCAGTTGCTACAGCAGCAGCAGCTAGCGCGAGGAAGCGGACATGAGCGCACGCGCGCACACACACACGGGGGCGCGCGCGCACACACACACACACAGGGGAGAATGAGACACGCAGGGGGGATGGGGCTGGTCACGAACGCGTTTCTTTTTAACTTCGCCGTGACAATTCCAGTTAAGCAAAGCGAACGCAAGTCGCCAAATAACGCGCCGGTGGCGGTGAACGAACGCTCCGTCGCGTGTGTGTCAAATAAACAGCCGTACCTGCGCTCCGGTTCAATCCGCGGAGTTTGCCGTGTCGCCGTTGTTTGTTTGTTACCGGAGACCCGTCCGTCCTCTCTGGGCTCACAGCAGCTTGTACTGTTCCTTGAAAAAAAAAAAACGCAGCATTCGTTGGCGGCGGAGAGGGGTCGTCCGTCGGTGTTTTCCGGTTAGGGGTTTTACGTTACAATCACATGACCGGGTTAAAAAAAAACTGCCGCCCCCCCCCCTCAACAAAAAAAAACAGCCGTTGTAAAAATCCGTTGAGCAAGGAGGCGGTTGAGTTAACGTTAATTTCACACACCGCTTGTTACAGATTCAACCGCCGCTAGCTGGCTCCCTGAGCCGCTCACACACAGCAGCGGTTCCGTTGACTCATCGTGCGGTAGTTAATCATTCCGTCGTTGCCGTTAACGACACGTTATAATGTGGCGGTTGAATATGTGTGTGTGTGTGTGTGTGTGTGTGTGTGTTGGCCCTCGCCTTCCCCCGCTGAAATAACGAAACACCGTTTTGTCCTCCATGTTTTTAAAGAAGTTTAAAGTAACTAAACAAAAAGACAAAATTTCACACATTAACATTTTAACCTGTTTATTCTACCGATATCACATATTTAAATGTGTTTATTCTGCTAATATCAGCAGGTTTTAACGAGCTTCAAAGCGAACCCTGAAACAGCGTCTTAGCTTACATAACGTAACTGTGGCCATGGTGAAGAGAACGTTTCCCCCTTTGAACGTTCACAACTCACAGTGACACGAGGGACGTTAAAACACACTAGTGAATAACAGGTCACTACAGATGCACTACCGAGTTAACAGTGTAAATGGGAAACACATTTTATGATGTCTTTTTTTTTTTTTTTTAAGTTTCGATTAATTTAAGTGCTGCTTCCTGCTGATAAAACAAACAAACAAACAAACAAATAATTATTGGTAAATGCCTAATTTCTTTTTGGCCCTAACATAATTTATCACAATATATATATATATATATATATATATATATATATATATATATATATATATATATATATATATATTAAACGTTGTTTATTATTTATATAGTAGGACACATTATTGAATTATAACACACAGTCGGCTCACTGTTGTGTTAATTTAAATATTTTTTTAAAACATTTTTTTTATTGTTTTTAATTTAATTTTTTTTTTTTTTAACTTCTTTCAATGCTGTGCTGTAGCACTGTGAATTTCCCCACTGTGGGACATTAAAGGAGCTATCTATCTATCTATCTATCTATCTATCTATCTATCTATCTATAAGGTAACTTCTCAAAAAATGAGTTTACACATCTTTAGTTTATTTTTAGACTATACTTGTAATTGATAAATGATCAGGTTTCCTAGATAACAGAGCTGTTTGGTTAGTGCTTTACTTGATAGAATTTCTTCTAAATGGTGTTATGTTTAAACATACTGGTTAAAAAAAACACACACACACAAATTTTGGCAGTGAAATGTATAAATCGATGATCTCAACAGAGAGTAGCCTGCCAAAAAAAGACTGAACTGACATATTAAAATGTCTGTGGCAAACCATGCATCCTTTAATAGGGAAAGTACCAGTAGCGGGAAAGAGTCTTGGAAATGGATTTAAACAAAATAGCACATTCCTCATATAGCCTGTCTCGATCAGGGCACAGGAAGTGTAGGAGGACCCTTTCACAGAAGCACTTTGGAGTCATGTCAATATGTTGTCATGAATGAGTTGGTGGATGTTGTCCTAGTGTAAACAACAATTTTTGCCAGACTTGTCATTACAGGGTTGCATTTCAGCCTTAGGACAGGGAGTTCACAGGAGAACTAGACTGAAAATGCTTGCTGAGCCAGCAGAGAATGGGAGTCTGTAAAAGGAGACAGGAGACATGGGAGGGGGCAGAAATGTCTACAAAGTAGGGCCTGAGGATCTTAAAGTCTCTGTCCTGTCAACAAACAACAGACATATATCAGATCATGTCCAGAACTCCACTGAAACCAATTAGCTTAGAAAAAGTCAGGCCTGTTAAGGTTCACAATGTTTCACAAAACAAATTAACCGGCAAAGCAATAGCAGATGGTAATGACACTGAAATTCATGTTTTATTTGTTAAAGGCTCACAGAAAGAAATAATCTTACATATAACAAGATAAACTATTAACATTCAAATTAAAGCAGAGGTTTGTTGAAACAATCTAGGATAAACTATTAACACTGGCTCAGTATTTTTCATCACTCAAATCCATAAATTTTAATCAATAGATTGTATATAATAAGGGGAATTGTGATGTAGGCCTACTGCTGTCTGCCTTTATTTATATGCCACCTCTTTCTCTGCTTCTTTCTTCAAGATTACTCAAAAGGGATGCGGGCTGGACTTTCACATGACTGCCCTTCCACTGATTCCCAGTAAATTGATTTTTCCTGCGATAAAGCATTTTCAAAACCAACAGCGCAGACTGCGTGAAATTGCTTAAAACGTACAAAGTACAGTGAGATTTGCGTCTGATGTGGCTAACCCTGACGTCAGTGCACAAGCGACTTTGCACACCACATAAACAGCCAGTCACTCAAATTAAATACATAGGCTACGGGCCCGCTGCTGCGACTGTATGTGGTGAGCTGCAGCACCTGTTTAAACAGGGCCTTTAACGTTAACTGCCGCCCTCCCCCCTTTCATGGCCTGTTTTGAAACCGGAGTGGTGAGTCACTCCTCTCTCTCGGTTTAGAAAAACAGATCCGGCCAGGCTGGGCCCCGGTGGGGGGAAGGGAGGCCGGCGGTGGATGAACACCGGAGGTGGACGCAGCTGGACTCCCACTCCCAAGGACCCCACATCCTGACAACGGCCCGCCGTGTTCCCATAGTGACCGGGGGCTGATCTGAGAGAAAAGGCAGCCAGAATTAATTGATATGCGTATTTTTTTTTCCAGCCTTATCAAGGGTGAAGCCAATCAATTGGTCAAAAAAAAAAAAAAAGAGAGAACCAAGAATAGAAAGGCCGTTCTGGTATCCGACCTGACTACTGAAATAAATAGTCTTGTTTCCTTTCGCTTTGGTTTTCCTCACCACGGGTGGGCCTGTTTGAAGCACCTGTGTGTGTGTGTATCCTTTTGTCTTAAGGCTTCATTAGAAAAAGATCAGGCATTTAGTCCTATTTTTATTTGTATTAGTCTTGCAAAAGTGTACTTGATTTTGATTATGCTAACAATGCATTTAATAATAAATCTCAAAGTGATGCAGTACTAAAATATAACATAGCCTGAGGTAAATTAAGATGAATAAGGTGATGAATAATAAGGTTTGAAAGCATGCTTTAAATGAGTCTAGTGTCTGTATAGTAAACTCATACTGAGCCATTATTCAAAGATAATGTAGTATATAAACTTTTACTAACTAATCATTTTGGCTGATTTGATTTGCTAGACAAACATTCTAACACATGAGTCTACATAAATGTATCATACACTCACAAATGAGTTGAGCATAGTACTGCAGGCCTAGTTGTAATTTTAACACAAGTCTCACTAGTCTTTCTCTCAACCCCTCCCTTCCTTTCCCGCCAAAAAGCCTTGGGGTGGTGGTGGTGGGTGGGGGCTGTTGTTCGAAATCTGCTATTTCCTGATAGGCGAATCGACGTCTCCATGACAACCGTTGCCACGGTCAACGGGGGATGCCCGAGGATGCTGGTAAGCAATGCGCAATGCGGCAGCGCGTGTGACTGCCTGGTTCACCCCCGAAAAATACGCGTTTGGAAGCGTTAAACGCGGAAGGCGGCCATGTGGCACAGAGAGAGCGAGGCGCAATAGTAACAGGATATACATAGTACACGTTCAGGACCGCTAGATGGTAGCACCGCACCCTAAATAAAAAAATAACAGCCCACATGGAAGCAGAAATTAAAATTAGAATTAACATGTAATATATTTGTCACCGGGAACAGAAGAAGTTGATTTAATAGTTTGTTAGTCACGAGAACGATAAATCATAGTTTTCACGCAGACATATTAACTATAACTTTAGCTATGTTTCTGTCCTAAAAAATTGTCTCCATAAAGTTTCAATTTGAACCTTCCTCCACTGCTACAATCATGGCGGCTGAGCAGACCGTACACGGAGTTCCTCCTCATTTGTCTGCCAAAGTGGTTGGGTAAGTTGACAGTCGTGTTGACAGCTGCCTTCACTATGCTGTCGGCATTTCAATGATTGCGGGTCACAACACCGGTGTACCAACCCGGATCGTTAGTGCAAACATTGCCGTGCCATAGCCAGCTATAGCGTTAGCTTTTAGCTAACGGACTGTTTAACTTGGCAGCAACTGAGTGACGTAGTTCAAGCCAGATATTTGACAGCTTTATTATACAAGTAACCTGTCTGCAGTCGACATGCATGCACAGCTAGGGCTAACTTATCTTTAACATTACACCTAATGTCAGTTAATTAGCTGGGCAGTATCACCTAATGACATTATTCCTTATTTTGCATACTCACAACACAAAATACAGCCATGCATGTGTTTAAAACTAATGAGTAAATGTTTTAATTCAGTGGAGCTACAAATCGCAACAGGCCCGTACTAGCAGCTGACATTTTTCTTAAGAAGAAAGTCCAGACATAGCTACCGAACCTATTGTGTTCTTTGTATAATTGTGTGTGTATTTATCGTTGCATTGTTTGTCTGCGACTAAGGACTGCAATGGAAATAACTATACGTGTATCTTCTTACTTCATGAACTTTAACTTAACCATCAAATTAAATAAGAAATGCCTCTGTGATGTTATGGTGTATTATCTATTTCCCTGTAGGTCATTTGCCTATTTAACTGTGAAAGACAGACTGCCAACCATCCTGACTAAAGTAATAGACACACTGCATCGCAATAAAAACAAGTTTTTTGAAGAACATGGTGAGGTAGGTTTTTTTCCATCCTAACATCAACTCTCTTATTATAGACCTTATCGTACCTGTGTTAACTCTTATTTAATTTTAATGTGGCTTCTTTTCTTTTCATACAGGAGGGTATCCAGGCAGAGAAACAAACAATTTCTCTGTTGTCTAAATTGAGAAATGAGCTGCAAACGGACAAGCAAATACTAGCCTTGACCGATGGCCTGGCAGACACAAACTCCTGGAACCAGTACCTGCAGAGACATCAGGGGTTGCAAGGTGACAAGGAGTCCGTCAGCTGGTTCAAGTCTCCCTGGCTTTATGTGGAGTGCTACATGTACCGCAGGATACATGAGGCCATCTGGCTCAAGTGAGAAACGCGTACCTCTTCCTGTTAGCACCTTCTTACTTGTGCACAATACAGTATCACAGAAGAAGTTTTTGATTAGCTTACAAAATTGAATTTCAATATGTACATTCTAAGAAGATACAAGAACAATATTACAGATGTAAAAAAAAATTATTGTCAGTATGTTGCCCAGCTTCAGCTTTTCTTGTTTCTTTAAATTATTATTTATTATGAATATATCTCTGTTTGTATTGCAGTCCTCCCATCAATAACTATGATGTCTTTAATGAGGGAAAGACTCAGAGCTTTTATGAATCTCATCAGGCTGTGATGGCCCTATGTCTGTACTTGGAGGATGTCAACAAAAACATAGAAGAAATTTCCAAAAATCAGCTGCTTGAGCATTTCAACAAACTACTAAAGGTCAGTAACTTCTCAGTCACCCGGAGCCAAGTGTAATGTTTCACAGATTTCTCAGTGAATGACTCGGTAAACAAATCCGTCCATCTTTATGAGTATCCTGTTTAGGGTCATGCTTTTATTATTATACTTTAAAGGTCTCTAAACAAATAACTGACTACTTCCCATGAAAAAAGAAATGGATTAACACATTTTTATGAGGCTTTGTTAAAATTTTAAAGTAATAATATCTACTGGGTCAACCTGCATTGACCACACACTGTTCGAATAATCACAAACTCAGACAAGCTATTTCTTGTTAATGCTCTTTAAATGACAATCTATTATTTGACTGTTTTAAGGTTTCTCTATGGGGAAACAAGTGCGACCTGTCAATCTCTGCTGGCAAAGAGAACTCACAGAAGACCAGTCCCATAGATTCTCTCAACAGCTTACAACCCTTCATCTTGGTTGATGACTCCAGCATGGTATGGTCAACTCTTATTTCTGCCCAAATGGCAAGTCAGTCAGGGAAAACAACCTCAGGTAGAGTGGACATTGTTCTAGACAATGCTGGCTTTGAGTTGGTCACTGACTTGGTCCTAGCAGATTTCCTGGTTTCCTCCGGCCTAGCCCGTGAGATTCATTTTCACGGCAAATCCTTCCCATGGTTTGTTTCTGATGTCACAGCTAACGATTTTCAGTGGACCATCCGGCAGACCGTGGCGGCCAATAACAAATGGATGTCGAAGAGTGGTGTTCAGTGGCAGAACTACGTGAAGGAAGGTGTGTGGTCCTATCATGACCATCCATTCTGGACACAGCCACATGAGTTCTGTGACATGGCAGCTGATGCTCCTGACCTGTATGCAACCCTGCAGGGAGCTGACCTGGTTCTGTTTAAAGGTGATCTGAACTACAGGAAGCTGACAGGGGATAGGGAGTGGGACCACACAGTGGGCTTCGACACAGCACTGAGAGGTTTTGGACCTGCACCACTGTGCAGCCTGAGGACTCTGAAGGCTAACATTCAGGTGGGGCTGCAGCCAGGCCAAGCGATGAAGCTGAGCTCTCAAGATCCAGACTGGATGACTAGCGGAAAATACGCTGTGATTCAGTTCTACAGCCCGAACTCAGAACAGTAAGACTGACCTCATTTGGAAAACATGCATACATGCACCGTCACAATATGCAGTGACATCAGCAGGAGTTATTTTTGAGCCATAAGACATTCAACTACACAAGTTTGTTAAATTGAATCATTTTTGCCCACTGTTGGTTATCATTTAATCATGTTTAATAAAGAAACGCACAATAACAAAAGTTACATTTTCTTTTCACTGTAGATTTGTACTACGATCTTATACTTAAAATGTTTCGCACTTTCAGAGTAAAGTGTTTCCTTATGATTTGAACACAACAATGTTATTTACTGTGATTATTTGTGTTAATTTTGGATTTAATTTTAGTCCCAAAAAGATTTATTTCAAATGGGAGATAATAGTCAGAATGTTTACATGTTGGTGTAGCTGCTATTAAGAATTGCATTGAAAATTGAAGATCCCTATTTGATGTTTAACATGAACATAATATGTTTGTATATATATATATATATATATATATATATACACACACACACACACCATGTTTAAAAAATGATAACAAATTCCATTCAGTGACTATGCAAATATATTTAATTTTAAAAGTTTAACCACTTCGCTGTGCCTGGAGCATCCAGGATTTTACATCCTATTTGTGTAAGTTGAAAAATAATGATATTAATAATTACTCTTGATTGGCTTCTGTTTAGTTTGTAATGTTACAACCATCTGACAGGCCCACCTGTTGAAACAGGATTTACAAGGACTACTGAAAAATATACAGAAGATTATTGTGAAAAGAGCCTTCAATTATATCATTCTCATATATAATTCTGCACAGTGAAGCTCTAGGAACAAGAGTAAAAAAACAGAGTTAAGGGTAAGTTAAAGCAAGAACTGAGTTTTATGAATTCTCATGCTCACAGCAGCAATGCTGAATGTCTTGCATGCAAGTTAGAGTTGTCATTATGAATGTAGTACAGTTGTTTTAATGCAACTCAGGTTGTTTCACAGAATTTTTTTTTAACTCGTGCAGCAAAACATGCAGAGATTAATTTAAATTCACCAAAGGAATGTCATAACACCTGTGGGTAAAAGATTAGCCCAGTTTCAGAGATGGTAGACTGTTGTTGAGGCAGTTTAACAACAACGGCGCTGATGACGTGTTCTTGTTTTGTTTTTAATGGCAACCCAGACCTGTATCTCCATAGATAAATGTGTGCACACTGTTATATAATTCAAAGCCTCATTGTCAGTGTTAGAACCAACGAGGGGATATTAACTGGAATTCTCTGTGCTGATGGGGGGGGGGAAATTATAATTAAATAAAGTGTATTTGATTAAATAAAAAACTACAATTCCTGGTCTTGTTTTACCTACGTTTCTAGATTATATGTATGAGATGTGGAACAGGGTAAGAGTGACTGTTTTTCGCAGCACTCTTGCAAATCATCAAATGTCAACTTGATTAACATTTTAATCAATTTAATGAAGCTTATCACTTCTCCCAGATGTTAAAAGAGTCATCTGGACACAAGGGATGACCCATTCACCAGTAGCTGATATTTTATATACAGTTCTCTGGGTCAGGTTGGGCCTAAAACAGCCGACTACAGAGGTGGAAATGCTACAATTTGTGCATTGCAATGTCAGATGAGCTGCAAAAATTGGATAACATCACTTGGGCTGCGAATCAGTAATGAGTAAAAAAGGGTTTTGTATTTCTTTAAACGAGGTAATGAACAATGTTTTCATTTTATTCCAGGAAATGCAAAAACTAAATAAGTATATATATTAGCACCATCATCATCATCATCCTCATCACAGCTACTTGTTTTCCACTTGACCTGACATGTCCTGAAAATTGGGCTGTTTACTCAAGAAAGATGTTGCGCAGAGAAGAGAAAATTAAGCCTCTGTGCCAAATGTTGAGTTTTTCCTCAGATGTGGAAGCCAATAGTTTCTTGTATGTTTTAAATTTTTTTGTATAAATGAATGAGGAAATTTTAATTTAGTCCCCAAATTGTTTGGTGATTTATTATTATAATTGTAGTTATTTTTTAAATTAAAAATGCTCAAATCTAAACTTCTGCATTTGTGTAGAAGACAAAATACTTATTTAAAGATGTATATGAACATTTCAGCTCTGTGGTTTTATTTTATGCAGCTAATAATATAAAAATATAATCCCTGCATTTATAGGGTATTATTGGTTGTTCATGAAGTGATTATACTCAAGGTTTTATTTTTACCTTGACGTCTGGTTCCAATAAAATACAAAGACTAAAAGGATCTCAGACAATCACAAACCTGGAGCTTTTGTGCTGTAAACATGAAGATTTTGTTCTTTTTGACTTGCAATTTAAACTGATAAAGTAATGATTAACTAGTTCACATTATGGACCCACAATACATGTCACCCTCTTTTTAATGAACTGTCACAAGGACAGGATTCATTTACACGACTTCCCCTCTATCAATTTCTTTGAAAAGACTATATAAACAGGACCATTTAGATCAAAAAGTGTTACTAAAATTATCATCAGTTTTCTCATTTGGGATTGATTGTGTAATTTTTGGTTGTTGGATTGAGTTTTGACCTCCTGCTCTGTTTGCTGTGTTATGGTGACCTGGCACAACACACATCGATTTGACTGCATCTTTAATTTGTTTATCTTTTTTTTTTTTTTTTTTTTTTTTTTTTTTTAAACCTTTCCACTGTTCCCATTGTGTTCAATGAGCCCAGCTAAATGTCTCAGAGTCAGAGAGATGACAAGAGGCAAGCAGAGAGAGGAAGAGACGAGACTCAAACAGCCCTGGTATCGTGCAGCAGATATTAGGATGATTCATGTGTAACAGGTGAGTAGTGAATCATGGTAAAATCTGGCTTTTGCTTTGGCCCAGTTGATTAAAAACATTGTTGTAATGTTTATCATTTCCACAGTGATTTGATTTATTGCGAGGTCTCAGGTGTATTAAATAATCTGGCTACAAATAGACATAAACATGGGTCAGACATCACGCTGAGAGCGTGCAGCTTAAACGCACGATAAATATTCACTAAAAGACTCATCATCATGATGCAGCTGCTACCAGTGAACGCATTTCAGTGTGAAACAAAGGTTAAAGTAGGAAGGAAACCTGCTTATAGTGCTGTGAGACTATGATTTCTTTTTCTTGTTCTTCCTCCCTCCTATACATTAGACATGCATAAGAAACAAAGAGGGGTGTAAGTTCTAGTCAGGTAGGTCAGCGGGACTAGAAAAAAAGAGGGAATGCTTCAAGTTGCCAGACCGGCTGTATTGGAAATAATAAGGCAAGGCAAGAGAGACAGAGACTGTGAGGAAAGAGTGAAGAGAGGGAGAACTCCACTCGTCTCCACTCCCCCCTCCCAGCAAATGGGAGAGCAAGTCTAAATCATATTGCTTATCAGTGCTGTTGTGCTGTGATGTTGCTCAGGCAGAGCCCGGCGCAGAGCAGACCGTCTTGCGGACCAGTATTCAAACCCAGGATCAGCCCAGCCTTTTCAGAGCTGGAGACCCTCTCCCCGCCACGTCTCTCGCCTCCGCCCCATGCCCCACTCGGCGACATGTATCCAGAAGAGAGCCCGGTGTCTGGAGGGGTAGCCACTATGGACTTCCTGGAGGGGACGTACGACTATGCCACCCCCACCCCTGCCCCGACTCCCCTCTACAGCCACGCCACCACTGGCTACTACTCTGCTACCCTGGACGTCCACGGACCACCCTCAGATGGCAGCCTCCAGTCTCTGGGCAGCGGGCCTGCTAGTCCTCTGGCGTTTGTCCCCTCCAGCCCGCGTCTCAGCCCCTTTATGCACGCGCCCAGCCACCACTATCTGGAAACCACTTCAACAGCCATCTACAGGTGAGGGGATACACGTTGTCTTGTATTGGGGGGGAAATGTTTTTTTTTCATAGTTTATAATAAGTGAGAGGAAGCTGGTGCATTTCTGGCCACGGCTTCAGTGATATGTCTCAGGGGAGGATGAACAATTTGTGAGCGCCTCCAGTGTTTAAATGTTTTGTTTGTGCTGTTTGCTGTTTATGTAACTAATAGGAACACTGCAACTGCACTATCAATAGTCTTTTTAGAGTTGATATTTCAGCACAATTCCATTTGCTCACTTCTTTAGCATAAATTATCATTGAGGAAAAAACACTTTAACTTGTTTATAAAAATTTTTTACTCCTTCACTTTTTTTTTTCCATATAGGATTTATACACAACTATATTTGATATGTTTTACATACATTGTGGTGCTCGATCCTATAATGCTGTCAGAAATAAAACCTAATTATATAATATTATTCTTTAATCTTACGCTTTAAACAAAACATTGCCATTATCTCTATAGAAAGGATCAGGCTTTGCCCTGGTCTCTAAGTCCAGAGATTAAGGACTTTGTCAGGGACCTTGAAAAAAGAACAATACGTAAGAACAACCTAGAAGCACATGTTCAGATTGTTTCCTGGCTCAGGTGGAAAATTGTATCCGCTCATTAAGTTAAAGTCAGTGTAAATATGATGTGTAATTAAGCAGTTTGTAATTTTGTCAAAATATCCATCTGTAGTTTATGGTAAGAAACAAATTATTTATGTTTAATCATTTTATCAGCAGCGCCATTTATAGTAACTGGCTTTATTAAAACATGAAATTATCGAGTGAATATGTGATATAATTTAACTGAGCTCTGTTGCAGGTCCACGGTTCCGTCCAGTCAGCAGCCGGTGACCAGAGAGGACCAGTGTGGCACCAGTGACGAGACATATGTTGTGGGGGAGTCGGGGGCCGGGGGCTTCGAGATGCCCAAAGAGACGCGCTTCTGTGCCGTCTGCAGCGACTACGCCTCTGGGTACCACTACGGGGTGTGGTCCTGTGAGGGCTGCAAAGCCTTCTTCAAGAGGAGCATCCAGGGTAGGAGGACATGCAACAATATCAGTGTGCTGAGGGTTTGAGTCTTATATGTCTTAAAAGAGCAAGAATTACTAAAAATATCCACAGATTATTTAAAACTAAAAATACTTATAATTGAATTGTTTTAGTCTTTAACTGTAAATGTTTTAGTTGCCAATTCTTACTATTAATTATAATTATTTATTTTTATGTAAAGCACATTGAGTCACCTCTGGCATGTCAGCTGTAACATGATAATCTGAAAAGAAAATACATGCACTCAAAACAGAGAAAATGAAAGTTAGGATGATTATAGATGATGATGATTTAGTATGTCAGCAGTTTAATGGGTCGTAACTGGAGATAAGATAAGATTTCATAAAATGTCACATTGTAAGATATATTTCAATTTAATTTTTACTGAGTTTATAAATACACCAGCCATCCATCAGCTTTTCTCTGAGTCTCATACAGCATGGAGTACACCCTCTGTACCACTGTCTGAGTCCAGATCTGAGATTCAGCTGCTGTAGTCATGTTCGGGTTATGAGGTCAAAAAGAAACCAATAGTCTCCATGACAATGACAAAACCAAGATGTCATGGTTTAATTTTCTCCCTCTCCGTTCCTTTTTTTTGAATAAAAAAAAGAGTGTTCCTGGCCACTAAGTAACCCAAATCTGATCTGAAATCACGAGTGGGGCGCTTGAAGTAATAGATTTTCTTCCATTTCAGGTCACAATGACTACATGTGCCCAGCAACCAATCAGTGTACTATTGACAGGAATCGGAGGAAGAGTTGCCAGGCTTGCCGCCTCAGAAAGTGTTATGAAGTGGGAATGATGAAAGGAGGTGGGTAGAAACACCATCAGACAGATTGTTTTCTCTACTTAATTCAACTTTTCTTGTCTTATTGTTTACTTTCACATTGTTTTTCCTACTTTTTTTTTTTATTTAATTGCGCAAATTGTGTGTTTTCTGTTGCTTTTTATGTTAACAAAATAATGTGCTCCACTTCTTTATAACTAATGTTCGGTAGCCATTTAAAAATATAAATTCATCCATAAGTAGTAGCATAGTGACACAATCTATGTCTATTTTGGTCATGTCATACACCTTCCATAAGAAAACCTCTAAAAGCAAAAATATGATCAGTTTTTGGTTTTGTGAAGAAAAATTGAGTAGCACTGACTCAGAGGGTTGGCACTATGTGAGTGTGCTGGTGGATGTAGATAAGCCTGAGAATAACTTTAACGTGACCTTGGAGTGATTTCCTCTTAAGGAGTACGACTACTGATTAGTGCACACCCACATTTTTGTTTTCATACTTTTTGAATCACACAGGCATCTTTATAAAGTGCACGACTGGATTCATGGTGAGAACCTGTCATGAAGTTTTGCATCTACTGTAATGTGGAGAAGAAAGCGTAATTAATGCATGTTCATATTTAATTATGCGGCTGCCTGTGTGCTTATTTGTGTTATACACCTGCGTTGTCTTCAAGGTGTGCGCAAAGACCGGGGTCGTGTGACGCGGCGCGACAAGCGCTGGACCGGCACCAGGGACAAGCCCACCAAGGAGCTGGAGCACAGAACGATGCCCCCTCACGACGGGAGGAAACGTAGCAGCAGTGTTGGCAGAGGGAAATCCTCGGTGGCCAGCATGTCCCCCGACCAGGTGCTGGTTTATGTAGAGGCCATGATAAATCTGCAGTATGGTGGAGATGGCATGAAAGTGGCCCAAATCCAAAGGTCAAAGGGTTTTATAAAATTAAAAAATCATCATTTGTATTCATCCTCTGTGTTCCCAGGTGCTCCTCTTGCTCCAGGGTGCCGAGCCGCCGATATTAAGTTCCCTTCAGAAGCTGAGCCGACCCTACACCGAGGTCACCATCATGGCCCTGCTCACCAGCATGGCCGACAAGGAGCTGGTCCACATGATCGCCTGGGCCAAGAAGCTTCCAGGTTAGAATGAATGAGGGTTGGGATTGTGAAAGAACATAATTGACTTTTTCCTGACAACTTCTCAGAGCACTATAACTATGTCAAAGTCTAAGTACAGTCAGTATTTTATTTAAACCTAAGCTCAAGACATAAAATAGATCCATAGACACATTTAATAGATGCCTTCACAAATTGTCACAATTGCTGTTAATATTATGAAAGTACTGAATCTAGGTGAAATAAAAGCCTCTCAGTACAAACTTGTTTCCTCAAGGTTCCAAACATCGTCAGGGCCTCATTTTGTAAACTGTGTGAAGGATTCATCATAAAAGAATGACTAACTCATACAGTGATGGTCCACTCCATCCAATCCACAATCAGCTTGAACAAAGACACAAAAGAGATTTCACAATTCACATTGTGAAGCTGAGAGATTTGTTTTTTATTTTATTTCACTGTGTTTAAATGCCCCCAAGCCATCCATCACTTTTCCTCTGCGTATGTATCGCATCTTCCGCTTTCTGTGTGTGTCCAGATCAGAGATTCATCTGCTGTAGGTTGCTTAGTCATGTTTGGGTTATGATGCTGCGGCACATTGACGCAAAGTCTTACAATGCTCATAAAGAAACCAATAGTCTCCATGACAATGACAAAACCAAGATGTCACGGTTTAATTTTCTCCATCTCGGATCCATTTTAAATGAAAATAGAGTGTTCCTGGCCACTAAATAACCTAAATCTGATCTGAACACATGAGTGGGGAGCTTGAAGTAATAGATTTTCTTCCATTTCAGGTCACATTGACTATATGTGCCCAGCAACCAATCGTTGTGCTGTTGACAGGAATTGGAGTTTTGCACTGAATCTGTTTTTCACAATGTAGTGTCGTTTTGCAAAGGTATTTCACGCTAAAGTGCTGATTAAAACAAAACAAAAAAAACACAATGGTTACCAATAAACCCAATCATCTAAGACAAGGCTATACCCAGCTAACCATTGCTAATGCACATTCTAGAAGACAGGGAAAATAGCATTTTGAAAAGTGATGTTCTGATTAATAACTCATTATTAATTACCCTGTCGTTAATTGCAGTTCAACAGGGACATATCAAATACTATAATATATCACTGCATATAAATGAGCCTGATTATTATTTGAATCTCACAGTGAATCTTCACAAAGCCTTTCTTGCATTGACCGCTTGTGCTTGGTTTTGTGGGCCTTTGGGCTTGTAGGAGCAGATCCATGTGTATGAGAACAGAGGCGGATGTGCTTGTAGTCACTTCCCTCTTAGAAAAACACTTACTAAGCACTTCTTGATAAATAAGAGCCTCTGGGGATCCTAGGGTTCTTATTCACCCCAGAGCTATACATCTATTTTTAAAAATATGGGATCTCATTTAGGGCGACACGGTGGTGCGGTGGGTAGCACTGTTGCCTCACAGCAAGAAGGTCGCAGGTTCAAGACCGCCTTGGGGCCTGGGTCTGGGGCCTTTCTGTGTGGAGTTTGCATGTTCTCCCCGTGTCTGCGTGGGTTTTCACCGGGTACTCCGGTTTCCTCCCACAATACAAAAAACATGCTCAGGTTAATTGGTAAACTCTAAATTGCCCATAGGTGTGAGTGTGAGAGTGAATGGTGTGTGAATGGTGTGTGTGCCCCACGATTGGCTGGCGACCATCTGGGGTGTATCCCTGCCTCTCGCCTTAACGCGCTGGGATAGGCTCCAGCAGACCCCTGCGACCCCGAAAGGGAATAAGCGGGATAGACAATGGATGGATGGATGGATGGATCTCATTTATCAAGAAGTGCTCTGTAGGTTCTTTCCTTAGACAGAATTGACAGTAAGCAGGCCAAAAGATGTATGTGGACCTGCCCCATACATGTCCAATCACGAATAGTCAATGCAAACCCACAAACCCACGTCATGGCAACCAAGGAAACAATAAATAGCATAGATAGTAATATAATACCAATTTTTATAGAGACAAACTTCCAATTGAATATAAAGATCTCCACAGAATTATTCATGGCCATGGTCAGTGCTTTAGGGTCATGCCTGTGGAAAATTTCACAAAAACAAAACCTTTTGTAAACATCATGACAGCAACTCATGTGTCGTCTAAATCAGAATCCATATTTTTTTTTAAAGCTTGGAAACACTGTCTTCCTAAAACATTGAAATGACTAGATGTACTGTGTGGCAGAGGTTGCGGCCTTGCATTTCAGTCCTCTGGTGACAACATTGGTGATGGGAGACTAGGAAGCACACGTGGACACACACACACACGCACACACACACACGCATGCACACACATGCAGAGCCATTATGGTGATGGTAATTACAGTCATCACCTTGGAGAGGATTGTTTGGGCAATCTGCTGGCACCCCATAGAGCCTAAATGCAGTATAAGACACATCACCCTTTTGCATGCACACACACACACACACACACACACACACACACACACACACACACACACACACACACACACACACATCAGCAGGCTCTCTTAGTGAGTAAATCCTGATTTTGAGGTATTACAACCTTGTGCGTAGCTAAAAGCCTAAGGGCACAGTTTTAATTGCAAGGGGTCCCAAACAGGGTGCAGGGGGGGACAATGGGAGTGAATTGGCTGTAATTACATATGAATTGAGACAGCTGAGTGCCAGCGATAAGTCGGTAAGATGGTTTCATTTAGGAAGCCTGTCTCTTAAAAATCCACTGTTCCATGCCCACCACAGCGAATAATCTTCACTGATACTACAATTCATCACCCTCAGATATTAAGTCGGTGTGTCTGTAGTTTTGGTCTAAAAGGCAGAATTGCTGTGATCAGAAACATTTTATCCAGTAATTGTGAATTATCTCATGTTGTTTAAAGCTCAGAGTGTAAAACTGATGCTCACTAGGTGTGAATCACCCTGCTGCCCACTCACGGAAATCGTCGTTTTCGTGTGTTTGTGGCGCCAGGTTTCCTGCAGCTGTCCCTCCATGACCAGGTGCAGCTGCTGGAAAGCTCGTGGCTGGAGGTGCTGATGATTGGCCTCATCTGGAGATCCATCCACTGCCCTGGAAAACTCATCTTCGCACAGGACCTCATACTGGACAGGTAGCAAGGGGGGGTACAGCCTCACACCTCCGCGAGGTGCACTTTTCCTTTTCCTTCCCCATTTCCCCATCCTTCTCTCACTCTCACACCGATCTCAAGAGCTCCACCATCAGCATTGTAGATTTTCCATTTCACACGTTGCCAGCCATTGTGCCATCCCAACACGTCAGTCATGGAGTGAAAGACTAATTACATGCTCCCCACGGAGAGGAGAGCAGCCTCTCTCTAACTTCAAATACCCCATCATCATTACAGTGCTGAGCTGGCGCTCGGGATTCAGATTTAATCAAAGCCTCAATGCAAGGAATGATGGAAAATTAAAAAAAATGATGGAGGAAGAGGCAGAGGTAGCAATGGCGGGGAAGGAAGTGAAGGACAGAGTGCTAGAGAACAAAAAAAATAAAATAGAGATGCAAGGAGATATGAGACATGGCTGTTTTCTGCTTTTCAGGCACAGGCTGTTCCCTCCATGTTCAGAGTAAACAAGCAAGTAAAACCACAGTTTATCTACCTCGGGGGAAACGAGAGAGGTGGCGACAGAGGCAGATGAGGCAGACGTGCAGACAGGCGGCGGACAGAGCTTTTACCCTCTGATGTGTCTGATGGTCCCATTTGATTCAAAAGTGTATTACAGAGTATTATCTCTAAAGCCTGGGTCCTGTATAGGTGTCCTCACCAATTGCACATAATGACTAAAACGCTGTGGGCCGGGGTTGACACATTCCCCCAGCTCTGTGCGTTTATCTTTCACTCCGATCACTAGATATTAGTCCTATTTCCGTCACATTTCAACTTTAGCGACAAATGGACAACACAGTCATTCAGTCTATTACTTGTTTATCAGGATTGTTTCATGGTCAGTGTTTTTTTTTTTTTTTGTGTCTGGGATTAAAAAAAAAAAGGAAATTGAAAATGTAAAAGAAATTCCTCCTGTGTTCTGTGGTTCCGCTCTTAAAGGAATGAGGGCGACTGCGTTGAGGGCATGGCCGAGATCTTCGACATGCTGCTGGCCACCACGTCCCGTTTCCGCATGCTGAAACTCAAACCCGAGGAGTTCGTCTGCCTCAAAGCCATCGTCCTGCTCAACTCTGGTGAGGCGACGCGTGCAAATGTGTGTGTGAATGCCTTTACTCTTCCTGTCACCTTCTCAGTCAAGATTTTCATAATCTGGTGCCTGGAAAAACACAATTATTGATCTCCAGTTAAATTATTTTTTTCACACACATGCTGCACCGGAACAGTAGGAAAACAGAACATTCTGGAGGCCTGTACCCGTCATATGTTCCCATGACAACGCGACACAGCACAACTTATACTGTTAGGATTTAGATAAAATTAGGTAAAAATTAAACATGTTTTTTTTTTGTTTAATAAATCTGATGCAAGTTGAGCGTGGTGTTCATCATATCATTCATTTAGCACATTTACGCTGTATATAAGGGTCATGTGATGCCTCATATAGCACATGAACTCCCTGACAAAGTATTTGTTAGAGAAAATAAAGTGACGCTCAGTAAGCTGAAAGTTTCTCTGTGCCAGGTGCCTTTGCTTTCTGCACCGGCACGATGGACCCTCTACAGAACAGCGCGGCCGTGCAGAACATGCTGGACACCATCACGGACGCTCTCATACATTGTATCGGCCAATCAGGAGGCTCGGCACAGCAGCAGTCCAGGCGGCAGGCCCAGCTGCTCCTCCTGCTCTCGCACATCAGACACATGAGGTGACATTAAATAAGGAAAAAGGTTCTCTTTTGTTTTGTTTTTCTTTTCTTTTTCTCTCTTTATTATTTAATTATGCCTGGCTTAGCATCTTCTGTGCCATAGACCTCAAACGTCATCCATTCATACACATCAATGAGCCACATCATTACACTGGCTGCCATGATATTTTATTGGACCACCTAGCTTTGAGTATGGTGTGTATGTGCTGTGGCATTGTTTTTTTTTCATAAGATTCTGCAGTACCGCAAGCTTTCTTTTCTGTATTAATTTTTCACGTTTCATCAATAGTGATGGTGGGAGGTTAGGCCAGTGTCTACTTGGACAAAGCTTCTCCAGCACATGCCAAACATTCTCACTGGGATTGTCTGTACTCTGCAGTGGTCAATCCATGTGTGAAAAATATTCTCCCTGAATCATATTTAAAAATCCATCGATGGAATAACCAGGCCATTCAGTATATTCAGAGACTCATCTGACATTTTTTATGCACAATGTTGCTGAACTTAGACCTGGTCATTTGGTACAGGCTGGTACAGCAGGCGCTAGGCATCATGGGTGTATGGGGTACCATCATGCTGACCATCTATAACTCTGATTTACCAAAATCCTTCCTGTTTTTAATAATGCAGTGGACAGTTCTTAACCCAATTTTAATACTGAGTAATGATGAATGAGTTACTCATTAAAGTAATTCATTAAAAGAACAACTGATGGGGTTAAATAACAGCTTGAAGGTCAGTTGTTCATGTAGTAATTATCCAATAGTCTAATTATCCAATTATCTATTTTTTTTACTTAAATCCAGGCAACTTCTTGGTCAGGCAGTGTATATTTGGCCTGTTTTTAATGGTGTAACCTATGTCTTCAGTAGGATTGGATTGCCTCTGGGGCTCAGTTGCATAGACAAGATATAGAGGTCAGGAATAAATTAAAAATAAATAGATAATGAAAACTTTTATAAAGTCAAAGTCAAAGTCAAAGTCAATTTTATTGTCAATTTTTCACATGTACTTGACATACAAAGGAATCGAAATTTCATTTCTCACTATCCTATGCGTTTTACATGTACAACAACATCAAAGTGCAGGTGCGCAAGACGAGACAATCCTAAACTAAGTGGATGGTGCATGCGGTGAGCGTCGCATTTCCAAAAGTCATAACTTTTGGAAATGCAGAACGCAATCTGAAACTTTACCAATTACCTAATCGGTACACAAAGTAATTCATCTTCTCTCCCTGCAGCAACAAGGGCATGGAACACCTCTACAGCATGAAGTGCAAGAACAAAGTGCCTCTGTACGACCTGCTGCTGGAGATGCTGGACGCTCACCGCATGCACCATCCCGTCAAACCCGCCCAGTCCCAGGCTACCAGGGAGCCCCCCTCCACCAACAGCGACAGCAGCAGCTGCAGCGGCGGCGGATCTTCCCTGGCGGCTTCCAGTCCAGGAACCCGAGGCAGCCACGAGAGCCAGTGCAGAGCCCCCCCAGGCCCGGGGGTCCTGCAGTACGGAGGGTCCCGCTCTGACTGCACCCACATCCTATGAGACGGAGCACAAGCAGCACCAGAAGGTCTTTTAACATGTCAGTAGTCTGTTCTACAGATGAGGTGTGTAGTTACAACAAGAGGGCTTTGGGAAAGAAAGATAATTGTTTTATTTGAATTAATTTCATGCAATGATTATTTATAAATTAAGTGATTTTATAGTTGTAGCTGTTTAGGTTGAAGTTATTCCAGCAGCAGCAGCAAACATACCGTACTACTATCTGAGCTTAAATGCAGTTAATCTTCTATACTGCCTTTCATATCTGTGACTTCTAGTCCATCACTAACCGCTTCACGATACAGCTCATTATTTTCCAGATTGCAGGTGTTAAGTCATGTTATGGCTATCTGTTAGCTACAGTAATTCAAAATGAGGAGCAGCTTGCACTTCCTCTTTGGTTGAAGGGGCTTTGGGCATTATTTTCACTTTTACATTTAAAGGACATTTGCAAACTAAACTGTGATGATATTGGTTATAATGAATGTGTAATTTACTTTGGGTTTAAAATGGCCAAGGGAAGACAAAATGTCAGGTATCACTGCCGTATGCACACACATAGATTAAAAAAAAGTTATTAGTTATCAATCGAATAGTGCCTAAGGACATAGTGCTGTTGAATTTAAAAAAACTACAAATTACATCACAATCAGATCATACAGCACTGATTACATTAATAGAGGAAGTTGAGTTTTATTGTTCTGTAACTTCACTTTCTTGACAATTTTTTTGTGTTTGAAATTTGTTCTCTGTGCTTAGCACCAGTCAAGTCATTCTGGACTTGTTTTATCTTAAGTGTGCATCTGTGTGTCTGTGTGTGTGTGTGTGTGTGTGTGTCTATTTGGCGAAGAGAGGGAGTGTGGGAAAGAGCATCATATTCGATCTGACATAATGCATAGATGTTTGTCTTGATGCAATTGTTCAACATTTCAACTAAATGAGCTATAACTGGTTAACTAGTCATTCACTGATTCAGTTGAGTTTGACTGGATTTTACACATTGACAGTAATATACACACACATTTACCAATTATCTAAATGGACTGAACTGGATCTGATTTGAAAGAGGAAACCTGGCCACGATCTTTTATTAACAGCTACGATCTCTATTGCTTTGTCCATAAAATAGAAATAAATATAGAAAATCGGAGAGCTCAACCAATTTTATATTTAGCCAATCCTCACAAATGAGGAGCTGAATTTAAAAAATTTCCTTGAGAAACTATTTTCCAGCTATTATTTCTGCCCTGTATGAAAAGGCAAATCATCCTTGTTTTATATACTGCATAATGACTTAACAATATAAGGAGTATTAAATTATATGAATAAATGTATCCATTACACTGTCTGTAGCTGTAATTGCAAACACTTTTTATGGGATGTGATTAACAGGAGGCTGCAGGGTTACACAGACTGAACAGTCTGGTTCTGTACCAGTTACACATCTGTATGAAAAGCCTCCATATGGCATCAGACATTTGGATTTGGCCAATTAAGCTGTGAGTGTAAATCCAGTCAAACCCTGACCTGACTGTGATTTGTTTACTGTGCATAAAAATAAAATCAATAACTTGGAAATATTATCATCTGCTGCGGACCTCCATAAACTCATTTCAAAACCAAGAACACACCGAAGTAAATATTTCATGTTTTATTATTTGCAAAGAGAGTATTCTTCATGAAGTCGGCATTAGCAAACTGTACATAGATAAATAACCATTTTCATATTTCATCATTTTTTTTTTTACAGATTCTGTTTTAACAACGCAGTGATTCAGGTTTCTCATCACGGCGGGATTATTATCAGCATTAATACAAAGCACACTATTTCATGTCATTTTCAGCCATCTACTTCAACAATAGCAGTGATTGTTCTGGCTTCCTTAAAAGCAGGGGACTTGCAAGTGCATGGTCAAACAAAAAGATAAAAAAATAACTGCCTGTATTCAAAGGCATTTCAACAAAAATATACAAATCAAATGATTTTTTTTGTCTGTTCTTACAAGAGCTCTTATCTTTATAATAATCGCCCCAGTTGATTAAATACTGAAAATAAAAACAGGAATACAAGCCTTGGCTTTTCAGAGAAAGAAGTCGGCCATCTTGGCTGGACGGCTTCAGTGCAGTACCTTCGGACAGTGCTCATGTCAGTGCTATAGGTTCAGATTTAGCTTTAACTTCCTATGAAGGATTCCAAATTCGGGGTCTTGTGAAATCTGTCAAGCAAAAAAACATGAAGCTATCTCTCATCCATCCGAGAGTACTCCTGTTCAGTTTATGTCTGTGTAGGCCTTCAAATGTTTCGTAATGGATGTCACCACATCTACGACTGTGCATGTCTGCTACTCAAACTGCAAGTCTACGCTACAAGTTACAAGTACAATACTCCACACTCATGGTGGTGCTTCAGCTTTAATACTAACAATCTATTAACTGATTGAACACTAAATAAATAGTAGCAGCACTGGATATCATGGACAAAAAGCATGGTCGACTTTGGCTCCCAACATACAGTATATAAATAGTGCTTTGTTTTTCATCGATTTCACAGGTTTCCTCAGAAACCTTAGAACAAAAATACACATTTAAGTTAAAACAGAATTAAAACAACATGAAATATTTGGATTGGGGTAGGAGAAGGGGTCTCCAGATGCAGGTCCATTTGTTCTGGAGAGTGGTTCGTTAAAAGGTTGAGGTGATTTTAGGATTCTGTGTGTGTGTGTGTGTGTGTGTGTGTGTGTGCGTGCAATGTTAGCGTGTGAAGTCTTCATGTCACCTCTGAATCACTTCATAATGTATGTTGCTCCCCAACAGGGGTAAGAGTTTGTTGCTTTAGGGCACAGGGTGAAAAGGAAACATTCACAGGAGTCAGTGGAGTCCTTGGCAAAGCGGTAGCTCGGTGTTCAGCTGGGCCTCATATGGGCGGAGGTCCGTTGGTGTAGCGTAGCATGGGATGGAAGGAGCGGGCGAAGTTGTTGGCGTGGTGGCAGCTGTAGTCCTCCTCGCTCATGGGCACCAGGCAGGCCAGGCCGATGAGGAGCAGGAGGAGAAGCTGGACGGGGAGCGCAGCCCTGAGGACCCGCAGCAGGAAGGACGGGCTCTTTGAGGAGGAGGAGGAGGAGGAGGATGAAGAGACACCGTCCGGAAGGTCAGAACGGGAGGAAACGCAGCCAGCGGCGCCTGGTGATCTGCTCCGGCTGCAGGAACACACACACGAGTTAAACACTGAAGACAAGCGACCCAAACTTTCTTAGTATTTGCAAATCACTGTTGTGAATCTTGAAACTACAATTTTATTAACTCAATTCTTTTTTTCTGTACACTAAGGCTGTTTTAGCTTTGTAAACAGTTAACACTGAAAACTGAGAGCTTACAGACCAAATTATATTAACAAATATGACAATTATTGTGAAATGAATGAATGAAAAGAACAGCCTTTAATATCTTTATCCTGTAATTTTTATGTTTTTTCAAAAAACATTCAGTTTGCAAATACTTTTTTTTTTACTCCCGGAAAAAAAACTGGCAGTACAAAGAGTCAATAGGAAGGGAAGCAAAAACACTGAAATGCACTAAATAGACCAAATCCAACAGGTACAGAGATTAAGAGTCAGAAAGTTGAAAACAGAGGAGACAGAAGGCTCACACACACACACACACACCAAATAACTTAACCACAAGCATTCGTAGATAGCCGGCTCTAGAGAAAACGCTCTGGCTTTAGAGCAGAGTGTGTGAGAGTTCAATGCCACGTCTCATTCCAAACAGAAGCAGGAGGATTGCCAAATGCCTCTCTGGAGCCAAGACTCAAGGGGAGGAACATCATGTTCTCCCTGTGGAGGAAGGAGGGTCAGACACACTGACACTCATCCAAAGGCTCAATCTGGCAATTTCATTTAATCTTCCTACATCCTACGAATAGGACGTGTGCGTAATGTATGTGGCTTCGGTTTAAAGGCCAGGAAACCCCTCCTGCCTTACTGGCTTTTAGTTTCCACAGCCCATACGTATAAAATAGCATCCCTGGTTCTTATTAAAAAAGATGCTATCTGAAGAGAAGAAATATATTACTTCTGCTCCACTAAATGCTGAGGCTTCACCAGGCCTGCATGTTATTGTTCCATTCAATGGAAATTATAGAAAAAAAGATATGAGAGGAGACTCAGAGGTGGGTGAGTTAAAAGGTCTGGAAAGGAAAGTGGGAGTTAAAAGAGAAGGAAAAACTGCAGGGGTTAATGCATCACATCCTGTGTAAAACTATGAAGAGAATGACACAGGAAGGAAACATGAGAAAAAAAAACAGCTGAAGGAACAGAGGAGGAGTCATTGAAATTCAGATGATGCCATCTAGTGGGCGAGAAGAATAGTACAACAGTGTTCTGAGGAAGGAGGAGCAAAAGAAGGGCAACGTTTCATGATGCCATTCAGAAGTGCAGAAGACAAGCAGCAGCAGCAAAGTGAAGCAATGAAATAAATCATTTACAGGTGAAAGGGAACAGCCTGATGTAGGCGAATCAGTGCTCGTTCAGGAGCTGATAACACGGCCTCTAGAATAAGGGAGGATCATGGAACGCAGCCTTGGAACCAATCATTAAGGCTACAAATCAATCGACCAGATTGCTACATCAACTCTACAACAAAACACAACTGATTATGATTAATTGATTTTCTCATGGGTTGTGTCAACAATAATCAAGTTTGTTGTTGGGCATAGCTTTGGTTCCATCATCATCCCGTCTTTCTAGGGTTCGAGGGGAGAGGTACCTGTGGCGTGGGCCGCTCTCAGGGTGTCCTGGGTGGGCCTGACTACTTTTGCCTCGGGGCTGTACCGCATAATGAGCAGGGAGGGGTAAAAGAAAGAAAAGAATGTTTCAGTCAAGGGCAAATAAACCAAGCCTCAGATGAGAGAAAAAACAACCAAATAACATAAAGAGAGCCATAACATTGGTAGAGGAAGATTCATCAACCACCAACAAGCAGCAACATATCAATGATGGTGATTGACTCTAGGAACCAAGAAATCTGGCTTCTCAAGATTAACTCCTGAAAAAAGAAATCCAAAGAAACATACAAAATCAAATACGTTAAAATAATACTTACTCGCAGAATGCTTAAAATACTTAGTTTTATATCTGTCTTCTAAAATTAGGAGTTCAATGGAGTGTTTTTATCATAGCGAAATGAAAAGCCAGGTTTTCTTGTACATTTTTTGGCAGATCAACATGGTGTGGGCAGCAGAAATCATCTCAAAAAAAGGAAGTGGGAGGGGGGCAGCAACAAATTGTTTTGTGTACATGTCAGCAGAGCAATTATAAAGGGTAAACAGGATATCTATTTGGGTAAAGAGAGAAAAGACAGTAAATCAACTGTGTTGTTATTATTCTCTCTCTTATTGAGTAAAGAGGCTAGCCCCCTCCTACTGGACATAATGAAGAAGAATTACCAGTCGTTTGCGACTTTGGACGGCTGTCTCTGACACGGGACCAGCTGATCCACTGATTTCTGATTTGCCAATAGGCAACGGCAAAAAATCCTAGAAAAATAAATAAAAAAAGTAAATGAATACCAGTCCCTGTGATCTGTAGATAAACAGGTAATAGATAGACAGTAAAGTGACCTCTCTGTTGGTCATTCATCTTTATCTGACCTGCTGTGTGTCTGTGGCCTCCAGTCTCCTCTCCAGCCCCTCCAGGTCAGAGCTGACCTCCCTCAACAACAGCCTCAGCCTGTTCCAGATCACGTGCACCTTCTCCTGGGCCTCCAGACACTCGCTGCCACGTGGCCGGACCTCCTCCGGGGCCTCCGGCTGGAGCAGCAGGGTCTGAGGTTTGGTGTTGACCAGCAGCTGAGCCGACAGCTCCTGGAGGGACGACACCTTCTGCTGGGAGTCGAGCAGCTCCCGCTTGATTTGCTGGAGTGCGTCAAAGAACATAGACAAGGTTTCGATCAGCGAATGTCATCATTGTGATACATTTTTTCCAAAATATAAACTGTCAGATCTGACTTCAAACCAAACTGATGTGAGAGAAGGCAAAGCAGCAGCAACCATGAACGCAACTGCCCAGAAATTGACATCTGCAACCTCACTTTGAGGTTAAGTTGTCCAGACAGCGTCATGCAAACAGTCTGCTATGTACAAACCCAGAGAGACGTACCGTCAGTGTTTTGTAATGAGCTCGTAATGTTTCACGATCCAATTTGGGAGGGATGGGCACCACCTCGTTCCTCCTGCGGTCGATGTTCTCTAACCACAGCAACAGACCGTGGCTCAGCTCATGGAACTCCTGAAATGAGAGATACAGTAGCATCATTATAGTCATGTTTTTCTTTTAAATGTGATTAGAATGTCTATTCTGTGCATGTCTTTTCTTTCTATTAGTAAATCGACAGTGACAGTGGATATTTAAATTAAATCTTAAATATCCAGTGTAATTAGTCATACATGATTCCATGCAGATTGAATCATTCAGGTTTTAATTCAAGTATTTCTGCAATATTTTAAAATTTGCTTTAAAATGATTGACTCTAACAATCAGACCTGGCATTGCATCAGCGCTCTCTGCAGCTCCTCCCTCCAGTCCTCCAGCGAGGTACCGAGCCGATCCCAGCGTGTGTTCATCTCTTTCAGTCCGTCCCTCAGCTCCCACGCCTCCTCAGAGTCGGGCTCTGATTGGAGGAAGTCAGCACTGCTCAGGTTGATAGACAGAACCTCTGACTTGTGGGCATCCATTGTCTTCTGCAGCTCCTGAGAATGAGATAAGAGCATGGTATTCAGAGGCCCATCTACACAAGTGGGTCAAGAGGGTGTTTATAATGGCACTGAACCGAGAGCCAGACCAGACTGTGAGTGCTGCTAGAAAAAAGAAGCTGAGAATAGATGCGGTGCCCACATTTAGCAAAGCACAGAAGGATGATAGGGACACATTAAAAGTTGGTTAGTAGAGCTTGTCTGCTTTTCAGGGGTTGTATTTATAGAGATGTGATATCATGCTTACTGTAGTGCTTTACAGGCAACAACAGCTGGGCTACTTGTGTGCTGGGAAATAGCTAGCATATAAATTACCATAGAGCTAGGCCTCTGGTCTATAGATTAATATTCTTCCAGAAAGTCCTAATTATCATTATCACATTTATTATTTGCTATATATATATAAATAAAATGTGTGTGTGTGTGTGTGTATGTATGTATATAACAAACAGCACACAAACCCTGAGCTTCTTGATTCTCTGCTGGATGGTTTGGATGTCGGTGCTGAGATCCAGCCCTCGCAGCTGGTTGAGTTCGGCCTCAGACTGACCCAGCCACGCCCTCATGGTCTGCAGATCTGCGATCAGCTGCTGCCACTGCTGCAGGTCCTGCTTGTGCCTGTGTTTCTCACTCAGTGTCTGAGCTTGCATCAGCTCCCAGCGCTCGATCACACCTGTGGGAATAAAAACACCATAGTCCCTATCAGTGCAAAATGTCCTTTTTCAGTACACGTGTGAGTGTGTGTGTGTGTGTGTGTGTGTAACTGACCTGCACTCTGGGTGTCTGTGCTGGTGGGGTTTATGAGTCCTGGCATGTCATCCTCATCTTCTGTCAGTTCTCCCTCTGCTCTTTTAACTGCGTCTATACTGCCACGACACTCTCCCATCAGACGCATCTTTAAATTAAAAATGTATATGAATGAAAAGAGAAAACAAAATGAAAAACAGATACAGTGCAGTGAAATACTTTGGATTTCTGCTAAATATGAGTAGACTCACATAGCCCATGTATGTGGAGTCAATGTCAGGGCTGGAGCGGTTTGCCGTGGCCTCTCTCTGCTGGAGGTGGTATCGTCCTGCATCCAGAGCCTGGTCCAGCTGTCTCAGACTGGCCTCCAGCTGGCCCGGCTCCCCTGCTGCACAGAAGCCACAAGACAAACTATTGAAGAACATTATTGATGACCGGATAAAATTCTTTAGAATGCTGTGTTTCTGTACACTGATGCTGATAAATGTTTAGACAAAATGGCATTAGTCTCAAAGGCAAAAAAACGTCACATCACGACAGAGAAGAACACAGGCGTGGGGTTTGAGGATGTTAAGCATGATATTAGCTCTGAAATGGATGGCAAGACACTCACAATAAAACACAAGAACACAAATGCAATGGTTGAGATTAGCATTAAGTGAACGCGGCATGCAATGGAGTCATCTTTGCATGCTGGTATACAAAGATTTGTTTCTGGATGGTGGGACATGCAACTCAAATCATGTTTCCTAGTGTGGTCATGTTAGAAAAGCATGTTTAGTTCTAGTTTATGGCATGCTCTCCAAACTCATGCTGTGGCATTCCTTATTAGTGCTTCTGTTTCCTACCAGAGGACGATTTCAATGTGTTCTCAGTCAGTTTTATATAGGCCTCTGGGCTCTCTGGAATAACTACATCTGGGAAAGGAAGCATACAACATACGCTATTTATAATGTAGGTATGACTTCATGTGATAAATGCTCTAATCTATAAAGATTTGGGCCTGATGTCTTCAGGCCAGTTGTGTTTCTATTTTGACCCTATTTTCTCTTCTGTCTCCAACATAGTAGCAACGTCACAAAAAAGGTGTTTTACAGCAGTTCATTAACTTAAAAAATACATATATGTGCAGTAACAGAAAATTGATTCATATTTGATCACATTGTCAACTTGACCCACATTGTGGTTGGAGGGTGGCCGGAGTAGTGATGACAACTATATAGACAATATACTGAAAACCTTCAGTTATGGCCAGTTTTGAACAGGCACTGCACTAGTATAATAAATAGGCGGAATATCATTTTGGAAGATATGCAGGTAGCCCGCCAGTAGCTCCAGAAACTTCAAAAATATGTTTTTTCCCCTCTTTTCCCCCATATTTGAATATAACATGATTTATTCCAGCAATTAGTCATCATTTGTGCATTAGAAAAGTCAGACTAACCTGACAGCACCGCGGAAGCCGTCCTCAGATACTCATCCTCCTCCTCTTGGCCTTGGCTGCTTTCCCTGTGTCCCCGTCCTCCAGGGCTCTCCAGACCTCTGCTCAGGTCGTAGTCGTGGTCCCACTCCAGAGGAATGGAATCCACGCTGGCCGGCGTGTCCCGGCCCGAGCGTTCGGCCCTGATGAGAGTGGTTGTGCTGGACGCTGGACGGCTGGATGTCCGCGGGGGCGTAGAGTCGCTCCACTGCAGCTCACAGCCCTCCTCCATGTCCAGCTCTCTGTCTGAGCCGTCAAGTTCATCATCAGCCAGCTGAAAGGAGGCCAGAGAAATGTTAGAAGATGGTGGAGAGACTTGAGTAAATAAAAAGAACAGCACACTCATTTACTCCATTCCTTGTCAGCTTTCACTAGCATTCTATGTTGGACACATGTTGGTGGTGAAGGAGGCACAGCTGTTGGGTGAAAATGTGTTTACTTCACAGTCTTTGTAACTTTACTTACAGGCAGACGAGTGAGTTTCTTGTAGTATCTGTCAATCCGCCCAAAGACCTCCTGGCAGTATCTCTGCAGCTCCTCCAGTTCCTCTTCTATTACAGCTGCATCCAGAGGTTCACTCTTCTCGATCAGAGCTTCACCCTGCCGGAACACCAGCTCGATCTTCCCCGTGTTCAGATAGATTTCCTGTTGGAACGCCTGAGCAAACACACGCCATAGAGGTCAGAGCACAGGAGGGGTGCCACTAATACTTCAATTTTCATTATTGATGTTTTCTCTATGTGAAATAAAATGTTCAAAAATAATTCTCATCACAAATTAAAATACTATAGCATTGCACATCTATTATATTAATGGAGGTTTGACTGTGTTACTCCATCTTACCCTGAGCTGTTTTATCTTGGCCTGTACATCACACTCTGAGAAATGCTCTATGTTTGTCAGCTGGAGGTCCATCTCGGTCAGCCACACTAGGATGCTGTCTCGTGCCGTCTCAAACTCCTCCCTCTGGCTAATGAAGTGCTATATGAACAGAGAAGATCAACAAATTTAAACACACTGTGTATCTTTTGTTGATTTCACATTATACCAAAATGCCTGGAATCACACACCTACTACCTCAGAGTCAATATGCCAATGTGATATTACCTTGAGTCTGCGTAGTATGGCGGCCACTCTCTTCTGAAGATTATCCCATCTCCTGTTCCCATCATGCACCATTTCTCTGAGTCGGCAGGAGGAGTCGGTGCGGTTCTCGCGGGCCAGACGACGGTACTGCTTATTGATCAACTCCAGCTGGGTTAGACACTCCTGCACCTGACGCTGGAAGGCCTGCCCGCAAAAACACACATATCTATAAATGCTTAGGCGTATAGAGGCCCACTTCCAGCAAGCATCACTCCAGTGTTCTAATAGCACACTGTGTTTGCTAATTGCATTATAAGCTAATAGATATAGATAGAAAACCCTTGTGCAATTATGTTAGCACAGCTGAAAATAATTTAGCTGGTTAGAGAGATCATTCTTTCACGAAAGCAAGGTTTGAAGAAGAAAATTATTATTTCAAGGAACACAACTTTTGTCTGGGTGACAGCATACTTGTGAGTACACTCTATATATAGAAATTCTATGTTTAACTCAAATGAACTTTCCATTCAGATACAGACTGCCAGCAGGAATGTGCCAGAGCACGTGCACAGTGATGGACTGCAGCAGCTGAACAAGTTTGAGTAACACGAGACACTTTTCTCTCTCTACACACTTTATCTGTCCTCCAGCATCTGTGTCTGTCTCTTACATGGAGGAAATTAACATTTCACAGAAAGCTTTAAAACTCCAACATTTGCACATCAACATGCATTGGCTCTGTTGGTTTTCGTAAGTAACACTTCCAGCTACAGATTCAGTATTAATTTAATGCAAGCAAAGCACAGCTATTTACTGCGTTTTTTCTAATAAAACTTATTTAAACAAACCTCAAACTTCTTGAGCTCCTCTTTTGCAACAGTATAGAGAACCCCAGAGGAGTTAGGGAGAGCTGCTGTTCTCTCTGATGTCTTCAACCACTCTTCAAACCTGGAGTAATCATCCAGAAACTTCTGCCACAACCTCCACGTCTCCTCAATCCTGCGAAGAAAAGGTTCCTGTATTAGGGTACCGATTTCATAACTTAAACTGCTTATAAAGCAGAATATCATGTATACATATAAATATCATTTATTGAATGCATCCAAGAAGGACTGACTTGAGTCTCCTCTCCATGGACATGGCACAGATGTTTCTCCAGCGTCTGTCCAGTCCTCTGGTGGCCTGTTGGATAGAGTCACACTCCGTCTCTGTGGAGCAGGCGTCGCAGTCATGGAGGAGGACTTCACACAGGTTCAATACAGATGCTACACCTGTGCTGTGTTTTTCTATGTCCCTCTGCAGCTCCTAAAAATCATACAGAATAGTAATTAGATTTCTTGCAGCACTTATAAAGATTATATGGTAGTAGTATATGATTTTCTGCAAACAGTTATGTTGAAATGCATGCTCTTTTTTGCACTATTCAACAAAAGGCAAGTAGGAACACAGTCACTTTGTGATGGCGAGCTCTAAATAGGTCAGTAGGGTCTCAGAATCCAGTCCAGATTTAGAGCAGCATGTTGGCAGCAGGAAGGACACTGATACTGCTTGTTAGTGTGCTACAGTAGCTTTGAACAAACAGAGACATGTGTGTGAGTCATGCTATGGTTTCCTCATGTGCTTCCCTGTCACTCCTTTTCCATCAACTATCTGAGTCATGATGTGAGTTATGTTCTTTCCCCCAAACTGTTGACATGGATTTTATTACATTTATTGTGATTTTATAGATGTTTGAAAAACTGTAGCTGTATACAGTGTGTGTATGAAACAAAATCATATTGCTCTAATTTGTGTTTTTTTTTCCAACTAGCCTGCTGCTGGTTGAGCTTCCTGTGGATCTCCTGGTCATCGCACATGTCGTAGACGATGGGCCTGGACAGCTCGGTCTCGATGTGAGCCAGCCATGAACGCAGGCTGCTCATGTTTTTATCTAACTGCTGCACGGCCACCAGAGTCTCCCGTAACTTCTTTACCCTAGTGAGAAGAACAGGGTCAGAGAGACTGTCAGACATGTGACAACTGTACACAGCCAGGGTGCAAATATGCTGAGAGATTCTTGCAATGTTGCACAGTCAATGTACGGCATACAATAAAAACATACACTGAATATATCTGGTAGATCACTTCACATCATACACTTTCAATTGTTTAAAGGGTAAAGTATATGCATTTTAAAAGATTGAGAACATGTAGAAGTTTGTACAAGTATCAAACAAAACATCATCAGCAAAGTTTCTTGATTTTTTCAGTTATAAAATGTATAAAATGTCTGTTACCATTCATGTTGCGAATGCTAAATAACAGAGCCGAAAAGTACTGATGTGTGCAGATATTTTTAAGCTTTGTTTAGATTGCTTTTTGGCTAGTGATGAAGAATCACTAGAACCCACAACAACTGGAAATCATTCTGGATCTGAGAAAGGCCGACATTCAAAAGCCCTCACTATTGTAGGAATAAAAATGTGAACCACATTTAGATTTGCCACCATCCAATTCTTACTACTGTGTGTCCAGTCAACATTGAAGTGCCTCACCCTGCACAGCAATGCAACTCTCACTGTCTCACCAAACAGGCTTCATAAGAAAGAAAGTGGCAACCGTTTATTATTGTATCAACAAACTAAAGACATAAATCTGATTACAACACATATACTCAGCAGCTATACTTTTGCTTGCCATTCAGACCAAAAATAATACATATTTATCAGAAAATTATGCTGCACACTTGCCAACTAACTAACTTACACTTCTGTGTGACAATCCCCTCCCTGGACACACAGCACTTAAATTATTTGTACATTCTAGTAAAATCCAAACTCCATTTGAACATGAAGCTAAAACATAAATACATGAAACAAAACAGATAATTCTCCACAAGTAGAGAAGAAATATACTGAAAATATGCTACATAATCATGATCCTGTAGTTAAAACAGTCATGAAAATGCATTCGACAAATAAGTTTGTATTAAGTACAGTTCGCTGTTCTTTAAGAGTGCACATCTTTGTTGTGTCTTAACAGATCGAAAGTAAAATTCTCAAGATTGTCCTGCCTGTTGACGTCGCAGTCGCAGTCTGGCAGATCCTCGCTTGGGCATCCTGCCATATTTGCTGTCCCTAAATCCAAAACCATGGGGGCGCGAAATTCCCAAAGACAACGTTAACGTTACTGTGTTGATGCAAACTCTCCTCTCTTTGGTCTGTGAGCTCCACATGAGACTTTCTCTCAACTCTGTCTGTGCAAAGGGGGAGGGCCAGCATGTAGTGGTGGGGAGGCACAACTGCGACTTATCAACTGTTGCTCTTCAGGGTTGAAAAAAGAGAACCCCCCCGACAGGCGTGTGTGTGTGTGTGCTTGTGTGTGCGAGAGTGAGACTGCCTGAGAGTGACAAGTGCTGCTGTTTCTAAAAGGAGACTTACAGTCAGAGGCATGTGCTGCAGAGTTGGCCTGTGTCAGAATATCATGCACAAAATACACACAGAGGGAGTGTGAACAGAAACAAAGGGCCGCAGGCTCCATGCATGTTGGTAAACTCGGAAGGAGGAAAGTCTTCTGCGTAAAATGCGGAAAAATAATTGAACCTTGTTTCGGCAAAAAATAAAAAAGAACTGTTGATAAATTAATCCACAAGATAAAAATGCTAAGTTTTTACGTCTCTATTTCAGCTGCAATCCATCTCTCCTGTTTGGTAAGTTATGGACAGAAACAAAGAAACAAAGCAAATATAAAACACAAAGAGGGTGCAGCTGTCTGTATCAGGGCTGTCTTCCCCTCCTTCCTCCCTCCGGGGACGGTCCCAGCGGCCAACAGCTGGACAGTTGGAGGGGAAGTGTGGGACGGACTGTTGGGGTCAGCTCACTTTCAAAACACACAGACGTATGTTGCCTGTAAGGAGTATACATGACTATCACGTGGCTGTGTAGTACAACAGTTTCAAAAAGGAAAGGGGAGGGGTGAGGAACGTGACCTCTTTGCTTGGTTTGCAGCGCCGCACAGCGGATGCTCCTCTGACACCTGCAGGGAGCTCGGGGAATGCTTAAGGAACCCTGTTTTTTTCTCTTCACCCTCTTCACCCTGACAGAAACCACACAATCACCGACATGCTCTTCGGAGTCCAGTGCACCCACCTGGCAGCGATGAGGTCCAGCAGGTGTTGCCAGCGCTCGCTGACCTTGCTGAGTTTGTGTTGGATCTCAGATGCCTTGCTGTCTTGACTGGCCCTGGCCAGACGCTCACCCATAACCTGCAGCTGCTGCTTGTTCTCCTGGGCCACACTGATCTCCTCCTGGTAATCCTGAAGTAGAAGACACCAAGCAGGTTAACACAGGGGAGGTTTGA